>OX421970.1:78119298-79319298 GCA_949128135.1 Parasteatoda lunata | reverse complement strand
TTGGGGTGCCTGATACCTACCCATACCGGCATTCCTGGACCATAACAATGATGTTCATGAACCTATTGTTGTGCACAATGCGTCTCCATCTCTTTCTCTCTTCCCACTAACTGGTAGCCAGAATCACTTGTCACAGTGAATCGGGATTCGTCGGAGAACATCACTCTTGATCACTGCTGATTTTACCCCAACCAATACTCTTTATATCAACGTAATTTTTCTCAACGATGGTATGGTTAAAGTGGGATACTTTGAAGAGGTTTCCGTGCATGCAAACCAACTTGATTTTATTGTCATGAGATGGTTTTGAGAGAAACATGTACCCCGGTAGTGAGTAGAAGGTGTGAAGCTATCTGATGATGAGTGACAGTTCTGTTCCTTTTCACTACTGGGGATACATATCGTACTTAAAGTGTAGTGTTCCTAAAAAGACCACCAGTGCGCTATCGCATAGCATTTAAACTTTCAACGGTTATTTTTAATCGCGAGATGGCACTTTTTGACACTCCCATTACTGCGGCCACAGTGGTGACATTTTGACCTGCTTCCAGTCGTCCAACTGCTCGTCTACGATCGTAGGAACTCAAATGATATCTTGCTAATATTTTGCTCTTAATTATTGCAGCACCACACTGAATTTCACAGAAATATGTTTGACAACCTATGAGACCATTTTGGTCAAATATCTAACAATTTTCGAATGAAAAAAGAAATTGCCTGCACTGTTTTCTATACAGATAATGGGCACTGCTCTACCAAGCCCGCTTCACTTGATTTTACTGCTATTGGTCGGTTGTCAGGAACGCTACTTTGCATAAATCAGTTGTTCCTTAACAATTGTCAAGTAGGGTATGTAAGTGCAAATCGGGGGGGAGGGGGTTTAAAAAACGGCTACCGAATTTTACCATTTTTAAGTACAATTCGTCACACAAATTTACAGCTTTGCAGTTAAACATTGATTTAATCTATGTTTTCTCTCAGTTTCTACTTTGTTTAACCAACGATCCATTTTTTAAATGATAATAATTGTAGATTGGAGCAATAAACAGTCTCTACCTAAGCTCACTCTTCTTAAGCTCTACTATATACAAGTCTCTACCTAAGCTCTACTATATACAAGCAGAAGCATGTATGTAGAAAACACTACAAACTGGAATAATTAGAGGGGTATAAGCAATCAAGAACTGCACAGTTTAAAGACAGTCTTCTTATAGCAACAGATTCCTCCTCTGCTCTGTAGTCCCGACGAAACAAAGCACTGCATTATTTTATTCAACTTCCCCCATTTGCATTTGAGTAAATTGTTTAGTTATGTTAACAAAAAGTAAAAATACGACAAATTCACACTGAGAAAACAATTCTGGTAAAACTATCATACCATATGGTATTGACATTTCTGGTAAAAAAAATAATAATAATCCTGATTTAAAAAAATATTGATTCTCCCAATAAAAAGCAAACAAATACGGTAGTTAAACCATTCATTTATGTGCATGTAGTAACAGTTTACTGGTAGTTCTGATATGCAAAATTATAGTTGTTATTACCACATGAACTTAAAAGCAACCGAATAAATAGTTTTTATGCCATGCTCTAAATTATTATGATAAATTACCACATTTACCAAAATTTTATCCCACTTTATATAACTATATTTTAGTGTTAGTATTACCAAAATCATTACCGAATCGTTTCAGTGAAAATTACTGAGCTTTTTGGTGTTCCCATGGAGTCAGAAACACACAAATTTTACCATATTCTGATAGTTTTGACCGTACATTTTTTCTCAGTGCAGGAAGTAATTATCTTATTTTATTTTATAACCGTCGTTGAACAGCCGACCCAACTTAATGGGTTTACGGCTACTAATGTTCAACTCCGTAGCCTTGTAATTTTGAACCCAATCCAGAAGACAAGGGAACTCCTGGATCGAGTATTGGGAGAAATTTGCCTTCGTGGAGGACTTTTTGATGGAGCTAACCCGCATTTGTGTTACATGGAGAGGAAGACCACGAGAACCTCCCACGGTTAGCCTGACGGCAAGGGGACTCTAACCCATGATCCGTCTACCACTGAGGATATTTCACGTCAGCACTGTGGTCAGTGCAAGCCGGATGCGGAATTCGTTTCGACTGGGATTCGAACCCGGTTCGCCTCATTGGAAGGCGAACGCTCTATCCCCTGAGCCATCGCGGCTCAGGAAGTAATTATCGTATAAGATTTTTATTAAACGAGTTATTTTGAATACAAGCGAAATTTAGGAGATGAAGGTTTTATGCTAATATCAAAATAGTATCGCATAAGTTTGGTAATGGCTATACGGATTACTAAAGGTCCACAGACCACAGTTAAAAAGCCATTACACTAGACCTATTATATTTTTAAATAAATCCATCCCATCTGTTCAAGAAAATATATTTTTTATTAGATTTTAAAAATTGTGTTTACGTAATGTATATTGCACTAATGAGCAGCTATCTCTTAAATACGTGACTAAAAACATAGTTTTAAAAGAACTATCAAGAACTTTTTAAAAATCAGCTTTTAATAATAGTAAAATCTAAAATGTTTTACTTTATTTTGCCGTCAGAAAATGATTCAAACTTTATTAATGTTTACTCTTTCACCATCTAACTAAATTACCAAAAACTTTAAGTATTAATACTAGAGAAAATTAAATCACTAAGGCAGAAGAAATTAAGTGCAGTATATTTAAATCACTGCTGACTATGAAGTAAGACTTGACATTTTGAGTAAACGAAATTATGCACTGCGGCTTGAAAAGAAATATTGTTCCAACCGTGAAATTTATTATTTTGACAGGCTTAAGATAAATTACTTAGTTTCATTTTTCATACACACAAAAACCATATCACAAGTCTCAGGCATTATCTTTTTTCTTGGAAAAATAAAATGATTAATTTTTTGCATTCAGCAAATTCATCAAATATGATCAATATTTATATGTGTTTAATTTATAAACTATTCAACAAAAAAAAAGAAGTTATAATTTTTAGTACTTTAAAACTCGCTATAATTTCATTGTTATAATACTTATGTTTTGCGCGAAACTAAATTTTTAGAAATTATACAGTTCACAAATTTCCTTCATTCAAAATAATTTATTACACAATGAAACTAAGTTTGTGTTGCAGTTGTGTACGAGTTTAAAAACGTTATATATTACAGGGTTTCGCGTAAATGTTGCAATACACTTATAGGGGAGTAAGGGAGCATTGTCAGAACTTAAATTAACCATACCAGTAAGAGAGAACCAAACCCCATAAGAAACCATAACCGTCAATGTCATCGTAAGCGGTTAGCAGCGCTTTCCTATTATGACTTGTTTAGAAGCACACGAATTTACAGTTCATAGAAGGGAAGCATCCTAGCGGTAATGCCAATATTTCCGGGCATGAGCCGCGACGGCTCAGGGGATCGTTTGCCTTCCAATGAGATGAACCGGGGTTCGATCCCGGCAATAGCTGGTCGATACGAATTTCGCATCCGGCTTGCACCGACCACAGTGTGGACGTGAAATATCCTCAGTTGCAGACGGATCATGGGTTAGAGTCCCCTTTCCGTCAGGCTAGCAGTGGAAGGTTCTCGTGGTCTTCCTCTCCACGTAACTCAAATGCGGGTTAGTTCAATCAAAAAATTGTGATGTTCAATGTTAGATGGATCATGGTTTAGAGTACGAGAGCCATTAGGCTAATCCTGGGAGATTTTCTTTTCTCTCCTTGTAATAAAAATGCTGGTTAGTTCCATCAAAAAGTCCTCCGCGAAGGCAAATTTCTCCCAATACTTGATCCAGGAATTCCCTTGTCTTCTGGATTGTATTCAAAATTACAAGGCTACGGAGTTGAACATTAGTAGTCGTAAATCCATAAAATTGGGTCGGTTGTTTAACGACGGTTATAAAATATAAAATAAAAATATTTCCGGGCATGGTTTACTATACAATTTTAATCCTGATGATGTAAACTAACACCCCTAGAAGTTTGTCTCGAGATTTACGTGAACCCTTGCTATATATAACGTTTTTAATCTCGTACATTTCGACAAAAATAGTCTAAAAATATCATTTAAAAAATATTTTTAAACTATTATTAAGCAATTCCTTTTGTTTCAGTAGATAAATACATTTTGCACATTTTGTTCTTGAAGCAACAAATTTTGTTCTAACAGTGACGCTTATTACTAAATTAATAATCCAATTATTTAGATACTAAATCTTCACACTCTGCTAACCATTTGAGCCCCTCAATTTTCACAATCAACTCAGCCCCACGTGTTGTATTAATATAAAAAGTTACGTTTAGCTTATGTGTACTCTGTACTTTATTACTCTCTATAGTAAAACATAACTTCATATAGAGTTCAAAAAATATATTGAATGCGATAAAAAAAAATATGCACTGAGAAAAAGAATATATTCAAAGCAAGCAGAATATTTTAAAATTTATCGTGTTTCTGGCTTTATGAGACAGCAAAAAGCTCGGTAATTTTTACCGAAGCGTTTTGGTAATGAATTTGAAAAAATTTGACCGTAAAATATGGTTTTATATTATATGGTAAACTTTGGTAAACGTGTAAAAATTTGGTAATTTTATCATGATTTCTTAGAGGATGGCATAAAAATCTTTTCTTTGGTCAAATTTCTTTCAAATCTTTTCTTTGGCTAAATGGCTGATAACAAGAACTACAATTTTAACAACCAAAATTTCCGATAAACCGTTACCATAAATGAACGGAGAAAGTATCAAATGAATGGTATAAATACCGTATGTGATGGTTTTATTAACCAGAATAATGGTACTTTTACCGGAAATATCATGATCATGCAGTACGGCAAATTCACTATTTTTCTCTGTGTGTTTGGATTGAAAAAAATTCCCATGGTTCCCATGAAATCTTTAAGTCTAAATTAAATTTGCCTATACTGCAACTAAAATTCAACATAGAATAAATTTTCACATTGTCTCCTGGAGTATTGTATCACTTTTTTGTGAGTTTTACTTATCAATTCCAAAGCTTCTTTTTTACATGATAAACAATAGAAATGTACTGAATACGAAATAGACGAATGTTATATATATATATATATATATATATATATATATATATATAACATTCGTCTATTCCAGTATAAAATTATCTATTTTTGATTTTAATATTACATAGTGATCAATTATTAGATAAACTTAAATTGTAACACGTACTAGTAGAAATAATGATAGTGTATTATTGAATTTTCCTTTTAAATATTTTTATTTTAATTTTTGCCCCTTATTTTACTTAAATTTTAATAAGCTGATTGCGTTTAAACTCATTTCCTTTTAAAATGGACATTTTAAGAGAATGTTTATTCTATTACATTTATTAACATATGCAAACATAACACATTCCTAAAGCTTAGTAGATGCATCATAACTAAATGTATTATAAAGCTAACGATTACTTTCGGAAGTTTAAATAGTCAGCTATTTCTTGAATAAAAACTTCATTCACTTCAAAAATGTGCAAATTGGAAACAACAGTTCACAAGTTTCAAGCGCGTAAAAATAGGCGCCTATTTTCAAGACTTACCAGGCGTGAACTATTTCATTGGACGTGAGCTATTATTTAACTATTTCATCTATTTATTTTTAAAATACATTCAGAAAAAGGCGTACAATATTTTCGGTACACCGCTACGCATTTTGTACCAAGTTTTTATTTAGTACCTAGAATATGAGGATCAAAACTTTCCTAAAAATTTAACAACTGCTAAATTATATTCTATTAAATGTTTATATAAATAAAAAAAAATCCAAGTAATTCAGGCCGAGGATTCACAAACTAAACAGTCTACTTTGCGCTTGGTTTTTTTTATGCTCCGAAATTTTGAGTTACTTTTTTCTCAAATGCAAAAGCACAAAATTTTGTTTTCCAACGTCTGAGTAATTCTTCTAAGTTAAAAAGAATTAAATATGCAGGCGAATGATTTTGTAAAAAAAGTGAACTCTTACAAAAATTTAAGGAAAAACCAATATTACATTATGATAGAATACTGAGCTGTTTAATATTTTTGGGGAAAAAATTCTTCTAAATATTCTTCTCAAACACTTCAAGCTTTCTGTAAGACTTTTAACAAAAGTTACTTATCATTCAAATGGAATTTTTACTTAACGTCATATTTTTTATTGTCCTACGTGAATGAAAAAAAAAACTTTTATCGTCTGGATTTAATTAAATTCGAAAAGTAAACTTAGGACTTTTAAACCTTATTCAAATGACTTATTCTTCTTAAAAGTAATTTTTTTTCAACGCAGCTTTTTTATAAAACGCTGATTAAATTTGAAGATACTGAAAGTAGCATTTGAAATAGTGTGGTAAAAATGCAAGAAAGAGCAACGCATTTTTACGTTTCAATCCAGCTTTTTAAAGAAAACATAAGTCACCCATTATTTATTTTTAAAAATGTAATGGAGATTTAAGAGAATAACGTCTCTTTTGTTATTTTTTCGAACTTGCAATTTTCATTACATTATTGTCTGCTGGCAAAAGTTTATAAAGAAATCATCGAAATAATGAGTTAGAATAAGAATTTTTAAGTACCACTTTCTTGTACAGGTTTAGAGATTCTTGATTTAATCCTATTTTTGAAGAGCAATGTAAAGAAAATTATAAATAGGTCTTTATTCTAGAATAACCATTAGTTATAGCTTTTATATGTCGCCAGTCATGCTGAATAAAATATACTACGATTTAGAAAAAAATTGTAATGAATGCTATGTGACATTTTTTACCGAAATTTTGAATAGATACCATTAAAAATAACTGTAAAAATATTTCCACGGTAATTATTCTTTTCTTGAAAAATTATCAAAACATATAATTTTTAAAAAAGTAAAGTTTCTGTTGAGAAAAAGACATTTCGATTAAAAATAATATATTTTTTTAAATATGAAATGGAAATTTTCTGAAATTGTCTATTTTAATAATTAATATTTCAAATTTTTTAAATAGATTTAATTTCAATCATGAATGAAATGTAAATTAATGATGTAAGTTTTTTTTAAAAGTAGAAATATATCTAACTCATTTTTTTTTAATTATATGAAATGTATACAACATACTAATAAATACAAATTATACAAATATATTTAAATCTATACAAACTATTTCCTTTGTTTAAAGGAAATAATTTTTTAAAAAATAACAGGAGTTATCTAGATTTATTGATCAAAAAAGGCTTAAAAAATGAATAATTATCTTAAAATGATATACTCAAAAAACAAGAAAAATATCTAAGTACTCAAATTTCAGCCCGTTTCAGTCCATAAAACACCAGGAAGATTTCAGTTTTTTTCCGAAACTACATTCGTTAAGTTAGCCAATATTAAGTTTTTTAATCACGTCTTCCTCAATATTGATTCAACAGCTTTCAATGGCGTTTAACGGTTTTTATCGCTAAAATATTAGTTTGCGTCCCCTAGTGAGTTGTGTGTTTACATTTTATGCATATTTTCGACTTAGATTTAAAAAATCTATATTAAAGATTATAAAAATAAAAAAAATCTATATTAAGGGTATAAGGGTACCTATTATGCTATCCCCATGACGTACAGGGAGGAGGGTGCCGTGTGGAAATAAAATGAACTGGAGGTGGAATCTTAGTATTTATGGAAATGGTATTGCATTGCTGTTTAAAGGAAGCGAATTTGTTGTCCTAGTGTGATATGGCCAACAGACAACACAGAAGACGACATCTGGATGATTTTACTCGAGGTCGAATCATCGGGAAGTTGGAAGTGGGGCTGCGGAGTTTGGGATCACCTAACAGTATCGTTTCACAAGCTTGGAACACATTTCAAAGAGCAGGAACCACTTTCCGGAGATTAAATAGAGGTCGTCCTTGCACAACCACGACATCGGATGACCAGCATATAGTACCTAGAGATTTTGCCAGGCATACACATCAAAGTACTGGACTCTCGATATCGTGTTTTACCGTGGCCAGGAGACTGAACAAGAGTGATCTATTTGCACGACGGCCAGTACAGTGTGTTCCATTAACGCTAGTTCACCGGAGACGCCGTTTAATGTGGTCCGGGAATACACATTAAACAGCGCTAACATTGTACAGATGCGCAATGGGGTCGAGTACTCTTTACGGATGAGAGAAAATTTAGTCTGGCTGGTGATTCTGGTCGCAGACGCATCTGGAAAAAAGCGAGTAACACGCAATAATCGAAAGAGACCGATGTGGAGAAGGCGAAGTTCTTGTATGTGGCGATATCATGCTTGGTACCCGTACTGATCTACACATCTTCCAAGGTGATTCAGTCACTGATGCCCGCTATTGTACCGAAGTTCTCTTTCTACATGTGCGTCTTTTTAAAGGTGTTGTGGGTTCTGAGTTTATCTTTATGGATGATAATACCACACTTCATCCTACAGTGGCAGTCACAGAACTGTTGGACAGTGAAGATATTGCACGCATGGAATGATTGGTGAGATCCCCGGATTTTAATGCGATTGAACACGCGTGGGACACTCTGAAGAGACGCTTAGCAGCACATCCCCAGCCGCCAACAATGATTCCGCATCTGCGATTAGCGCTGCAACAGGAATTGGCAGCGATTCTTCAAGACAACCTGGTTCAATTCCTCAAGCAATTCCTTCATAACAACTTCGTCCTCAGCATGGGCAGACGATGTCAGTCCTGCATAGCAGTCAGGGGTGATCATATCCCATACTAAAGACTAGACCTTTCTTGCCAATCCCGTGTAACATTGACTTTCTTATCTTTTGTACAATTGTGTTTTAAGCCTATATTTCCATGAAGTTCCTGATTGTGTCTGTGGATTACAATTTGTGGTTTATTCTGTGGATTATTATTTCAGTGGATTTTTTTTTTTTTTTTTTTTTTTTTTGCAAGTTGTTTACTTTTCCATATTCTTACAGTTCTTTGGTATGATTTTTTTCGATTTTCTACCCTAACAATTTAATCTAACAAAACAAATGTATATATGTATATATACTAGAGGGCTCCGCCCCATTCTCGCTACCACTCACCAACTCCCGATAATTGCTACGCTATTACATTTTTGTTCGATTTTTACTTAACAAACTTAAAGTCGTTTTCCTGGAGATAAGCTGTCAATTTTTCTGCACCAACATCACATAGAGAGAATATGATAGGATTGTAAAATGTCAGACGTGCTTATTATCAACATTATAAACTTATATAAAGCAATTTTAATGCAAATAATATTACAAACTTATATAAAGCGAGGAAGCGATATTATTTAACACATTACTATAGGGCATTAGCCGGAGATTAATCTCCGTATCCGTAGCACGCGTGGCAGAGCCTAACTCAAATCATTGTTGATCTTAGAGGATGCCGGACGCTCCCTATATGGTGCTTCATCCCCCCCCCCAGTAATTTAAATTTTAAACTGAAAACAATTAAAACCTGATGGAAAAAAACTTTAAAATATAGCAAACAAATTAAAATATGTAATATTAATAAGTTGATGCTAAGTAATATTTCAAAAGCAAATACCATTGCAAGTAATTGCCCAATTAACTTCAATACTGTTAGCTGACAAAATATTTCAGTTTCAATCAGACAAAAAGCACATTATATAATAAAAATATATGTAACTGAAATTCGACGAATTCAATTAAGCAATTCAATTTTTTTGTCATTCTGAATACTAATAAAAAACAATATAAAATGAACTAATTATTATGTTATCAATGATCAATAACATTTTTGTCAGAATTGTTATTAAAAAAATGGGTAGACTATATTTGAGGGTGCCCCTTGATTCTCGACAAGTTGTGATCACGGTTGATCGCCAAGCTGGGCTTTGTTGAAACCCAATCGTGATTCTGATAGGTTTAGATTTCAGCTTTATTTTTAAATGTTCAACAGTATATGTAATTTCAGAGGTCCCAGGTTATATGTAATTTCAGAGGTTCTACGTTGAATACCGGCTGGTGAGGTTACTTTTGCTTATGGTCAATAAGATCGAATGTATGTGGGCAGTCATAAAAAGGGACTATAAAAAATTGTCACCACCAGTCCGGTACAACAGACGTCATTTTTGATTTGTATTTCGCCGAATTTATGTGGCGATGAAGGTACAAAGGGTACAAAGGGGGGAAGGTTCTATTCATGATAAATTTAGACAGTATCTAACAGTTGTTAGAGAATTCTGTGCACCTAAATCTGAGGATATTCAAGCTTAATGAAGAAGTGAGTTTTTTTTTTTCTTTCTGTGCTTACTCCATTAATTTTTGTTTCGATTCAAAATTCATTTTATTGGGTTAATAAATTTTGCTTATATTGGGTTCCTTACAATTTTGTAAAGTTTTTGCCGCAATCACTGTTACCACAATGTTCCGCGCAAACAGGAATGGCGCCAAAAATATATCGTGAATTTTGTCAAGGGACACCCTCAAGTATATTTTCAGCTAAAAAAAATAAGGTGTAAACAATAAAATTTAAATTATTTGCAATAGATTTCTGAATATTCACAAAATCTAGCTATGTGCATTTTTCATTGATCTTTCTTTTCACATTATTTTGTGTACCAATGATTTGCACTTTTATGCATTATTTGAGAAACATCTCAAATACGAACTGTTAATTAATATTTCTAGCTGAACAGTTTTTTGAAAGTAAGTAAAAAACAATTCAAAGTAAGTAAAAGATATTCACGGCGATCCATTTTATGTAACAAAGATATGAGTATTTTAAAGTAAACTCTGATCATAGAGGAATCAATATATTTCACACATTCAATACAAAATAGGAATCGCAACAAGCTTTAGCTGGTAAGTTTAGTTGTAACATTTCTGCAGGCAGCATTATTAAAAATTACTACCTTTTCACACACATGCGTTCTCAATTTTTATTGGCTGTTTTGTGCGTTACTAACCAGAAGTCTTCTGTAATTGGCTATGTGTTATCCTTCCACTCTCTTATATTATATATATATATATATATATATATATATATATATATATATATATATATATATATATATATATATATATATATATATATATATATATATATATATATATATATATATATATATATATATGTATATATATATATATATAAGGGAGTGTCGGGTACCCCCGCCCACTGTCAATTTCATATGTATAGAATATTTTTTCAAGTCAATGGGCCATCGGACATTGATTGTTATATTAAAAGAAGATTATTTTCAAAATTTCAAGTATTTATGCAGCTGGTAACATGGTAAACAATAGTTTTGAAAATATGTTGAATACAGTAGTCAAATTTTTTAAATTTCTATTTTTTTAAGTTAAACTATTCTTCTTTTGGTTTATTCTTTTTGCATTATTTAATTAGATGATAAGAAAATAGAAACATACAAAAATATTGATTAGTACTCAATATTATACAGAAATATAAGCAATACTCCTTAAGTGGGCTGGGCTACCCGACTCTCCTCTCTCTCTCTCTCTCTCTCTCTCTCTATATATATATATATATATATATATATATATATATATATATATATATATATATATATATAAATATATATATATATATATATATACATATATATATATATATATACATATATATATATATATATATATATATGTATATATATATATATATATATATATATATATATATATATATATATATATATATATATATATATATATATATATATATATATATAACATCACTAGCTTAACATTATTACATTATTATCGAAATGATCAGCAATTCTATAGACATTTACATCAAAACAAGTTCATCTTTAACTAAAATTGAATAATTAGAGAACCTGACTTATCTCCATGCTTAATGCTTCGATCGTAGATATAAATTATATTTTTATGAAAAGAATTTTCACATACTACCATCCAACGAATATGATTTCTAAGGAAAATTGTTACTATAAATGTTTATTACGAAATTCATTCATTTTTCGTGTAGTACAAACATTTCTAAAGTAACAAATTTGATTCAGGTGTTCTCTTGATCTTAATTTGTTTTAAACAATTATTAACCCAATTTTTTTCACCAACCTGTTGAACGCGGCTTCGCACGCGCGGAAAGTACTTTGATTTCCATTTTAACTGTTTTCAAAGACATATAGTACTTGGATAGTATATAGTACTAGGAAAAATCCTTAGTTATTTTCTATTTATGTTTTTTTTTTCAGAACAGAATGTTTTCAACAATCTTATTCAGAACCGAAACATTTGGAGGATTTTTTTATCTTCTACCAACACTGTTATAAAACATTTTTTTTTTCTTTTTACTAAATAACATTCTCTAAACTTGTACGTGAACATTTTAAAGCTCTAATCTATAACATCTAAAAATGTTACTTCCTCGAAAATGCTATTACAAACGTGAAATTAAAAGAAATAAATTTTTCTAACAATTCGGTCTGTCGAAATATAGTGTATCTTTATTTTATTTCAACAACAGTTAAATTTGTGACAAATGCTATTTTTATCATATATTTTTCTATTTTTATTTATTTATGTATTATTTTATTATTATATTCTTTTTGTATTATATTATGTATTATATTCTATTTTTATTTCTATTCTATTTTTATTTATATTGTATATAATTCGCTTTTCTGTAATAAAAGAAAAGGACCTTAGAAGCAGCCCTTCCATTTTCGAATTGAACAATTAGCAAATTTAGCCATTATCGAAAAGCTAGCCAATCTGAGATATTTCTCCCTTCACTTAGCCACAGTAAAAACATACACATCATAGTTATTTTTATTTCCCTTTCAACGTTTATTCCCCAGATGACAACATAATTATATTGCATAACTCTTATTTTGTTGTGTGGGTTGATTGCTTTGACGCACCAACGAAAAGGGTCTTCTCTTTTTATGAAAGAAAGAATAGCAATTTCTCGTCCACTTTTGTAATGATTTTTCAATAACAAAACTTGCATCAGTATTTTGGAAAATATTAAGGAAGTTATTTTGAACAAATCTATGTTAGTACATTGATTTCACCATCTTAACGTGAATTTCAAAATAAAATTAAATCTGCAATACAAATTTCCAAATTCAGGAGACACGAGGTATTTATTAGTTAAATAATAAATCAATCAGTAAAAGCATAAAATTTATCTTTCTTGGTTTCTTGGTTAATTTATTGTTAATCTTTCTTGGTTAATTTATTGTTAATCTTTCTTGTTTAATTTATTGCTAATATATTTTCTAAATTACCCCATACCTTAAATTTTGAGGAACAATAATCCCAATTCGACTGGGAAAATATATTTTTTAGGAAAGGGAGTGCATTGTTATGACTGAAATCGTCATTAAAAATTATAGATAGTACTGACACATTTAAAATTTCGCAACCACTAAAATTAAATATTGGTGCGTAAAAAACCTCTTTATAGTTCAAAAGTTGTTGAGATTTTTTTAGCTCTCTGTACATAATAGTTTAATACAATATATAAAAATCATTTTATGGAAGCAGGTCTAATCATTGTAACATTACAATTCATATCATTAGAACTTTCATTTCAAGCATTTTTCACTTTTTAAGCATGTTTCTGAACTTTGATTCTTTTTTGTTTAATTTACAATGATTGCTAAGCCACACCACAATACATAATATATAAAAAAAATTTAACTTTGTAATTATTTTGATAATACTTACGTTGCATAATTGAAAAAATTTCAACGTAACTAGAGGTTCCATTTTTCATTGGCAACTTTTCGTTTTACAATTCAAATCTCATGTTTCCTCTGATTCAGGTCTGGTAAGTCTTGCAAATGAGCACCTGTTTTTGAACGCTTGAAACATGTCTACTGTTATTTCCTATTTATATATTTTTAAAGCGAATGGAATTTTTAATTAAATAATCAAGATAAGTAAATATCAAAAATATGTTGAAATGGAGTAATTTGTGCATAGGGTAGTTGTATATTGAAGAAATAGCAAACATAATTAATTATGTGTGGGGAATATTTCAGTAATCATTCGTTGTCCAATAATAAAATTGGTTAAATTGAAAAAAATGCTTCCACACTTTACTGCAAACAGTTTTTCGAATGATTTTGCATTAATTTACTACATCACTGTCCCAAGTTTTCAAAGCTATTCTTTGTCTATCATATTCTATATAAGAATTTATTACAGATAAGTTATTTTATCTATAAGTTATTTTAAAAATAAGTTATTTTAAAAATAAGTTATTTTAAAAATAAGTTATTTTAAAAATAAGTTATTTTAAAAATAAGTTATTTTATATACAAGAAATAACTTATCCTGCATTTGACCCGCAAACAAACAGATACTTCTAAATCAGTGATTCCCAAAGGGGTCTATATTGACCCCCAAGGGTCGACGACAACCTGCAAGGGATCGACGACAACCTGCAAGGGGTCCATGTCAAGTGAAAAAAAAAATTGGGGGGACATGATATGAAAATGGGGGTCAACCAACGATAATAGATCTCATATAAGTAGGTCGTGACTTTTAATTTTGGCATTTCATGAATGGAATAATCAACATAAACTGATAGTGCCTGTTTACTTACATTATACTACCTTAAAATATATAGACATATCTCTATCTACATAATTTATAAAATTAGCTATGAAGTAAAACTTTTATTAAAATTTAAGTTATTAGGATCATTTTTTGATATATGAAACTGAATTATTATAAACTAGCAGTTACCTGCAGCTCCACCTTCGTACGTTTTTATTTTCTCTGCATGTAAGGTTTTATTTTGTCACAAAAAAGTTTTTTTCCGTTGTAAATTGTAGCCTTGTCTGTGTCAACTCTTTCTAGCTAGACCACCAATTTTATCTGTGCATAAGATCACGGAGATTTGTTGCTTAGTTTTTACATGAAAACGTAATAAACAGACCGACAATACACTACTACGGTTTTGTATACAAACTTATTTCCGCAATTATAATATTAGTAGCGGGGTACGGATTTTATAGTGCACTATTTTATTCCATTTACATCTAAATTAAATCAAATTAGTTTGAATTTAAGTAATAAATGTAAAAAATGAACATGTTTTTTTTCTTAAGTTTTTCACACTACACTTCACTGCAGTTAGAAATTTAAATCATTCACAGTGAGTAGCACTATACCAGCTGTTAAAAATACATTTAAAGTTGATGAATTTACAAAAAATCAATATCAGGTAAGCAAGGGTCTACCCCAAACCGAAAAACATGGCAAGGGGTCTACGAGACAAAAAAATTCAGGAACCACTGTTCTAAATAATTAAATAAAATTTTGCATCAGATATCATAAAGAATGCGCTCCTTATTAGATTCAACTAGTTTTTCAACTATTAAATAAATCTCTTATTATCTATATAACTACTATAATCTATTAAAAAGATAAAATTTTTAAATTCTCAAAAGGCAGCAAAAAGCAAATTTTGCAAATTCTCAAAAGACAAATTTTGATTATAAATAACAAACTTTGAACAGCAAATATGTATAATTTTGAATTTAATTGTTGAACACGAAATTTTAAGTTATTTCCCTTTGATTATGTGTTACAATTCATTAAATATAAAGTTTGAAAAGGTGCAATTTATGCATAAAAGGTAGAAACAAGTATTAAAATAACGTAGATCAATAACAATTTAAATAATAAGAAACACTTGAAACAGGAATCGCAGCACGTGAAAAAGAATTGAGGCAGTTATTTATAAAAAGAAAATATATTTCAATGGGTGAACAATTTTTATGGTAATGGCTCTTATTAAAATTTTCTGATATAAAAATTTTTTTACGCATCACTAATATCAGTCTTTTTTCCGACATTACCATCATATTAGAGTCGACAGATATGTACTCTTAAGATATAACATTTTTATTTTATTTTTATAAAATAAAAACTTTTACTCCAGCTTTATAATGTAAGAAAAAAATGCAACGGCTTTATTATGCAAATGAGTTCATAAAATAAAGAATTCTTTTCTCCTTGTCCCTGGACCATTTTTAAAGAAATGCGTTAAAAACTAGAAATTGCTTATACATTATTTACTAAGCCTTCTTGTTTGAATTGGCTAAAAACCAATGTCCTCTTAAGTTAATGGTGCGTTATATATTATTGCTCTCAGTAATTTACTTTTCAGAGATTACATGCATGGAGATAAAATGACTAGCATAACAAAATATAGTTTCCGTATTCGCCATAGAACTACTTTATATTAATGAAATGCTTTATATATTTTAAACTATAAACCTTTCCAAAACTCTGGAAAAAATCAAAAATGTCTAAATATTAAAATTTATGGAAAAATAATTAACATTAAAAAAAATTGTAAATTGACGCTTTTTACCTTTTTGTAAAGAATTTTTCCAGATTTAATGTCGTTACTTTTTTAGTTTTTATTAAGTTAATGTATTTTAAGAAAGTTTAGACATAAGTGTTATTATTTTTTCATCAGTCTTTAAACTTAACATAGCATTAAACATAAATGAATAAATTTCTCTGCCATATTTTCATACACTTTATCATGGAATTTTTATCCTATTGAAACAATATTCTGACACATTTACTCATTTAGTTCCTCTTTCACGGGAAAAAATTTCTATTTTTAATGCGTCTCTACATAAAATTCGAATAAGACTCTTATTAAAAGTTGAATAAGATCCTTGCCCATTTCCTTATTTTACATTTTATTTTTTAACTTATTATTGAACCGAGTACCTATAACGATCATTCTCACCCGTTATATTTTAAACCTTCCATTTTTGCCTAATAATTCTATTTAAAATTCGAAATTAATTGCCAATTCAAATTGCGAATAGCTAACACATTGCCATTTGGCTTTAGACTATGTCGATTTCTAGATAAATTTCAAGCAACCCCAAACATTTTTCTTCAATCTTCGAATTTATTATTCTCTGTTATGTTACATCTTCATCTACACATCTCACGATTCTTGTCTCAGTTCAAAAAAAAATGAAACTGAAGACCATTTCGTTGTATTTTCATGAATTTTTACTGAAATATTATTTCTCAACAGAATTCATTTATCTTTTATTTGTACTGAAATATTATCTCTCTTCTGCATCACTGCACAAACCTAGTACAAAAATTATACTTCGCAGTATGTGTATAAAATATTTTAAAGAAACATTTTATGAAAAATGGCAATACTGGAAATCAGAAATTTTTTAAAATCTTATTTCATTATTAAAAAAAAAACACTATAAAATTTTATATCAGAAATTTAATATACGTAGAACATAAATAACAAATTGACGTATACGAGACGTGACGAGAAACTTCACAAATAAATTTATAGATGAATATTTCATAGATGAATGGTTAAATGAATATCTATAAAGAATATTTCATATATTTATAGATAAAAAAATTGATAAAATATTCTTTATAGATAAAGTTATACTTGTTTTCTGGATAGTATTCAAAATTACAAGGCTACGGAGTTAAACATTAGTAGCCGTAAACCCAAAAATCGGGTCGGCTCTGTCAACGACGGTTATAACTATGCAAGTTGTAAATGGTTACAAAACCGTTAAGTTTCGTATTCATGGTTTCTTAACCGTACCATCTGTAAACGTTTCAAAAGGTACAAAATGTTCCTAACCATAAATTGTATGGTTAATTGGATGGACTGACTGCTGCTGGTTATTTTACCATAATTTTGGAATGAAAATTCTAACAAGGAAAGGTGTAAGTAAAAATTCGTTATTTATTTTTATTTTTTTTACTTAGAATTTTAATTCTATAAATCTGTGTTATTTGCTTAAGATGAAATTGTCAAATAATCATTTCCTCAAACTATTTGTTGAAAATTAAATATCTCGGTACTATATATTTTTTAACTAATTATTTTTCTAATTTTTAGTTTTTTAGTTAAATCTTTTTACATATTTTTTCTTTACTCTTTTTATTTAAAAAGCTTTCTAACAAATAATTAACATACATATGCACACATTATGAGAAAATTGAAATACAGTAAAACTAACTAACAAACATTTTCACTTAAAAAATATGATTTTTTTTTCTTTTTGAAGAATATAATTTTTTTTTCATCCAAAGGCTTTTAGAAAATTACTTAGCTTTAGGGAATCCTCATTACAGGGAATTTCAAAATCAGTTCAAATTATAAAAAAAAAAAAATTTAATTCCTTTATTATATTCTTCTTTGATTAACATCATTTTCAGATTTAATCACAAATCAAATTACCGTTCGTATTTTCTAAAGATACTTTAAAAAACATGTAATAAAAATGTTTGGAGTTCAAAATTAAAACAATAAAAACTAACACTCATTTTAGTTACTTAATTGGATATATTTTTAAGAAAACATGTGACGAATAAAACGAATAAATTACGATTGGTTTTAACCATTTATAAACTACTTTTGTGAATAAAAACAAATTGTATAAATTGCCTTCCAAAAATCTGGTTTTATATTCTTTTAATTCTAAAAGTTATGTAGAATATTTAGGCCCTTTTTCGTAAACGCTACACTGAGGGGAAAAAAAGTATAATCAAAACTATCAGAATATGGTAAGCTTTTCCGTGTTGATTTTCCGTAAGATTTTCCGTGTTGATTTTCTGTAAGATTTTCCGTGTTGATTTCCCGTGTGATTTTATCATGGTACCTTAGAGCAAGGCATAAAAACGATTTATTTAATTAAATTTACTTTTAAGTTTTGCATTTTTTTTTTTTACTTAATGTGTGGGAATAGGAACTATAATTTCGATAACCAAAATTTCCTTTACCGTTACCATATGAACGGAAAAATTACCAAATGAATAATTTAAATACTTATATTATGATTTTATTAACCTAGATTATAGTTGTTTTTTTTTACCTGATATACCATTACCATACAGTACGGTAATTTTATCAGAATTTTTTTCTTCGTTAAGATTATTGTTTAAAGTTTTTTTTTATCAAATGCAAATACATAATAACAAAAAATATACAGACCATATCATATCTGAAAATTGCTGGAAAAATTAAAAATAAAGCATGTGAGGAATCAAATATTATTTTGTTTTAAGCATATTTTATTCAAAGAATATTTTAATTTAACTGAAAAAAAAAAGAATTTTAAATTACACTTTCTGGAATTCTTAGACATTTATTTGCAAAGACATGTTAAAAACAAGTATGAAAGTTTTCAACTACACTTAAATAATAATTTTTCATTTTTCCTAAAATTTCCGCGTTATTAAAACTAGAAAAGTTAAACATTTCTTTATATTCAAATGAAACATTTAATTCGAAATTTAATTTAAAAATTGCACTTAAGCATTCATAGCGAAAAGCCAAATATTCTTCAAAGCAATTTCTTAATTTAATTTAAAAGTTGCGCAAAATAATAAATTCAATAAAGCTGAGGATTTACACAATAAGATACCCTAGTGAAAAGACCATGAGCGAATAATTTTTACTTCCTTTAATTTAATTTTGCTCTAACTCAAAAATAGAAGCAAATATCTACGCATATTTATTTTGTATGGAATTTCATTAAATGCACTACACTCTATTCTTTGTTTACAATTTTTTTGTACTTTCTCTTATTTCGAAATGCAAAGAGAAATGTGGATGGAATAAGTTCTTTTGTTTATATTAGATTCTTGAAAAACACAATATTCTAGTAACACGTTTTTCAATTCGCAAAAAGTAAAGCGATAAAGAGAAAAATTAAATATCTAAAATTGTTTAGTATTTAATTTAAAAATTAATATGGAAAAAAACTGTTTTACGTGACCATTGTTTGCAGATGATTTAGAAATAAATTGTAAAGTCTACTTTCTCTTAATGTTAAGATATAAAATAAATTTAATCTTATTTCCTATAATGCAATTTTTAATACTAGTGTTTCAGTACTTATGCAAAATCCCGTCGACCGGGAAAGTTGGCGCAAATACCGACAAATTGGCTACGGTTAAAGTAAAAAAGTAATTGCAGTGGGACATGGGTACGCCTCTTTGTATATGTTTTATGGTTAAAATGATAAATCCAGCTATTATTAATTATGTCAGCTATACACCGTCTATGACCGGTTGTACGCCGATCGAAATTAATTATTACTTCTTTTCGTGAAAATGAGAAATAAAAAGGTAAGATTTCCGTATCGTGATCTGTGGTAAAATAATAGACAAGTCTTGGCAACTTCCGGGCATCGAGAAACTGAAAAAAAAGAAAAGAAAGAAAAAAATAACATCACGGCAAGAGACCAACTCGAAGGGCATAACTCGTAGCCACCCACAGGCAAACGTCTACATGTTTTTTTTTCAAATTTAAATTCAATTTAGCGCCTTGGCGATTGTAGTTGGCGGGGCATATCACGATTCTGAAATATCTCCAATAAAAACGCGAAAGAATGACATTGACCAAATTTCATTGGTTATTATTAATAATAACCGGTTAATGTGATAAATTCACTTAATTTATTCAGTTTAACCTGTAAACTCTAAGCTTCTCTTCTCAATGAGGTGACCCGCGTTCAAATCCCAATGACGGCTGAGATTCAAATTCCGCACATGGCTCGCACCTACCACAGTGATGACGTAGAATAGAATACCCTCAGTGGTAAATGGATCATGGCTTAGTGTCTCCTTACCCTCAGCCGTTTTCGTGGTTTTCCACACTATATAACGCAATTGCGTGCTAGCTCCATCAAAAAAGTTCTTCACGAAGGCAAATTTCTCCTAGTACTTGATCCAGTCGTTCCCTTGTCTTCGTTTTCAGGATTGGGTTAAAAATTACAAGGCTACGGAGTTAAACATTTTTTTTTCGATGGCAGGCCAATTTAAAAGAACAAAAAGGATAAAATAACAAGAAAAACAAGGCAAAAAGAGGTAAATAGAATAGAATGCATAGTGATATGCTTAGCCCATACGGGCCCTAGCCTCCCAGTAGCGTCCACACACAGTAGTGGAGATGAGCGCAGGACAGACGGAAATATGGGGCAGGTCCATGTCCTCCCCAAGGCGACAGAGCTCGCATTTAGGACAGTCAAAAATGTTTATACTAAAAAGATGTTTGACCAGTTTGGCAATTCTTTTCGCTCTTTTAAATGATTTCATAGCGTTTCTCCATTAAGTTAACTCCTTATTACATAGCTTGTTTTTTACTTGAATTAATTACTATTAACAGAATTAATTATCCTTACATTCAATTTTAACATTTAAAACATCAATGATAGTTCGGCAATTTTTTTTACGATTTCCATAAAGGATTGTGTACCTTCTCCTGATAAGTGACTCCATAAGTTATTGATAAATATTTTAATAACCCAATCCATATTATTTTCATAATGTATGCAGGAATCTTGAATAAAAGTTCAGCTCCTTCCAACAGTTTTGCAATAAATTTAAATTTTCCTTTATGCTGCCTTATTCAGTGAGCACTTTTCTCTTTTCAAAACCATACTTTACAAAACATAGTAACATAGCTTGCGGCTATAAAGATGGTAGGGGAAAAATAAAGTTCAAAAAGATGTTAAGGGGTGTGAAAAAGATCTTTCACCCATCTGCCGTGATCGAAAATACCATGAAATGCTCTTTGTTCGATAGCAGTTCTTTCAGAAAAATGGCAACTATTCTTTGCAATACCATTTGCAGCGCATCGCAATTTTGTACCATTGAAAATATTAGCCGTTTTATTGTGTTATCGATGAAAACTCTGAAGAAAGATAACCATTCAAAAAGATTTATGTCTGTAATCAAATCTCTGAATTTACTGAAAAGAAAACTAATACTAAACTGCATTCTGTAAAATCTAAGTTCAAGTAAGAGAGAATGTCTTCCTCAGCATGATAAATACAAAAGTATTTTTGAAGTTCCCTATAATTCAGAGAATAAATTTTTCAGTACGAAAGAGAACATTATTTTTTAGAAATAATACGACTTTACCGACAAGTTGCGTTTAAATCCTTCATCTATCTGTATTGTTATAAAAATTATCAATGGCAAACTTTTACTTCAACTATGTATCACAATTTTAAAGTGTGGTTTCATAGTATACTAATTTACAGTTTTACTAAGTATTGCTTTAAATATAAACATCATAATAAATTAAAAATTACTTAAAATATAGGAATTTTTATAATATATATGACTAACTCTTTTCAACAATAATCTTGATTACAAAAATCGTTGACTTGTTAACAATACGAATGAATTTTTTTCTGGTGTTAATTTTATTATGCAGGTACCATAATTTGAAGTTTCTAATTTTAATAACACTTATTAATTTACAAAAGGTGAGAATGGCTTTTTAATGAATTTGCAAAATAATAAAACCGATGAAATTTCATTTAGAAGCCCTGACGGGAAAAAAATCAGTTGAATGTAGGTCTTTCATCAAACTCTTGAATTTATAATTTATAAATCTTAAGATCACTTAGCATTGTTTTATTAATCATTTCTAAATGAGGAAAGACAAATCAATGACATCAATTATTTTGATGTCAAACTTTTAAATGAGAATTAAAACAAAAATTTACTAAAAGCTTTAAAACGAGCATCTGAAAAAAAAAAAGAAAAAAACATAAAAAGTAATTCGAAATTTTTTATAGCAGTATAAAACAAGATGAATTGGTTAAACAGTGCACAAAATAACATCCTGGATAACTTTTCAACTAATGATCAGATCATCACGTACAATGACTCAATCTCAAAGGTACGAAGACTAAATCATAAATAATTATTAAAAAAAGGTTAAGTAATAGGTACAGACGGTAGAGTCGCGAAATCACGCAAAAAAAAAGCGTTCTCTCTCTCTCTCTCTGAATAAATATTTTTTTCGACTGATTCTGATTTCTTAACTCTCAAGATAAGAGGAGAATTCAAAAAATATGGACCCAATAGTTTAAACAGGAAAGAATTTGAATGTTTGGGCTCCTTAGTTCTAATTTCACATTTTTCTCGAGAACTTTTTAAGCGAATCAAAAAAATTTCATTCAATTGCAAAAGCACACAAAAATAGTTCCATATAAAAAATTCCTTGTAATACTTATTTACGATTTTTTATTATTTTAATTAACAATAGCCGAAAAAATCTAAAATTTTAAGGTATACAAATTTCTACATCATTTTAAAGTATGCAATTTTAACTGACAAAATACAAAATTTGAACTAAATCGGTTTCTCAGTAATTCAATTTTAAAAAGTCGTATATTTAAAAATTTGATTATGACAGAACTATTCGACTTAAAATTCCGATCATTAGATCAAAAGTTATTCAGGGTTTTTACTTTTTTTATATTGAGCACTAGTGATAGAACTTTTTATTTATTACTGAAAAAAATCATTAACAGAAGTTTCAAACATGGCTGTCCCTTTCAGCCCAGAACAGTTTAAGTGTGTCCACACTTTACGCATTGAAACATCCTTTCTTCAGAGAACTTATGATCACAGAAAGTGCAATTCGAGACAACAGTTGAAGACTGGTTTATTCCCGTCATTGAAATTCAGTTTGATCTTATCATCACTCTTCAAAAAGAAAGGGTCAAAATAGCCTAATGAGCTTGATGAATATTGATTAGCAATTTTTTGATGGTTTTTCGTCTTCTCCCTACCGCCTCTTGTCCGGTCTATCTCTTAGAAAACTCAGCGACTTCTTCGTGTGAACACTTTTGAAAAACAACTTAGCCAACTTATTCTTATATAGTGATCTAGTGTTGTATCTTGATCTTAATATTTTGTGTCCTCGATTTGTCGCTCGCTTGTTGATGTTGTAGGCAAGAGTATGTAACGGGCAAAGCCAACTAGGATAGTGGTAACGTCATGTTAATGGAGATAAAAATGTAGAGAGGCTCCCTTTAAACAGGGGATCATATTAATACCAATGTTGTGTCAGTACATGCACCATTCCCACCAAACAAGACATCCCCTATCAGGTGTAGGTGTATCATAAAGTAATAGGTGTATCATAAAGGTGCGTTTTTAAAAGTAGCTTAATCTGCTTTCCAGATATCACTGTGAAATTATTTTAACAAACGTATTGAAACGTGTATCCCTGTTGAGTCACAAAAGAAATTCATCATTCTGGGCCAAAGGCATATCCCGTGGGTCAACTATATCATTGCATATTATATTATATAACACTATTGTACAATTCAGCACTATTATAAGGTGACACTCTATAATAACAGCTCTTAAAAATAATCTAGCTTGAACGCCATGAGCCATCTATTAACGATTCGGAAAAGTTTTTGTTTAAAATTTTTAATTTTGTTGATGTAACTCTTGCAATCACATAGACCTTAGTTTGGAATGTTATATTTTTTACGCTGAAAACGATTATTTTACTTACGAAAATATAAGTTTTAATTTTATCACAAAAACTATTTATATTTTTCTTGATACCTCATATTTTTTGAAGTTATGGTGACGTCATATTTTGAGCCTATATAAGGTTTGTTTGTTGTTTAGGGTGTTAGTGTTTCTTAAGTTTGAAATATCGGTAATCGTTTGAACTTCCCATGGAAGCAGTGAACGAAATACGAACCAATTGAAGATTAAAAGAAAAAGATTCATACACCTGTTAAGACTTAGCAGTCCAAAACGAACACTAGTTTTCTCAACAATTACTACTGCATTAACTGTGCTTAATAGAACTGTCTCAACGATTCTCTCTATCTCATATGAACAAGTAACGCTACCAATAGCTCTCCACCCATATAGTTGTGTTTGGTTTCACTCCTTTTTCTCTAGAATAAAGCCAAAGGAGGTGTTGCTAAAACACTAGCCTAAAGAACAAGGGGGATTCCTCTCATAGAGATTTTTAATTGTTTTTAATGCTTATTGTCACAAGTAGTTTAGATGATGGAAAAGAGGATGAGGCTTAGACTGTTTATTTAAATTTTTAAAATGACTCTCTAAGTTTTTATGTTTTTAAGCGTTTTAGTTAAGTTCTTAATCAATTATTTTATCGTGAATATCTCTCCCCACACGTTCTTAAAGTGATTTTTAAATGTAAATCTATTATACTTGCGGTAAAATAAGTTTTATATTATTTTATTTGAATCTTAATCTACAAATTCTTGTCAACCGAATGAAGTCAGATTAATCAAGTGAAATCTTGTTAATGTTAACCAAATTTTAAGAATTCATATCATGAATACTACACTTCATCATATTACATTTCCTTATCATTACTGTCTATTTTCTTCGTGTGTGTCGCGTAGCTTTTTGCGACATTGTGACAATAGACCGTCTAAGTTTAAGTGATGGCATCTAGTATTTTAATACCAAGACATTTGTCCATTTTACTGTTTTTATTTTCTAAAAAAAGTAATATTTTTTCTAATTAAGAGAGTAATTCTTATTCTATAACTATTTCAGTAGTTATTTTAAACTAACTTTTTTTATGATATAATTTCATAAAAAATAAATTGCAACATTTTTAGAATACTAACTATACTTAAGAATTATTGAAAAAAGTATCACTTGGCACCCAAAACACATGTTTAAAATGGTTACTATAAAAATGTCATCATATATTGTTGTCGTCGTATAATGAAGATTAATAGGATAATTATAAATATATAATTATCACCATAAGGAAATAATGTAAAAGCATCCATTTTAGTGAGAGGCCTTTAAGCTTGAATGTAAATAAAATTCAAAAATTTAATTAAAGCAGAGTATAATATTGAAATAAATTAACAAAATAAAGCTTGGAATATAGGTATAAGTAAACAGTTTCCATGTGAAATCATAAAAGCTTTTATTAGTTTTAAGTGGCACCTAAGTATCTGACTTGTCTTTAATGGCGATCATGAAAGGTTTTTTTTTTTTTTTTTTAATGAGGATGCTCCAAAAACAATCATAAAAGTGGTATGACAAGTCGATTTTTTTTTGCTAAACAGATACTTTTTTCCTGTAATAAACATTTTCTTGTGAGATTCCTTATGAACTTTTGCTTCTCTGTGAAACATAACATTCTGCTGCTTTTACCATAATTCCAAGTTAGTTTAATGCTAAATTCACTAAACAAGTTTGAAAGCAGACTATACACACTGCAATATATACCACATAAGTTAATATTTTTAAACAAGGTAAAAGAGTCATTGATTTTGCTTCCGGAAGTCTACTTTATATTTTTGTAAATCCTAAAAAATATTGAGAAATTGATTTATGTAGAAACAACATTGTCTTTCCTTCATCATTTTTTGTAATTTTTTTCATTTAAAAAAACACGCTTAATGTACCAACTACAGCCTTGTTTTAATCATATATATTGATAGCTTTCTTTTGAAATTTCAAAAGCTAAAACCACACTTTGAGTGAAATTTGAACAGCGGCATTTAAATCAGAATATGTCGACAATCCAACAGCTGGTACTAACTAGCAGATATTCATAATATATACTTATTAAGCATACTCTTTTGAACTATTTTGATGTAATTTCCTATTCAGTAGGAAATGAACAGTTTTCGGGAGAACGGGAACTGTTTGTTCATTTCCCTCATCATTTCTATTTAAATAGACTAAAGTAAATATTTTGATAGAGTAAGAAAAATAAATTTATTTTATTGTAAAGGAGTAGAAAGGTTTTTTAAAAGCCGAGTATAATGAGAAAATATTTGTATAGAACTACTTGTATCTTTTTTTTTGTATATACTTTTGAAAAGATTTGTCTTTAATTAATGTATTTCAATTTAACAAACTTTTATCACCATGCTTGTAATTTAAGCAGAAGTATGTAAGAAATCAGTTTCATCAAAATTTACAATTTCAGATTTTTTAAGTGTTTTCGTGCACTTGATAAAATACAATTTAAAACTTTTTCATACGGTCTTCTGTTTCAGTTTTCTAATTGCACGGCAATCAGAAAACTTTCATTAAATTATCGTAATATTTGCAAAATCAGGAACAAATTTATCGTTATATGAAAAATAAAACATCCATACGATGAAACTCAATTAATTATAAGGCGAAGTTCGAATTCATATTAAATATTTTAGAAAACTCTATTTACCTTAAACATCCAATCATCAATCCTTTATGTAAAGAAACGTTGAGCCAATACTTTATCACAAATTTTTCAGAAAAGAGCTTATGACAAGCAAATTCCCTCAATGAAGGACACATAAAGCAAAATGTATTAATATTTATCCAAAATTTATCAGAAAAGTCATGTGAGATAGGAGGTACAATAATTTATGATTTTCTCCCCTAAAAGTGCTTTGGGGGATTATGTGATTTTTGCCGTAACCGAAGATTCAAAAGTTAATTTCTCGACATAACAATTATGGATCAAATAATATTGGTGAAATTACTCATTTAAAAGCTGCTTAAGTATTCTTCTCTGCAATCATTTAAATTTCACCGTAAGATAATATTTAAAGAGTAAGGTTTTCAAATGTATTTCATTAATAAAATATTGAAATAAAATTGAAAATGACAAAGCTTGAAATAAAATCTTAAATATATATGTTTAAGAACAACAAACTGGTGTAAACTATCTATTTATTTCTCATACTTAAAAACAAATTTTTTAAAAAACATTGTTGTTATGTTTCAACTGTGTTCAGTAAATCTTTGATTTCATAAGTGAAGGAAATATATTGAAAAAATACTTTCTAATGTGTTTATACATTTACTTGTATAAATAAATTTAAGAAATAGATAATTATTACTTTTTAAACATTTAAAACCTGACTTTTCTTTGCAAAAGAATTTCAAATGGTTCTCTTAAATTTCCATTTTCATTTGGAGATCTTTCTCTAACATTATCATGCTGCTTACCCGATAAGTACCTTTTCATCGAGGATTTTGCTCTTATTTCCTAATGAATAAACTTTTTTTGAGAAACTGTTGTTTAGAAATCGGTTATTAATAGTCGCAAACGATTTTTTGTTGTTGTTAGTATCATTTTTTATAAATAAAAAACTGAACCCGGTATAAAAAATAGAATTCTTTTATAATTAAAAAAAATTGAATTGAACATAAATACGAAAAAAATTCTTGAGACTGTTGTTTTGTTGCATTAGTTATTAAATAAATGTAGGTTTTCTTTTGAGAATTGTTTTTCAATAATGGCTCATGCATGCAAAAAGGTTTTCATTCAATGATTGTTTTCATTTAAAAATATGTGCTTTAATGGCTTATAAATGCGCAAATAATTATACTTTTCTTTTTTGAAAATATGTTTCATTTGTTCATATATCTGTTACGGAATTTTTTACAGTTATTTGTTCATATAACTGTAAAAAATTCCGAATCAAATTACGGAAAAAAGTATCTCCATATTGGAAGCATCATACGTAAATTTATTTTTATCATAAAATTTTATACCGTATATATTACAGTAATAATTATTTAACTATAGTTATTCGGTGATTTTATAATTTTATCTGTAAAAATTAAGGTATGTCAGACTTTTTGTTTCGCAAAATTTTACCGTAATTTGATCTGGAATTTTTACAGTGTACAATACTAAAAATAGCTCAAGGTACGACAAGAGTATACTTTTTTTGATTTCTTTAAGTCTTTATTATTTTATTTAAAAGAATGTCATTTTGGTACTTATTTACCTTAGTTCTCTTACCAAACGTAAATACTATTTATTTAGTTTTTCCATCTCAATTAAATTTCTCAATTTACTAAAAAATTAAAAAAAAGGTCTGTAGAACATACCAGAAAAACCTGAAATAGTACAAGATAGCACATGATCCCGGCTGTAGCAAGTATCAACAATATATTACATTGAGTTTAAAATTTCTGCAATATATAAAGCAAATATTTACACAAGTTCATGTAAAACACTCTCCACTATTTATAGATTATATTAGTTTTTATATTTTGAAACATATAATATTCCAAACTTACTTTTTAATAAATGAATTCAAAAAATCTAGATTGAACTTTAATTTAAAAAATATGTAAAAGTAATGCCAAACCCTGGCTTCCATTACATTTTACCGTGATTTGATTCGGAATTTTTTACAGTGAACAATACTGAAACTGGTTCAGGTACGACAGTAATCTACTTTTTTTTTATTTAGTTAAGCTTTTTTTTTTTTTTTTTATTTCAAGGAATGATATTTCGGTACGTGTTTACCTTAGTTCTCTTTTCAAATGTAAATACTATTGATGAGGCTAGTTATTCCAATTATAATGATTGATATAATTACTCAAATTACTAAGAAATTACAAAAAAGGTCTATAGAACATGCCTGAAAAACCTAACTATTTATAAAATGTATTTTTTATTATAGTATGAAACATGTAGCACTCTAAAATTATCTATGAATAAATTAAAATAAGCTTCAATTAAAAAAAATAGTTTGATAAATACTTTTTAATTATTATCAAATCAGAAATGATCAATTAAATATATTTATATTCCAAAAATGAAATGCATGCTTAAAACTTCTATATTAAGTCCAAAATTATCTCATGATTTTGTTTTCACTTCTTCTTACATTTAAAGACAAGTGATAAATAAATATGATTTATAGCCAAACTATTCATAACTTAACATAAATTACCGTTCTTTCTCGAACTAGCATTTCGAACGTTCGAAAATAACGTCATTTTTCAAATACACCTTTACGTACAAAAATTATTTTTTTAAAATTTATGTTTGAAAATCAAAGAAACATCCATTACAACCGTAAATGAAAAAATAATTCCCTCAGTCTCTTAACTTATTTGTAATAAACTTGACAAATGCGAAGTAATTACTAATGACCCTCCTCAAACTAACACTTACTTACATTTATCACCATAACACCTTCTAAAAACAAACACATTGTTCGAATAAAAATAACGGAAAATGTTTAGTTTTCGGATACATTTTTAAGGAAAGCGATTATTTATTTATTGTTTTGCAAACGATAAAAATAGAATTATATCATTTTGTATTGAAGATGCAGTGTAAAAAAAAATTTAAATAGTCTCAAAATTATATTTTTGTTAAAGGGAAAAACTTAAAAAGGTAATTAAGTTGCTTAGTTCTCTTTCAATAACGGATTATTGTTGCGGAGTTTTAGTTTGAAATGACAATGTTTTTGTATTTATTTAAAAGATAATTTTGTTTAACAGACATTTTAAACGGGGAATACATAAGCAATGTGAAAATTATTTTCAAGAATAATTCACAACAATTTCATAAGAAAAATAATGTTTTATTAAAGAAATTTTTAAAGATGGCAAAGCAGTTTTATTAAAAATACACAATTTGTGAAAATGATAAGTAATTGTTGTAAACAAATGTGGAAATATTTATAAATTTTTTGGGAAATAATGCAATGCAAACTATCGAAATTAAAGAAGAATGTAGCATTTTAATCTTTTGTTAAAGATGTTTTGAATATACAGACAAATATAAAAGATGTTAAATGTTTTTTGTTATATTTATCCTTTCAGTTTTAAAAATGAAAAAGACTCAACAAAGTTGTAAAAAAATTTACTTTTTAATAAAACGTCAGGTTTTTGCTTCTATCTTTGACAGAATATGAATGTGACAGGATATTTTTACATTAAAAATGTTTCAGCATTAACATTTTAATTTTTGAAAATGAGAATAAAAACCCATTATAGATAATGAAATATCCAATTATGCATTCGATAGAAATAGTGCAAAAATCTTTGTTTTCATAAAATATATTTTTTAATTAAATATTTTCCCCATTTTTACATAAAAAGCACTAATTTATATTAAAATTTTAATCCGCTTTAACTTTTTAATTGGATAGCTATTATTTTAAATTGAAACTGCGTTATAGGCAAAAACTGATTGAAGAGAAATTGCGTTGTAAAAATCTATCTTCCATCTATCTTTTATCTAGTTTAATATTTAACTTTCTACTTTATGTCTCGTTTCTTTTTTGTGTTTTGGTAAAATCTCAAACATTAACTCCGAGAAGAAATTAATATCTGAAATATAACATGATCTTCCTTAGTAAAACTCAAAAGTTATTCTGATATCATATTATATTTTTAAATGTTTTACAAAAACGTGTTCTTAAATCTTTTTATTAAATATATTGAAATATATTAAATTTCTTTCTACAGTAGTTTAAATACGATTACACAGAAAAAATCTGGTAAAATTACCATGGTGTATGGTAAAAGCATATCTGGGAAAAAATTATAATTCTGATTAATAAAATCAAAATATGAGGTATTTAAACCATTTGTTTGGGTTTTTCTGTTCAAATGGTGATAGATTGCTAGAATTTCAGATTTTCAAAATTATAAATTTTAAGATATTCATGAAAAATTACCAAATTTTAACACATATTATAAATTTTCATTTTGTAGTTAGTTTTACCAAAACCATTACTTAAGCACTTCGATAAAAAATTACTAAGTTTTTAATATATTCCATAGAGCCAGAAACACTGTAATTTTTTTCCATATCCTGATAGTTTTGATCATACTTTTTTCCCTTAGTTTAAAAGAAACAAAATTTCTTAATTTTTTTAATACGCAAACCTAGCTTTTTTCTTAATATGTTAGAAGAAGTGAAATTAAGAAGTGAAACTTTTTTTTAATTAAGTATTTAAAAACTCCTTTATTTTTGTATACTTTAAATTAAAGAACTGTCTAGATAAATTTTTAACATCTGAGAACTTTATTTGTGTAATTACTAATTTTAAATTTTTTGTTAAATAGAGTAACATAAATTGACATATTTTTTGGAGTGAATTATTCTTATTATGCTGATTTGAAATTTAATTTTAATACATTTCTTAAATACTATCTTTTTAAACTCTTTGTACTTGGCATTTGTATTATATAATTTCTTTTTTTTTAATGGCGCGCACTTGGAACTATCCATTGGCCACAGAAAGTGCCAGAACTGCTAACTCTCTTTTCGTTACCCAGTGGGCACCTGTAGCGAAGCCACGGCGGTGGAGCAGCCACGTCACACTACCACAACCCGTTTATAGGGCGGGTCACATTCACACATTCACATTCACAGACAAAGGACATAGAACGCAGATAGAGAGAAAGAAACATCCATGCCTTGCCCGGGATTCGAAACCAGAACCTTTCTGATGCAATGATAGTTCCCTGCCTCCTACACAGGCCGGTCGGCTGTATTATATAAATTAATTTAATGTTTTAAATGGCAATATTTTATGCGCCGTTATTGTTTTATTTTCAATCATTTAAAAATCGTTTACTATCCTTTTAATAAACACCCTTTAATAAGTAAATATTAATAAATACAGAACCCATCATGAATGTAAAAGAATGACTGTGTACTCCTTAACAAAATAATCCTATCCACAGAGCATGAAAAATAATCCCCAAGCCACATAACTTCCATGTAATGCGCTTTCTTTTTTCCACCATCCTATCGACAACATCATAATCGTTACTATCAACAGTTTCAACGTTATGTTTTTGCGACTCAAAAGGACATTCTTCTTTAACTAGTAAGAAAATGATCAGTACTGCAAGAGAAAGGAAAATGTAATATATTTATTATAGTTTATTTCTTATAACAAATATCTTTATTCAATGATTAAGTTGATCTCTCAAGCATTTCAACAATTTTCAATCTAATCTAAGTATTTTGTCGTGCAATTCTGCTTGATTTAGATTTTGAAAAAAAGACATGATATATTGTTTGAGCACTGTTTTTTTCTTAATTGTATAATAAGAAACTAGTGTACAGTAAGCCAAAAAAAATGGACCACCCTGAATAACTTTTGATATAATGATCGGATCTTCACGTTCTAGGACTCATTCGAAATGGCTTAAAAGAGTGACCTCAAATATACTAATTAATTAGTATAGGTAGGCATTTTATTTACCTCGCACTGAATCTGCACAATGGGCTATCAGTGGCGGTCTGGGAAACATCCTTGAGGATGATACGAAACAATGCCATCGCAATTGTGATCGTCTAAAGAGCCCGATGGCCAGTGTGCAAATTTGAGCACTTTACGGTAGAACAGTTTAACGAGAACCGATACCACGGTCTCTACACAGGCTGACCAAAGTGATCACCCACCTGCTTACTGACCACAGCCAGTGATGTTTGACTTCGGTATTCTACTGGGAACCGTGTCTTTACGTTCAGTTCACTGCGAGACGTTAATTAGTGTAGTCGATATTTTTTAAAATACAAAATAAGTAACAAAAACGTACTTCCTCTGAATAAGCATACCTTTCCTTCAACGGATTTGGATTTCTGACCCCCAAGATGTTGGGGCTAGTCGCCATCTAGAAATATGGTCCGCATAGTTTGGTCAGGAGAGCGGTCCAAAGTTTGAACCCCTGAATGTCAATTTTACTTTCTGCGTATTTCACCATATCTCGAGAACTTTTTAAGCCAATTATCATGAAAAAATTTTGCACATAATTATAAAATTCGTTTTCCTAAACTTAATTCCAAGCAAAAAATAAATTTCAGTAAGTATTATTAATTTTTTATTATTTTATATAATAATAACCGAAAAACTTTGATTTTTTTACATCATTTTTAAGTATCTAATTTTACATGGAAAAATACAAAATTTGAGCAAAATCGATATAAAAGTTCCTTGGAAATATAGCCATATATTTAATATTCAATTTCTCAGAAACTATTTGACCAATTTCTCTCAAATTTTAATGATGCAAAAAAAAATTATATCTTACTATTCAAGCATTTTCGACTTTTAGTAACTAAAATAATAAAAATAATAAATATCTACTGAAATTTATTTTTTGCTTGGAATTATCTTTGGGTGAACCAATTTTATGATCATGGGCAAAAAATTTTCAATTTGCATAAAATGTACTCGAGATATGACGAAATACTCAAGAAGTAAAACTAACATTAAGGAGTCCAAACTTTGGACTGCTCTCCTGATCAAACTATGGGGTCCATATTTCCCAGATTGCGACTATCCCTGGGTCTTGCGACTGGGGTCAGAAATCCGAATCCGTCGAAAGAAAGGTATGTTTATTCAGAGAAAGTACGTTTTTGTGTCTGATTTCGTAACTTCGTCTACTCTAAATAACATAGTATATTCGAGATCATCCCCTCGAACCATTAAGATTGAGTTCAGAACACGATGATCCGATCATAATTAAATCAAAAGTTATTCAAGGTGGTCTGTTTTTTTCTATTGTGCACTGTACAATTAAAAAAAAATTAAATATGTATTTATAAGCTGTTTCTTAATTACCACCCTTAATCGATTTTTTTTTTTTTTTTAATTTTCGTCAAACATGAAGCAAACAGTGTATGCTCATCGAAAGTATAAAATAATAAGAATTTTATACTTTCGATGAGTATGCACTTGTTGTTGTAAATTAATATTAATTGCATGCAGTAAATTAATATTTAGGCGGAAGAAAAAAAACAAAAACGCTGTCAAAATCTAACTAACAGCTCATGAATAATGACGGGGCTAAAAACATCAAAACCTGTTTCAGATACGCCTGTCAAAAGTTTTTATTCGATTATTATACACATCACCAAGTTTTATTATTCATCAAATTGTTTTTGATGCTTTCAATCAAACCTTCCTCGGGCAGATTTCTTTTTTTTTCCTCTCTTGAATATTAATTTACAACCATTAATATGAATACTTTTCAGACAATACTAATGTCAGTAATTTTGGTGTTTAGAAAAATCAGCATCTAATAAAATTCCTGTAAAATGAAAAAATTCAGTTTGTCATAGCTTTTTATCTCATTTTATAAGTATCCACGTGCACGAGTCATTAGTTACTAAATTTTTGAATTCCATACAAATTTCAAAATTCCCTAACTTCAGTTATCCACTCTTTATTTATGCTCCTTTAAATACTATTTTCCATACATAATTCCGAGTTTTTGATTAATTTGTATCGTCTTAGTTAAAATTTCTCGGAAAATCCTCGGCTATCTTTTTTTATTTTATTTAAGGGATAAAAGTAAGAAAAGATTTGGCCATGAAAAAATTTGGCAAACAAAAAAAAAAAAAAAAAAAATTTATTGAAAATATGTGAAATATCTCAAAGAAAACAAATTTCCTGCCACCATAATCTTTTATGTGAGGTAGACTATCGCCATCTATTGAAACTATGTGTAACTAATTACTGAAATAAATATGTTGCACACTATCTTCGGAATAAAAAGGTTTGTTTCAGAACGTCAGACACGAATTAAACCTTACATGCTTTTTCAAGATTATGTCGGAGTCATTATTCACTAATTTATTTATTTTTTTCGCTTATATGCCCTTTCCCCCTTTTCTTTAGACATTAGCATTTACTTCCTATTGCACTATAGAAATAATTTTATCGAACTATCTCGTCGATTTAAAATTGATTCATTTAGGTACTCAAACATATTGGTGCTATTAGAGCTTTTAAATTAAACGCATAACTATCTTGAAATAAACACAAACAATCTCTATTTGTGCTATAGTTATGTTCACTGAAAAAAAAATCAGCAATTTTGTATTCGTTGTATGGAGAAGGGAAATGACCTTAATTCACCCTCTGAGTTTTCTTATATTAACATATTCTGCTTTTAAAATTGTGCAGTTTTGATTTATTGTGCAATTTTAAAATATTAAAATTTAAATACATTTATAAGATTTTATTATAACAAAACACGCATTCTATTCTTGAATACTTCAAATTCACTACCTATTGAAAAAGCATGTACTGAATAATATTAAAATTTAAATACTGGTGTTCAGAAGTTTGTTGTTAATTTACAAACTTTTAAACGAGTTTTTCTCGAAATTATGTTTAAACAATCAGTAAAAAACTAAAATATCACAGCCTGGATTTAAAAGAAATAGAAAAAACGTTACATTAATCTTTTGCCTCTTACAGAGGAATAATTTTTCAAACAAAGTATGTGGCAACGTGTCAAACTTTCAATTCATTCATTTGCACCACAATTTTAAAAAGAAAACTTTTTTTCTTGATTCCGTGAATTAGTTAAGGGGGGACCCCACCCTGAGATGGTAAAATATTAACGTTTTTCTTTATTATTTTTTTAAGGAATAGAGACAATGCAGAGACTCTTTCTTTTTTTATGTTATTTAGCTGCAATTTAAGTCTATTTTAAAAAATTTCTTTTAGAAAATAATAAAAAATAAGTTGGTAGCAGCTCTGTGTGTGGCTGGTCATCAAAAAGTAGCACCTCACTGGCCTCATGGATTTAGAAGTCCTTAAACATAGGAAAACGATTTTGTTTAGATTTTCTGAAACATAAAGACATTATTTAAAAAGTATCATAGCGGTTTTTTGATATTCGGTAAATTACCAAAATGGCGGCAACTTAAAAAAAAATTTAAGTTTTTCATTAAAAAAATATTCATTAAAATACTAATATAAAATCGAAATATAAAAATATCAAAAAAATCCTACGCTACTTTCTAAAGAATATCTTTTTACGTAATTTAAAATAAAGAACAGTTTATTTCGTTGTATAGATCATGAGAAAAAGGTTAGGCCAGGTCAAAAAACAGAATTTTGAGAAAAACGCGTTTAAAGTTTTGACCTATGGTAGGGAAAACGTTTAATTTCATATATATAATGGTCGATAAATGAAATGCCTACAATAAATTTCGATATATAGTCAACAGAATGGATGAGACACAAAAAGAATATCGCCCCTCCTAATCCGGCCGAACGGGCCTTTCTACCGGCTTAACGCCGACTCTCTATTTTCCGCTATAACTTCCAAACGAAGTTAGGTACCGAGAAATCGTTTTAGACAGACATTAGGAAGACATTACAAAGATTCAAAAAATGCAAACAAAGAAATTTCGAATTTTTGAAATATTCAGGGTGGTGTCCTCCCCCCCCCCCTTAAGGTATATATAGTGTATTATTTTTTCAATGGTACAAACCATATTTGAAGAGCATTTTGCAAACATACTCTCTAAGCAAACATGTTCTAAGCAAAACACTGAACACTGTTTGTTTTTTATATTAAATATATTATTTTTCTAACTTTCTATGATGTTTAAAACTAAAAGAAAAAGTTGTCCTTGTTTTCTTTTAAGAATATGCTATACCAGGAGATATTATCGTTAGATATACTAACTTTACTGCAATTCCTTAATAATCTATTTGCCATATATTTATGAATAAAGCTATATATTATATTACTATTATAGCATATATTTATTATATAGTATGGATAAGGATTAAAAAAACGCGTCATGTTGATATGTGACAAAGGAAATTTCCTTCCTTTTACGTAAAAAGCATTTCTTTCTGAAAAAACTAAAAAAAATATATATATAAGAGGCATTAGTTATTTTTTCAAGATTTTCATGCGAGTTCTTCCTACAAATTTCAGATATTCAAATTTTTATGTATTTATTTTCTTCATCAGTATTTTACTTTTTAGTTTATATTTTTTTCATCAAATTCAACTGAAACTACGGGCAAAAAAAAAGCTTTACAAGTATCTCTCACTTCAAAAAGTTTAAACAAAAAACTCAATTTGGGGAAAATAATTTCTTTAACTTACAAAAAATATTCTTAAAGATGACGATCTTCATCAAGAGTGTTAACAAGGTATGCTCAATATTCAAAACTAAAAAAAAAAATAATTTAGAGAATTTCTTTGCTTCGAAAAACATTTATATAATGGTATTTGAAAGAAGAGCGAAAAATTGGCTTAAAATTCTTCCCAAACATTTTTTACTGACGTTCACTTTTTAAATTTCTGGAAACACTTATTTTTCTCTTCGCTTTTTCAAGAATCACTTCACAGGTATTCCGAACAACATTAAGATATATTTTTTTATATATCTTTTCTACAGTATTTTTTCATTACAAATGCAATGTTTTTAAACACTTTTTTTTTTACATTCTTCAATATTTAGTTAAAATCTATTAAATCATCATTTTTTGTATTTGACTTTTTAATTTATTTAAAGTATGTTTTTGAAGTGCTTTTGAAAATTTTTTAGTTGTTATAGCTCTAATAGGAAAAGACATTTCAAAATCCGAAAATATCGAAATTGTTTTTAAAAAAATTACACAAAAAACTTTTTCAAGCTCAGGGATGACATCTAAAAAACTATTTTTATTATGTATGTCCAGTTAAAAAACAAAAAATCTAAAAACTGGAAAAGAAATATAAACCTTCATAAGTCTATATATGTAGCTGAGCAACAGTATTATATCAGTAATTTTTTCTTCTTCAAAGATAAAAAATAGTTCCTAAATATGAGATCAGATTTTTATTTTTTAGTATAGAACATTTTTATATGATTAAAATTGAAACATATATTTCGTAAGCATTGTAATGGTATGAATCAGTATGATTTCATACGGTAACTTTAATCCTTTATTTTTCGAAACTTTCCACACTGTTACCTGTTACAGTGTAACTAGTTTATACTGTTAGAAATTTCTCGAAAAAAAATAACTAAATAACAACTTATTCAATTGTTATTTTACCATGTTCAAACAAAGTAGTCAATTAACCATAATAAAGATGGTATTCAGGCTGTTTATTGAGAGATAAATTATATACTGTTTTCATCTAATGCAGCTAAATAACAAGAAATTTTGCTGCGCCAACTAGGTGCCCACAGCCTAAGAGAATCGAGGGCTCATTCATCGAAAACTGGAAGCTGTGATAAAAATTATGAATTCATATCTTTAGTTTCTGTAATGGAATAGCTGACACAAAAGCGGATGCCAAATAATCCTATAGTATTAATTATGTTGTGAGCATCAAATGAAGCTACTTAATTCAATGTACATACTTCACCAGGAAGACTTATCTATCAATCTCATATCTAGCTGAACAGGGATTTAAAAACCCGTGTCAACATCAGAATATTTCCACTATTTATTTAACATATTAACGCAACTTCTAAATTGGTGACCATGGACTATTTGAACATGAAATAACTCATTCTCGCATAAGATAACAACACCACAAAACTGCTTAACACAAAAAAAGTCTAGTATTTCCATTTCTCGCGATAGGATCGACCACAGGATAGACTATTAAGCCACATTCAAAGTTCACTTTACCAAATACAACTCAACCACAACCTAGCTCCAAAGTCGATTACTGATCAAAAAGTCTAACATAACCTAATTCTAAAGTAACTCTAATGTTCGGTTAATTTTTTTAACGGTTTTAAAACCAAGCTATTTGTTGTAATGGTTGCAAAACCGAATAATTTTATATTCACGATTTTCTTACAAACAGTTTCAAACCTTTAAAGGGAAAACGATAAACTTTACGGTTAATTAGATGCACGGACTGCTGTCGGCTATTTCATTGTAATTTTAGAATAAAAACTCTAGCACTGCCAACCAACAATCAAAAGAACAATTTAAATTTCTCAAAACAATTTTATTGGCAAATTGCTTGAAAACTTCCATGAAAGCTGACAGAAAAGCAGCTTTGCTATGTTAGCTAGAAACCTAAAACATTTTTATCAAATTAAAAAATAATTCATTCTTAGTGTTTCTAATAAAATAAAAAAAACACTTACATTAAAAGTGCTAAACTTACATTTTTATATAAGTTTCAGAGCACATTTGATGCGCTCTGAAACTCATAAAGAACATCTGATACGCGTTCTAAAATTTAGATTAAAGGAACATGACAGATACACCCATCGTCAAATATTCGACAAATCATCAATACAGTTCGTTAATGGGACCTTGGGCTTCAATTTATATTCAATGAAGCCAAAATTCTTTCCTCTGATGACAGTTCTCAGTTCTGCCCCCTCCTATATTTGGCTTGGAGATGGTAACTGTCCTGAGTTATCTCTTTGGACCTCCACCGTATTCTCCGCTACCACGTTTTTTTTTTTTTTTTTTTTTTCTTTTTTTCTTATTAAGCTTTTTTCCATTAATTTCTCTTAATTTTTTTTTTCATTTGAAGCTGTGTGTTCTCTTATATCTAACCTATTATGTTTCTCCTCATTCACGTGTTGGTCTTGCGAAAGAACGTCACGCTTGAAGCCCTGCGCTTGAGTGCTCAAATTACATACAAAACAATTTTTTTTTCTTTATTTTCAAGTATATCTTTCACCTCGGTACTCTTAGCATTCTTTTCATATATTAATTAGGTTTTGATAGTTAAGTTTTTATGTAGATCCGTAATTATTCCGTTCATAACTTTCAACAATAAAACAGAATTATCTTTGTAAGAAAATATTTTACATTTAATCTTATCTCACTTAGAGCATCTTGTCATAATACACATTCTTAAAATTTTCAATAAATCCATTTCAAAACTTTTTTTTCAAAAGACTTCGACATAAAACCTCGACCAGCTGTGTTAAATGCCTGCAAATAAGATTAAAAAATATATATAAATTTTAAAAAAAATTAATTTTAAATTTTAAAAAAAAATATGATCCTATGACTATTATTTCTAAATTAAATATTAGAATTAATTATACCTATAATGTTCACACAAAACAGTCTGATATTGTTTAATTAATTAAATATATATAAAAACATTTCCTCTCTTTTTTTTTCTATCTATTTAATTTTATCATGCTGAAAGGCCCTAGTAACAACTCAATTTAAATAGTTTACCAACAAAAATTAAGTTAATTGGTAGCAATTGCTGTTTACGTTTACGTCAAGCAATTATAGTTTCAGAAAATTAAAGTCGATTGGGATGCTAGAATTTCGGAACCTTAATTAAATTTTTAACTGAAAACCACTGTACCAAAAACAGCTACATACAATGGCCATAAATTTTTAAAGAGTTTTAGAATCTCTCTGTTCCCCGACCATAATTAAGTAAAAAAAGTTGTATTTTGCCTGCAAATAAAATGAAAAGCAATTTTATTGTTCCCCAAAATGACTTGTTTACACAAAATAATGAAAGTTTGGAGCTGAGTTGGTCTATTAATTCTCTCCAGTTAACTTCTTAAAATTTTAAATTACTGAATTAGACAATTAAAATTTTTCATTTGTTGTTATTGTTATTGTATGCTGCTCAAATTTTGTTTGTCTCACTCAGGTCATAAAAATTTAATACCAAACTAGTCTAGAAATTAATAGGAATCTGTTTGTAGTTTTATGGTTTTATCTTAGTTTCAAGTACATTTCCTTGCATTAAATTTATATAGTTTTCTCTTATAATATCCTAATATTTTAAAATGATAATTTAGAGATTCGTATATTATTCCTTTAAGCTTTTAGCCACAACTAGTATTTCAAGATAAAATGTTCTATTTTTCTCAAGCAAATGTTCTATTTTTTCTTAACAAAATATAACTTTTTTTACCTTTTCTTATTTTTTTAATTTTATCATTACTTTAGAAATTGGAAGTTTGTGTAAGCAGACCTGTTTAATTGTGCCGTGATCAAAATAAAATAAAATGAATCCTTAAATATCTTCAAAATAAAAAAACCAGCTCAAAATGCTAATTTATTGTATGAAATTGATAAGAACAGTTAATTAATATTATATTAAATATCGTCATAATTTTTTATTGTGAGAAATAAAGCAGATATTACTTTTTAAAAAATCAGCTAGATAACGGATAATAAGACATACACGATGCGTTTACTATCTTTACTACTTTATTTTTAAGCAAAAACTAGCTTCATCCAGCTAAAAATAAACTGCAGTTTTTCTACAGAATTGAACTAATTTTGAAGTAAATCTACAATCAATTGATATTCTATTGAGCAATCATGACTGTAAAAATATTTCCGTTATTTTGCAGATAACGTGAGGCAATTTTCAAGTAATTTATTTCAAAAACATTTTTAGCTATTATCTACAAAAATACTGTGGGGTATATGTAACTTAAAAATTATAAATTTTAAGTATACCTTTAAATCCGTATACTGCAGTAACCACACCACATTGTATCTTTTGCGATATATAAACGTGCAGAGACTACAGCAAGTGGATTTATGTCTGCTCAGTGCACACAAGTTAGAGTAAAATGGGCCTTATCCGTTAATAACGTTCGAAGAGGCCAATCGCTATCGTCATCCTATCGAATAAGAAATTTGTTCTCTAAGTCAATACGCTGTTTATGATCTCCTACGACCAACATCTGGACACGCTGGTATCGGTATGGAAACATGTGAAGTGCAAAGCGTAGTATAGTGCGGTTATCAGGAGAACTCCTCCAGACATCAGTCTCGCGCCGTGGCGGGTACTATGATTACGAGGAAAAATCATTACCAAGTGTGTGGTGAATAGTTTTGTCTTAATCTTGGCACAGATCGATGAGAGTAATAGACACTTTCATTCTTTCATAGCACCCCCTTTAGAAATGTGCTCTCGCTTGTTACTATAGCAGCAAACAGTCCCAGACTTTTAGTCTGATGGAGTTCTCCTCAAGGCCGCACAGTAGCTTAAGAACTGTTGGTTTAGGCATATCCAATACACCAGTGGTACATCTTGCAGTTTTTCTGTGTTCTGAAGCCAATTTGTGATGTATTTCCATAATTGCGTCCTGAAGAACATCTGGTCGTCAGGATCGCTGTCAATTATGGGTGTAGCCAGTTTCTTCAACTTTACTTATTAAATCAAGCCGAGTTTGTGGGGAATATGGGCCACGTATTTAGCTATAGTTTCGAAGATAAACAAACAAGCTTTTTGTAGCATTCATCCCATTTTCATAGAGGAGTATTGCCAATTTACCGTGAACTTTCTTTGGCATAGTCATTTCATCGACATAGGTGAAATCCCGACTGAAAAACCAATATTTCTACCCCCCATTTTATAAGTTTTCTACGTTGAATATCTGACTAACATCATTCTGCGATTGTTGTCTTGACTCTATTGTATGCAAATTTTCCCTGTGCGCCTCGATTGTGTGTTTTCTGATAGTGCGCAGAGCTGCTTCTTGTAGGCATAGTGCATCCGTTTTTGTTTGCTTTTCTATTTGCAATACGCATACCTTTATTACCCTGCTTAGAGTTTTTGCATGTGTTGAACATTTTGCGACAAAAAAATGGGTGTTGTCATTCAAAAACATCAAGTTTCTATACCTATAACCGTAACCTTGTGCGCCACTTTGTCGTTCTCAGAATCGTAAGCTTATACCTCTGAATAACTATATCTGAAATTCATCTCACTCAGTTGAACGAACCGGCTGTTAAAATTCAACCGTAAATAAGTAGGACAAGTTTTTTTAGGCCATCCTCTTTATTGTTCTAGTATTACTACTGCATACTTTAACTTACGCTTTACACGTACTTCATTGCAAGAAAATAATACATTTTTGGGTTCCTTGATAAGACTTTAATAGAAACGCTTTGCTCAAATGTAGTTTAAACAAATTCTCATTTATTTCCGTCTTAAATCCGTCTTGGTGATTTGGCTAATTCCACTACCGAGTTTTTGAGATCGATACTACTGCACATTTACTGCAGAACTTGTCAGGTTAATACAATTACGGTAGAATTGTTGAACGTTAAATAAAAAAAGTACTGCATTTTACAAACTGCAATAATTTTGTAGTTTTTCTACCTCAAAAATTCTTAAATAGAATCGGCCAAATCAGCACAGCCTTCAAACTTATGGGGTTTTTTTTTCCTCTATTTTTTTTTCAATTTTCTGCAGTGTTTATTTAGCTGGGAAAATTTTAACATATTTTTTAATTCTTATACATTGCACTTAGAAATTTTAATGTCTTGACTAAGAAACTTTTTATGCAAAAATAATATTAACAAATAAGTAACGTGTAAAAAAATTTACTTTATTTAATATTTTTTATTAAACGTATTTCTTTCTTATGAAACTTCGTTTTCTAGAACTAACAAATTTATTCACTCATAAGTCTTTCCTTTTACGATAAGAAACTTTTATTTTGTAGCACAAATTCTTCTTTTTGCTTTTGCTTTTCGAGCTTTTTTTACTGACATTATTCTTTTTTATCCTCTAATAAGCAATTTTCTGCTTGTTTAACATTTAGTTCCCTTGTATTGACACTAAAATATAAGCTTCACAATTTATATCAGAAAAAAAAAATTTAATTATGTCATTTATCTAACATATATGATGAAATAGTTATGCAAAATTTATTAAATATTTCGTTCCTCAAAATACATAGAATATGTTAAATGAATAAATATAAAGTTTGTGTAAAGCAGTTAATGTTATGAAAATAATGACTGAAATACATACTAAATTGTTACTAAAATACTAATTAAATCTTGACGTATTTTTTAAAACAATAAGAGGTTGAGTAACGCATTATATTTATTTATGATTGTAGAATATTTTGTCTAAAATGAATATGGAATGAAGTAAAACTAAAATACTTTGAAAAGTAATTTTTCTTGCAGTATTTTTAAATAATCTTGTCGATTAATATTTTCCTACTTCATATTAATCCTTTGAGTTTAGGGAAAACAAATCTTGTGGCTAAGTCAAACTTTATTTTTCATTTTTAATATTTCTTGACATGCTTGCAATTTTAAAAAAGTTTTTTGTAGCTTTTATATATTTCTTGAGCACTTTTCATATAGCACTCCACAATAAAACAATAATTTTAAACTGGCGACTTTAGCATCTAAAGCATGGAGAAACTATGAGAATAATTAATCATTACCTTCCAATGATATTATCTCAACTGTGCGTAGACATATTCCAGTTTACAATATGGAAATGTTATTTTTTTTCAAACAAATATATCTTATGCCATCAAAGTATCTCTTAGAAAACTCACAAATAAACTACACTGCGTGATTCGGTCCTCAATGGTCAAGCGTACTAATTTATTCACCTGAAGTTCTTGTTCTCGTTTATTGACAGTCGAGCAATTCACATCACATCCTTGACTAAATGGTCTAAGTTTACTTGAGCCTATTGTCACCAGAACTGATTTTCCGGAAAACGGATTTAATTAGACAAAGGTGAAAGTTAGAGATTGGCAGTGATTAGTAAATACATCGAACAAAGGCAATTAAATAAATTGGACGACGGAGTGTACCATTCGGTAATGGATAATTTCCAGCTTAATGTGCTTTTATCACATTATCTAGAAGCTTTGAAGGAATTACTATCATTGAAATAAAGATAGCGTTAGGAATTCCATTAAAGGAATTCTGATATAAAAGAATGCTCCAATATCTTGTTGCAACATTGTAGTTATAATTATTTTTTGTAGGTGTAAAATATAAAGAAATCAACTATAGACTTAATCAATCTACGAAAACATAAGGAGATCAAAAAATATTTTTTTTGTCTTTTAACACGCTTTTTATTTTTATAAAGCACTAATGCGTATATTCTAACAAAACTAATAAAATTTCTTTTCTCGTATTGGCAACGGAAAACTGAAACAAACTGAATTTTAAGTTGGGCAGAAGTGACAGACTGAAAGTAAACAAGCACACCTTTTTAAATTTTCGTCCTAATTATGCTCATGATTATGTTATATTTTCATGCAGAAAAAATAAATTAGAGCTATATTTTAGTTTTAATGCTGCTTAATAATTGGCGTGAGAGAGAGATGCGTTTTATCAATACATTGCGCTAAACGATCGGAACTCGTGTATACTCTTCCCTTTTTACCTATTTTGTTATTAAACTTTTTCATTTTCTCACCTTTTTCCATGATTTTTGTGAATTTTTATGAGTTTATATTGGAAATAAAGACTTAAAACTATAGTATCACCAGGCAACGAAAATGAAAATTATAATTGCGTGTAAGAAAATTCTACAAATCATTTGTTCTAAATATTATTCGCAAGTATTATTGAAATGCTTACAAATCTAATGATAATGTACATAAATTGAATAACGTTTGTTTTATAATTCAAAGGGTTCATTCAGCATATTTTTATAACTTAATATTAAATAGAGTGCCATCATATTTACAAAACTAAACTGGAAAGAGAAACGAGTTCAAATTACAAAGCAATCTAACATAAACTGGGAAAGCTATTCAGTGTGTTGAAATCGGGCCCCCTAATACAAATTATCATTTTTCACTATAATAAGAAAAAGTTTTGTAGATTTATACACAGAATAACACACGCACATCATTCCTTCGGTAAAATAGCATGCTACTCACTGGACAAATACAATTTAAAAATATCCACTAGAACCAAAACTGCACCTACCAAATACTTATAGACCAGGAACTGAGATAGCTTGTGCCTATAAGTAGTGCTCTGTAAACACCACTCTTAATATAATGTTGTTTTAAATGTAATTTTTAAGACTTTAAAAAACATAACGAGCTGACGAGAAGCAAAAATAAACAAAGCAGTTTTTTTTTTTCCAAAAGATCATAGTCTGGTAAAAAGAATTAAAAATAGATTTATAAATGATTCCACCCGTGTCTTTGATAGATGTATTAAACAGCTAAAAGTTAGAACGATGATTGTCGTCCATGAATACCTGAACCACTTTAATGTTTTCAATGTAATCATTCGTACCGTTCGTTTCTCAGTTACTAGACTTTTGCATGATCTACGGAGAATTCTTGTTACTTCTGCCAATGATATTCCCTTTTGTGAGGGATTAATCCGAGATCGATTTTAATAAATTTCTGAATAATTCTCGCCTTCCTTTGTATAAAATGTTTACCTATATGATTCTTAATGAAGGTATTGCTCAAGGCATAGAGTGATCACCTCTGAATAAGGCAACTGTGGTTTGAATCCCCGTATTTGTTTGATTATTCGTATACTGCTACACAGACCACAGTGATGTTAAATATCTCCTATGGAAGACGAAACATGAGTTAGAAAACTCATCTGCCAAACCTTGGGGAATTTTTTGTTTCCACAACATTTAACGCAAATGCTTGGCAGTCCCATCAAAAAGCCCTCAACGATGAAGAGTTTGTACCAGTTCTTGATTTAAAAGTTTGACTGTCTTTTTTGTCTTTTGGGTGTTTTAAGTTACAAAGTTGCACACTTGAACTGTTATAGACGAAAATCCTGAATTTTTCAGTGGTTTAACGCCGGGGATAAACTATGCTCCTTTTTTTCACTAGTGGTATCACTCACATTAAAGTTACTAAAGGTAGAATTAGAAGGGTACTCACCCTTTTCATGATCGTTCAAGATATCAGAAAATAATCCTTTCTGAATTCTTTACCTCATTTGGAATTAATTCATTCAAAAGAAACATAATAAAAAATATACAATCAATACTGCAGCTAAATATATTTGTCAACATTACTTCGGAATGCTCTATCTAAACCTAAAAAGTAAATATGAGCTTTAAACAAATTTATTTTTTCCTAAAAAAAAATTAAATTTTTTTCTTGGAAAATAGATTTAATGCATTTGCTAATTCTGAGACACAATTTATTTATAATCTAACTTCCATAATTTATAATACTTCTAAAGTGCTTTTAAATTCGGGTCTTTCTATGTTAAAATTTAGTTAGTCATTCCATAGAGAATGAGAACTATTTTTAGTTAATATTATTTTTCTTAAAAACAATTTAAAATCAATTATTTTCTTAGAAAATAACTTTTTACGCAATCGTCTCCTTCAATTACTCTAATTTTATACTACTAATCTTAAAACTACCTTTCTTCGTTAGATCTTTTGAGGTGAGCGATGCTAATCAACTGAGAAATTCTAAATCTTTTAATTATAGAATTTGGTTTTCAATTAATTATAACACTGATAAAAGAAAAAAATATTTAAAATAAGATTAACAACTTAATCAAATTCTTTTTCTATACACTAAAATTAAATTTACCTTTATTTACAAGAATTTTTCAAGAAAACAGCAATTGTTATAATAAATCACCTCTTCTTCTAAATAAGAAGTTTTTAATTAATTGATTAGTTGTTCGGTAAGTTTTCTTTAAGAAAATCAATGTTTTTAAATTAATTTATTTTTGAATATAATTTTCTCTTCATAAAATATAATTGAAAAGTGCTCTTAAAATACGAAGTTTTTCTTAATCTTAGTAAAAAGTTAAATAAATTTAAAAATTCAATTGTTAGCTTTAAAAAATTTTAAAATAGTTAATTAATGGTATCAAGTATCATTTTCTAAGCTGCAGAAATAAGAAGTAATATAAACAAAATTTAAAGTCAAGGCCTATTTAGATCAACAAAGAAAAAAGTTTATTTTAGTTACTTTTTATTAAATAATTACAACTTTTTCTCCCATATTCAATTCAATTAATGAATAAAAAAAAACAGTTTAAAAAACTGTATTAACATCAAGTGTCATCCACTACAAGTTTAAGAAAATGTACTTGAACTTGAATAGATGAATAAAAAAAGGTTTAATTAACGATTGGAAATTTGAACAAGAAATATAAATATATATATAGGGAGGGTGTAATTTTTTAATAGTAGGAAAATATTCTTTAAAAAAGGCGCGTGGTATCGGACAACTATTACAGTATAAATTTGATGACGTAGACCACACGTGCTACCACGTAATGTTCTTTACTGAATTTATCTGACGTAGCGAATATAAAAAAATTAAATATTTAAATGCACGCAATAAACTATTTTCTTTGTTCAAATAGAGCTGTAAGTTAGAAATTATCACTGATGTTATTTTTAAAATATGTGAAAAACTAAATCGCTTATAGTAAAATTTAAGACACTGACTAACGCTTAACCAATCAGAAAATTCCATTCCATTTTTTCGCTCATCCCCATTTAATTAATTAATTAATATTTGAAAAAATGCATTAACATCAAGTGTCATCCACTACAAGTTCAACAAAATGTGTTTGAACTTGAGTGGATGAATAAAAAGTTTTTTATTAACGATTGAAAATTTGAACGAGATATAGGGAGAGTGTGAACTAATAGTAGGAATACTTGATATAATCATTCCTCGTTACCATAGTCACCGCCACAGCTCCAGACGAATGTTCGCAAGAGTACCTATCTAAGACAAACAGTAATTACCAAGTGCCCAGAAAAATTTGGTAAATAAACAATGGACGTTTCTCTAAGCCATCAAATCCATGCATGAATATTATTTCTAAGAGCATGATATATTGGCAATGAATATCAAGTAAAATTTATTTTTGTAGCAGCAACTTCATTTTGTAACAAGCCGCTTTTGGTGACCAGCATAGGCTTCTTTCTAATATATCTTGTTCAACAAATAATCTTTAATGGTAACCAAGCCAAATACACAGCACAACTAGATTTAAATATTCTCATTTTTCAACCCCTCTTCCAATCCTAACACCTTAATTGGTTTTAAACAATACATTAAAAAAAGAATTATCCTTCCAGTTGTTGTCCTTGGCTTTGCCTGCGCAGAAGTACTTTGATTTCAATTTTAATTATTTCCAAGAGATATCCACGATCTTTTCAATGTTCTTTAGATATTGAGCTTTAGTTATAATTTAAAATCTTTCCAGCAGCCATTAAATCACACAAACCATCGTAAGTATGAGTTCGGAACATTATAGAGTTAAAGTATAGAATCGGGGGCCCCTCTGATATTTGGCGATTTGAAAATATGTTTATGTCGCTGTGACTGACCGAAATTGATGGTTGTTGACTTCCACTGGTGAATGGTGACATTCACATAGTAGCTTTGGTAAATGTCCGAAATATATACTAGATGTAGTTAAGTGCCACCGACTGGTACACATTTGCCCGGTATGCCCTAGATCATTGTTTTTTAAGGTCAAGTGCCACTACTCAATATGCATTTAACCGGTACTCCAAACACTGATATTTCTCCTAATCTATTTTCAGCAGATATTAAAATATAGAATAAATATAATAATATCAACGAAAAGTTAATATCAAATCGGATAAAATAAATATTTCGAACATTCTCAAAAGCGACTTTATGATTGTTGACATTCACCGGTGTAAGTCGACATTCTCTTGATTTCGGTCATTCACAGTAACATATGCATATGAAAATAAGCCAGGAACCAATCACATAACGGTAAATAGAAATTGTGGTATCCCGATCCTGACTTCATAAAAAGCAGAAACAGCAAGAAAAGAATATCATGGTTACCAGAAAATGAGTTTCAGCAAAATTTTACAATTGAAATTTGTCGCCTATCCAAGGGGCCTCGATTCTGCACTTTAACCCATTCATTTCAGCATCAAGGAGTCAAGTTCCATCACCAATAATTTGTTTGACAGTATGCGGTATCATAGCACTGTTTATGTTTAAAATTTCCACAGCCATTTTAGAAAAATGAGTCTGAATATTTACTTCGTAGTTAAGTTTTTATTTCTATAAACAAACAAAACTACTCTAAATGAATACTTTAACTTATAATTAATTTTATAACTATACTTAAACTATTACTTAAGACAACCTAATAAAATTCTAAATAAATACTTAACGTATGACTAATTTTTTTAACACTATTTAAATTATTACTTAAGACAACCGAACAAAATGAATAATTACAATAGTGTTGCCAATAGATAAAAAAATAACCGAGTTTATAGTGCCACAGAGGAGAAATATATAGAAAGATCAGTCAACAAGAAATACAAATATGAAAAACATGTTCCACCCCGAAAGGGAGATCCTGTTCAAGAAATTTCAAGTCATATATAAATTATTTAGAATAATATTTAACCAAATAAACATTAAAATTGAACAAATTGATATAAAAATGAATATGAATAAGAATTGAGAAATAAATATTAAATAAAATCAACCATTATAATAATGTACTAAAAATAAGTAAATTTTCATGGATTACAATACATTATTGAATAAAGAAAAGAGAAAAAAATTCATGTACAGCTTATGTTTCAAGAGTGAAATATTAAAAAAAAATTAAAAGTGAAAGTTTCATAACAAAAATTATTTTTGTGAAATATTACACTGCTTCTTTAAAGTAAAACAAATTCATCAATACCATCGATATTTATTTCAAATTTAAATAAATCCTATTTAAAAGCTGAACGTGTTTTCAAAGTCTGCAAAGAAATTGATAAAATGTTAAACAATTTAGAAGCTAAGTAGAAAAATATTTTTGAGAAAAAATTTCTTTCGTAGAGCGAGGCATTTTATAAAGTTCGTTTGATCTTATTTCAAATATGCTACTCTTTAAACTGCAGACAGTTTTATTTAAACAGAAAAATACGAACTTATGCATTGTAGAGAAGAAACAGTAAATTTAATACTTCTTAAGATAAAAGTGTTTTGATGTTTAAAATTTTAAAACTTAAAAACGTTTACTCTGAATGGAATTTACGGGTAGCAAATTAGTTTTGTAATCCCCACCCCCAAATAACTATACCATAATTGTTTTGAAGAAAAGGACCAAGAACAACATGAAACTCTTAAACAATCTAGATAAATTTTGTTCTTAAGATGGTGGTGCAAAACTTAAACAAATTGCAATTTATTAACTAATTCACAAACAAGGGATTTCCATTTCAAATTGGTGTTAACATATAAACCTAAATATTTAATTCTATTTATAGAATATAGTATTTGACAATTACAGAGAAAATTATCAATCTTTCAAGAACTGAAGGGAAATTAAATAGTAAATTGAGTTCCTGATAGTCACAAATCAAAATAAATCTATTTTGTTTAGTTTTAATTTAAAATAAGATCATTCATGGAGAAGCATTTTTCAATCTCAATATCAAACTTAATCTGCCTTATAAGTGCGTTAATAATATCGTGATATAATAAAACAGGATCACCCTCATAATTTTTTTAATTCTACTAATAATTTTAATTGACATAAATCATTAATAAATATTAAAATTTATAAGGATACAAGAGTGGATTCTTCAAGCAAACCTCCATTTGGAAAAATTTATTTATTTTAATTATTTAGTTATTCTGAATTCTAAACCGTTGCTGTTTTTCAATTCCTACTCAACTTTTTTAACCTTATTTTTAATTTTTATATTAAAATTACACAGTAATATATTGTTCACTTTAATATTTAACCTCTTTTACTTAATATTTAAAATAATTAATGTGATCTTGCAAAACATTATTGCTGTTTCTGTAAAACTTTATCTCTAAAACTCATTTTTAATTTTAAAAAAATAATCGTACTGTTATTTAATTAATCAACAACTATAAACACAATAAAAAATCCTAGATAAACAGTAATTACAATAGATATATTATCAAATTTAATCAAACCGAAATGAAATTTTGGAAGTTATAGAATTGAAAACCTCACGTCTTAGCCAAATAAGTTTTTGAAACCTCATTCCATTCGATACTGTGTTTTTGATACTTAAAAGTTTCAGATTAAAAGTTTGCTTTGCAACTCATAAAAGAAAATGGATTCATAAAAAAAATTAACTTATTAAAGAAAATTATTTTTATGAGCATGTTATCGAATAAAAAAAATTCCTTTTTTTAATCTAGTACTGATGTTTCCGAAGTGAAAAAAATTGACACATTTTTCCACTTAAACTTTAGCGTACCATTGTTTAAAAAGTTTTGATGAATGAAAGACTTTCTTACTCAATACACTAAAAAACACTAAAAATAAATAAGCTACAAATGAGAAAGAAACGATAGTTTTTAACACTATCAATAAGAAACGAGAGGATTTATTTCATTGAAGGACTTCGAGTAATATAATCATAAGCTCAAGTTTCATAAGATTAAAGAAATTCTCTGATTCTAAAGACTTATCCAACTTTCAAGAGATCGCATTGTCATGCATTTTTATATTATGCATCAAAGGCAACAAGAATTAGTCAATAACATTAAACCTTTTTACCATTTTCAACCATTTTCTTGCAATTTATCATTATATTGTCCAAAAAATAATTTGTAAAGTTTTTTATGGGGAAAAATCTTTTTCATGACAAAAATATATGGAAAAAAATGTGTAGAAAATGAATATTCATGATTTTTCGGAAACTTTTGAAACTTTTTTTTTTTCAAGAAGAATCTGTATATCACACAACTTTTTCTCACATTATCTCAATTTTATTATCTGCTGTACAACTGGAATCATTTTAAATCAGTCATATGAAAAGTTCGTGGTTGATCAGGAGCAGACGGCTGGAGACTTTACACAAAAGAAAGTTTCTTCTTCTTGAACTTGATAGGTTCGATTAATTCTACGATTAATTCTAAAATTTACGATTAATTCTAAAAAAAATCTTAAATTTAAAATTTTTCATTGCAATATTAGTTTACTGAAAAAGTTTGTAGAACAAAATTTCCTGGCAATCTTCGTTGAGTAATATTTGATTAAAAATAATTGCCGGCGTTTCCATTATAAACTATTTAAGTAAAAATATGATTATCCACTAATGAATATATTTTTTACTTACTGCACTTAAAGATTCAACATTATTAAATCCACGTCGTAATTTATACCCTATTAAATCATTTAACACTTATTATTTGAATTCTCCGTCGTAATATGAAATGATGCTTTTTCGCGAAAAATATGCTTCTTTTATCACTTCTGTGAGCTTGCACCTGTTACTCATTACTGTTAGGTCAAATTTAGCTTAAAACCAGCGCTGTCTACGCTTATTTTGAAAATGGCGCAAAACGTCTATATGGAGAAAAGACACTGTTTTGTGAAAATGAAAAGCGTTTATGGTCTAATTTTTTAAGTTTTAAAAACTTACTCCAAATCTGCATTACCTGGGCTCATAAAAATTTGCAAAAACTGAAAATAAGGCAGTGATTTTGATAATTTTTATCTAGGTGGGAAAATGACGCCAAATTAGCAATTTCAAAAAAAGTTTAATAACTTATAAAATATTTAAGTTAATTATCTGTTCTAAAGCCCAGATAATTCTTCACGGCTAGATTGTATATATAGGCACTTTAACAATGACTTTTTTTTTTATTCTTATTATTATTGCTATTCAAGAAAAATTTAATAATTAAAATTTTTGGAATTATTTTGATATTAAAATATATTATTAAATTAACACTAGATTTAATCATAAGGTTAATGTTTGTTTTAATGAAAAACAATCTTCATTTCCAAACTAGCTGTTAAATTCATTCGTTACACTATTCGTTTTTGTAAAAATAAACCTTTTTCCATGCAGCTTTTTAATAACGTCTATTAAATGATCTGATAAAGCATTTACGCAACAGATAGAAAGTTCATTAACAATATTTATTTATTTATTTATTTATTTATTTATTTATTTATTTATTTATTTATTTATTTTGCAATTTTGAGACCTATAACAATTTTTTATCTATGCAAGTTTAAGGACTACGGTTTATTAGAAATTCCAAAAAAACTTTTAATTTACCTACCTAATACAATGGAACAATTTGATGAAAAACTGTCACTTTGAGGAAAAGTGAAGCATATCTTATTGCAATAAGCTCTTCAACTATTTGTTAACTTACTTAATTTTACAAAAATATTTGCAAATTTATTTTTTTCCTTTTAATCTTAGATAGATTTAGTCTTTTATAACTCATTAGCATTTGGAATTATGTCTTTAAATTTTACAGATTTTTTTCACTTCTTCAAATAATATAAAATTTCTACAGACAGAATATTTTTTGGTAATTCTCGGGTTGATTTTTCAACAACTTACATTAATTTGCAAACCATTTCTGAAAAACCGATATTTTGGTATAAAAGGCTAAAAATAAGACAAAGCACTATCTCAGTATGCCAACTCAAATGCCTAAATTAAGAATTGTAAGAAACATAAAACCTTTAAATACACAAGTGGGCGACCTTTGTGCTAAAATACAAACTAAGGCAAACAACGTTAAAAAGCACAAAAATATTTATAAATATTTTTGTGCTTTTTAACGTTGTTTGCCTTAGTTTGCATAAAACCTTTTTTTTTTTTGCAATTAGTCTGCTAATATTTGTACTGTCAAACTTTAACGAAAAAGTAATTTCATTTTTTTAAGATATTTTTTTTCAACTAAGCATTTTTATTATCATATTTCTTTTGCGGAACTGCTCCATTAATATCAAATTCGAGTTAATAAAAAAAACTCTATTAGGAAAGAAGTATTTTAACTAGTTATGGTTAATTCCGCTAATATTTTTGCATGTTTTATTTCTCTATTTGCATTCTTTTCATCTAGTGCGCAATACTATTATTTTCATCTTACATTTTTAAAGAATATATTTTAATAAGAAATTACTGTACTTACTTTTAAAAAATAAATAGAGACCACCACTAAAGAAGTTACTATATATTTATATACTTAAAACAAAAGCTATTTTATAATATTTTTCAAATAATTAAAACGGATTAAAAATGCTTCTTCTTTAACATATTAATACATTTATGTTTCCTCAAAGTAACATAAATCATTGAAAGAAATAAAAATGCTTGTATATCTTAATGAAGCAAACTATCTTTTTTAAACTCAAATTTCTTTTGCTTGAATGCAATTTTTTTAAAATAAAGTGCATCTCAACTCGGACATAATCTTCTTTTATTTTCTGAGGATAAAGAATTGGAACTGGAACAACATAATTATCTTTCACCCTTCAGCAAATATAATGAGGATTACTTTCTTACGCATTTGTGCATACTATAAAAGTCGCGGTAAAAATTATTTTTTAAAAAACTAATTTAAAATTTTTTCTGTTGCAGCAAAAGAGTAGCAAGTGAAATTTTAATGGAAAAATCTTAACTTTTTCTAAGATGCTATAAAAAAATTATTTTTGAAAAGCAGATTAAGAAAAATTCTCAGCTCCAAATTGATGTTAGTCTATTTTCCTTAGGGTTTTTGCGATTCAGTAGCGTCTACAAAATGAAAAAACAAAAAAAATTAGATGTAATCATTATTTTTTGAAGTCAAATAAAAGTTTCGATTTTGTGCTCTTTTTCAGAAATGAAAAGTAAGTAAGAATTTGAAGAAAAAAAACTGCATTTGAAAGTAAAAAAAAATTCAAGTTAAGGGAACCAGCATTCGGGATAAAGTTACATGTCATTGTTATTATTTTAATAAAGCTGAAAAAATTATAACAAATTTAACTCCTTAGGAAATATTTAATTTTGTCGCATTATTTAGGTGTCAAAATCTCCATATAACATAAGAACATAATAATCTAACACCGTTTACCATTGTTGTCGGCGCATTTTTATTGGCCGGAAAATCACGTGGTAGGATCCAGTTTTCCCTCATTCATTTCCATATTGCTTAGGTTGTCATCAGCAAATTTAATGAAAGTTATAAAGGTATTGTTTTTCTATATATATATATATATATATATTGTATCCCTAATTTACAGGTATTTTCCTGTGCTCTGTGAGTACTACGCTTCTGATATAAGAGTCTAAAACCAAGATAATGGGATACCTACAAGTGATGTAGTGTGGGTAACTCGATCTTGATTGGTTGTTGAAACGTGGCATTTGTTTACGTTGGCAGCCGTTCTTTCCATTCTATTTCGAGTAAGTCAAACCCGTCATCTATCAATACCCTTAAGTGTCACATTCTATATCCTTTCACAAAGATTTCAATTCTTTCACTATATATTTCTTACTTAACACAAAAACAGCAACGAAGCCATGAGAAACATAAACAAACTAATTATACATCGAAGTTGCCATGTAAACAAAATATATCACTGATATAATAAAATGCATTTACAAATAATAAATCTAAGTAGCCGACCGGTCTGTGTAGGGTTCAGGGAACTGTCCTTGCATCAGAAAGGTTCTGGGTTCGAATCCCGGGAAAGACATGGATGTTCTTTCCTTCTCTGTACTATCTTTCCTTACTGTGGGAGCGAAGTTGGCCCACCTAATATGGTGACCCATTAAGAGAGGACAACAAAATCGCCCTGTATATACCTGAATTGACGGATGTTAACACAGGTGGGCATTGGAGAAAAAAAATCAAAGTTAAGTAAAAGACGTAGACGGGAAAGAATTCTATTTCAACAAATTTGATGTGTTATACGGCACAGTATTTAATTAACTTCACGTTAATTAACATTCTACTCGTGTGGAGAAACTTAACTCAACTTTAACGCGCCATTTCTTTTATAAGCGATCAGCTGACGCTGACGTCATATGTCACATGTGTGGGTATCGATGATCTTCTTCTTCTTAAACTGCAAGTACCCAATTTTTTTTTTTTTTTTTTTTTTTTTTTTTTTTTTTTTATTATTATTATTATTATTATAACGTAATTCTGTGCTACATTTTAAGATAAAATTATTTAAAAAGGTGCCTAATATCATTAACCGTTTTACTATTATTATTTTTTGTGCAGATAACATTAATATATTGTTATAAATTACCGTTATAGAGATTCGTTAAATGATATAGATTTTAACTATCAGCTTCATGCACAATGTGATGCAAACAAAAATAGTATTTAATATATTCGCCAAATTTCGGTTGTGAACTCATCAAATTTGTTAGAACAATATAACGTTATTACAAAATAAATATTATTTTAAAAATGATTGCTGAAAAAAATTACTTCTGTTAACCAATAGAGCTAAATATTTATAATATTAATAGATATTTGAACGTGAGAAGTGGAGGCGCAAGCGTAAGCAAACAGAATTATTTTTAGTACAGGTAAGTTAAGTGAATAATTTAAACTTTTCTATAAAAAAAACTATTCTGCCTAAAACAGCAATTATTGCGAAGCAATCATCGGGGTTAGTGAGCGGCAGCGAACAGGTTTGTTTAGCACCATAGTATATTTATAAATAATTATGAAAAAAACATTATTAATAAATATTTTCATAAATATTTTCATAAATTAAATAATTTTCCAATAATTTTTATGTTTTAAATGGATTTTTTTAGTAATTAATTTTATGAAATGCCTTATTACTAGTTTTATAAAAATAACTTTATAAATAAGTGCAATTAAATTTGTTATAAATAAAATTTCTGAGAAAAATTCTGAAATCGTAATTAAATACAATACATGATCTTAAAATTTAATTTATCGAAATACTTTGAATTGTATGTGTCGTATTGACACAGGTTCAATTCTTCCTGTGCAATTGGTGGCCGTCACAGTTTCTAATTTTCTAGTACCAAGCTTTCTTTAGAAGATAACCGGTTATTCAGATTCAACATATCGCTGCTTCAAAACTAAAAGGACACATCTCCAATTGAGTTAACATTGCAGATGTGTCGTTTTAGTTTTGAACCAGCGATATGGTTAGCCGTACCTAATGGTAATTTCCTTCAAATTAAAGCTGCAAAAATTGTCAGAATACGTTGATTTATAAAAAGACAAGAAAAATTTCTTATACATAATCTTTTTCATGATTATTTTACTTTTAATCCAGATTACAAGTTACCATAGTTTACAATTGCAATTGTAATTGTCTTTAAACGCATTTAAACTTGACGTTCACAATTACTTTATTTTTTAACCAGAAACATAACGAACAGAAAAATAACGGATATTTCTTATAAATCTGAATGTGTCATAGAAGAAACTTTGAATATAATTATTAGAAAAGGGTCAACTTTGTACTAAACATGATAGATAGAACTGTTTTGTTTTTTTTTTTGTTTCAGTTTTTTTACTCTGTTAGATTATTACTTTTGCTAAACTTTTCAATCGCTTCGAAGTGGTCATGTTTTAAATTGTGATTACTTAACATTATAAAAAGACAAATATAAAATGAAATGCCCTTAAAAATTATGACATTATCTAATTGAGGTCAGAGAAGACTACTTTTGTTATTTAGGGCAAATATAAAATTGGAGAAAACACTTATATCACTAACTTTATTTGCATAAAAATTTTAAAGAGGCATCAATAATTGTGGTTTCAGGAAAGTTTTTATGAAAATTATGGTTTTTCGGAAGGTAAGGGGTTAAGAAGTGAGCCATCTTTTTGATTAGGAGATGTTAGAAGTCTATATTATGTAAAAATTATGGAAGATTCGCAAAAGAAATCAAAAATAATAATGGCCTTAAGAGTTGTGATTTTTGAAATGTTTAAGTAAAAATTGTTTTTATTGGAAGATGTTGAAGGAGGAAAATTTTTATCCGTTGAAGTACTGAGAGAGACGTCATTCCAATGCTGTAGTCATTATTTCCTTCCTCAGAATTTTTTGATTTATTTTCTTACTGATACATTGTAGGTATTGGATTCATCGGAAAGTTTCTCTGGTTTTCAAATATACCATCCAAAAAAAATGTTCATAAACCAAAAAAGTTCTATGCAAAGAAGACTAGATTTTTCATGTTTTCTTTTATTCAGCCTCTCCAAGCAAAAACATATTTTTCGGAAAAAAATTTTGATCTCAAAAAGCGGATTCGTCCTCAGTACTTGGAAAAACATAAATCTATAAAAAAATTAATTTCTTCTTCTTTCCGCCAATTTCTTCCAAGTAACGTACATTTTGAGCTCTATTGCAAGCACTAAAAATGTAATGATAAGCCACATTTTTCAAATTGTTCAGAGAGCATTTTAAGTGAAAAGCAACTCGACTTCCGAACAGGTGATATATTTCTATGTGTTGAACCACCACCTAGTGGACATTTTATCGTTTTATATTTTATAAACCGTCATTGAACAGTCGACCCAATTTTGGGTTTACGACTACTCATGCTCAACTTCGTAGCCTTTTAATTTTGAACCCATCCAGAAGACAAGGAAACTCCTGGACCAGTACCACCAGAGGTTTGATTTGTTATAGGAACATGGAGGACATTGTGACCAAACAGATTTAACGTGCATCAGTCGCCATTTACTGCACGAGAAGTCTTCGGCTAGCGGGGATCGAACCCACGACCTGTTGTACAAGGGCCCAGTGCCCTACCAACCAGGCTATCCCGGCCCATCTAGTGAACATGGTAGGAATTCATCAAGAACCTATCTGGAAACAATAAAAAAGAAGAGATTGCTTTTTAAAAAATTGTCCTTTTGAGAAATGTGAGGCGAATTTCTAAAGTGCCGCAAAAACTGTTTTCTCATCTACCAGTCAGTAGCAAGGTTTAATGAATCGTCTTATTTCAAGTAATTTTTATACTCTGAGACTGTCGCAAAATACCACTCATTTTATCTATTTATTAATTTATTTTTTATGTTTTGTGTATATATACAATATATACAATATATGACTTACGCTGTTCTGTCTATCTTATTTAGTTAAGTTAAGGGTTAGAATTAAAAAATATCAAAAGTACTTAACAAGTTTCAGATTCTCATCACTCTAATTTCACAGTATTTAAAATAATTAAAATTCTCCAATTCTTCTCTGTATATTTAAAATACGCCTTCCTTGAGTTTCATAACAATTTTTTGATTTTATTACATTTAATATTCTCTCATTTGCACTTGGCCTTCCACTTATTCAAATAATGTGTAAACTTTTGTATTTTAATTTTAAATGTATGCAGTCAGACCATCAGACCAACACTAAATGTTTAATTTTTGTATACTAATTACACAAATAAAATCTAAAAAATATTAAGAAATTATCCTCCATTTTGTGACACAGCTCTTCAGAATGCTATATTTATCTATTTTTAAAATCTTGAGGATTATCACTATTTGGTTACAAAACTTCGCAAAGTAAATTTCTTTAGCATATTTTAATGACGTGTGACTTTTAATTCACTTTTTGAATAACATGAACTTTAAAAATATGCTGATTGATTTCATTTCCTATTCACATTTTATATTCAGTCTGTGCAGAAACTTTCCGAACATTAAACTTATTATACATCCGTCGGTACTCATCAGTCCAGTTTGTTAAAGATATGCTTTAACATTTTTGGAATGTGGACACAATGAAAAAACATATAAACATTAAAATATAATCCGTGTAAAAGCATATCTAAATATCCAAGCATAAAACTAAAATCCAAAAACAAAAGTGACTGATTAATTTTTCCCTCGGAAAACTTCTCATCTTTAGAGTTCCTTTTAAAGGAGAGTTAACACAGTTACATAAAAGAAGATTTTTCTTACTGAAGCTTTTATCGGAAGCATGTGTAAGTTAAAGAATCAAACCTAATGCGTCCCCTTAATATAATTATATAGAAAGTTAGGTTTTCAGAAAATTTGAAAAAACGCATTAAATGTTCCAAGTCAATTTCCTCAATAAAGAACATAATATTCTCAACCCCGCGCAAATAAGAAAAAAAGAGGGATGAATTACTCAAGTTTCTGCTTCGCTGCTTTTACCACTAAAAGAAAATTTTAAGTATCGCCTTTATTAAAGCAAATCTTTTAAAAGTTGGTGAACTTTTGATGGTCCTTATGTATAAATTCGTCACAGAGTGGTTTTAGAAAACTTCGGTAAACTTATATGCATCAATTACCATTTTAACCATTTTGGAATAAATTTAAGGGTATTCCATTAAAATATTTAAATTGCATAAGTTTCTACAGTATAATGGATATCGTGACACTTATTTAAGTTTGACCAATCCCCGCAGTGTAGGTTTTTTGGTATTAGCGTGGTTAGCAACCATAACAGTTGTTCGATTTATTGCACATATTATAGTATAAAGGAATTTTTGAAAGACTCTCTCTTTTTAGACTTAGGCTTAACTATTTTACTTATTATAACTTCTTAAACACATTTAAAGGATTAGTCCATAAGAGCAGGGGGAAAAGTTAGCATATTTCGGGAATTTTTCAGCAAAACAATGGGAAAAATTTAATTTTTAGAAAAATATTTCATTTTTTATTTGCTGAAAACCCCTTCTTCTCGCTGCCCTAAAAAAAGTATATAATTGGTCAGTATGTGCTTATCGAAACTATGAATTCCTGCACAAAACTGAAATGCATATCCAGACATATAAATAAAGCTAAAATAATCCGCTTTTTATTACTGTTTTATTACTTTTTTTATTATTTTTATGCAAAACACGTTTTCAGAAATTTATTCAGACAAAAAAGGTCATTAATCGGGCCAACTCACAATAGTGAAATTTCATCACAATCAACAACTTTATTAGTATGTTTGGTACCTATTAAAGCATCTAAAGTTGTTATAAATTGGGATAAATACCAGTTGTACCTATTACCAAAATTAATAAAGCATCATAGAAGTCAATAATAGTTTGGCGATTTTTTATTGTTTTACTAAATGAATAAATAACATTTCTCCATTAATTTTGCATTTTAGGACAGGACTTATTTATTTTTGATTTAATTATTGTTGATTAAGGCCGGGATAGTCTGGTCGGTAGGGCGCTGGGCCCATATCCAAGAGGTTGTGAGTTCGATCCTCGCCGGCCGAAGACCCCGTGTAGTAAATGGTGACTGATGCACGTTAAATCTGTCGAGTCTCAAAGTCCTCCATGTTCCCATAACAAATCAAAACCTCAGGGGGTAATGATCCAGGAGTTTCCTTGTCTTCTGGATTGGTTCACAATTACAAGGCTACGGAGTTGGACATTAGTAGCCGTAAACCCATGAAATTGGGTTGGCTGTTCAACGACGGTTATAAAATAAAAAATAAATAAAATTATTGTTGATTGAGCCTGAGTGACTCAGGGGATAGAGCGTTCGCCTTCCAATGAGATGAACCGAGTTCGAATCCCAGCGATGGCTATTCGATACGTCGTTGGACATATGATCCAGTTTTGAGTTTACGACTAATATACAACTTCGAAGCCTTGTGATTTTGAACCCAATCCAGAAGACAAGGGAACTCCTGGATTAAGTACTGGGTGAAATTTGCCTTCCTGGAGGACTTTTAGATGGAACTAACTAGCATCTGTGTTATATGGAAAGGAAAACAACGAAAACCACCCACGGTTAGTCCAATGTTAAGGAGATTCGAACCCATGATCCGTCTACCACTGAGGATATTTTACGTCAGCACTGAGGTCGTTACGAGCCGGGTGCGAAATTCATATCAGCCATCGCTGGGATCCGTAACCGGTTCACCTCACTGGAAGGCGAACGCTCAATCACCTGAGCCACCACGACTCAACGCTTATTATCTTATTGTATAACGTTCGTTCAACAGCCGACCCAATTTTTGGTTTACGACTTCTGTTCAAAGCTAAACCCCGTCCTGCCCCCGCCAGGGGGCATCCGGAGAATACTGTAGACTCTAAGTGCACGCACGTAACCTCTCAGTAAAAAAAGAGGATTCAAAAAGGTAGGCTTGGTGGCGATTCATGGCAACACCAGAAGGCCTCAAAGAATTTAGTGAAATCTTAAAATTAACAATGGTAGTTACTCAGCTCAGAAAATAGGAGTTTGAGGGTTCAAACATAATAGACGAGGCATCAAAACAAAACAAAAAACAAAAACAAAAAAGTAACAAACATATTTTGATGATGAAAAGTACCAGAATTTGTCCAAAGCCCATGAAAACAGATACAATTTCAAAAAGAAGAGTTACGGCGAGGCAGCCGTGAAGAAAAATCCTCAAACAAGAGGAACCTCAAAACTTGAATAGTTAGAAAATTTTACAAAATTTTGAACAATAAATTAATCGAAAATTCAAAAATCATTTCTAAAGAACCCAAAAAACAGTATTTGCGAAGGTTAAATAAATAAGTAAATGAATAAATAAATATATAATATAATAATAAAAAATAATAAAAAAATAAAAATAATAATAATAATAAATATAAAAAAAATAAAAAATAAAAAAATTAAAATAAAAAAACTACGACTTCTGATGTTCAACTCCATAGCATTGTAATTTTGAACCCAATCCAAAAGACAAGGGAACTCTTGGATCAAGTATTGGGAAAAAATTGCCTTCGCGGAGGACTTTTTGATGGAACTAACCAGCATTTTTATTACATGGAGAGAAAAGAAAATCTCCCAGGGTTAGCCTAATGGCTCTCGTACTCTAAACCATGATCCATCTAACATTGAACATCACTGTTGAGCTTACCTAACGTAACGAGATATAATTAATGGAGAACAATAAAAAAAATCCGCTGATGCGTAGAGTTAAATTATTACTCCAACTGTCGATTTTGTTTTTACTATATGTCAATTTATATGACTGATCATAATATTGTAAATGTTACTATTACATCATCTATTTATTTATTTATTTATTTATAACCGTCATTGAACAGCCGACCCAATTTCATGAGCTTACGACCACTAATGTTCAACTCCGTAGCCTTGTAATTTTGAACCCAGTCCAGAAGACAAGGGAACTCCTGGACCTAGTATTGGGAGAAATTATGTCTTCGTGGAGGACTTTTTGATGGAGCTAACCCGCATTTGCGTTACATGGAGAGGAAGACCACGAGAACCTCCCACGGTTAGCCTGACTGCAAGGGGATTCTAACCTATGATCCGTCTGTTACTGAGGATATTTCACATCAGCACTGTCGTCGGTGCAAGCCAGCCGAATGCAGATTTCGTATCGAACCCGGTTCGCTTCATCGGAAGGCGAACGCTCTATCCCCTGAGCCATCGCGGCTTTGATATCATTTATTATAGTTACTAGCTGAATATTCGTTTTTCGTAATAGGTTAAGAAAATAATTAAGCAATAAATCAGTACGAAATCATAAAACTGAAGGCCATATACCAACACAATTAATAAAACTGAAGCTGTTTTAATTTTTTTATTATTATTATTTTTTGTCCTTGCTGGTTGCTTTACGTTATTTGATTAAGCAAAATACGTTTTTAGTAGTTTATCTCATCAAAATAAAGAGTAACTGTATTCAGCATTGTTTTATTTTTATTTTATAACCGTCGTTGAACAGCCGACCCAATTTCATGGGTTTACGACTACTAACGTTCAACTCCGTAGCCTTGTAATTTTGAACCAATCCAGAAGACAAGGAAACACCTGGCTCAGTACCCCCAGAGGTATTGATTTGTTATGGGAACATGGAGGACTTTGAGACTCGACAGATTTAACGTGCATCAGTCACCATTTACTACACGGGGAGTTTTCGGTCGGCGAGGATCGAACCCACGACCTCTTGGACATGGGCCCAGCGCCCTACCGACCAGGCTATCCCGGCCCTATTCAGCATTATTTGGCATGATGCTGTTGATCGAGTCATTTTCTTAGGTATTTACCTTTTCAAAATTCTCATAAAAAATAATAAATAAAAACCTCTTTCCGCACTGTATTTCTATATTGAAACTGAGCAGTATTGATGCAGTTTATTTTTGATGGGTACCAAAAATACTAATCCCATATTAATATATTTGGTACCTACTAAAACTGTACCAATTACCATAATATCAGTAGTGCTTGTTACCAAAATTAAATAAGAATCTTTGTCGTCAATAATAGTATGGCGATTTTTTAAGTTTCTCCTAAACGAATTCTTACCATTTTTTCATTAATATTGCTTTCTAGTAAATAACTGATTTTTTTTTATATCAATTGAAATCTATTATCGAAATTATTTAAGTATCATTAATTAAAATAATGGCATAGCTATTTTTAACATTTCTGTCATACGAATTACAGCCATTTCTCCATTGATTTTTCTTTTAATACATAGTTTGTTTGTTTTTTATTTCAATAAATACCTTTCACCGAAATTAATTAAGCATCGTTGATATCAGAAATAATATGGCAAGTTTTTACTTTTTTACAGAGACAAAATGAATTAGTACCATTTATCAATTACTTTGCCTTTTTAGTACCTAGCTTCTTTTCTTGTTTCATTTAGAAAATATCACCAAAATTGATTAAGCATCATTGGTGTCAATAATAGTAATGCCTTTTTCTACTCTTCGTCTAAATGAACTAGGATCATTTATTCATTAATTTTGTTTTTAGTGTGTAGCTTCTTTTTCTTTTCTTTTTTATTTCAATTTGAGAATATCACCAAAATTAATCAACATCATTGACGTCAATAACAGGACGGCAATTCTTCGTGTTTCTAATAATTCTCCATTAATATTGCTTCATCAGTACATAATTTTTTAATTTCTTTCAGTTACCGCTGGTTTTAAATAATTTTATTTCTTAGAAACATGTTTTAAAATAACAATTATATTATATTTTAAAACCATAATTATATTAATTTCTTTCTTACAATTACCGCTAATTTTAAATTATTTTATTTCATAGCAACATGTTTCAAAAGCGTAATTATATTATATTTTAAAAGCATAATTGTATTAATTTATTTACTTCAATTATCGCTGATTTTAAATTATTTTTTTTTATAGTAACATGTTTTAAAAGCATAATTATTAGCAAAACAAATACGTGGTTTCAGATAACTTAATGCTAACCTTGTGACGTAGTCCATCTTTGTTATCACGTTCATGTTGATCATTTTATTTTGTTTTATAACCGGCGTTGAACAGCCGCCTCAATTCCGAGTTTACAACTATCACTGTTCAATTCCGTATACTTGTAATTTTAAACCCAATCCAGAAGACAAGGATGAAGCAGTGAGCCGCGATGGCTCAGGGGATAGAGCGTTCGCCTTCCAATGAGGCGAACCGGGTTCGAATCCCAGTCGATACGAATTCCGCATCCGGCTTGCACTGACCACAGTGCTGACGTGAAATATCCTCAGTGGTAGACGGATCATGGGTTAGAGTCCCCTTGCCGTCAGTCTAACCGTGGGAGGTTCTCGTGGTCTTCCTCTCCATGTAACGCAAATGCGGGTTAGCTCCATCAAAAAGTCCTCCACGAAGGCAAATTTCTCCCAATACTCGATCCAGGAGTTCCCTTGTCTTCTGGATTGGGTTCAAAATTACAAGGCTACGGAGTTGAACATTAGTAGCCGTAAACCCATTAAGTTGGGTCGGCTGTTCAACGACGGTTATAAAAAAAAAAAAAAGGATGAAGCAGTGGGACAAACTAGCTTTCGTAGAGAACTTTGTTATAGAGCTACCCCGCATTTGCATTACATGCAGCAGAAAACCACGAAAACCTCCCACGGTTAGCCTACGTCAAGGGAAATATAATTCATAATCCGGCTACCACTGAGGATATTTTAAGTCAGCGCCGTGGTCAGTGCGACCCGGGAGCAAATTTCGTATCTACCAGTCACCGCTGGGATTCTATCGTGGCTCACCCCACTAAAAGGCGAACACTCTATCCCGAGCTACGCTTTATCCTTTTGATCATAGATTTTATCTGACATAACGAACAAAAAATAATGAAATACTAAAAATTGTATCATAAACTCCTTTTTTAATTAACGAGTGCTAACGCTAGTGAACATTTATGTTGTTTTCCTTAAAATATTTGATAAAACAAAGTAATCTGCAGTTAGTTCTGAACCAATGAGAAAATCAACATTTTTCGAACGTCTCTCTTGAACGATCTAATTGAAGTTTTTAAACGACTTCAAGGGCTAAAAAATCCCCCTTCAAGTACTGTACAAATTTCAGGACGGTTCTGGAGTTAAAAGAGAGACGCATAGACAAATGCAGGCAAACTCGTTATTTTATTATTTAAAATATGACTACTATTTTAAAATTGTAAATGTTCAGTGCGCAAAAAAAAAAAAAAAAAACAGACCACCCTAAACAACTTCTGATCTAATGATCGGATCATGAGATTTTAAGTCTCAATCTTAATGGTCAATCAAAGGAGTGACCTCAAATATTAATTAATTAGTGGAGACGGTATTTTAAGCTACGAAATCAGACACAAAAACATAATTTCTCTGAATAAACATAAATTTTTTTTTCAACGGATTCGGATTTCTAAGTACAAAATGTAGGGTATAGTTGTAATCTGGGAAATATGATCCCAACAGTTTGATCAGGATAGGGGTACAAAGTTTGGACCCCTTAATGTTAATTTATTTTTCTGCATATTTCGCCAAATATCGAGACCTTTTTAAGCGAATTGAAAAAAAAATTTCACACAAATAAAAAATTCGTTTGGCCAAAAATAATCCCATACAAAAATAAAAATTTTTGTAAATATTTATTATTTTATTATTTCATTTAATGATAATCAAAAAAATTTTGAATTATAAGTTGTGAAATTGTTTGCATCATTTTAAAGTACGCAATTTTGGGCAAATCGGTTGAATAATTCTTGAGAAATAGCATAAAGATATTTAAAATATTTAAAATTTATATATCTAAAATTAGATTTCTCAGGAGCTATTTGACCGATTTTGCTCATATTTTGTGTTTCTCCATGAAAAATTACGTACTTTAAAATAATGAAAAAATTTATACCTAACAATTCAAAATTTTTCGATTATTACTAAATAAAATAATAAAAAATAATGAATATTTACAAAAATTTATTTTTTGCTTGGTATTATCTTTAGACAAATGAATTTTATATTTGTGTGCAAAATATTTTCAAATTTTTTAAAAAATTCTTGAAATATAGCGAAATACGGAGAAAATCAAATTAACATAAAGAATCCAAACTTAGGACAGCTCTCCTGACCAAACTATGGTAACTTAAAATATTGTCTACCCTAATTAATTAGAATATTTGAAGTCACTGCTTTGAACCGTTAAGATTGAGTCCTAGAACGTGAAGATTTGTCCATTAGATCAAAACTTATACAAGGTGGTCTTTTTTTTTTTTTTTTCCGCTTGTACCTCTATAACTGTTCTGTTGCTTTGTGATTTGTGTTTTTAATTTTTTTTTTCTTTTTTCGTTTTATGAATACTTTGCTATTTTTACAACTGTTGTGCGTTTATTTCTATTATTCATGTCTGTTAGGTTAAAATTTGCTTATCATTAAGTCAGCGGCTTTTATGCTAATTATGAAAATGGTGCTAAATGTCAATATAAAGAAAAGCCATAATTCTGTAAAAATGTAAAACCTTCTTGACCCAGTTTTTTAATGTTTGAAAAATTACACTAACGCTTTATCACTTGGACTCATAAAAATTTGCAAAAATTAAAAATTTTTCCACTAATTATATCTATTTTCATCTAGTTGCTTGAAAAATCTCGCCAGATAGCAGAATTTTAAAAAGTTGGATAATTTTTTTTTAAATATTTAGCTGTCTGTCCATTCTGAAGTTTCGCTAGTTAGTTCTTTACAGCTAAACTGTATGTGTTGTTTAAAATAGCTTTTCTTCGAGTTCAGGGACCATAAACAACGACTTTTTTATTTTTCTTGGCAAAAACCTTCGAAAACACCCTCAAGAAAATCGGAACAAGCAGGTAACTGGCCTAAAGTAAAACGGTCATAATCCTAAGTTCTATATTTTAACAGACAGAAATAACTAAAAATAAGATATTTATAAGTTTGAAATAAAAATAATTAGTGGTAAATATTGACCAGAATTTTAACTAAAGACCCCATAATCCATATTAAAAAGTGCACATAATTTCTTTTATAAATGTAGAAGACAGCGTAAATTTTAATGAAAAAATATATTTTTCGATTCTTAGAAACTTCACTGCTTTTTTTATTTATTTAATAAAACATCTCCTGATTTTTGTTAGAAAAAAAAACTTTTCTACTTACTTCAACTTAAGTTTCTTTTAAGTTTTGGCTAAAAATTTAATGAAAAAAATATATTTATGTAATTTATAGATAGATACACGTAGACTATGATATTCGTAGAGAAAGGTAAAAAAGAGAGAAAAAAAAAGGTAGGAAAACATATGGGACAAAGAACAAATATTTCTCACTCTCAATGTTTTCTTGACTAGACCACAGTGTAAACCTGAAGATAGATGCTTTTCCATTAAAATCTTGCTATCGTTGCCATAGAAACTCAATCTTTGTTGCCTTACAAATTAGGAAATAGACACAAGAAAAAAAATTTTTTTTTTCGATTTTGCTATGGATACAGCTCTAGGCAGAGACAATATTGAGTTTCTTCGCATTCGATTTATCAAGAGATGAATAGAAACTATTCACTTCTTTTCCTTAGGTAATGGAAAACATATCTTTTATTCTTTAAAAGAAAAAAAAAAAGAAATTTAGTTTAGATTTCCCTTTTCCCCTTGTATTCACTCTTTAATATTTTTAAAGAATTAACAAGAGTTTATTTTGAATCTAATTAAAAGGATATAAATGATTCATTTTTAAAATCTTTATAAGAGTAAATAGAAATTTTTATTTAAAATTTTCAGTGGATGCAACATAATATGCTATTCATCAAAAAATGGGATTGTTAAATGATACTTTTAGTTAGAATTGTATTTATTTCCTTACAATTTTATATTTATTCAAATTAAAAAAATACCCTTTTAATGAATTTCTTGATTTATTCGAAAAGTAAAATTTTAATTGCGAAAACTCTTTCAAATATAACATTTTTTTAAAATAAAATCATATTTGTTTTAAGCAATGGATATATAATTTCAGGAATCGTAAATATATTTTTAAATAAGGTGTATGTTTCTTCGTGAGCTTGTTTATTTTCCTTAGAAATTATTCCGACATAAAAACTAATTTAAGGAAATATTGAAATGAAAAAAGAAATGCCAGATAGGCATGATCAAAACAATTGCATAAAAATTTTGTTTAATTAAAGTAGAAATTCAATTAATTTTTCATTGTTTCAGTCATAAGAAAGGATTGACTTTTTAGAAAAAAAATCCACGATAGCTCTTAATTAAAAGAAGTACAATCTAATTTGGTATAGCAAAAAATTGGAGTCTTATATGTATATACGCCAATCTTCAAAAAACAATTACTTTATATATCCACGTATAGTAGCAATTACCTTTAATAGTTTTAATGAATAATACATCACAATGGCAATAATTACTATAAATGTTTCTTGATATAGCGAGTGTATAAAGAAGAACGGGATTTAGTAGAAAAGGACATTAAAAATCCTTTCATTATTAAATTATATTAGTTTCAAAGTAAATAAAGTATATTTTGTGTATTTCTGTAAACTAAAAATATTTTTTTCTAAAGCTTACTTTTAATTGAAATTTCAAAACAAATTAAAATGTATTGTTTTATTTGAAAACATAAAATATGCATAATAAAATATGCATAAAAATGCTGCATTCGCAATGCAGAAAAACTTTTTAATGCACCTCAAAACGTTTTACTTACTCCTTAAATTAACACAAAAACAATTAAAACAAAAATCGTTTTCTGCTGCTACTATTAAAGTGTTTTGATTGGTTTCGAAACAAAGTAAAAAAAAAGTTCCAAATGGTTTTCGTAATAAATATTCCCCTGGGAAAAATATTAATTACAATGAATTGGCGAAATTTATTTTAAAAGTTTTTATTCAACTAGCCAGCTTTTAACTATGAAAATTAAATTCGATAAACTATCCGTTGGAAGCGTGTTGGATACGATTGAGAGTTGCAATATATATTTAAAATCTTTTAAAGGAGCTTTTTTGTAAAACATTAGTTATTCCACGATACGTTTATTTCAGGTATTAAAATATTATCGATTCTAAATGTTGTGTAAATTCGCGAATTTCATTAAAATTATTTATTACGCACTTTAAATGCATTTTAATGAATCACTGAGTAATTCGTTATTAAGGTCTAAGATTTATTTGTCTCCTTTCAATTTAGAACTAAAACGTCATTGTTCGACAAACATAACAAAAAAAAATTAAATAAATAAATAAAATAGAGCATCAACCTTTCTCAAGGTACAAACGAACTATCATATATTAATATATCATTTAACCTCATCTTCAAAATACGAAAATTCATTCAACTCTACTGTCATACCACAAAAGACATTGAACCTAGCTCTGTTCGGGTCGTTCAGGTACACTCCAAGGACGTGGAATTCTTTTTCAAGGTCCAACCTTTCCATTTCCATCTCTATCAGAGGAAGTAAACCTACTTCCAAGGTACAATGGACTTGTGGATTTAGGAAGAAGCCTACTCTTTCACGGTTTTCTCTGGACTCACTGGGAAGTTGTCCACTTTCTCTCTTATTTCAAGTTCAGGATGATTCTTCCGCATTTACTTTCTCTGCGGAAGAGAGGAAAAACCTTCTGACACAGTGGTCTAGTAAATGTATGTCGTGTTATTGCTTCCTTGATGCTTATTTGAGTTATTGTGTTAAGGCTTTTCTTCGAAAGCTCTTCCGCAAATAGCTCTTTTTAACTCGAACGAATTGATTAAACGAAATCAATTTTTATTTTCAGCAAATAATAAGCCTTTTTTATAAGTGTTTTGAATAATTAATAGTTATTCATAACTGCTCTTTAGTTATTTAAATTTTTCCATCTTTCCATTTTTATTTCAAAACTTATTCAATGTATTGCAGAATTCTTATGCCAATGCTTTATATGCTAATTATGAAGAAAAAAAGGGCCCATACAAGGAAATATCACATTATCTTGAAAATGAAAAGTATTCATAATCTAGTTTTTTCAGTATTTAATAAGTTTACATACTATTGGACTATTGCAATAATTGAGCACATGAAAATATGCAAATGTTGTAATATATTCATTAAGTAAAAGCAAAACAACGTGAATGAAGCAGAAATAAAAACACAGAAAAGGACACGCTATATTTTCGGTTATATAAACAAAAACCTTCCTCGGTTATGAAGATGATTATTATGCAAAAATAATTTTTGTGATTAAAAGTGTAATTAATTTTTTGGAAAAAAAGTGATTATTCAATAACCATTTTTTTTTATTGCAACATGTTCGTCTCGTTGGTGATCAGTGGTATCAGATATGATCAGTGGTATCAAAGGCTTTGTAATTTGTTTACAATTTTACTCATTTCGATTCACTTTGAATCTTGCATTGCTTACGGTATACTCTCAATCCGGTTTACACACAGTCAAACGGACATACACAAAAATTCTTTATTTTATTATATGTATAGATTATTTGCTACCCTTCTCGTTCGATTTACGTTATTAGATTGATTAAAACACTTTTTTATCATTTTTAGTACAGTGAAGACTAACTGCATTATTCAGTATTATCTGGCATGGTACTGTTTCTCAAGGCAACTTATATTGTAAATTTACTACAATCAAGCTAATTTCTCCTGTACTTATATCTTCGAGACCCCGTAAGAAATCTATATTAAAAATGCACAGTTTTGGTGTCAATAATATTATGGCGACCTTTTACAGTATCACGTAACATATATGTACATTTTCTACATCATTTCAGTGCATAGCTTATTTTTTTTAATTTCAATTAGTACCTATTACTAAAAATAATTTTATCATTGACGTCAATAATAATATCGGCATTTTATTACTTTTTCTTCAACGAATTCGTACTATTTTACCCTAAATTTTGCTTTTCAGTTCAAGACTTTTTTTTTATTTCAAATGCCATTGATTTTAAAACTTTTATAAAAACTTTTTACTTACTTATTAAAACTTTTATATTTACTTTTATGAAAACCCGTTTTAAAAGCATAACTGTAAACAAAATAAACACGTAGTTAATATTGAAAAGGTGACGTAGTCTGCTTATGCTAGCACGATCACGTTGATCACGTTTAGATAACCTTGAATAACGAATACAAAATAATTCAGTAATGCAGAACATGCAATAAACAACTTTTTTGATTAGAGCTATAAGCTATCTAACACCACTGGTGTTATCTTTAAAATATTTGACAAATCTGTATCGTCTATAGCTTATTTTGTAACAATAGCTTTCGCTAAGCATTTAAGAAAAAATTCCATTTCTTAAATGTCTTCGAATTTAAAAATCTGATTAGAAATCGAATATCGGGCATTCGTAAAAAGTTTGTAATTGTACTCATTCAGCTTCATGTTGAATTTAGTATTCTTAGAGTCTACCGTTTACACACACACTTACACACTTGACAAATCTGAATCATCTATAGCTTATTTTGTAAGAATAGCTTTCGCTAAGCCCATGGTAAAATTCCATTTCTTAAATGTCTTCGAATTTAAAAATCTGATTAGGAATCGAAAATCGGGCATTCGTGAAAAGTTTGTAATTGTACTCATTCAGGTTCATGTTGAATTTAGTATTCTTAGAGTCTACCGTTTACACACACACCTACACACTTGACAAATCTGTATCATCTATAGCTTATTTTGTAAGAATAGATTTCGCTAAGCCCATGGGAAAATTCCATTTCTTAAATGTCTTCGAATTTAAAAATCTGATTAGAAATCGAATATCGGGCATTCGTGAAAAGTTTGCAATTGTACTCATTCAGCTTCATGTTGAATTTAGTATTCTTAGAGTCTACCGTTTACACACACACTTACACATACAAATTATTTATTTATAAGTATAGATAGATTAATATTTCAAATATAACAAATTATCACTACTGCTTATGTACTCTAAATAAATTAATTAATAATTAAAAGCTCCTTATTGATTTTTTGTGATAATTAATCAGTTCTAGAAACGAACTATTACTAGACTTTTTCATTAATAAAAGGTAAAACTAAAGTATGTAAATCTAAATACTTTCCTTCCTTTAAACGTTATTTTTTTTTTTTTTTAATTTTCATACTTTATATTTATTTTGATGAACAAATTTATCAAACGTTTCAATAGAATAAAAAGTGAATTTACAATGTATTTATGGACATAGGAGTAAAATATGGGCATAGGTGTTTCCTTTTAAAAATAATATATGCTCTAACTTTCTGATATATTCTCTAATCAATCTGCAAGTTTAAATTGTAGATACGCAATTAGACATAATCGGTTTCAATACCTTTAAATTATCATAATTGCCTAATCATTCAAAAAAAATCAAAAAGCAAGCTAAGAACGAAAATAGAAAGTGCTTTTTTGCTGACAGAAAAATTTATCATTTAAAAAATTTGACATCAGATATACTGAATTAATTAAAAAAAACAAAAAATATTCTCCAAATTATCCCTTATATGGTTATTCCTTATACTCGTTAATTTTGGAACATAATTAAGTTTTAAGTTTTCTTGTTTTAAGTGGTTTCCCATTATTTTTCTAAACAAGACGATGAGATGATGATGCAAATTTCTGCAAGATGTTGTAGACTGTAGAGATTTGATCACATTAATAAATATTATGTAAGAATTTTTTATTCACTTTGTAATTAAATGTAGTAAGAAAGCAAAATTTCACAATGCTATTATTTAACGATTTTTAAAAAAAAAGGTGTGACTAATTATAGTTCATAATTGCTTCAGTAATTTTATGTAATTACCCATCTTCCTTTATTCCCCAACCTTCGTAAAACTTTATTTCTTTTGCACTATTACAATGCAGTCTCTTTTTTTTTTTTCGATGCATTTTTTTAACACCAAGAATTACTCATATTAACATCAAAGATTTAAAAAAAAAATCAAACAAATAAAAGAAATTAAAAACTGCAAAATTTTGTGATGCAAAGCTCAGAGCAATACATGTAAGAAGTGAAAAAGGCAGCTAGCAAGAAGTAAAATTAATCACAATAATAACAAATTTCAAATAAAACTATTATTCGTTGAAAATTAAGAAAAATAAAATATTTTAAATATATTTTATTACTTTAAAACCAAAACAAAACTAAATTTGGGAGAAATTTTCTTTTTAACATTGTATTCTTGAATCAAAAATCATTTTTCAAATGTTCCTATTAGGAAGCGCCATAAAAAAAATTAATAAATAAATACTTTTCTCTTTAAACCACTTTTAAAATTACATGAAAATAATTATTTTTAAGTTCAGTAAAAGTGACGTACTACATTTTTTAAATCAAAAGATATCTTCTGCCATATCATCGCACATCTATTTGATATTTGGTCAAGTGTGGTACATTTTTCTTGTGTATTTATTTACTTACTAATTCTGAATCGAATGTGACAAAAGCAAGTAGAAAGAGCTAATGGTTGGGAAGCTATAAAGCTTCCATGCGCATGTATGTCACAGGCGACTAAAAATGTTTGAAATGGTAAAAATTCAATTCATTTTTTATTTATTTAATTTACTTATTTATTCAATCGTAACTAAAACCATTGCATACATTGCAAATTATTTTATTCAAAGCGAAAAAATTCTTTGGAATTACCCAAAATTGTAAACTGAAAGAAATATGCTAGAAAAAGTTACTAATTTTAATTTCTTTTAATATATTTTTTTTTTAATTAATCACCACTTTTTACATTTTTAGTCGCCTGTGCCAGCCCTGTATTAGAGTTCATGATATATCTGACTTTTAGTTAGAGAATTACGACAATGGCTTCAAAATTGTCCAAATTAGTGGGGGTTATGAAGGAGAAAAATAGTGGAATGGTTACCATACATGGCGACACTTCTCCCAAATCTCACTTTTTTTTCCACCGTGTTGGAAATTTTAATCTTGCATAGCTATTTTAGTGGTATTTTAATTTTTTAGTATCATGCGATGTTTGGGTTAAATATATATTAATATTGAAACTATAATGAATAGAATTTTAATCAAAAAGGTAAATTATTGATAACTTTGCAAAAACTTAAATTGGTAAAAAAAAATTTATTAGCATATTTTTTATCACTTAAAAAAAAATTTTAATCTTAATATAAATAACCTTCTTATTTTATTCATTTTTTGTTAACTCAATAAAATTTTGATATCCTTACGATGGAATCTCGATACATGAATGTTTGTGTCGATGAAATCTTACAATCAAAATTTAGATTACTTTCCCACAAGCTGGAGCACTCAAAACAGTACTAAAGCTCCTTACCCGATGTCATTGCAAGATTCGATCATTTTCTGCTGCTACCAGCATAACATATCACGATATTACTGTCAAAGAGAATTTTTCGTCAATCAAACTTTTTTCCGACCACTTTAAGAGCACTCAAATTTAAGCTGAATCTCTATGCTGAATTACAATACTATTTTCAATCATTTCACGACTGTTACCTGAAGAATTAATCACGACATTACTGTCAAAAGAAACTTCCCACCTGTCAAATTTCTGCCCACTTTCTTATTAACTCCAGTGCTCACGTTATGAGAGCCTCTCTGCGCTTGACGGCAATGCAAGTTTCAATTCTTTCCAAAACAATCAGAATCAATCATCATATTATCGCAAAGTTAATTGATTGCTGGTAAAAATTTCATCCACTTTCTGAAAATCTGAAGTGTTTAATCCTTACCTAGAGATCCGAGCCGGATCATAAATTATATAAAAATTATTCTCAGGTAACTTTTCCTCAAGCAAAAGTTTAATACTAAATTATTACTACAAGAAATTTATAGTTAATTGAAATTTCAACTACTATCCGATTAGCTAGAGGGCTTGCATTTTAAATGGAGATCTGTTCTGGAATGAAAACTAATGCTTCCTGATAACTACTTTGGATATGATTCCATGCAACTTTTGGAATCATATCAACACCAAAAGGAATTTATCTCCTACCTGAATTTCAGCTACTTTCCAACTAGTTGAAGTGCTCTTAAATAAACTGAATGTAAAATGGAAATGCTTGTTTCAATTATTTCTTGACCTATATAAGCAAATTTTAGATCGCCAAGTAAAATTTATCATTAATCTCAATATCGACCACTTTCCGACTAGGTAGAGTGCTTAAATTTCACAAAAGCTCTGCGTCTGGTGACAATAAGCGATCATTTTCTAAATATTTCAAGCTAAATTTACGAACAAACGAAGAACATTTCAACTTTATCTAACTGGCGCAAAAACTAAAAAGTCGAAAATAATAAAATAAAAGCTTTGAATAGCATGTTTTTCAAGTGGAAGAAAAAAATGAGAAAATAATTCGATTTTTGACATACGAAAGACGCAAAGAGCATAGTTTACGTAATAAACTTCTATCACCATCGAAAATCTCTTCTTCCTATTTTGAAAATGATGCGCCTTAATTTTTTCCTTCTGGTTTGTCAAAAATCAAATTATTTTCGCAATTTTTCATCCACTTGCAACATTTTATTTTATTATAACTAGTCATTATATCCCAATATTTATTTTAAATTGTGACCAACTTTTATAGAAATCATATTTTTGTACTTACTGAATTTTTTAATTAAATAATTGTATCATTAAATCCGGAAAATAAAATTTAAGTAATGAGGACAACATTTTATTTTTTAATTAACAATAATGAAATATAAAAAATAATACACTATGAAAAAAAATTCTAAGAACAGCACTCAATAAAATTCAACGTGATTTCAGAGATCTCTATCTCATGATCATCTAGATTTAGTAAGTATACATCATGAAATGTATACTTACTAAATCTAGATATTTATTTTCAATACAAACTCTGAGTAACGTAACGCACTTTTCTAATCAATGATGCTAGGATAACTAAAATAGGCATATTTGTTTCTAAACATAGAAATAACACAAGCATTAAAATCAGTTATTGTATATAATCACTAAAAAACTAACTTACATTTCTATTTAAAAAAAAAAAAAAACATTAACCAGTAAAAATTTAATTTCAGCAATAAAAAAATCTAAACTTAAAGAACACAACAAGACAATGATAAATAAAAATCATAAACAATAATAAGTTGCCGTAATTAGTTATAATTAGAAAATGAATAAACAGCTGCCATTTCAGAATTTTCCTTGCTGCTATGGTATCACTAGTTAGTTACGTTACGTTTCGTTTTTCTTTCTTCAGAGATAAAAAAACTACGCCAAAGTACAGCAAATTGTTGAAGTACAGTGCACACAAAAAGAAAATCCCCCTGAATAACTTTTGTTCTTATTATCGGATTTCACATACTAAGTGTCAATCCTAATGGTTTCTGGGGATGACCTCAAATATGCAATTATATATATATATATATATATATATATATATATATATATATATATATATATATATATATATATATATATATAACAATATATATATATATATATATATATATAATTTTTTTTTTTTTACATATTTGGAATTTTGACCTTAAGGGGATAGCCGCAATATGGAAGTTGTGGTCTTAATGGTTTAGACGCACGCCTTAATGAAAGTTTGGTACCCTTATTGTTAATTTCACTTTTTGCGTTTTTAGTCATATCTTTAAAACTAATTCAGTAATTTCAAAACATTGTACCTACTCATAAAACCCATTTATCCAAATATAATTTCATGCAAACAATATTTTTAATAATTATTTATTATTTTTATTAATTAATTTAATTGTGGATGAAAAAAGTTTGAATTTTGAGCCTAAAATGTTTTATACCATCTAACTCTACGTATTTTACTTTAGAAACCGAGAAAAATTAAAATTAATTATTTTTAAAAAAATAATATGGCGACAATGTAGAAATATTGAAATAGGGCGATTAATATTTAAATGTAGTTAGCTTACGAGGAATTTGCTTTACGCGTGTGTAGCATAAAATTTCATTCATATTTTTTTCGCTGATAGTATTATATAATAGCTGTTGAGTACGGCAAGAAGTACACCCTATTTCTTCCACTCCTATGTTTTTATTAAAATCAAAATTCTTAAAAAGGAATACAAAATTTTCTACCTATTTCTAAACATAAACTTGAGTTCTATTGTACAAGTTAAAAGTTATTGAAGACATAAACTAGACGCTTTTACCTAATTCTCCAGAATGAAAATTTATCTAATTCTTTTCAAAACATAACAATCCTCCCACCGTTTTGAATGGTGGTTTACTTAACTAATCAAAACTAATTAAATTACTTTGAATTAAATGAATGAAAATTAAAAAGTTAAAATATTGTTCTTAAAGTCCAAGTTTTTCATTTCAAAAATTTAATTGGCACTTTAATAAGTCTTCCACTTCTCGTTCTTACTGTTTTTCCAACTACCTGCAAGTCCTTCTCTGGTTTATTCTCGCGTGCCTCATTATTTATTAGATTAGGTTCAGCTGGTGAGGAAATTTCGAGTGGGAAAATCTTCTGCGCGGGCCTGACCAGTTCACAGGATGAAGTTTTTAGGCGAACAACTCGTACTTGCCCATCTTTACCAGGAAAAACATCAATTATTTTAGCCATTGGCCATAAAGTTCTTTTTTTACCGTCAGTTTCGATTAAAACAATATCTCCTACTTTCAAAGGTTCTGTCGGTTTAGTCTTTGATGTTCGTTGTAATAATTGCCCAAGATATTCACTTCTAAATCTTTCTCTTAAAGCATAGCGCAAATTTTGTTGGTACCTTAGTTTTTTATTCAAATTTGCTTGATCAAGTTGATCTAAATCTTGCACTCCGACTTCATCTATTTCTTTCAAGAACATAGCTGGCGTCAATGGAATGAGTTCATCCCCTTGTTCCGAGACATAAGGGAGAGGTCTAGAATTTATTGTCGTCTCACAATCACAAAGGACGCTTGTCATTTCTTCATAGTTTAAAACTGACTGGCCTAAAACTCTTCGAAGAAGTTTTTTAACCATCTGCACCATTCTTTCCCAAAATTCTCCCCACCATGGGGAAGCAGGAGGATTAAAGTTCCACTGAATCCTGTTTACAGATGCTTCAATTTCGATCATTTTCCAATCTAACGATTTAAATAGGTTGTTAGCTCCTGTAAAATTGGTGCCATTATCGCTATAAATAACTTTTGGTCTTCCTCGTCTGGCTACAAATCGTCGTAAACCAAGCAAAAAACTTTGTGTTGAATGAGAAGCTATTAATTCCAAATGGATGGCTCTGTAGACAGCACGTGTAAATATAATTATCCATGCTTTGCATTTTTCTCTAAGCATCAAAGGTCCCCCCAAATCTATTCCTGTTATTTCAAACACCAATGCATCTTTGACTCTGTTTTCAGGTAACACTCCTGGATTGCATTCGATCCTCGTAGTTTGGTGTCTTTTATATCTCACGCAACGAGCTAAAACTTTGCGAATCGTCTTACGAGATCTTATAATCCAAAATCGTTCTCTTAATTTAGACATCAATATCTGAATCCCCGCATAACACATACTTTTGTGCATGTAAAAAATCAGTAATTCTACAAGTTTATGTGTGCTTGGAAGCAGTATAGGACAGATAAAGCTTTCAAGATCTTTTCTTTCAGTTAACTTGGTGCTTACTCTTAATATACCATCTTCGTCTTTAAAGACGCATAAAGAATTTAACCTTGCGATATCTTCGTCATTGAATGACTTTTGCTGAATCTGCTTCATTAATACTTTTTCAGCCTCATTCAATTCATACAACTTCAGCTCGCCAATCTCTCGTTCAATTCTTGTTTTCTGAGCATTTTTAAGGAATCTTAGAATCCATGCCGTCATTCTTAGGATTTTTATGTAACTCGAAAAATATGCTAGCATCCATGAATTTTCAGTTTTCTCACAGGTAAGAGTTGCCACAACTGTTTTTCTCTACTCTGAATATATTTCCTCTTCATTTTCTATTGGGTTAGAATTAGGCCACTCTTCTTTAGACTTGGACAGCCAAAGTGGTCCCTTCAACCATTTAGTATCTAGAAGCTTTGAAACAGTGCATCCTCTAGATGGCAAGACAGCAGGATTACTAATACCAGGAACATGTCTCCAATCCTTGGGATCACTACACTCGCGTATTTTCTTCACTCTGTTACAAACGAATGTTCCCCAGCGTAGGTCATTCTTTTTAATCCAGAACAAGGCAGTTGTTGAATCCGTCCAATAATATGTTTCATTTATTTCCAGAGTCAAACTTTTCGTGACGAATTCAGATAACTTAGCGCCAATATGACAAGCTAATAATTCAAGTCTTGGAATCGTAATTTTTCGCAATGGAGAAACTCTAGACTTTGCCTGTAAAAGTTGCACTTTAATTTCATCTTGCGATTCACTTCTAAGAAAAATGGCAGTTGCGTACGAATTTTTTGAAGCGTCAGCAAAAACATGCAAACTACACGCAATTTTATTGACTGCTGTTGCTTGGCGAGGAATTCTTACTGATGATAATAAAGGTAAATCCTCAAGCCAAACTAAAAATTCCTTTTTCAAACCTTCTGCTAATTCGGTATCCCAACTTAGTTTTTCTCGCCAACTTCTTTGCAGAATCAATTTTGGTATCAATGTGACTGGGCAACTAAATCCAATCGGATCAAATATTCTTTGAGCTACAGATAACACTGTACGCCGTATGATTGGCATATCTTTCATCTTCATTTTTGGTACATCACAAAACAAGGAATCTTCTCGTTTGTCCCACAGTAATCCAAGTACTTTAGTTACTTCAGCTTTATCTTCATCTTCATCATTACGTATTTTCGTATGCTCCCAGCATCTTAAGTCAAATTTTCCTTTGGCCATCATTTCGGTCGATTTATTGATGAAGTTGCGCAATTCCTCTTCAGTATTCACTGAAGTGACAGAATTATCCACATAATAAGAAGATAATAACTTCTCGGCAATTTCAGAGTCAAACTGTCTCAAATGAAATTTGATAACTGCTCCAAGCAGAAACGGACTGCAGTTTACCCCGAACACTACACGTCAATGTCTGAAAAGTTTTATTTCTGTCTTATTATCATCCTTTCACCACAAGAAGCGTAAGTAGTCACGATCTTTATCATTTACTGAAATTTGAAGAAAGGCACCTTTTATATCGGAAATTACCCCGATGTTGTTTTCTCTAAATTTTAGAATCATAACGGGTATCAGTTCCAGCAAATTTGGTCCCTTGGCTAAGCAATCATTTAATGAAAAAGATCCTTTCTGTTTGGCAGACGCATCAAAAACGGGTCTCACCGGAGTTGTCAAGCTGTTTTTAAAAACTGCTCTGTGAGGAAGGTAATGTGCACTATTGCTTTGAAGTTGTTCAGGGACTTCTTCTATAACACCTTCTTTACACCAATTTTCAAAAACTGCATTGTAGTCGAAAAATCTATTAGCTTCGTTAAGTTTCGCAGTAGTAGATAGTAATCTTTTTTCTGCTACTTTTCTATTGTCAGGCAAGATGTTCGCTTCTTTGATCCACGGCAAATAAATTTCATACCGTCCTTCAGAATTCAATTTTACTGTTCTTTCGAAGTGCACTTGGACTGCGTCTTCTATTTCCTTTTGATCTTTTATTTCACATGCATCTGTTATACCTATTGCTTCAAATTTCCAAAGGTTTTCTATGACAGTGCTCTGAGTTAATAGAGAAATCAAAATATTCGAATGATTGGCGTCAATAACTAAGGGTTTCATTTTCCCCATAATGACCCATCCTAAATAAGTTTCTACTGCAGTTAAACCACACGCCAAATTGCACACTTTCCCAGTGTAAAGTTTTCCTGCTTCATCAGCTCCAATTAATAATTCAATAGGCTGTCGATGATTTCCAATATCACTAAGTGAGATGCTCTTCAGTACCATTTCTTGTACCCAAGGTCCATCATGAGGTCGTGGAACAAAACTGCAAACTTTATGTTGATCCAAGACTTGCATATTACAACTATAACTATTTTTCAAATCGGTAACTTTAATCGAAAAAAGATTATGAATTTCGCTGCTTGATTTTGATCCTCCAAATAAGCTATGAATCAACGTTTGAGTATCAATTTGGCGAAATTTCAGTTCCTCAACTGTGCTCTTTAGAATATATGAGCGTTGAGAGCCAGTATCAATTAATGCTCTTATAGTACGTTTTCCTTCTTTACTCTCAATATTTACCATTAAAGTTTGAAGGAATATCTCTCCAGAACAGCAAGAATTCGCAAGTATTACATTTTGGCATTCACTCGAATCGATTACATTCTCATCCTTTACTTCGCGCTTGTTTGTCGATAATTCTGCACACGTGATCGGCCAATGTCTCTTAGAACAAATTAGACATTTAACACTTGATTTACAATATTTTGCTTTATGTCCAAACTTAAGACATATAAAGCAAACTTTCTTATTCTTAATTAGTTCTTGCTTCTGATGGTAAGCTAATTTGGCTGCCGTAAAACAATCTTTACTTTCGTGGTTTTTGTCGCAAAATACACACCTTTTATCTACCACAGTCCTCAAGCTTTTACTTCCAGAAAATAACTCATTCGCAGTTGATATAAATAGATCAGCTTCAGTCTTCTTCTCTTTCTTAGTACCAGCAGCGATAAATTTGAATCCAGTTTTCACTAAAGAAATTCGTTGTTCTCCTTCCCCTTCGTTTCTCAGAAACAATAGCAGTTGCTTTAATTTTTCACAATACGTATTTTCTTGAACCTTTGTCGTTGAATGACTCCTTAACCAGACCCTTAAAATCTCTTCAGGAATGCACGATTCAAGCAAAGGGAATAACATTGCTGCGTATTTGTCACTAGTCATACCTATTGACTCTAAAGAACGAAGGTAGGATTCCAACTTATCGTATAAATGAGTTACATTTACTCTTCTCGGTTGTTCTGTGGCATTCTTAATAACTAGACTCAATAATTCTCTGACATAAAATTCAATTAATAATTCTTCACCATCAAATCTATTTTTTAAACATTCAATAACTTTATCATAATTCTCAGCCGTGGCTGGGAAACTCTCCACGATTTCTCTAGCTCTGGAATCTACTACGGTAGCTTGATATAAATAATGGAATTTATCTTCTTTTTCCATATCTAGGTCATCGTGAATACGCTTAAACTGATTCCAGAATGTAAGCCAGTCCTTAATGTCACCTCCGAATTGTTTCAATTCAATCTTGGGTAACTTTAATTTTCGTCTGCTTAGCTTTGGCGACGAACTAAAAGAAGCCAAGGAAGGTTCAACTTTCTTATTGAAATAGTCTGCAATTTCTACACGAGCGAGATCCATTTTTTCATTATACTCTTCTGTACTTGTATGTTCTATTTCAAAGTCTTCATCAGTATCAAACTTTTTTTCTAGTACTTTTGAGTCAAATTCATTTAATATTCCATATAGTCGTTCCAACGTGGCACTTTTAATTTTTAATACTTTATCGTCTGGTAACTCTTTATTTAATTCTTCGAATAAAGTATTAAACGTTTTGGTAAAGGAAGCTCTAGTTGCTCCGCGTTTTCTTAATATTACATCCATCCTTAACTATGATATCAAACTTAACTTTTAATTTTGATCAATGAAATAAATCGCATAACAAACGAATTTACAGTGACTAACCTGTTACTATTGCCTCTTATCACGTCCGGGTCACCACCAATGTTGAGTACGGCAAGAAATACACCCTATTTCTTCCACTCCTATGTTTTTATTAAAATCAAAATTCTTAAAAAGGAATACAAAATTTTCTACCTATTTCTAAACATAAACTTGAGCTCTATTGTACAAGTTAAAAGTTATTGAAGACATAAACTAGACGCTTTTACCTAATTCTCCAGAATGAAAATTTATCTAATTCTTTTCAAAACATAACAATAGCCAAATGTTAATCTTTTTTTTTTAAATTATAAAATAGGATATTTCTTTTTAAGTCTTCTAAACATTTATTCGTAATTTAGCAAAGAGATTTGAATAAAACATTACATTCAACGGATGTTGAGTAAAGCATGTTTCTGATAGAATGTGGTTATACATCTGCTTTTTAAATTTATTTTTAGTTGGCTCATTGAATAATTTATACAATTTCAATAATATGCATACTTATGTATTAATTTGGAATAATATATTTATCAATTTCTTCCATATATATATTTTTTTTTTCTAATGCCCGACTGTGTTAACATCCGTCAATTCAGGCATCTACAGGGCGATTTTGTTGACCTTTCTTACTGGAACATTAGGTGGGCCAACGTCGCTCCCATAGTAAGGACAGGAAAGAACATCCATGCCTTGCCCGGGATTCAAACCCAGAACCTTTCTGATGCAAGGACAGTTTTCTGCCCCCTACACAGGCCGGTCGGCCCGATATATATTTTATAATTTCAAAATGAAAATAAAAGTTTTATAAAAGGTACCGTTTGTACTCACCGGACAAAAAATTTGTCTCCATAGCAAATATCGATGAATCTTTAAATTTTATTAGATGACGCAGTAGTCAAGTGGCGTGCTCAACTGCGATTACACTGCCTCAACTGCCCATGGTCATACGGGGAATGAAATACTGGATTTGTTGGTGTTTCTATGCGGACTGTTCAACGTGTCTACAAGCAGAAGTGTAATACTCGCGGTCACGAAAGACGACGTCAGAATTGTGATCGAAAAAAAATCATGCATGAAAGGGACCGGAGATGTGTTTCACGACTTGTCAGTCAAAATCGCTTCCAAATCCGACAAGAATTGCTTCAGTTGGTGAATTCAGACAGGAAAAGTTTCAGTTGGTTAGATAGTGAATAAAGAGTGAATAATTGAGTCCATCCCAACCTGCTAGAGAGTGAACATTGTGACGGGAGCTGCATAAAATTAACATTTGGAGTCAAACATTTCAAAAAATACATTTTCAAAGAATTTCTATTGGAACGGTTCAAAAGGAAGCGGTTTTTATTTAATGACGAGGCAACAAATGATACTCTTACGGTGAGATGATTTATATGAGGCAACATCTCTCTCTCACTTTAAAAAAAAAAAAAAAAAAAGAACTTTTGATATTAACTCAAGTACGAGCTGCTTATAAAATACAGATCGCATGAGTGTCATAAATATATTTACCTACAACAATACATAAATGATCATTATTTAAAGCAAAATATTTAGAAAAATATATTTACAAAATATCAGCCTGTAGTTGCCTTCCTACATACTGCAGAGCAGGATGGCATTTTTTACAACAAGTTTAGCTCCATATAATTTATTGAACTAAAAATCAAGTGATCGTTTTTTTTATCATACTCCCTGTGCATTTTTCTGCACTATTTTATTATTTTTAGTTTATAAGACTTATAACCATTGCGCAGCTCAAAAAAATGTAACGTAAAGTTTAATTAATCAAAAAATAGATAACAAATAGATCTATATCTGACGATCAGGTCTAGGTGCTTGGCCGTAGTTGATGTGCGAAAAAAATCACAATTAAAGTTGCATTAATTTTTGAACAAAAAGGAATTTCGAAAAAAACGTGAGTTGTAATTTTTTAAACGGGAGTCATAAATTTTAATAATTATTTTTTTATAATAAAAATCCTGGCATTTTAAAATAATAAGGTGAAAAAAATATTATATAAAAAATATTGTATAAGAAATATTATGTAAAAAATATTATATAAAACTGGGTAATTATAATGGTCAAAATCCAAATTTTGAAATAATTGGTTGAAAAGTTTCTAAGAAATAATATCTTGATAATTTTAATAAAAAATCACATTCTCATATAGTATTTTTTCATGAAAAAATTTTGTTTTAAATTTAAATTTGCTATGCACGTTGAGGGGACATTCTAGTTTGTAAAATGTCAAGTATATCTTTCTGAATAAGAATTCTTACTAGGTTATACAATGAAAAATTCAAGTCTCTTTATAACCACTAATGAGGATTTACTGGGGAAAAAAAAAGATTTTAAGTATTTTTATTTATTACCAAATTCTCACGAAGGCATTTAATTATAATTACTGTAAAAATACATGAAAACTGTAGCTCATTTCCATCCAATTATAATTTAATCAACTACGTTTTTTGTTATTCTCGATCGCAACTCTCGAATACGCCATCTGAGAAGGAGACCGATTCCATGTCTTTGCCCTCCCCCTTCCCTCTCCTTCTCTTCTCATTTGTTAAGAAATGCAGTGCCTCAAAAAACAGACCACCCTGAATAACCTTTGAAGTAATGTTTTAATCTTCATCTTCTAGGACTATATCTTAATGATTCGCACTTTCTCTGAATAAACATATAATTTTTTTGCAAGTTGTCGAAACGGCCTTGTCAGAGCTGAGATCCTACAAAATTTTATGACGTCACAATATAACGCTACATTTTTTAATTGGAATTCTCAACCATTTCTTCGGGTAGAAATAAGTAGGTAAAAACGTACAAGCAAAACAAAACAAATAGCATGCTATAAAACTTGTATTTAAATTGTTAGTTTAAAATGTCTGATTGGAATCAAAAAGTACGTAAAAAAAAGCAAGAAGTTTTGAAATTAAGTTAAACTAATATCGATGAATATAACTTCTTGAATTAGTTGATAAATTTGATAGCTTAATGAGTATGAACTTTTTAAAACTTTCATGTGCAGTACTCAAAAAATTCATTACTGTTACGATTTTAATTAGTTCTTAAGCAAATTATTTGAGGAAGTTTGTTAAAGTTGTTTTTAAAATCAAAATAAATTCTCTGGGGTGAAGAGAATTGTTTAAAATAAAAATAAGTCATGGTATTTCATTTTAATATTTAAGATCATGTGTGTGCGATAATTTAAGGGATATTTCCTTTGTAAATATTACTAATTAAAGGAAAAATGAGTACTACTTTTTCAAAATTTATGTAAATTAATATTATATACAAGATGTTTTAATTGTAAATGTTTCGGACCATTTCAGATAAAAGGGTTTGATCCTAAGAGCTCGACTTACATTGAACTTCAAACTGTTGATGAAGCTGAAGCTTTAGTGACAACGTATCCTAACAGCTCTAAAGCTTGGATATTATACATTATCTACTATTTAAATCATGTTGAACTGAATAAAGCGAGAGCCATTGCTGAGAAAGCTCTTCAAACTATTAACTTCAGGTATTTTAATGGGAATGTATTTATCTTATTTTATACTATCATGATTTAGAATTTCTACCTTTTTTTTGCATTTATTTGTAATTGATTTTAAAATGTTTCGTATTAATGTTAAGTTACTTTATAGTGATTCTTACTAATAATTAAAACATTTTTTAAGCATCTCTTTTAATTTGTGTTTAAAAATGGTTTTAAAACAGTTGATAAAATTCGGAACTTATAAAATGCTATACAAAATAAGTTAATATGAAAATGCCTATTCTCTATTTTTATCTTTCACTAATAAATAAGATGATTTAGATGCTTTAAAAATACAAATATTGTGAATGTATTTTAAAAAAAAAAAAAAAATTATTTATTGAGTATATTAAAAATTTATTAACAACACATATATATGAGTATATGCTGAAATGCCTTATTAGACCTTATTTTTCTAAAATAATCTTTTATCTATTTAATTTTAGTTTATATGCATTTAGCTTACATAACATTTTAAATGAATTTACTTTTTATCCTCTTACCACTTTTAATTTTTACTATTGTAGTAAGTAATATAAGATGGCTAGGATTTTATTTATTTATTATTGTATAAATTTAAGAATTGTTGCTAAGACAAATATATTTACAAATATATCTTACTGGATTTGAAAGTTTTCCAATATATGGTTTGATTGTTTTAGGGAAGATTTAGAAAAGTTAAATGTATGGAAAGCCTTGTTGAATATTGAAAGCAAATATGGATCAAGTGATACATTTGAAAATGTCCTCAAGAGAGCTTTACAATATCAAGATCAACTAAAAGTTTACAAGCATGTAATAGATTTATATGTCAAAAATGAGAAAATTGAGGTACCAATTTCATCATTACTTTATCATTTAATATCTTTTTTATTCATTGTCATTTTCCAATTATTTATTGCTATTTTTATTTATTTATTGCTATTTATATTTTAAAAAAAAGAATAGGGGCTATCGAAACAATATTTATATAATTAAATACTTTAAAATCAGTACTTTTTTTGTACAAGAAAAAGGTTCGAAAATATAACATACTAAAGAAATTTGTTTTAAAAAAATGCTAATCAACATTTTAAACGTTAGTTATTTGCTACTTGTTAAATTTTCTTATAGTTTTAGTTCCAATTCTAAAAGTGAACTAATGTGTAGTCCAAGAGAGGGCAAGCAAAGATTGTGCATATTTTTCACAGTTTGTTGTGATGAAATATACAGATTCTACTAATGAATTGGTGGCATTTTCAATGGGTTTTAGCTTCTGAACAAAGGGAAACAGGTGATCTACGATTCCAGGGTATTTACAATTTGAAATTACCAATAAAATTAGCGGGTCTTTTTTTTTTTTTTTTTTTTTTTCCTCTCTAGTGCAAACCTTTGAAAGCATGCTTAATTCAGAAATGACTCCAGCTGTGGTTTGAGTTTCTGCTCAATTTAGGCATGATTTATGATAACTTTCTATCTTTTACAAAAAAGATAAGTTTGTTTTCAGTTGAGAAATTTATTTTTCCTTGTCTAAGGAGTTTTATATTAAGTTTTAAAATAAAATTATAATGGAACTTGTATTTCAGTTAGTTGTGACACTATTGCAGGCATGCTATTCGCTGAATTCCGTGAATCAGTGATTTATATTTCGACAAAGTTTTCTCAGAACTCTGCTGATCTAAAATTTAATTTTTGATACTTACACAAAATCTCATGATCGAGGCATTTATTCCATCCTTACCACCAGCACTCTCTTTATTTCTGAGTTCTCATTCACACGCAATAATGATTTTTTTTTTTAACACTGATTTGTTTGAAAGAGACAAATCTTTGGATGAACTTCAAGGGAAAAAATCTATAACTTCGGCTTGAATTAATGAACTACTGCGACTAACTCTAAAGTATAAAATTGGTAATGTTAAAAGTAATTCCAAAATGGCAAACATTTAAAAGATTGTTCGCTTAAAAAAATGGCGTTTTTTTTAAACTAATATTTCAATGAGTTGCAATTTTGTTGAAAATTCTAATTTGTAACAGAAGAATTATTTAATCAATGTGGTATATTTGTCCCCTTTTTTATTTGGCTACAATTATATCAAATTAATTTTTAATATGATATTACGACATGAAAATCTCAAATCCTCTATGTAAGTAATCACTTTTCCACACATGCCATCGAAAGTCTGTGTTTCGATCTTATTAGATAGGGGAAAAGTTCTCTTTCTCTCTTTAAATTTTGTAAATGTTACTTTTATGCGTAAAAATGACTTTTAAATATCTTCTTTGTATAAGAGGAAAAAATTTCAGATAATTTCTTCTTCCAGCAATCACATGTCTGCTATAGTATTATAAAGTGTAGTTCTTAACTTTATGATTACACATAAAAGAAAATTCTATTTTTTTTTTTTTTTTTTTTTTTTTTGTAAAAATGCATGTTTATTTAAAAGAAAGTTTTTTCCAAACTTCAGATTAATATTCAACACTAATTGATTTTGATGTATTAAGAAAAAATATTTATATCTACCACATAATATACTATGTTCAATAAATAAAATTAAATATTGATCATTAAAAAGAGAAAATATTCATGCTGTTTAGTTTCTACTTGAGAGGACATCAGATTAATGCCTCCCATTATTCAAAAAGTGAATAAGCTGTTAGATAAATGAACGCAATAATTAAAAGGCCACATTATAAGTGTTGAACACAATAACTCTGATAATCCTTCATTTAAATAGATTGGTACTTCTGGGGGCATCATGAGAACTTGGCTACATATTTGCCAAGGTAGGCACTTAAGTTTTATCGCATTGCAGTGCTAACATTAATTAAAATTTTGCTATTTGATTCATTTATAAATATATATATATTTTAATACAATACTTTCTTCAACTGCTATTTATCTTATAATTACAATATATTTTAATAAATAAACTTACTTATAACAAGTTTTAATTAATAAACATAATATATAATTAATGTGACAAGGCATTAAAATTTACGAATAAATAATAAACAGTTAAATTTTTTGCTATGGTTATTTTTATTTCATGAACTACTTGGCAACTAAATTAGCAGATTGACTTTGTTTTGACACTAACTTTCTCTATTTTTTATATTATTTGATGGCCCCTTATGAGGAAAAAGTACCAATAAATTTCACTTTTAATTTGTTAATTATAGATTGTCAAATATATTTAACTCACCAAAATAAGTACATAAAGTATTTTTCTGTTTATAGGAATTAGAAAAACTGTCTACTGTAGTTCTAAAAAAATTTAAAAATGACAAGGATATTTGGTTGCAGTTTGCCACTTTTTACATGCAAAAAGGAAAGTTCAAGGAAGCTAGAAATATTTTGGCCAGAAGTTTACAATGTATCTCAAACAAGGAATGTAAGCAAACATAACCTTAATCTTTATTTTACTTTTTTTTTTAATTATTTATTTTTAATCATTTAATAACTTAAGCTTGATCTTAAGAATCAATAATGTTCTATAATTGCAGGTGCTGATGTTTTAAGTAAATTTGCTGATTTAGAATATAAATATGGGGACTTAGAAAGAAGTTTCACTATGTATGAAGAAATTTTAGCCAAGTATCATAAGAGAAAAGACTTAAAATCTATCTACATACAAAAATTAAAAGCTCAAGGACAAGATGAAAGGGTTGCAGCTTTACTAATTAGTGATTAAATTATTAAGTTGTGATCATGTATATAACAAGCATGTATATAAATTATAAGTAAAGATTTTATTATAATTTACGATTCTGAATTATTTCAAGCATGGTTTATGATTCGTTAATAAACATATCTGTTAAGTTAAAATGTTATTATCTCTACACTTAAATTTCTTTTTAACCTTGCTAATTTTAAAGATTGAAAAAAAAAAACTAATTCAAACCAATTCAGAATAATATTTTTGCATGTACATTTCACAATCAAATTTATATTAATTCAGTGGGTCAATTTTCAAAATATGGTGAACTTCAAATTAGTATAGAGTCTCTGTCAATTTTGAGCATTGCAGGGATGCTATTTATTATAGATTTTCTAGAATTCAGAATAACAAAACTATACCAATGTTATGGACCTTTAGTTATTTCTTGATCATTCACTGTATAAGAGAGAAAAAACTCACTTTTTAGGTAATTAAATTGATGACTATTTTTTTTTTTTTTTCTGATTGTGTATCTTCATACAATAAAATACATTAATTATATTTTTAGGAAAAATCTAACATTTGAATAACAATTAAATGTCTGATTTTGAATACAAAATATACAACTCCATGTCATAATAACTGTACAACAAGTACAAATTTTTTTTTTTAAATAAATTTTAAAAATATGTATGTTTTATACATCTCATTTATCTTTTATTTGAAGTTTATTATGCAATTATCAACTTCTTTTCTTCAATTTCTTATTTATAAAATTAAATGTGGAAATGATTTCTGTTATGATTAATTAGATTTTAAAGATAAAATATTTAATGTAAATTAATAAAAGTATGTACCTAATTTTTACCCAAAGGGTAATTTAAAACCTGATGATTATCACACATTGGTTAATAAATGAAAATTGTCTAATGATCAGATACTATACATCCACCACAATCAAATATTTTATCCTTTACAATGCAATAATATCAAATCTCTTGACAATTGTCAGGGCATTTTTTTTTTTAAGAATTAAAATAAAACAGGCTATGATAAACAAGTTAACAGTAAATCTATATACACAGTCTCTGGCACTAGTTTAAATGTAATAGAATACAATGTGATATTTTACATAAAAGGAAAAAAACAGCAATGAGTTAAGTAAATATTTATTGATGAGTGTAAGCATGTAAATAATATCACAAATCAGTGATGAAATATGAAAAATATTAGTATAAAATTATTTTCACAATCTTTTTTTTTTATTGTTTCATAAAATAAAGAAAAGGAAATGCATTAAAGTACAAAATAAAATAAATATTATTATCCATTCATTTTGAAAACTAAATATACCATAATAAAAATATTCTACAAACAAAACAATAACAACAGTTTTGGCAATGAATTTCATTCATTTGCCAAAAGTTTTTCCAATATATCATTGTAGTAATCGCCAAACACCAGCTGATTGTGTTTTACGAGTGAGAAAAATTGTCCAGTGAATGCAGAAAGTTCATGTTGTAAAGATGAAAGACCAGGTGGTATTCTTACAACAGATTTAGTGTGCAGCGAAAGTTCTATGAACTCTAATAATCGTTTTGCTATAAATATAGATAAAAAATATATATATATATATATTATCCTTTAGATAAACAGACTCTGAATTTATTAAGTCTTTTCATTTGTAGATATTAATTATTTATCAATTGAAAAATTTTAAAATACAAATTGAAAATAGTTTGCGACTGCAAAGTTTAAGGTTTGTATTCTCTGATCTGATAAAGCAACTCTAATGATTTTGATTTTCGAACATAACTCTGGTCCTGTGGGTGTTGGATAATCATGGTTCCACTGCATTTATAAGAAAATTTGTATTCAAAATAGTTCTTTTAAAATATTATTTAATATCAATAAAAAAAAATTTTTTTTTACCAATGCCTACCTACTATGCCAAACTTAATATAAATTATGTTCCAAAAAATTCACTTTTATTAAGAAAATTTGGATTTTAAATTTAAAAATAAAGCCCTCCAAATAATGCTCAAATGTTGACATTTATTTTATTTTTTAAAATAACTAAGAATAAAAACATTTTTAGTAAAATTTAATTTATCAAGTTTAATCTTTTTAACTGCGCTTAATGAAAGACTTCTGAGAAAAACCAATGTTATCTTAAATTCAGGCATATTTTTAACGCTTTTACAAAGGTATTTCACACATTGAAAATCAATGACATGCTTAAAAATATAGTTAAAAAAGTGAAAACTGATAGGACATATCCTAACTTAACAGATTTTTCTTCCTCGCTGGAATCGCTAACAGATTAGTTTTGGGTGGTCTCAAGTGAGAAGTTTTGAAAAACTCAGGTAATTTGATTTTACTTGGAATGTAAAAATCCTAGGTCATTACAACAGATGCCATGTTAAAGGATCCCTTATTTTTTCTGTAAATGCTTGTTTATATTAAAAGACACCACTTTTTTAAATATATATATATATATTCATTTTTAAAAATAAAAAAAATAATAGAATCAACTTACTGAGAAGTTGTCGCACATGTTGATCTTCATTCGAAATATTTTTAATTGATGAAATCAGAAGTGATTCCTTTTCCTTGCTTAAAATAGGATATCCATGAGATTTTAAACATTCATTCACTTCCTTAGAAACTTGCAAACCAGCTGCTTCCATTTTTGACTCCAAATCACTTGAACTATTTTTATATTACATAAAAAAATTCTTATAAAACAAATAATCACATTAAACTAAGTACTACAAATACATATGAATATAGATTTAGTTATCAGGGGACTGGTCCTCCAGGTTGGGTATTAGGCGTGGGGCTAACAATCCTACCCCGTAATAACCACCCTGTTTCGAAATTCAAAGAAGTAAATGCCGGACTCGATTCTGATCACTATTTAGTGATCTGTAAGCTAAGGGAAAGAATCTCAATGGTGAGGAAGGCAAGAAGGGTCAATTCTATAAGATTTAATTGTGAAAAGTTGAACAATCCTAAGGTTCGCAAGGAATTTCAAACTCAACTGAGCTTAATGCGAAAGAGGATTGTGATGAATTAAATAGGGAATGGCAACTAGTAAAAGATTCTATACTCTCAACAGCCCATGAGCTGCTGAGCAGGAAAAGAAGATCAATAAGAACTGACTGGTTTGATGAAGAGTGTACAATGGTCAATGAAAGAAAAAAATAAAGCTTATAAAAATATGCTTAACAGAAAATTTACTAGAGGATCAATTGATGAATACAGGAGTGCGCATAGAGAGGAAAAGAAAATATATAAAGGAAAAAAGAAAGCTTACAAGGAGAACCAATTCAAAGAAGTTGAATCTCTCAGGACCAACCATGAAAGCAGAGCTTTTTATCGGGTCATCAATGAGGGAAGGAGATACTTTAAACCTAGGATTTCTCTTTGTAAAGATGAAAATCGAACTATTGTTAATGAGAGAAATAAAATTATGTATAGGTGGGTTGAACACTTTGACCATTTACTTAACTCCAATGAGTCAAGTGAATTAAATTTTATGACAGTCAACAATATTAATGATACACTGGTTGACACTCCAATCCTGGAAGATGTATAACACGCTATCAATAAGTTGAAATGTAATAAAGCGGCAGGACTAGATGATATCCCAGCTGAAGTTTTAAAATATGCTGGGAACGCTATTGTAAACAACATCTGGAAAATTAAGTTGGGAGTTAAGTTCACTACTGAATGGAAGTTGAGTATTTTAAGTCCAATACATAAAAAAGAGGATATATTGGACTGTCACAATTATAGAGGAATAAGTCTGTTATGCGTTGCCTATAAGGTCTTCTCAAATATCCAATTTGAACATCTGTCTCCCATTGTAGACAGCGTCATTGGTGATTATCAGTGTGGCTTCCACAAAGGAAGGTCCACAGTTGACCAAATCTTCACTCTACGACAAACTTTGGAGAAATGTAGAGAATTTGGAATAGAGACCCATCATTTATTTGTGGATTTTAAGGCGGCATGACAGTATTAATAGGACTGAGCTATTGAAGACCCTATCTGATTTTAATATTCCATCAAAATTAATCAGACTTGTAATGCTCACACTCACTGAAACCATTTCAATGGTACGAATTCAGGGGGAACTATCTACTTCTTTTGAAATTTATAATGGAGTTAGACAGGGAGATGCATGTCTATGTCTTCTGTTTAACATAGCCTTAGAAAAAGTTATTAGAGATGCTGGCATAAATACTACAGGTACTATATTTAATAAATCAGTGCAGATTTTGGCATACGCCGATGATGAAGACATCATCGCAAGATCTAGGACTGCACTGAGTGAAAATTTTATGGCACTGGAAAAATCAGCTAGAAAAATGAACTTAAGAGTGAATGTGGAGAAAACAAAATATATGTATTGTGGTACGATGGAAACCATCCCTAAATTGTTTGAAATAGATTCTTTTAAATTTGATTCTGTAAAAAATTTTACTTATCTAGGATCAGAAATAAACTATCAAAATGACATTAATCCTGAAATCAGAAAAAGAATAATCACTGCTTCTATGGTTTAAGGTAATTATTGAAATCTCACTTAATAAAAAGAAAGACGAAGATTTTACTTTATAAGGTATTAATCAAGTCTGTTTTGACTTATGCTTCAGAGACATAGACTTTAACAAAAAGAGAAGAGAAGTTATTAGCAACCTAAGATCCTACGAACTATCTTTGGCGCTATCCTCGATAACAACAACTGGAGAAAAAGATATCATTTTGAAATATGTAAGATCTTTAATAGTGATGATATCATTAAATCTATTAAACTAAGTAGAATGAGATGGGCTGAGTATGTAGTGAGAATGAGCCCAGAACGAACAGCATAAAGAGTCTTTAATTCCAATAAAAGGCCAAGAGGAATTTCCAAAAAGAGATGGAAAGACTGTAGATGAGGATTTTGCCATACTAAAACTAAAGAACTGGAAAACAATTGCTGGGAGAAGAACAGAATGGGAAAAGCTTCTGAGGAAGGCCCAGACTCACAAAGGGCTGTCATGCCAATGCTGATGATAGATTTAGTTATGACTATCTTAATTTAGAGAATCAAATTTAAAATATTGTGCTTTTTAATAAAATAGCATTGGAAAATTCTTGTTAAAAGTAGCATTGATTAATGTATATTTATTGGGGGATTGAGAAGAAAATTAAATTGGAAAAAAAAACCAGTTAACTAAGATTTATAGCAGTCTTGCAGCATCTTAAAAAACCTAAATTTTAGGTACATTACTTTTTTTCAACCCAAAATCAATACATTAGCAATAAATATAGACTTTATATCTAGCAAAATTTTTTAAGACAGTATATTATATTTTACAATTATTATTACAGTTGGTATTGCATACTTTTCAACTACCCAAGCTTATAAAAAAAAAAAAAATTCTGAAATAATGAAAATGATAGTAAAACTTAACATTTAGCATTTTATTCTGGATTAATTAAATTTTATTTGAAACAATTTTGACTACCAATACACACAATATACTGGTAAAACTTAAAAAATCTCTGTTTATTTTAATTAATGTTTCACTACTACTTTTAATATTGTAAGGGGGTAAAATGTACGGGTTGGTAACTGTAGTGTAGAATGAAATTCAGAAATTTAAAAAATAATAAATGTCTTATTGATTAAAGTTTACTAAATTACCAACGGCTTTTTAAATCTGGCTCTTATGAAAATAAAATAAAAAAATACTTTTCCCTTCACAAGACAGCAAAAATTGTTCCTTATCATTAAAACGAATTCAATTACTTTTATTTAAAAAGATAAACAAACAAAATTTATGCTTGAAAGAACAAACATACCTGCATTGTGGTGCATCAGCCAATATAATCTGCAAATGCTTTTTTAAAGTTTCTTTAAAGTCAGTGATGCCTTGAATAGCTGGGCCAACTATAGAATATGTCACCAATATCACAGTAGCAATTAATATCATCACAGTCAAATTATGCCGTAGAGTGATAAAACGCTCATGGTCTAGGTGTAAAGTCTATAAAAGAATTATTTACAACTTGAAAATGTGTACTTTTTATAAAATAACAGTCTAAATTAGAGTGATTTCAAACAAGCCTTCTATTTCTCACTAAATTACACAAGAGACATCTACGGTAGAGTCCAGATTATTTGAGCTAAATATGCATGATTTGTAAAACTAGATGTTTCATAATAATAAAGCGCCAGCAACAGAAATATTTAAATACATAATTTAGTAGTCTGTACATCAATATGTGTCACTTTTGTTAGACAAAAAGAAATGAAAGTGCAAATTCCTAACAATGCAACTTTGGCTAATGATTATAAAATCACATGAATATCGATAGCAAAAGATTGAAAAAAGTGATAATTTATAAGTCAAGATTCACACAATACAATATTGAAAATATCAGTACTTTAGTATAAACTATTTATACTTATCCATTAATTCTAATGCATTTTTATTTAGTGGCATAAAAAATATTTCATGTAAATTTGGATAATATTAATTTTTGGTTATCTGAACCAGCTATGATTTTAATTGATTTTGATAACAAGTTCTGTAACCAGAGTTTTTCGGTTGTTCATTCAACATTATCAAAATTTTCCATTTCTTAAAATCAATTGTTATTTCTTATTTGACTTTAAATCTTTATAAAACCCTACCAACAAAACTAAGTATATTACTGTAGTACTGAAAAAAAGATAACTTATTACAGATTACTTAAGTGAGATTCATTGTTTAGATCAAATATATTGCTTCTGGTATTTTCTAAGCTAGTTCTATATGTATATTTTTTGGAGCAAATCAAATAACTTAAAAGAAAATTATTAAATAAACAGTAGTTCTGTAATAAGTTGACCCGCAAAAGGTGTACTGATTTTATTTAACAAGAAAATAAAACTGTAACTTAAAAATTTAAAAAGTTAAAAAAAAAAAAAAAAAATTATATACATTTTTTTAATTTCAAAAACAACAGAAAAAAATACAGCATATTTTTCCTACTCCAATAGTGCACTTCTATCTCTGGCCATAGAAATAAATTAGAAACTTTTCCTTAATACCTGCAGGAAAAGACTACATTAAAGTTATAATTTTTTATTTTAATTAATAACTTTATTATTTTGCTAGGAAAGTTTTCTTCATAACTAAAATTATTCTCTTATAAAATAAAAATTGATATTTAAACCTAAAAAATTTTATACATAGTACAAATGTTATATCTCCATAATAATAATTATTATACGGATATTACTATGTATAACATTTATAAAAATATTTTATTTTAAAAAATATTTTCTTTATATAAAAATATTTTATTTTTAAAAAATATTTATTAATAGAAAAACTAATTCTAAAATAAAAAACATTTCAATAAATATCGTAGCCTTTTATAGATTTTCTAGTTTGAGTTATTCATTTATTAATATTACAAAAATCAGTATTAAGATAGCAAACATTTCCATAGCATTAAAAAAATTATTCTTAACTTCATCAACTTATTGTATTAGAATGTAAAAACAATTTTGACAAATGTGATATTCTGTAACAAATTCCCCAAACCTAAGCCCACAGGCTCATAATATGTACAGATCCTGCTGTTGTGTGACAATGAAAAAATACTCAGTTTTCTATTAAATGTTACATAATAGTGTAAATTTCAACTATAAATTCACCTTGAAAATATAAATAGTACCGATATTCTAGAATGTGCTCTTTTGGTACAAAAAAGGTACGAATACCATACTAAACATAAAATTTGAGAAGCAAATACATAATTTACTTACAAGTTTTAAATAGTAAAATGTAAATTTACCTCTGGAAAATTCTCAGTTTCTTTCCATATTAAAATTTTAATGTATGCTTTACTGATTAATATAGAAATAGTAGGTTTTGTATCACCAGATTCAGCAACAGTCTCTGTATAAGCCTTTTGAAGCCACAATCTAGTGAATTTCAACCCATCAACAGGTGGTGTCAAACCTATTAACCAACAAAATGTTTTCAAATAATAGAAAGATGACGAATATTGTTTTTTAAAACTGAATTAAAGAGAAAAAAAATTACGTTAAATATTTACTTATGAACTCTAAGTTTGAATTCTAATTACATTTTAAAATGGTACTTAGTTCATTCAAAAAGCATTTTTGTTTGATCAATATTCAATAAGAATTTTTATTTAAGTAGAAATTATTCACTTATTGACTGAAGAATGTGATTTATTTATATTAAAATACTATATTAGTTAAAAATAAGAATCCTTTCAATAAATTATACTGAAAAGATATCAGCAAAAATTTAGTGCAGTATTCTAAAAAATTTATTATGTTTAAAATTGTAACTAAGTTGAACACATAAATATACAGGATACCAATTAAAATTTCATATTCATCCTCTTAAACTTTTAAATAGCTGAAGCCATAGCTATAAAAGTGGTGTCTAGAAATAGTGAAATGGCTGTACTACAGACACCTTGTGGGCATTTATACTAGAAAAAGAATGCTTAAACCATGCATTTATTAGATTCTGATTCCCTTCACTATGATGGGACAAAATTAGGAAGAAGAAAGAAAAAAAAACTAGTTATCACAGGATATCTTTATTTAAGAAATATGAAGCTTAAGAAAAGTTTGAAAATTAAAGATATCTTATGGTAACAATTGTTTCTTCATAAGATTGGTTACTGAATAAGAAATTCTGCATTTTAAGCATTATTTTCTTAACATTATTATTCATAAGTTGTCTATTCATACTAAATTGATGGATGTCCTACGACTTTGTAATTCACTTTTTTCTATACCTAGTGCCATTTTTGAAACATGGAAATATTTTTCCCTCATCTAGCAGACTGCCATTTTTATACACGTAGACACAGCTTTTATAACTATAGCTACAACCAGATGAACAATAAGAGATGATAAGTTTAGTGATCATTTTGTATATATGTGGTCATACCAAAAACATACAAATGAAGAATCAACATAATTTGAAATGTTTTGTACATTTCTTAAATTTTTCTTATTCTTCTTCATCATTTTTACAAAATAAAATCTGTCATTTTAATTAAGAAAATCAAAAAACTTGGGAATTAAAGTAGACAATGAGATGTTTGAGAGTTGAAAACTAATGTACATATTTCAAGACAGGTACAAAGAGAATATTAAAAAACATTAATCGCAAGTAAATTTTGTAGCTAAATTGAAAATAAAGAGCCATTTAATGGCTCTTTATTAAGCCATAAGCTCTTTATTAAAAGCCATTTATTACTTTACCATGGTTAAAGTAATAAAATATCAATGTGCTATTGCTTGTAGCAAACACAGCTTCAGATAGATAGGTAGTCTGGCAAATGAAGATAATTAGTATGAAACATTAACCATATTGCCCCATCATTCTGTTCCTTTATCTCCATGACCCTCTTACTAACAATTGACTGTTACAGAGAGCTTTACTTTAAATTGAAAATAAAAATATATATTTTTATCAAAACAAAATTTAAAAAATTACTATCAATAATAAAGGATTTTTACAAATTGAATATCTAGTACAGGGTGCATAGAAAAAATTATTCAACAAAAAATAAGCACTTTTCAAGCACTCAAAAAATATTTTCAAGCACTTTCCAAAAAAATCATAACTAGGCAGTGTTAGAAAATTTTTTGACAATTGACGGTTTTATCTTGTTTTAACAGTCATGTCAAAAAAAAAAAAAAAAAAAAAAAAAAAAAAAAAAAAAAACCTTTTGGCATTGTTTTGAATCATGTAAAGCGAATGGCATTTTCATACTGACAAATACGCCGAGATAGATTGGGTTTGAATTTATTTTGAAAGCGTTGAATAAAACAATGTGGACGGTGTTTTTTGCATAATTCGAAGCTAAATTCAACATAGTAAAGGGAAAATCTCATATTGAAAAAGGGAAAATAAAGCACTTTTAAAAAACACCCAATGAAAAAAGCACCTTAAAGGGCTTTTAAAAAATGAAAATAAGCACCTTTAAGCACTTTTTAAAAACGTTACGCACCCTGTAGTAAGACTTTATTAATTAATAAACTTTTCACGAAATGAAAAAATACTCACTTTCTAAGGAACGTATAATTTCTTGAAATTTACTTTTTTCGTACTCAACTGATTGTTGTTGAATATGAGGCCGTATGTGAGAAATAGTGAAATTCACCATATCCAATTTCATGACATCCAATGTTTCTAAGATACCTCTATAAATAATTAAAAAAAGGTATTATATAAATTTTATTGCTATATAAATTTAAAAGCCTATTTAAACAAACACACAAAAATTATTTATTTAGTAAGATAATTACTTATAAAGTGGAACTATTTCTGTAAGCTGCCGAAGTTCTTGTATTTTAGAATCTCTTGCTGGGCAACATATACGAGACATAGTGGAAATTATAAATTGTGCATAACTTAATACATCTATCACGTCATTTTTAGCTTGTTGCTCTATCAGATCAATATCTAAAACTTCATTGATTTCATTTTTCAAGCGACTGTTATGAGGTAATAATAGCCACAAAAGAATCTGAAAATAAATTTTATTTTATTCTAAAAATGTAACAATTTAAATTTGAATGTAGTACAGAATTACTAAGTACGATGAAATATAAATTAAAAAAACTGACTGCTTTCAACTTCTTTATCAATTTAATAAAACAAACAGTAATTACAAAATAATTTTACAATTATTGAAATGTAGTAAAAGTCTAAATTATAAAGTTTTAATAGGTTATTAATAGATACTAAAATTTAAAGACCATTTGGAAGAGAAAGTTTTTAAAGAACTGAAATAGAAACAAAAAATCAAAATAAAAGATATAAAAATATGAAATAGAATGGTTTTATTAGTTTTACAGCAAAATACTCTGCAGCTCATGTTATTTATTAAAATCGATAATAGAAAACAAACACAACTGTTGGTAAAATATAATTATTTTTTGATCACAGTTTAAAAACATTTTTTTATGTAGCATTTTCATACAAAAAAAAATATTAAATTCTAATAGTTTTTTAAAATTTCAATTAATCTTTTTACAATAATACAGCAATAACAAACAACCAATAATGCAATGATATGAGGAACAGCATAGATATTCCTTTAAAACATTTATTAAAGTAAAATAAAACTTGGAATCAATGTAATTCATGATTATATATATGATTTACTTTGTATTATGATTTATATATTCTGATTTACTTGGTTCAGACAATTGAAACAAAATAGGATTGTATTTAAACAACAATGGTTTGGTTAAAGACAAATTAGTCATCGGAATTTTAATATAATAATAAAATCTAGAAATATTAAAATACTTCACAATTTATCACATTTTTCTTTCTCCATCTTACATACTTTTTTAAATAAATCAGTATTTTCTTTAACCAAATCAAAATTATCACTCACAATACCATGTTTTATGATTATTAATAACAATACTTGCCTGATTATCATATTCATTATTTACCATTGTCATTAATGGTTGCAATATTATTGTATTTACTATTTCTTATTGTCAATAATCATTGCAATATTACAACTGTTGATTCACTATTCATTTTAAGTCATGGTATTTACAAGATATTGCAATATGACATGTTTAAAATATTGATGTACTTTAGTATTCACAATATAAATTTTAAAATATTCATATTTACATATTATTGATATTTCAGGATAACAATACTATATAACCTATCTCTAATCTAATTATGTTTAAGAGCATAATATTAGAATTTAACATGGTATTTACCTCCTTAATTTCTTTTAATAAAATCATAGCATGATGATAATCTGGAGGATCACTAGCGATTCCATTATTCAAAACATCCCAAAACGCTCTGTGACAGATTTCACTTACTCTTTGTTCCAAACTGAAACAAATATCATCATAATAATTGAACACAGATATTAGTAATAAAGAATATTTACTAAAGTTCCATGATCTAGAATATTTATCAGCAATAACAGATATTAAACAAAGTTCAACTAAATTTGCTAAGAGTAAACCAGTTGAAAATAAGAGCAAAACAAAAATTGAACAAGAGAAAAATCAAATGTAATCTATGAAGTAAAAGACATTAAAAAATAATTACATAAACTTTAAAAAGTCAAATCTAAGGCATTAAAAAAGATTACACTAAAAAAACATCTCTGCACCTCCCCATATTTTCAATGTTTTAAAATCAAACAGTTAAACTTTCAAATAAAAAATTATATTTTGTTATACCAGATTAAATAATTTTTAATTCACTAAAATATGTAAATTAAGTTAAATTAAAAATAATATTTATGGCATAAATTGTGATACCTAACCTCACTCTTGAAGAAAATATCTGACTTAAGTTTTTATATTTTTGTTAAGAACTAAAATGTAACATTTTTTTTTATCATAAATTAAAATCTGTTGAGCCTAATGAAGTTTAAAGCTGAAATAGTTAAATTACTTGCTACATAAATCTAATACTTAATACATTTTTAAGCAAGATTTTTCTTCTTTTTTTCTCTTAATTTTTAATCCTTTGCATAAGTTTTAATTAACAATGAAAAAGCTATAGTAAAAACAGCTGAAATATTTAATAGATTACTTCAAACAGAAAATTAAAATTCACAAATCAGCATTACATATGCAGTGATTTAACAGACGAATCTCGAATTACTTAATGATGTGATGCAAAATAAAGCATGAAATAAAAATTGTACGAATGAAACAATTTTGCAAAGGAATGAGTTGGTAAGATACCCTGATTTAGGAACATTTTGCTGCAATTTAAAATCCTTATTTACAGCTATTTCATGGGCAAGAGCCATATTGATTCCTGAGTTTGAGACATCTTCTGCTGCCTTTAATATTTGTTCAAGCGAAACAAAAGCTGGTGGAGATGCTGAAAGAAAACATTTATTTAGATTTTAAACAAACACAGTATACAACTCTGAACATGAAGTGTATTCTTTGTAATTAGTCTCAAAACAGTTAAAAATGAAAATTCTAAAACAAAAACTTTTTGCTGCTATGTAAGGCAAATAATATAAATTTAAAATTTTTATACTTTTTTTTTTCAATTTTAATTGAACTTGGTAACTTTATTCTACAAACTAATGATGAAAACTAATGTGGCAATCAAGAAGTAAAACAATTAATTTAGTGAAAAAAATTGATTAATAATAATAAAAAAAATAATAAAAATAGCAAATGTTTTAAAATTGAAATATGTTTTAAAATATCTTGCACTAAAAAAAAAAACTAAGTGGCACATGTAAAAATAAATATCTTTTTTTCTCCCTTTCAATTTTGATTTTTTTTAACTTACTTTTTTTTAAATATTAACTATTAATTTCTATTAAAATATTTTTATCAAAATGAAGAAGTTCTGAGAATTGATTAAATCTTTTTTAACACAATCAAAATGTACCTTAAAACTAAAAACTATTCCAGTTTTTTAGCATACTAAAGATTAAATTTGAATGGTTATAAAAATGAAATATTTTAGATTTTTCGGGATGATTATTCAACAAAGGTATTTTAATGTAACAATTAATTATGTGTGAAAAACAAGCCGACCATGGTTGTGAGCTAGATTTGGGGTAAAGTTATAAATAACTGAAAGGCATACCCCTTAAAAATACTTTGCGTTTTGGTACTATAAAAAATATTTCTTAAACTGACTCTTTCAATTATAAAATACAAAGTAATTAAAAAGTTATACAAAATACATATAAAAACTATTGAAACTTAAATAAAACCTGATCGCTTAAATTATTAAAGGATATATATTATATCATAAAAATTACATGTTTTTCTACAAAAACCCTACCCTAGGTCTTATATACAAATAACAATGGATTATTAGGGGAGAGTGGCTCTCCTTGGGACACAGTACACCTTGGGACATTTTTATTTTTGGTCTTAAATTTTAAATTATCTTTTAGTCCTTTTAGATACAGACATATGTCAGCATCTTCTAATCTTGGAACATATTTTGAATCTATTGATTAAGCAGGTAAGAATTTATTAGAATTTTTATTTTTCGAAGCATGTTTTTTTTACTTTTATACAAAAGTTTAACTAGTTGTAGAAAGAAATTTAAAAATTTTTTTTTTTAATAATGGGTAATATAAAGAAGTATAAGGCTTTGCCTTTAGAAGCTATCAAATTTAATTGTTCTAATGCTAAGCCTAAAAGTATGATATTTTAAAATATCCTACTAAGTATATAGTGCACCTTGGGACAGATGGAGGTGGCCCACCTTGGGACACTAGATATACATAATTAATCCTCATTAAAAATATATTTTTAACAAAAAAGTATTGTGCATGCAAAGTATTTTTTAATTTATATAATCTGTGTTTATTAATAGTTATCATTTCTTATTTTAGGAACTCATTAGACTTAACTTATCACAAGAATTGGAAGCAAGAAGTATAAAAATAATGAAGCAATTTGTGCTAACAATATTGAAAAAGCAGCTGCAAATTTTATCATAGGAAATGACTTGTAAGAAAGCTGCTGAATTCTACAGTATTAGTAAGACCACTCTGAACTGATTTCCACTCTGATTTCCTTTAAAAAAGAGAGCAGCCTAATTCTAACTTTAAATATATTTTAAATGTGAAGAGTCTCAAAATATTCAGAGATGAGGAAGAAACAAATTTGATACACTATATGCTACAAACCTCCAAGTACCATTAAGGATTAACAATATGTGATGCAGGTGCATATACATATGAGTGTGCTTCGTCAAACCTAATGAACATTCCTCCTAACTGGGAGAATATAAAATTAAAAAAAATCTGGGAAGATGAGGATTTAATGCTATCAGAATTAGTGAGAAATACATCCAGAAGAAAACCAGTAATTAGTGATTTATGCAATGATAACAGTGATGATGATGCTTGCAGCTTAAATGAAATGAACAGTGAAAGTGACAACAAAATATTTGACGATAAGAAAAAAAGAAGTGAAACAAGATTACATATTGGAGATTTTGCTCATATCAAATTTGCTGGTAAAAGATCTGTTGTTACCTTTGTAGGCTGCGTTGAAAGAGTTGATGGAAATAGGTAAGAGTTATAAGTTTTGAGAAGAGTGAATCAATCTGCAACATTTATTTATCCCAAAAAAGAAGACAAATCATGCATAGATTCAAATGATATTTTGTTAAAACTTAAGCAGAGCAAAGCTTTCAATGTTCTTTAGGTTTGGTATTTGATTCTGAACAATTGGATTTGCATACAAGAAGTTGAAACTAACAAAATAAAACTTTATTAACAAAATTTAAAATGTAAATTTATTTAGTGATACCATTTTTAGAAAATTTCTACTTAACTTTTCACATCTTTATTAACTGTCCCAAGGTGTCCCACTAGGAGGTACACCTTGGGACAAATAACAAGGTATCTAAACATTTTTTTTAAATTTTTTCTATGACAGATACAAAATCAAAACCTAGTTAAAAATGTTTTCAAATGTTACAAGTATACCAGGTAAAATTTTGACAATAATTGATCAAAATAAAAAAATTTTAAAAAATGAAAATAAAAAAGTGTCCCAAGGTGAGCCACTCTCCCCTATACGTTAGAAAAGAATATTTAACGCCAAAGAAATTTTTGCTTTGGTAGAGTTTTTAATTAACTTACCAGGGACAATTGAGGGAAATTCTGATTCTGAAGATGTTCTTTGTCTAGTACTGCTTGTACACTGGATATCTTTGGGGACAGATGAACATCTTTCACCAGTACTTTGTTCTTTATTTGAATTAGCTTCATCGTCTTTCTCTTGGTTGGAATCCATGTCCTAAGTTAAAAAAAATCAATAAAGTTTCATAAAATTCAAATATTAAGTTAGTTAAAAATACAAATATTTTCATTAAAAAAAAATTTCATAATATAGTAACATCTTTACATAAGATATTTTTCAAGAATGTTGTACAACTAAATGTATTTGGATAGAGCACTGTACCCTGCCTGAATTTAATAAAGGAAAAATTGGAAAAAGGGTGTAAATAAGAACAAGGTAGATATAACAAACTATACTTTTTTATACTATTTAAATTTTTTATACTTTTATTTCAACTTAAAAAATTACTAAAGCAGCTGTCCTTTCATTTCAGATTAATCCTCCCTTCGAGAACATTTCCATATTGATATTTGTTCCCAACAACTGAAATAATAAAGTGCACTTTCTTGAATTTGTAATAAATATTTTAAAAGATATACAGTGGTTTACCCAAGGGTAGCTACAGATTTTTACACTTTGAGTTTTTATTATTTTGTAAAGCTCATATTAGTTTATCATGTATGACAATTGTTTGTTGTTCAATACTTGTTAACCATTTTAGCATGAATACTGATATAAAAATCTTCCACTACACTTGTTCTAATTGAAAATATAGTTATATATATTTTTTTTTCTAAGTTTTGTAACATTTAATTTGAAAAAAAAACTAAGTAAGTATCTAAAATTTATAATTTAGATTATACAACATTCAATTTATCCATGAAAAGAGAACATTTCATTATCAGAACTTGTTTCAAAATGATCCACTACTGGTATCTAAAATTTAACGACAACCGGGAAAAGCACTATGCAAGAAACAAACAAAAAATCACAGAATAAGGCAAATGTGAATAGCCTTAACTATCAGTGTCCAAATCATTCAATGTCTTTTTTAAATTTATGCAAAGATCAAGAAACCAGGCAAGAAATTTTCGCACCTAAATGTTTCAGTTTGCATGAACAAATACTGATATGGAAATATCCCAAATTGGAATCAGACATTTAATAATTTATCTTTCTTTTATTTCTTTTTTTAAAAATCAATGATAATCCTTAGTATAATGATAATCCTTAATATATATATAACAAGTTAATTGCTTTCAGATGACAAGATACAATTAGAAGCATATCATGTAGTCACATAAAAAAAACGGAGAAAAAGCCTCCAGTCAAATTCCTGCACGAAATCAATAAGTTTTTCCAACACATGCTACATATATTTTCTAGTAATCGCATTTAAAAGATTTTTAACACATAAAAATCAGTAAAATGTTAGTAAATAGCAATGTTCTAACCAAAACAAGTAAAAATTGAAACATTTCTAATCATACAGAACAGAATTTTCAAGTCTATGAATTGCTATAAAAGTATGCAACTAAACAGACTACAGATGTTCTAAAATAGTTTACAATGATTATCATTTCACTAATGATAAATAAATTTTAAATAAAATAATTTGTTAAAAAGTATGACCTTAGTTCTATTGACATGGTGAAATATGAAAATAAAAGTTTTAAAAGTTGTTAGATTTGTATTGATATTTTAAAATGTGTACTATGTATTATGGAACATATTTTTACTCAATATAAATACAAAAAAAATTTCAATTGCCCATGTAACTGTCACACTAGCTAATATTTTTACGCGCTCAATCTTTTAACGAAAAGCAAAACAATCAAGAAAAAATTTAGGAAAATAGTGTTTATCTGAGAAGTATTTTATTTGATATATTTTTAGATTAAAATCAAACCTAATAAGGGTTTATCACAAATTACAACCAATCAAAGCAGAAATTTAGAAAAGTCGAAATTTTGATTCTAATAATTTATTAAAAATATTATGTAAATTGAATTCGGAAACCCAGCTGTTTAATTTCAGAAGAAGAACGTTTGGTATAAATACACGACGCAACTAAGTTCTATTACATTAAATTTAATTAGTGCCCAAATAGGGAAATTCGTTTACTTTTGATTTTCTTAATTACTGTTGGTGAATATGTAGATTTGCAGAGTGCGACGAGCTCTTTACTTTCGCTTACAGCTCTTAAAATTACAGCCAGATTTAAAGATCATGGTAGGAAACAACGAAAAGGTCGTGAGGAGTAGGTACTGAAAAATAACGCTTGAATACGAGCATATTTTCAGGCTGTTATTTATTAAATTTTCATTTAGTTCTATCAAAATCATTGGTAGAATAAGTCGCTTTTTTTAGCAGCAAAGAAGAAGCAAAATTTCACAAGGAAAAAGGCAGAAGAACTTGTAAAAACAACCCAGAACATTGGAAAATCATTTTAAAACAGATCGATCCCAACATTCGAGGAACAATTTTTCGGCAATTTTTTCTTTTCTATAAACAACAAACTTGCGACCGATAACTACCGATTGTGTACTTTATTTACGTCTCACTAGAGCTACACAATGGGCTATTGGCGACCGTCTGGGAAACATCCCTGAGGATGATCCGAAGACATGCCATCACAATTTTGATCCACTGCAGAGGGGATAGCACCCCTGCTTCGGTAGCCCAACGACCTGCACGCGAAGTCGAGCACTTTACGGTAGAACAGTTTAACGAGGACCAATACCGCACACCCTCGGTCCCTACGCAGACTGATCCAAGTGATCACCCACCCGCACACTGACCGCAGCCAGTGATGCTTGACTTCGGTGATCTGCTGGGAACCGTGTCTTAACGATCAGTCCACTGCAGGACTTAATTGGATTAGGAGTTTTTAATTAAGTAATGTCTTACTGCTTCAGTTTCTAAAGATTATTTAACTAACTAAATAAATAAATTAATAATGAAAATATTTTTCTCCATTCCTAAGAAGTTTGTTGCAAAAGCATAACACACATTTTCCCCTAAAATATAAATAAACGGGCGGCGCGCTGCATAACTTTGAATCTAATGATTAGTTCTTCACGCTCTAGAACTCAATTTTAATGGAACGAGGGGGTGACCTCAAATATGTTAATTCATTTGTGCAGACGACATTTTAAGTTACAAAATCGCTTTAGCTGCAAAAACGTACTTTGAATAAATATACCTTTTTTCGGTGGATTCAGATTTCTAAACACCAAAATCTGCAATCCAGGAAATATGATTCCCATAGTTTCTTCAGGAGAGGAAAGCGATACAAAATTAGATCCCTGAAAGTGAATATTTCTTTTTGCGTATTTCGCTAATCTCGAGAACTTTCAAAAAGTATTGAAAAACTTATGCACACAATTGTAAAATTCGCTTATCCAAAGATAATTCCATGCAAAAATAAATTTTAGTATATATTCTATATTGTTTTATTTAATAATAGTAATAAAAAAAACTTTTGAATTGTATGGTATACATCTTTTACACATTTTAAAGAATGCAAATTTAAATGGCAAAACGCAAAAAATTAGCGAAATTAATCGAGTAATTCCTGAGAATTCGAATTTTGAAAAAAGTTGTATTTTTATAATTTGATTTCTCATGAATTATTCGACTCATTTTCGACTATTATTAAAAAAAACAATAAAAAATAATAAACATTTTCTTAAAGTTGTATCTTGCGTGGAATTATTTTTGGATATTTTAAAACTGTGTACAAAAACTTTAAAATTCGATTTATAGTTACTGAGATAGGGTGGAATACGCAAAAAGACCAAACTATTGGGACCATATTTTATCGAGAAAAAAAGGATGCGTATTCATAGAAATTATGTTTTTGTGACTGATTTCGTAACATAAAATATCGACCGCATTTATTAATTAGCATATTTGAGATCATCCCCTCTAATTTTAATATTGAGTCTAGAACGTGAAGATCATGCTAATCCGATCATCCCGCATTTTGCGTTCAATACGTATTTATATCTTAATAATTATTACAGAGCTTAATAAATTAATTATTTCACTCTGTAGTTATTAGAATACATTATATAATAAGTTTGCACCACATTTTTATAAAAACTGCAGGTTTTGATTTATTTCATATTTATTGTCCTTAATGGAAGAGGGCGCCAAAAATATTATTGCTTACGTTTGAAAATTAGCTAGTTCAGACCTTCCCCGCGCCTTGCCTTAGCTTCTTCAATATTTTCCAAATATTTCTTAAAATCTAATTCATTATTAAAAGAGGATCATCCGGATGATACTCAGCAGCAATAACTGCAGCTGACTGTCCTGAATTGAATACTCCAATTGTAAAGGGAATATTTTCATTCTTGGTGAAAGTTGAAAGAATGACTTCCTTTGCCTTTTTAATCTGCATCCAACTAAATTCAAAATTCGGTGTGCTGGATCTTCTTACATTGAATCGAGCAAGATCTGATAGTCTAGCAAATTACTACCTTCTTATTCTTCATTTATTTAGCCCCGCAGTGGACTGATCGTAAAGATGTGGTTCCCCGTAGAACACCGACGTCAAGCATCACTGGCAGTCGTCAGTAAGCGGGTGGGTGACCACTTTGATCAGACTGCGTAGGGTCCAAGGGCGTGCGGTATCGGTCCTCGTTTAACTGTTCTACCGTAAAGTGGTAGACTTCGCTCGCAGGTCGTCGGGCAACCAAAGCAGAGGAGTCATAGCCTCTGTAGAGGATCAAAATTGCGATGGCATGTCTTCAAATCATCTTCAGGGATGTTTTCCAGACCGTCGCCAATAGCCCATTGTGCAGCTCTAGTGTGACGTAAATAAATTACCTACCTACCTCTTCATTTATTTATTAACATGTCAATAAAATCGAAAATAACTTAATATTTATAATGTACGAAGTCCGTAGGAATAAAAATAACCCTTTGTCATTTTTTTTTCAATTCACTTTATAATTTTATCTCACATTCGTGCTGCCCAACAAAAATTGGAATTGAAGTGTTTTTGGCTCCATGACAACAACTTCTTATACCCCAAAATCTGCCCAACTCCGATTTTGACTCGACAGGCCTGCCAACAAGCAAATGCGAGAGGAGGCTTATATACTTTTCCAATGCAACTAATGAAAAAGGAATTATTTTTTTTTGAATTTTTTGCTGTGTAATGGAACTCTGACCATCCTATACGTATTGCTAGAGATATGCTGAGTACATTTAATAAGTGTACAAACATTGAACTAAAATAAAATTATTAAAATACTTAAATATGGCAATTTCAATGTCGGTATCTGTTCGGACTGCAATTGCTAAGGCACCATGGAATTTTAGACAGGGAGGGAAAAAAAAAAAAAAAACATTCAAAAAACATGTTGAGGTTTTCCTAGAGGGTGGTTATTCTAGTTGATCCCCTTCTGGAATGTTCTTTTTTAGTCTTTAACGGACCACTACCTAAACGTCGTCAAAACTTTGCGTAGATACAGAAATCTTCCCAATGTAAGAGAATTGGTACAAGAACTTTTTGTCGATCAGAGGATAAAAGAATAACAGTGATAATCTTTTAAAATAGTGATAATGAAACATTTGCTATTCTAATATTTAATAGCAAAGATCAATAAAAATGCTTTTTTTTTATTTTTTTAATACAACGATATATCATGATTCACAAACCCACTTTGCTGCTCTACTTTATTGAAGGAACACACACATGCTATTTTTAAAATCGCATGATATAAGTAACTAAATTTGAATAATAAGCATAAGAAACATGCATAAATTATTAGATACTAGCATAAAATTATATACTAGGATCATTTAATAATTAGCTTGGATTTCCAGTCTATGTCGGAGATATCTCTATACCGTGATTTGTCATGCCAGTCGTCAAATGAATTTTAAGCTTTCAATTTCGTTAAAATCAAAATAACATTTAGGAGGGTATTCTTTAGCTTCTTGAAGATATGTGAAATGTTTCATAAAAAATAACAAGAGGAGATGATTTCAGTACTTTATTGTAAGGACTGATTTAAATTCAAATAAATAATGCAAACATTTTAGAAACTTATATACAAAGTTTTAAAAAATAAATTACATAACACTTTCAGAAATTAAGAAATTAGTGCCATCATTTATATTCGGTGTGCAAATTAAGATAATTTTATTTACAAAGTATATGCATTTTAAAATATATATTAATTTGGTATTTTATTTTGTATAGTAATTAAAACTGCAACTTCAGCATGGATATTGATTTTTTTTAATGACACAAAAATAATTAACTATATCAAAACTACAATAAAACAAAATAAGTAATAAATAAGCATTCTAGTTAATTCATGTAGCAAAAACTCAAGAAGTTTAGTAAAACGATGATTGATTACAAAATCTATTTCCTTAATAAATTTTATTAATGTATTAAACAAAATTTGCATGATTTGAAATAAAAATATTTTTCTACTTAAATGTAGAGAGAAACTTTCGTATTTTAATTTCATTTGTACAGTACTTTACCAATGTCATAAATTTCATTCATATATAACACAACTATGATTACTAGTTCTCTCTTTCACATCAAAGTGGCATTTATTATTTTCTATTTTGTGAAGATGAAAATAGTGATACAAATTTCCTTCACATTTTGAGACGGTGTATGACAATAAGAGGGATTATGAAAAAAACAAAAATAATAAACTAATATTTGAAAGAATAACTTATTTTCAATTTATAACGTTGCCACTTTCTTTGTTATCGTATTTCAAAATTAGAATAATAACAAAATTTAAGGAATGTTTTTCAGTAATTAGCATGTAGAAATTATTTTAGGAATGTACAATATTAAAAATATTTTTATTTAAAACAAAAGGAACTGCTCAACAGGTATGTATTTTTTTAAATAAATGCAAAGTTAACAAAAAAACAGAATGCTGATGATAATTAAACTCCTATTTTGACAAAGCTTTAATTATTTTATAAACTGTTTTAATATAATATTTATAATTTATTCATAACATAATTTTGAAAATTATTTATATCATAATTCTTAAATACCTATTTATTATTGTAAATAAAAATAATTTTTAAACAAGTAAATTTAAATCCATAAAAAAATTATAACATATCTTGCCAAGTGTTTGATTTTAATATCAACATAAAAGATATAGGATCAGAAAATATATTGCAACTCCGGATTTTTTTTTTTTCTTCAAAGAAAGAGAAATCATTTTTGCTTTAAAAGTAGTTTCTGGGTAGAAATGTGAAATGGACTAGAGACTAGAACTTATAATGTACAGGAACATATTTATTAAACTCTTTGTACTAAAGAAAATTGAGCTATATTTTTTTAGAATCAAAGAAGCTTAAAACAAAAATGAAAAACTTTATGAAATAATTCTGCTGAATTTACAGGTCAGATTTAAATAGGTTACAGTGGGAAATAATTGGAGCATTTGTTAAATAAATCTGTTAAGGCCCACCAATCAAACCAACTTTTGAGTTTAGTTTATTTAGTTACAATTGATTAGTGGGTTTTATGAATGCACAACTGACACATAGGTTTTAAATTATGAGACTTTGACAAACCAATTCATTACACCAAATATCATTTAACCATTTACCCAGCCATTTATCTTTTTCTGGTTAATAAAGAAATAATAATCTTATTGAAATTCTTTTTCTTTTTACCATCATGGTTAAATTGGAAGAAACTGCTTAATTTATTTACATTGCATGATATCAGGCACCTTGTTTAAAAAGTTCGTTTCAAGTTTTTAAATAAATATATTTTAAACAATTTCTGATCGAAAGTTTTAAAAAAAGTATAACTGATTTGTGTTTGGTTAATCTTAGCTTACCATCACTAAAACTATTGCCAGAGTAGAAATTCAGAATAAGGGGGAAAAAAGCTGTTTAAAAATCATATTATAACAAATATCTTTATAGGATGTGCTTGAATTCCTGTGTTATTATGATTTCTTAAATTTAAAAAAAAAAAAAAAAAAAAAAATTGCCATGATTTTAAGTTGTCTATATCCAATCAAATATGTTTATAGTGAGAGATTTCCCCCCCTATTTGCATAATGATAAAATTGCCCAAGGCTTTTCATATTCTAGGTTAATTAATTGATTTCTAGATTAAATTCAATCAAAATTCATTAAAGCAGATTCAAATGCATTAAACGATTTGAACAAAACATATAATCTTCATTAATCAAAACTAATCTTCCATATAATCTTCATTAATCAAAACTAATCTTCCATTTTCAAAGAATTTGTCTCAAGATTTAATTTTTAATTTGTAATACCCAAAACATTTTTTTTAAATATTTGTATAACTAATATCTATCTATACTACAATTCTGATTGACAGTTTAGATTTTGGGTTCAACTGAATATTCAGGGCTATACTGATCCAAACTAGAGCATATTATACATAATTAATTAGCAAATTCAAAGCTTAAACAGATATATCCATTAACTACAATTTTGTTTTCCTGTAAAATAAGAATTTGGTACAAGCCATTGAAAAAATTTCAGCCATGACTCATTTTCCAGTTTCACCAATCAGGCTTTCAATAGAGTTATTGAAAAAAGCTCATTCAGTATAACTGCAATGCTGAATCAGTAAAGAAACAAACAAGTTTCTGAATCAAATAAATTATTATAAGTAATTGCACAATAGTAAGAAACAAGAAAATTAAAATTACTCATTTAATTACTGTATAAAAATTCATAAAAATTTAACAAGGATATAGAATAAAATTATGATTGAAGATAAAAAATTACTTAATGAATGTTAATTTAAGGGAGTTTTTACACTTTTGTAAAATCAAAAATTTTCGTGCAATAATAATTTTTTATATAATTTCCTCCAAATATGTAAAATATAACTTTAATAAAAATTAAGAGACTATCTACTTGATCTATTCAAGAGATATGAGGGATATTTCGGAAATATTCAATATGATAGCTGACAACATTTTAGACAAATAGGAATTTTTTTTTTTTTAGATTATTGATTTAGCAATAAAAATCATTATTCAAAGTATTTTTTATAGACAAAACAGTGTTTTATAAGAAAAATAATTAAATTAAAAATATAACATTCTAATTTACAGTAATATGACAATATATATATATATATATATATATATATATATATATATATATATATATATATATATATATATATATATATATATATATATATATATATATATATTGTGAAGTTTGGAAAAAACATTTAAAGTTTCAGAGTTTTTCAGGAAAAAAGATAAAGAAAAGGGTACATTGGCATCTATACATTATGTAAAAAATGCACACAATTTTTGTATCATTTATTGTAAAAATTTAAGAAAACGTTTTGCAATTTAGTTTCAATAATTTAGCTTAAATTCATTAAATGGTTAATGATAGTTAAAAAATAATTTAAATAGAATATATATAATTTTACACATTATTTTGATTTAAAGAATATATATTACATAAATTTACAAAATATTTTAAAAGACAAATTTTCACAATTATACATAACGGGGACAAAAGATTATACAGAGATTTACATAAACAAAACAATACATAATGCAGTCATTTCTTGGAGATAAATCGCAGCTATTACTATAAAAACACACTTTTCTAAATTTTAAAATGATTACATCAGAGTAGCTCAACCTAAGGCCAATGGGACAGAATCAAAAAAATAACAATGATATAGGGTTCTATTGATCTCAAACTGAGAAGTTTTCAAAAGACTATCAAAAAGTTTATAGATCTATCTTTCACTTATATTTTACAACAGCATTCTATGAATAATGTTGAAAAAAAACAAGTAATATCCAGATAAATTTATGATGAACTTAACATTAGCAACATTTTTTTGATAACAATACACATTAAAATATCCACAATCTTTTTAATTTTTTTTTCTTTAATTTTGCACATTTTAGTGGCTCTCCTTTCCAAGAAAGTTGTGTATTCCTGAATTGATATTTTAACCTTTATATCCTCATTAAATAAGTAAGCAGACAATTTACAATGGCTTAAGATTTAAAATCAGTTTAAAAATAAAAATGTTTTAACATAAAAAAAGAGCTATAAATATTGCTAATTTTAAATCTTAATTTCAAAATCAGATTTTGCAATTTTTTAAACATTGTTTAAATTTTTTTTTTTTTTTTGCACTTTTCTAATTGATTATTGAAAACCGTGTAAAACATTTAAAAATATATTTGAAGTCCTGATGAAAAGGTTTATGTTCTAAAAATTAATCCAATGTCTGTAAATTAATCTTATATTACATCTTATATTTTTAAAGATTACCAATTTAATACAATCATTTTAAAATTGGAAAAGCTAATTTGTATACATAAATAAAAATAAAGACCTGCCAACCTCAGAAATTATAAGTATGAGCCATTCTGCGACCACAAGATAGCATAATTAGCAATTAAGATAAAAACAAATAAATTCATGCATCAAGTTAAATTTATTTAGGTAACTTTATCAACCCTACCCATAAACCACAAAATATTAATTCTATTGTTTTAATATACTGACAACTTTACCTACATACCTATCCTCTTCATCCATCCACTTGCTCTGCATAAATCTTGGTGCATGCATCTTTGCCAAATAAGCCTTGGTCTTCCTCTTTTATGTTTTCCATCCTTTGTCCTAGTAAGTGTGATGTTAGCAGCGCTATTCTGTTTTAAACGAAGAGTATGCAGAGTCCATCTTCCTTATGAGAATGAGTGATAATTTTGCCTTTTTTAATAGATCTTTATTTGGAATTATGCTGGGTCAAAAGATTTTTAAATAATAAAACGTAATCCTTTAAAATATATGTATAAAGATTCTTCAGAATAACACATTAATTTTCTTCTTTTTTTTAAAAACTTGACTTTGCAGTCAACAAATCTCCTAAATCTGTTTTCAAGAGAAAGCTGTAGTGTGTTCACCACCACAAGCTTATCAAACACAATTTTTTTACTACACACTTCTTATACGGTTAATAAAAATTCTATAGAAAGAAAGAAAAATTCTGAAATGTTTTTAAGACTGTAAAACAAAAAATAGAGTTTTTAGAATACAAAGATATGAGTTTATGTCATTCTTTCCTTAAATTTTTATAAACATGGAAAAACTACCAACAAAAAATGCTGTGCTTAGAAATCAAATTAGCTATCTCAGCGTGAATTTAGATATTACCTTTTACATTTTTCAAGCATTTCATTCATATATGCTTTGTTAAATTTAGTCTTACATATTTTTCTTATTTATCAGAAATTTTTGGCAACAAAAAATAAATAATATAACCAGAAAGTTACTAATAATAGAATAATACATTGAAACTAGGTACAACATCCCTGTTCTGGTGGAATAGTATAGGGGTTGTATGCATAGTATGCACTGGTCTAGCGACTCTTATACTTAGAAGGAAGAAAACCTATAAAAGCAAGACTCTGGCCAAAGGCTTGAGAGTTGGCAGGTTTAAAAACATATTAAAATTATACAAATAAAAATTGCTATTGAGATAACTATTAATTAATTGAAAAAAGGCACAGATTTTTCAAGGCTTATTCCTCTTCTCCCTGTTATAAAAATGATTAATTTAGAATACAGTTTCAAAATTTTCATTGTAGGGGAAAAAACAAATCTTTATGGATATTTATGAAAAATAATTTTTTTCTAAAGTTTAACTGATACGAATGAATAGATTTTATAAAAATAATTTTAAGAATTACATCATGATAAGACTAACTCCTAAATTGTCAACTTGAAACTCTGCAAAGTAAGTGTTTCTTTATGTAATGAAATAGAGAAACTGTATAGCAGGAAATATTTATGCAAATTTGCTCAAATAGCATGAAAGTGAAAGGAGTAAGCCTTGGGCACTTTATAAGAATATTTCAATACAAAATACAGTCAGTTTAAATGATCAATTTATTACTTGCCATACTTGCAAATGATACAGAGTGAGATTTTGTCAAGAGTTTCTAATAAAAAATATTCAAATAATAATTTACAAAACAAGGATTTTTGCTGTAGCAGTATATTTTTAAATGAACAGTCACATATTATATTTAAATGACTGTATAATTTTTGTATTAGAGATTTATCCTGAACTGCAAATAAATAAAAAAGATCTCCCTTCAAATAAAAAAGGGCAACTTTAGCTTTAAGAAGCACAGATTTAGCTATATGTATATTAATCTTAAAATTTATTTGATCAAGAATTACTCAAATAAATATTGGAACAAATGACAATGTTAAACATTAATTCATCATCAAATTATTTTCAGTAGTTATGGCATTCTGAAGTTCTGGGTTTCTGCTACTTGAAATGATGCAATCTGTTTTCTTTAAAAAAAAAAGCAACATTATTTTCTCAAAATTGAAATGGGAAACATTCTTATGAGGAGATAAAAGAGACTAGGATGTCTTTATTTCTAAAAACACTTAGAGAGAAAACTGATTAGTAGTTTCACTTTAGTTTTCTTTCAGCTTCTTTTAATGTGATTGTAAATTAATTGAAATTGCAATAGCTAAAACAAATTGAAAACTATGCAATAAAAGAAATAGTGCAACAACAGGAAAATTTAGCATTTTTCTGCTGCAATTACGAATTACAAACTTAAAAAACTAATAACTTAAAAATTTTTTTAAATAATTTATTTACTTTATTATTTAAATTATTCAATTTAAAACCAACTAAATGAAACAAAATTAACAATACAATCAATTCAAGACATAAGAAGTTGTGACATTATTTGGTGACATGACATCTTTACATTTTAATGATCAAAGTCTCACCCTGTACAAAAAGAAAAAAAAAAAAAAATTACCACTGTGTTATTAAAAATAAAAAGACTAGCAAATTCATTTCTTTAAATTAATTCATATTCTATTGATATTACAAGTTAAATAATAAATTAACTAAATATTTAAAGGGGTAAACTTACATACTTAAAGCTTTGAAAACAAACAAATTAGGAAAAAGCTATATTTTGTAACAATATACAAACAAGTGATATAAAAATATTGAGCAAGCTTAATAATAAACAGCATGCTTACATGTCACATAACAACTAAACAAAAAAAATCAAATCCTGTACATAATAGCATGAAAAATACAAATTAACGCTGGAATTTTAACAACTGTTCATTATAATACATTGTCTCTTGCATAGTATTTCAACGATTCACACAATAGAGTTACATAATCCACAATGAAGTGGGAATTTAGACTTGTCAGGCGCTTATTCGGTTGAGAATTTTAGTTTATGTGCTCATATGAAAAGAGTATAAAAAGTTATTCATAATAGCGTGTACGTTTATGGGTTGGCGAGTCCATTATGACGTCTACTGAAGGAGAACGTTTTCTTGAATGTCTAGAGAACTCTTCTGCAATAAATGCACTCAGTTCATTATGGGAAGTAGAGGTTGAGTTACAATGCCTGGATCTATTTACTCGAGACAATCCCGTAGGAGATCCTGGATTATGCTGTCTTAAATTAGCTAAAAGTAGAATGATTAACAATAAACACAGTTTAGTAACAAATAACCAAAAGAATAACAAAATGAAGACAGTATGAAATTTTTTAAGGAAAAAATTTTACATTACATTATTCATTGAGTAAAAAATTTCCAAAATATTTGACAGCGAAATCTTAGCCTAAAAAAATTATATCACCTTCCAACTTTTTTTTTTTATTCATCACAAAACACAATAAAAATCAAAATTTTTAGATTTCTAACAATATTTTTATTAACTAATTTATAATAAATGGGGGGGGGGGAACACAGGAGGGTGAGAGCTTGAAATTTAAGGTAGTCTGTTGATCCAAGACCCCTACAATTTAGCTCAGACCAATGTAAAATAATAGTCAGTGGCGCCCTGGACCAGCAATGGACATAACTTAATGATATGTTTTGGTTTTTTTATTTTTTGTTTTATATTCTGGTCAGTGCTTTTATAGCAAAATAACAAATTTCAACACAATTGTGACATTACATATTCTGGATATTGTTATTATTGGTTTAAATTCAATTTATTTACTTTTTAAAAAAATAAAAAGAGATGTAATTGGTGAAAAAGTGTACTGACTAGTAATATTTTTTAGTTACAAGTCCTTTGAACCAATGACTAAATTTTCTTAATTTCTATCCCTGATGGCTATTTGCTGCATGAAAAAGAAGCCGTCTACAAAACACTCAAAGCAAATTTAAAATTTTTACCTTCATAAAATTTTAGGTTATCCTAGTAATCAGAGCATACACTAATCTACCAAATGCTTTTTGTGTAAAAACATTGTTATATCAATCCTCTCCCCTCCCCACTTTGAACAATGTGAAAGCATAATTAATTTTCAAATTCATTCAACAAAAGAGTACAATGCTATCAAATCAATTTTAGCAGCAAAATAAAAATTTATTGCAAGGTTAACTTTATTAGAGTAATACATTAAACAACTATGTTCTGCATCATAATTCTATGCAGTAAAATTTAATTTTTCTCACATTAATCAAAGAAATTTAGATAAAGCTGAAGTATTTTGTGTATTATTTTATTCTACAAAGAATACCTGCTTTGTGAACTAAAAAATACTATCATGTTACTGTTTCTATTCAATGATATAGCAATGTTTTAGATTAAATCATGAAATATTGGATAATCAAAAGCTTTTTGAAAGCTGGAATGGGTTCAGATTTCTTACTCTTAGCTTAAAATACATTTCCAGAAATCATCCCATGAAATTCTTGAGATTTTCCACATCCTAATGTTTGTGGGCTACAGTAACTACAAAAAATAGAATAAATAAGGTGTTTAGTAAAAAAAAAAAAAATGTTTAGGTTGATTTTCCCCCTGTTCACTGCTGCTAATTAGCCCTGATGATTGCTTTGTAATTCTGTTTGCTTACACTTGTGCTCCTAATTTCCAGATCTTAACAATTCCCTATGATTCTATCAAGATCTATAAGTGAACATAGATAATTTTGTCTTGTAATAAATTTTTAAATAACATTTAAAATGAAAGACATATTGTTATAACAAATTAGGTAAGTTCACAACCATAAATTAAAATTTTTGTTTACCAAACACACCGATATATTAATAAATATTTGAATTAAGCATGCATTACATTGTACACGAAATTGATTATTTAGTTCTTAATCCTTTAATGACTCTCTTTATATATAATTTATAATAGTATATTAATATAATTTTTTTAGTATAAAAATAATAATTATAAAACAATCAATAAGTTGATAAGTAACAATTAATAAGTTGATTTAAATAAGTTTACTTAAAAAAAAAGGTAAAATCATAAAATCAACTTAAAATTACAGCAACAAAACCACTCTTTTAATTTGAAACCCTTAATTTAGAAAACATTTAAAATTAAAAGCATAATAGCATAGTAGAATAAAAAAAATATATTATAGGTAATATTTATGAAAGGAACCCTTTAAAAACTTTGTTAATTTTATATTGATGACAACCAAAAACATATAGAAATTAATTTGAGAAAACTGGATCCTACTTTGTGATGTGAAAATGTACCTACAACAAAGGAAAACTGTTGGTTGGTTGGTTACTGTGTTATGGACATGGAAAATAAATCAATAAGACATTATATAGGACCAAAGGTCCTATACACATGGAAAACTATGATTCCATTACTATAGTTAAGATACAAAAAACATCAGATTAAAGGTCTGAACTGACAAGTATCCTCATAATCAAAGCTTTGCTGGATATGCACAAGAGAAAATTAATACTATAAAGATATAAAAGATATAAAAGATATAAAAGATATTTCAACTATGAACATTCTGAATTTCATATAGAAAAATAATTTTAACATACTTTTTGAATAGAAGAAAAAATGTGTATTAACAGTATTGAATTAATGCTTTTACTTTTTTACCAAAATATTTTTGCTTCCAAAAAAAAAAAAAAAAAAAAAAAAAAAAAAAAAAAAAAAAGCCTTTTAAGGTTGTATGCTGACCTAATGTCACACAAAACATATCAACAAAAAACAGGGTTGGTGTAATTTAAAACACATTGCAGTTCTACTATCTATAAATAGAAATTTTAATTGTATCCATTTTGTTTTGTACAATATTACAAATCAAATGCTTTAAAAACTTATATTAAATAAGTAGCTATCCTATCTTAATCAATGTATTTAAATAATAAAGAATAACCCGTTCTGCCAGGACAAAATGCTTTTTTTATTTCTTTTTTATACAAGTTTTCTGATAAAATAAATTTTTTTTTTAGTATTTGACATATGGATTCCTTTGTTTTATTATTCAAGAGAACGTTAAACTGTTAGAAAAATAACCTATTTTATTTATTCAGAGATTAGTCTGTATTAATTAACAAGAACTATTAGTTTCAGTTAAAAAGTAATAAATATTTTAGTTTTAGCATTGTTTTTAAGTAATATTTTAATTTTTAAATACTTAAGGTTTAGCTTGTTTTTAAACAATAATAAAAATATTAATATATTTAGTTAGGTTAAACCTTTAATAGGCAAATGCAAAAATGAAAGAAAGAAAAGGAAACAAAAAATTACATATTTATTATTTTTTTTTTTAAATTTGAGGCTTTGCCTCCGGCATACTATGTTCACCAACTCTCATTATTGTTTCAAATTCAACATTGTTTCTCTGTAAAATGTCCATATTTTCATGAAAAAACAAATAGATTTTTGTTAATTAAGTCTAATTTTTAAGTAAAGAAAATTTTCTAAACATAACATGTTCATCAAGAAAAGAGCTTTTTTGTTAATGAAAATTTTAACATATGGAGAGATAATGTAGATGGAACCTGGGGGTACGTTAGACCAGGTTCTATTTTTTTAAGGCTTTGTGAACTAAAAAATACTATCATGTTACTGTTTCTATTCAATGATATAGCAATGTTTTAGATTAAATCATGAAATATTGGATAATCAAAAGCTTTTTGAAAGCTGGAATGGGTTCAGATTTCTTACTCTTAGCTTAAAATACATTTCCAGAAATCATCCCATGAAATTCTTGAGATTTTCCACATCCTAATGTTTGTGGGCTACAGTAACTACAAAAAATAGAATAAATAAGGTGTTTAGTAAAAAAAAAATGTTTAGGTTGATTTCCCCCCTGTTCACTGCTGCTAATTAGCCCTGATGATTGCTTTGTAATTCTGTTTGCTTACACTTGTGCTCCTAATTTCCAGATCTTAACAATTCCCTATGATTCTATCAAGATCTATAAGTGAACATAGATAATTTTGTCTTGTAATAAATTTTTAAATAACATTTAAAATGAAAGACATATTGTTATAACAAATTAGGTAAGTTCACAACCATAAATTAAAATTTTTGTTTACCAAACACACCGATATATTAATAAATATTTGAATTAAGCATGCATTACATTGTACACGAAATTGATTATTTAGTTCTTAATCCTTTAATGACTCTCTTTATATGTAATTTATAATAGTATATTAATATAATTTTTTTAGTATAAAAATAATAATTATAAAACAATCAATAAGTTGATAAGTAACAATTAATAAGTTGATTTAAATAAGTTTACTTAAAAAAAAAAGGTAAAATCATAAAATCAACTTAAAATTACAGCAACAAAACCACTCTTTTAATTTGAAACCCTTAATTTAGAAAACATTTAAAATTAAAAGCATAATAGCATAGTAGAATAAAAAAAATATATTATAGGTAATATTTATGAAAGGAACCCTTTAAAAACTTTGTTAATTTTATATTGATGACAACCAAAAATATATAGAAATTAATTTGAGAAAACTGGATCCTACTTTGTGATGTGAAAATGTACCTACAACAAAGGAAAACTGTTGGTTGGTTGGTTACTGTGTTATGGACATGGAAAATAAATCAATAAAACATTATATAGGACCAAAGGTCCTATACACATGGAAAACTATGATTCCATTACTATAGTTAAGATACAAAAAACATCAGATTAAAGGTCTGAACTGACAAGTATCCTCATAATCAAAGCTTTGCTGGATATGCACAAGAGAAAATTAATACTGTTATAAAAGATATTTCAACTATGAACATTCTGAATTTCATATAGAAAAATAATTTTAACATACTTTTTGAATAGAAGAAAAAATGTGTATTAACAGTATTGAATTAATGCTTTTACTTTTTTACCAAAATATTTTTGCTTCAAAAAAAAAAAAAAAAAAAAAAAAAAGCCTTTTAAGGTTGTATGCTGACCTAATGTCACACAAAACATATCAACAAAAAACAGGGTTGGTCTAATTTAAAACACATTGCATTTCTACTATCTATAAATAGAAATTTTAATTGTATCCATTTTGTTTTGTACAATATTACAAATCAAATGCTTTAAAAACTTATATTAAATAGGCAGCTATCCTATTTTAATCAATGTATTTAAATAATAAAGAATAACCCGTTCTGCCAGGACAAAATGCTTTTTTTATTTTTTTTTTTATACAAGTTTTCTGATAAAATAAATTTTTTTTTTTAGTATTTGACATATGGATTCCTTTGTTTTATTATTCAAGAGAACGTTAAACTGTTAGAAAAATAACCTATTTTATTTATTCAGAGATTAGTCTGTATTAATTAACAAGAACTATTAGTTTCAGTTAAAAAGTAATAAATATTTTAGTTTTAGCATTGTTTTTAAGTAATATTTTAATTTTTAAATACTTAAGGTTTAGCTTGTTTTTAAACAATAATAAAAATATTAATATATTTAGTTAGGTTAAACCTTTAATAGGCAAATGCAAAAATGAAAGAAAGAAAAGGAAACAAAAAATTACATATTTATTTTTTTTTTTTTTAAATTTGAGGCTTTGCCTCCGGCATACTATGTTCACCAACTCTCATTATTGTTTCAAATTCAACATTGTTTCTCTGTAAAATGTCCATATTTTCATGAAAAAACAAATAGATTTTTGTTAATTAAGTCTAATTTTTAAGTAAAGAAAATTTTCTAAACATAACATGTTCATCAAGAAAAGAGCTTTTTTGTTAATGAAAATTTTAACATATGGAGAGATAATGTAGATGGAACCTGGGGGTACGTTAGACCAGGTTCTATTTTTTTAAGGCTATTAAATATTTTTGGTTTATTCTTTCATTAACATGTTGCACCACTAGTACTACAAATCCTATGATTGAAATATAAGGCACAGTTAAAGTGTCCCTTTTTTTTTCTTTCAACAAGCTATATTTTAGCATTGGAAAGAAATTTTTAAAATTTTAATACTTACGATCTAAAATTTCTTTCTATCAGAATAGATCAATAAATTGCAATAATTTTACAAGATTAGACCTTTAATTTACAAAATAGTAGCAGTTATTAAAATTTATATGATAAGAGGATAAATTATTGTGATCTTTTGTGAAACCCTGAATATGGGGTATTTTGGACCAATAAAAACTGTAGTAGATTGGATCATCAAAATAATTTAGAGAAACTTAATCATAAACATTATTGTAGTTATTTTATAATTCTCCAATAATTCTTTAAATTATTTATATTTTTTTAGAAATAAAAAAATTTAATCAAATATTCTTTTTTAAAAATTCAACTTACAAATGTGTTGCAATTAAAACATGAATTAGCACTAAAAATTATGATTTATTTCAAAATTTAAAAACTAGGTGGATATGGTAAATGACACGGTGGATAACTTCTGAAAAATAATAGATAATTGCTGAGAAAATGCACGAAAATGATCAGAAAACGTCAATTTACAATAGAAGAGAGAGATTACTCAAGTAAAAAATGTGCGGACGCAATAACAACGTGTGAAAATATTGATTCGAATGACAATGTGGAAATGGCAAAAAGTGATTCAAACCTACTGAAAAAAGATTGTGAGACACGAGGATTTCCAATGCAATCATTCTGCATCAAGTGTGTTTAAAGTTATTACCTTAATTTATATGCAGAAATATTAATATTTTAAATTCGTAAAATCATGTGGAAATGGCTGAAAAAACTACAGGAAAACAGTGCAGACTTACAATGGAGTTGTTACATCAAAAAGTGAATTATATGCTTAAATTGTGCGTCATATAAAGTAAATCAGAATTTGATAGACTAGAGGAAAGCTGATGATAAAAGATATCAAAATGATGTAGATTTACAATAGAATCATCCTCACTCGGGTGGTTAAAAAAGTAATAACCTTTAATCGAAAATCATGTTTTGTAATATTGTATTAAATATCTTATAATTTGAAAAACAGGGTTAAATCACCTAAAATAGGATGAACTACCAAAAAATGTAATTATAACGATAGTTTTTAACAAGATAAAATATAAAAACTGAAAAGTAGACCAGCTAAACCTAGTTTCCCCTACTTTCAATTCTATATTGTATTCAATGTTGTATCCAAGTATTCATTTTTTCATATGTCTCATCTTTTATATAATTCTGAATCTAATTAAAGAAACAAGTAGTTCTAGATTATACATAATAAAAACTGTCTCTGTTATGTGGTAGAAATTTAATGAGCTTTATCACATTTGAGTTTAAAAATATCAAACACAGCTACTGATTTTATATGGCCAATTAATTAAAAGAATAATGTAATTAAAATAATGGGGCATAGAAAAATAATGATTGAATTCGCATAGCACAATTAATCAAAAAATTTCAAAAATAATTTGCACAATGGAGAAAGAAATTAAGTTTACTTATTTTAAAAATCATACGAAAAGAATGTTGTTCCTATCATAAAAAAATTAATTAGCTGCGCTCAATAAAAATCATATTGAAGATAAAAGGGATACATAGTCGAGATGGCTACCTCGCGTTCTTTTTTCTACGGTCAGACTGCTTAACTTAACCTTCATACATCATTCTCAAGAAACATGTTTCATCTTAGTTATGAACATTGGTCGTTATAACACTTTTCTTTTCAACAAAGGATATATATATGGTTATTGTTTCAAGCAGAAGGCAAGGATAAATTTCACACACACAAAAAAGACTTCATGAATGAAGATTGCCTTTTGAGAACGTTAAATTTTAGCTCGCAGACATTGGACATTTTGCAATCCTCACAATTTTGTGAGTTACAAAATGACCCACATAATGCTTTTCTTACTATAAGTTTAGTAGTTAATAATTTTCAAACTTAATGTCAAATTAAAATTTTTATTTATTACATAGTACTTTTGGTACAATTTTCTATACGCTTTTACATTTTTTAAGTTTCTAAGTCTAATAAATTTTGTATAGCAATACAAACTTAAAGTTGAATACCTAAAACAGCAGCAACTCTTACAATTCTTTAATATAGAGAGAAAATCATGATTTTTAACAACCCAGATTAGCACAGAGAAATAATAATTACCTGAAAACGCTAAAGCTTCACGAAACATATCAAGGTTTTCTGATCTGGGAGTAAGAAGTCCAGAAGCTTCAGATTGAGAAAAACGATGGGCATGTCCTAGATGAGGAGAACTATGCATTCCATCTAAAACAAGACGAGGTTTTGGACAAGCAAATCTAGAGGCAGGTGGAGTTCGACCAGTAATATAAGCTATAAGTTCCTCTCTTCGAATATTTCTCTTTTTCTTTTTAACCCAAGACAATAATTCTTTATTTCGTTTCTGATTACCAGATTGAAATCCCAAATCATACAATGGTTTGTGAGATTCTATACATTCTGTAATTGGAAGATATGTTCATTAACAAGAAAGTGAAACAGTCATAAAATTTACAATAAATAATAAGGAAGAAATAGAGATAATATATTAATAAGGTGATGACTATAATTGAAGTGAATATCAGATTATCCGGCACATCAAATATTTGGTACAGCTGAAAATTAAGGTTACACAACGAAAATTCTTCAACTCTTTTAAGAATTAAATAGTAAAAATAATGGATTGATGGAAAAAAGAAAATGTGTAAATTTGATGTTAGAATTAACTGCAAATATCTAAAAATTTTCAAAACATTAACTTTACAATTCTTTTATTTCTTTCATACATTTTTTAAATTTTCTTCATTTTTTGTAAAAAGAGCAGATTTAATAATTTTTTAAATTAAATTGTAAGTATTATAAAATAGAAATAGTAATTTGATCAATTATTTTCTTTTCATATAGTGAACAAGAAAAAGAAATTATGTATTATAAAATAGAAATATTGATTTGATCATCTATTTTCTCTTCATATAGTGAACAAGAAAAGGAAATTATTTCAAATTTAGCTGATCCACACTAAAAAACTGTTTGTGCATTGTTCAAAATACAAACTAATTTTATCCATATATAGTCAATAAGTTTGATGAGATTTAGTACCTAAAATATATATAACCATTTAAATAAAATAAGCCTGAGATTTTACAACAATCAAAAAACAAAAGTTCTTGGCACTCTCCCCCTTGACCACACCTTTCATTTAATTTTATTTTCGCCTTTCTTGTAGCAAAAGAAATTTTTTACATAATTAATACCTAAAAATGCATACCAGAGCTACAATTTATACTTTTATGCAAAAAAAAAAAAAAAAAAAAAAAAAAAAAAGAATAAATAAATATACAAAGGAAACTTATAAGAAACAAAGTAATTTTTCAAAATAAAAATCTAATTTTGTAAGAAAACATTATTAGAAAGTGTTTGATAAGTACAAAAAATTTTAATGTATAAAATTTTTTTTATATGATTATTAAAAAGCTACAGTTCTCAACTTGAGATCATAATAATTTTTGATCGATTCCATCAACAGGGATGAGATTAGCCACAAGGCAAAAAAGCTGAATTTTCACGGGAGTAAATCTTACTTGATTTACAGCAAAATTATCAGTAACATATTGTCATCCAGTCTCATTGATGTTGTAATGGCTATATATAACAATAATCGTTGATAGAAACATTCCCACATTTGCAGTAACTAATTCAAGAAAAAAACTTACTTTTTACAAGAATCGCAATGAAGGTATTTAAAATCGCGTGACTATAAATCACGATTTTGAAATCATGTGAATGAAACTAGATATTGGATTTCAAAAATATGAAAATACAAATCATGATACATAATTTTCAGATCACGTAAATACGAATCCAAGGCCTAATTTTTAAACCATGTGTAAATATGAAAATAGATGTTGGATATTACAACTGCAAAAACGAATTGCGACATTGGATAAACTCGCGTGAATACGAATCGTTACATAGGATTTTAAAAGCGCCTCAATACAAATCACGATATTGGATTTTGAACTCTCGTAAATAAGAATTGCAATGAATGATATTGAAGTCGCGTGAATAAGAATTGCAATGAATGATATTGAAGTCGCGTGAATAAGAATCGCAATGCGCAACTTTTAAATCAGATAAATAGTAAAATCGATATCTGATATTAAAATGCAGCGGCGTCTAGATTACGAAAATACAAACTATCTTGCGGACGGGTAAAAATGAGGGAAATCTTATTTACTGCTCGTAAAGGCTAATAGCTAAAATAAGTAGATATGAGGAAGGGTTAGCAAATACGTAGTTTGAATTTTCTATATCTCTTTCGGTATATCATATCTATATATCAAATCGGAAATAAATATAATTATTTTATTTCAAAGCCTGAATTTTCAGGAAAAAAACGGAATATTTATAAAAAAAGTTGAAACTTTTAAAGAATCCAAGTTTTTGATAAAAAGCCTGAAATTCGAGAGACAAAAACAAAAAAGGCGGAAATCCACTAAAAAGTGGAAAAATCTCATTTCTGCATCAAAATAGGGCAAAGTAATTCTTATACATTAAAAACACTTCTTTAAAACATTAGCTTGCATCCATATTTAATACAGTTAAATTTATTCCAACTGGTTTTCTGTGGTTAATATTATAAGTAATCAAACTCTTACAAATATATATTATAAAAAAGTGAAATTCATACTAAATTAATTAAATTATTACCTTTATATAAGCTTGTAACACTACTGGCAGCTGTTTGAAAAGGCACCCATAAAGAAACCCCATTTTGTCGATCTGGAATAGTAAAAGAAGCAAATAAGCTGCAGAAGGAGAGCTTAAAAGTAATTTAGATTATCAAATATATAATGAAGAAAGTTTCAAATTTAATAAAAAAAACTACAATATTTAGTCAAGTAGAACCTAAATGAAATGATATTTTTTTTAAAAACTGTTAGTTCTAATTTTCTAAATTAAATTTAAACTAGAGCAAATTAGCTAGATTGTGAATTTTTTAAAAAAATATTATGGGAAAACTAAAACTCAATGAGTGGTACAGCAACAAAAAGACAGAAACTTGAAAAGAAATCAAAAATTCATTTAACATAGCTAGTTAGAATGCTAATTTTTCTTGAAATAAAATTAGAAAACATTAATGAAATTATAATTATCAGTTAATAAATTTTTATTTGATGAAATTTTTGATTTTAAAATTCAAAATAGTTAGAAGCAATGGTATAATATAATATGTACTGTTGTCTATAGGTATATATTTGAGTCTATATCTAGTAATTGCATACCCACAATATGATTTTCAAAATTTTATAACTTTAAAAATATCAAATTTTAAAAAAAAACTTTTTTTAAAGTTAATTTCTCAGGAAATATCCAACCGATTACACTCGAATTTTAAATTTTACCGGGTAAAATTATATTCTTTAAAATTGTGTAAAAAATTTATACCTTACAATTCAAAATTTTTACAACTAAAACTAAATAAAAAGTTATAAATATTTGCTGAAGGTTATTTTTCGACAAAATTATCCTTGGATCAAAGAATTTTTTTTATTTGTGTGAAAAAATTTTAAACTTGCTTAAAAAGTTTTAGAGATATGGCACAATACGTACAAAGTAAAACTAACAATATGGGGTACACACTTTAAACTGCTCTCCTGACCAAACTATTGGGACCATATTTTCCAAATTGCGGCTACCCTTATATTTTTGGAGTCAGAAACCGGAATCCATCAAAAAATTGGTATATTTATTCAGAGGAAGCACATTTTTGTGTCTGATTTCTTAACTTAAAATATCCAAAGTATTTGCATATTTGAGGTTACCCCTTTGAATTATTAAGAATGAGTCCTAAAGCGTAAAGATTCAATCAGATCAAACAATATTAAGGATGGTCCATTTTTTGTTTTGAGCATTGAACACATAAGTATTAACAAAAAATATTGGGAATAAAAAAAAAATTTCCACATGAGATCAGACAATTATTGGCAACTACTTTAGTTTTTACTTAAGCTAAAAAATCTACCTTAATTTAGGCATAAAAAATTAAAATCAATATTTAGATTAATAATAATTAACAACTCATTACCTGTAATATGAACTGAAAGATTGTTGTAATAAAACAAATAATATTGATCTTACAGTGTTAATAGTACAAAGATTTTAGAAAAATCAGCAAACAGTTTCAATAATTTTCGCAATATTTTTTATAGACATTGCATAATATAAATCATAATTTTAGAACTAGATTGTAATGCAAGTATTGTGCATGATTTAACTTTAACTAAAATGTCCCCAATGACAAAAGAGAAACTTGCCACAGGATTTTGACAGTTTCAATCCGATTTCGACAGCTTACAACAATTTCTGACACTTTTCAACTGGTGTTTGACATATTACGCCAAAGACAAGTTTTAGACATCAAAAACCCAACCATGGAACATACTAACCCAAATCATTAGATGATCGATGTTCATATTTAAAAATATATACAAACCAGGGTTGGGGTTTTGGACGTCCTAAACTGGTTTTGGTCAGGACATGTGGGTTTTACTGTCTTAAATTGGGTTAAACTGTCCTAAACTGGGTAAAACTGTCTCAAAGTGACCAAAACCTTGAACTTTGGTGAAAGATAAAAATTCTATAGGTGGAACCATTGTACACATAATAATTACATGTATCAATAAATATTTGATATTTTTTATACAATTTACTTTAACTTATTAAAGGAAAATAATACAATATAATAGGAAAAGATTTATAATTTTTGAAGCTCCACAATTCATTGAACAACAAAAGTGAACACCTAATCCTTTAAATATAAATATGCTTTTAATACTGATAAATAATGTTTTTGCATAAGGATAAATAATGCAATATTAAAAAATAATAATAATGATTTAAAAAAAAATACTAAATTTGTTTAAAAATTAACCTTTTATTTTTCACAATATTTTTTTTAAAAAATGTTTTAATTTCTGCATGATGAAAAAGACATCTATTTAAAAAAAAAATATTTTAAATATAAATATATTAGTTTAAATTGGAAATATAAAATAACTGAGAAATGTATTAACAGTTTTGAAGGGCATAACATCAGTTTCAGTTACTGACACTGGTGATGTATCACTACTACGCTAAAAGAATTGAACACGAATGAAATAAAAGTATTCTTGAATAGTACTATAGATAAATAAACCTGTTTATGACTAACCAAACACTTATAGTTCTTAATAGCTTAACCTGTATGGCAAGGTCAAACTTCAGTTATGTACTATTGAATGAGAGGATCAATAGAACTTGATTACTGATTAATCTTCCTTTGTTTAATGTTTAAATTGAAGAGTCAAACAATATTAATAAAACATTATACTTTTAAAAACAAATATTTTCTAGTAGATTTAATTATTAATATGTTATTAGTTCTATGTTTATTTTACCTTTTAAATATTGTTCAGCTAAAATTGTGACATAATTTGAGTAAAAGGTTTTTGGACAGTTTAAGACAAAGGGGTTTTGGACAGGACGGTTTAAACCGTGGATTAATCCATTATGTCCTAAACCTTGCCAACCCCGATACAAACACTAAATTCTAAGGATTGTGAATCAAAAGTAAGATTGTTACTTTAAAAGAAAAGGTCTAGATCACAGTCATGTAGAACTAGCTTTTTATTACATAATAGTCTTTGATTATCATTGCTAGAGGTCTATTCTGAAATGCATTTTGAATTAATGCCAATTGTTTTGCTATAAAATCAGAACTCTATGGTATACATGTTTCACAAATTTAACTTTTCCAAATTATTTAATGGGAGAAGCTAAACAATATGGTGTTTTCAATATAAATGTAAACAATAATCTCAAGCTCTTGACCGGCTCTACTTCTGGTTAGAAAGTATACAGCTGCTTACTACAGCTTATTCTATGAGGTGATATTTTCAAACATATAATTTTATTTTTAATAAAAGAAACAAATTATATAACTTTTGAGCTCAAATCTGCTGTATTTCATAAGATATTAAGTAATTCTGGTGAATTTGAAATGAAATTTTCTTTTAGTTATTTATAGATGAAAAGTTAAAAAAAAGGTGGCATGATTGCTAGATTTGAAAAGAGCTTGCTTTTTTGGCAGTCCGGATTTGGCCTCCTTTTACTATTACTGATTATTACTGTTTATTCTTGTTGCAAGCCAGGCAGCATCATACGTTAGAATTAGCATATTGTTCAAACAGCTAGATTAGGTTTATTCTATAAATTATCATTAAGGCTTAAATTTCCAAGTTGGTAAAATGTTGATAAGGTAAGAAGTGTTTTATAACGATTATTTTTTTCAAATGACGATTCTTACGTCTTAAAATGACAGGTTTTTAAATGAAGATTCTTATAACGTTTCTTTTTTAAATACAAATAATAAATTAAGGGGCCGTTCAAAAAGTATGTACATCCCGAAGGGGGGGAGGGGATTTGCTATTTTGTACGGTTTGTACGATGGGGAGGGGGGAGGTATTATACAAAGTACGTACATTATAAGCACACACCAAATTTAAATTTGACTTTTTCCTACACATGTATTATACATATGTTTTTTGTATTTTTTTTCACGCGCCTACCACTTGTTAGAATGATTAAATCAGTTCTCAAAAAAAGTTGTCTCGCAAAATAAAAAATTGCAAGCACCAAACTTTCCCTGATACTTTTTTTGGTACCGGGTGAAAACATCCTCCTCCAATCACAGTTATTGTTTAAATAATTTAAATGAATAAATAATTTTAAATAAATATTTAATTTTATTTAAAACATAATTATTTTAATTTTTATGAAAACGGAGGGTAGACTAATAAAATGTACGCACTCTAAGTAAGTAAGTAAGACCTTATGTACAGTAATTCACAAAGGGGGGGGGGTTAAAATTTCTCCGTTTCTGTGTACGTACTTTTTGAACGGGCCCCTAAGTAACTAATATATGTATACAAGAAATATTACTCTAGAGAGTCTCATGAAGCAATGATCACGTTATTAGCCAAATGGCTTCAAAATATACCGGAAACAATAACCTGGAAGAATACGCAGTAAAAAGCTTGCAGTGCACCCTAGTGTAGAAAACACCATCCATAGCAGAGTTCTCCCTAGGAATAAAAAAAGGGAGTATGCTTCCATACAGGGGCACTTCCAGTTTTGAAAAGGCACTCTTTACCACTGTTAATTGAAAAATAATGCTAAAATTTAATATCACTAAAAAATTCCTCTAATAAAAGATGTGAATATCTCTGTGGCCGAATATTATGGGAATTGTATTTATAAACCTAGACAAAACAAGATAAATCTTACTAATTTAATTAAAAACTTAAGGAATTTAATTAAAAATAAAATAATTATCAGTAACTAAATAAATCAGAAGTGGACTTTTCATTAAGACAGGAGGTTAAGAAAACCTTTTCCAGAAAAAAAGGCAGTATTTTTAAGAGATGTGGATTATTTTTTACATCAAGGACAAAGAGGACACATTTATAAGGATCAAAGGCAGGCGGGGTGGGCACCCTTTTTAAAAACACTTAGGGAGAACACTCAATAGTATGTGATGAAATTTATGATACTCAATCACAATGAAAAAATAATTATTATAATTGCATATAATTAGATTAAGCATCATCTTAGAATACCAAAAAACATTGCATCGATGAAATAACCGAAGGTGAGACAGGGATTAAAGGTTTATAGCCACTAGTCCAAAACATATCATAAAAATAATTAAACAACAATGATTGGAATAAATATGTTGCTTACTGCAAATAAAAAATTTCTACTGATATAAAATTGAAAATTCATATAAATTAAAATCGCACGATTTATTGTTATAGACTACTATATTAATAAAATGTAGAATTAGTAATATTATAAAATGCTTAAATATTAGAAAGCTTTGAATATAATGTTCATAATAGCTCTTAGAGATTAAAACAAATCCAGCTATTCCTTTTTTTATAAATAAACATGAATTTGAATTATGAGATCCCGAATTAAACACCATAGCATCAGAATTAATTTTATTTTTGCAATTTCTAAACTGTTAATGGGGAGATTTCCATATGCTGATCTATAGCAAAACAATTGTCAACGCTTGGCAGCTTCTATCAAGAAACTAAAAAAAAAAAAAAATACAGAAAGAGACAAACTCAAAAGGTATAGTTCGTAGCCAACCTGGGCAAATATCTAAATGTTTTTTTTAATTTTGAAAATCATTTAACGCCTTGGCGATTGAAGTTGGTGCGACAGATCGCGATACGGAAACATACCCCTTATATTTTAAAGACATAAACCCACTCTTAAATATTAGTTCAATTTACCCATCGTAAAATAGTTAATTGCTACTATCAGTTAGTATTACTTCAATGAAACTTTACTTCCACATAATCTAGTTATGGGCAGATTTCTTACAATAATAAAAGGGTTCTGGGCAGTTTAAGGCAGCATGATGTTTACTGTGAATATGATCTTGTATCCAAAATCTTGTCATTCTTGGCTCGCACAATAACTGAATCCATCAATTCAATTACCAGATAAAACTTATCATAAAATTAAAGAAGTCTTTCTGAAACTTAAATCCAATGATTAATATTTAGGGCTATACTAGATATCGATAAAGTTTTTTTTCTTCTTTTCACCTTAAAAAACCTTTATGAAGTTAAATTTGAAAGTTTTCAACGATCGCTAGGAAAGGGGTGGGGGGACATTTGTTGTTTAATAATTGTTTTTCTCATCTTACCTTTATATAATTGAGTAATACTAGTTGCGGCATTTTGAAATAGAAACCACAGTTTTTGAACGGCTACATCTTTAGCATTTTGCAATTCAATATCTATATCTGATGTTTTTTCATGCTCGTCAACACATTGTTGTTCCCATGAAGACAAGCCCAAAAAAGATTCTAAAGTCTCTTGATCATTATTCATTTTAGTATACTAAATAGCTATAGAAGATTAATAATAAATATTTAATCTAAAAGATACATAATTATCATGAAAATACAAGGGTATTATTTTTAGTATTTACGAGTTAACTTTCAACCAGCCCTTCCCTGTGGAAAACAGTCTTCAACTACTTCGTTTGCTTTCCTCTTCTCTGTTCTCATCACACTGGTGATGATGATGATGATAAATAATTTTACATGGCGCATTCAGAAAATAAGCTAATCAGGTAAAAGACAAAATTAAAACTATTTTTAAAATTATTCATTTGTAAAAAAGTTAAAATAAAAACTAAATTTTCCCGCAGTTGCTTTTATTTAATTTATTGAATGCGTACGTGTTCAGTTTGTTTACATGTTTTATTGCGTCCCGTCATACCCGGCGGAAGTAAACCGCCATCTTGTTTATTTTCTTGACAATGAGGTAGAATTTGCCGTGAAAAGAACACAAGATATTAATTGTGTGATCTTTTATCGGTGAGCATTAAAACAAATTTGCTGACTTCTTTTTGGTTTGTTAATCCGGTGTTCGGATGTTGATGCCTTCCCCTTGTAGGGGGGTTGACACCAGCAGACATTGGGCGAATAGCGAGCAAGTATTTTAAAGTGAGTGTGTCTGGAAAGAATTTGGCAACTGGTTCGGGAAAAGAGAGAACTGTAAACTTTAAAGAAAATTTTAAATCAAAGAAAGTAAAAGAAAACTTCTATAGTCCTGTATCTAATATGAACCATTTAAATCAAGTTTCTTATGATAAAAACTGTCACCTTTCAGAATCGGAAGAAATGGACACTCGTGAAGGTGATTATGATAATGATTTTCGATGACGCTCATTTAATGTTATTGAAAATTGTTAAATTTTTTCAATTCTATTTACAGTAACCGATATATGTTGCTTATCCCTACTTATTAGTAGTTTGAAATTCATTGATAAACGCTTTTAGATTAATTTTCTGACACTATTGATACACATACCAAGACGTCATTTTCACTTTCTTAAGTTTCACTTAAAACTTTTTAAAGTTATTCAATTAAGTAGTATATTTAAGATCACTTTCGAGCAAATAAAATTTATTATATACGATGAAATTTACTAATGAGATTATTAGTTGTTTCATTAACAAAAATGTCAGCATTCCAAATTTAATCCTAAAACCTTTCTAAATTATTTAAATAATATCAATTTGCTCGTTAAAAGCCTTGATATCTATAAAATGATTGATGCACAATGATTGCAGTTATATTAGCATTGAAAATTCATTTCTAATTAAGTATTTTAAAAGTTAACCTATTATATGCAAATTATTTTCAAAAAATAACATACCTATGTATTTTATTTTATAACCGTTGTTGAACAGCCAACCTAATCTTGGGTTTACGACTACTAATTAGATCAAGTATTAGGATAAATTTGTCTTTGTGGAATGCTTGTCGATGGGACTAACCCACATTTGTGTTACATGAAGTGGAAAACCTCCCACAGTTAGCCTGATTTTAATAGGACTCTAAAGCATGATCCATCTACCACTAAGGATATTTTATGCCAGCACTGTGGCTGGTGCGAGCCATGTTGTGGAGTTCGTAGCGACCAGCCATCACTGGGATTCGAACCCGGTTTACCTCATTGGAGGGAGTGCACTCTTTACATATTAACATATTCTTGAGGTTTCCTTTATACAAAAGTGTTTTCTTTTTCTTTCTAATTGATTAATCTTAACTTTAAAAGAATTTCTCTGGCATATTTTGTGAGCTTTTAAAATATGAATATCTCTCCTTTTTTTCCCTCATGAATATTGTTTATAATGTTTTTTTTTTTTTTTAAATCTAAAGTGTCCCATTACATTTAGATAAGTCTTTGTATAGGATAGCTTTTATAGATCAAACTAAAAAAAAATTATTTAATGTTTTTGCAATGGGATACCCTCAAGTGAGGTAATATGGGAATCTCAATCTGATTAGTTGTTGAAACATGGCATTTGTTTATGTGAACAACTGTTCTTTCCATTCTATTTCTAGTAAGCCAAGCCTGTCAAGTATCAATTCTCTTAAGTGACATATTTTATATTCTTTCACAGAAATTCTTTCTCAAAGATTTCAACTCTATCACTATGCATTTCTTTCTTAACACAAAAAGAGACACAAAGCCATGTGGAATATAAATTAATGATACATCAAAGTTGGTTGGTACACAAAACAAAAATATATTATGGTTAACAGAGGTCTGTCCAGGCCAAATTTACTACTATATAGCGGTACCTTCACAAATTCAACTTTAGGAAAAACGGTAGTTTCACAAAATACTTTTTATTAAAATTTTATTTTTGTATCATGTGGAATATAAATTAATGATACATCAAAGTTGGTTGGTACACAAAACAAAAATATATTATGGTTAACAGAGGTCTGTCCAGGCCAAATTTACTACTATATAGCGGTACCTTCACAAATTCAACTTTAGGAAAAACGGTAGTTTCACAAAATACTTTTTATTAAAATTTTATTTTTGTATCGCGTAAGAAACCATAAATCCATATTTTTATGGTGATTTTTTAATATAATTTTTAATTTTCACTAATTATGTCTAATTTTTCACAAAATAGATACTTTTCAGAAAAACCTAGACAGACCCTTGGTTAATATAAAATGCATTAATAAATGTAAGTTAAGTGAAAGACGTAGACAAGAACAAATTATGTTTTATAAAATTTGATGTGATGCATTATATTTAATTAACTTCATGTTAATTAACATTCTAACTTATGTGGAGAAACTTAGCTTGACTTGAACAAGCCATCTTTTTTATAAATGATCAGCTAGTGCGAAGGTAATGGGTCACGTGTCTGTGCATCAGTTATAGTCTTCTTCTTGAGTTACAAGTACCCAATTACAAAAAATATTCTGAAATATTAGGTACGCTTATATATATAAAAAAAATTTTAATAATACAATGGGTATTTTATTTTTATTTAAGGTATTTGAAGGTAATACTAATATGTGTATAGAATAAAAATTAATTTCAGATTCTATATGTATACTTTTATTTTAAATATTTCATAACTCATTCTGTCTAATCAATGAAAAGGATTATTGATTTTCATTTTTTTTAAAGTAAATAGCATATTATGTAATTGGACATTTAGTATTAATAATTAAAATTGGTTGGGAATATTCAGTAAATTTTGTTAGGTGCTAATTTTGATTAGAATTTTTCTTTCTTCTTGATAGAAATCCATTTCTTCCAAATTGGTTTTTCTCTTCATGTTTTTTCCCCCTCACTATGAAAGAAACTCACCAACCTTTGTCTAGGTGTCTTTTAACTATATTTGTTTGCAAGTTAATAAAAGACCATTGAGGTATAGGATTTAAGTAATCATTCGCGACTGCATATAGTTCCATCTTATTTAGTTATCAAATTATATAAATATGCTATCAAAACAATATAAAAGCTTTTAAAAGTTAGACTCGTTGAACAGAAATTTAATTTGTGTTATCTATTACAATGCATATATAATTATTGAGAATGGTTATAGTCTTGTAGTCTTACTGGAATCTTTAACTTGGCGACATGTTTCAATAAATAAGAACATTCGCTTTTGAAAATGAAACAACTATATGACTTTGCAAGAGAATTGTATTTGATTAGACTCCAAAAAATAATGTGTTTTATACTGACATACCCTTATCAAATCAAGTGCAAGATAAAGAACTTTTTGGCTTTTATTTTGCTGTAGAAAAAAATTTGTAAGAAACAATATTTATTATTTTTTCTTTCATCAGTTTCTTTGTATGCAAACAGAAAGACTTATATTTGTTATGATTTTTAGGTATCATTTTTATTAATTTTATTATTAAAACAATAGATTTTATTCTGTCAGTTTTATTTTCCTCATTTTACACAATTGAAGAAACCAAACTAAAAGGCTGTGCAACACTGTTTCAAAAGTTGGCGATGTTGATATACGTTTGCGCTGGGAGCTTAGCATTAATTTGACCTGAATTTAGTTGCAAATAGGCTTTATTCATAAGGATAATGTTTTTTTATTAACTTGCAAATTCGAGTATAAATTCAAACATTTTTGGATATGGTTAGTTTCAGAAGTCTTTTTCCATCAATTAATGTATTTTTTTTAATAATCATGTATTAGTATTTCAAGGTGAAAAAATAAAAATTAGTGTAATAGAATTTTATTAAATCTGACTGTATATACAATCAAAATTTTTTGTTTGTGAGAAATATAATGCTAATTATTTTTTGAGTCTTCAGAGTCTTTTCTAAAATTTTCAATAAACAATACATTATATTCCGTTTTTAAAATTTCTTATTCTCTCTGACCTTTGCTATTTTTATTGTTTCTTTTTTATTATTAAAATCTTCAATCTTAAGTAAGTCAATATGATTCCTTCATCTATCTGTTAAAAAAAAAAAAAAAAAAAAAAAAAAAAATTTAAAACCATGTTGCTCACATACTACCACTTTGAATACCACTGCTCTATTTGGCTGAGAATGTCATTTTAAAGATTATATTGATCAATTATTGGTCATGGTTTTAGTGTGACAAATTTTAACATTGCATCTCAGTTTTTTAAATAAATTATGATCTTAAGATTGACAATTTTTTTATCGATGAAAGAAATTATTTTTTGCTGTAGATATCTAGAATATTAAATAGAAATAAATATTTATTATTTATAAGTATAATTTTTATTAAAATTGTTGGAAAGTTTTAAAATTATGCAAACCACTCTAAAAAATTTTTTAAAATTCACTCTAAGCATCTTATTTGTCTTTAAGTAGTAAAAAAATAAAGCTCTCATTAATTTTTGTTCTAGCAGACATTGTAAGTAAACAAAATTATTTACTATATGATTAATTTATTTGCTACTATAAGTCGCATTACATGCAAGTTTAGAAATTTCATAAGAACTAATGCTAAGTTTTGTTATTTTTTCTTATTTGGACCCAATTTCAGTTGGTTATGCGATGCATCTACAGAAAATTACTGTAATCAAATAAAAAAATACTGTTTTGTTTAGAAAAGCTACTTCTGAAGAAAGCGTTAAATATATATGTTAATATATTATATATGTTAAATATATATATATAAATAAATATAATTCGCTAAAACCTAATTTTATTAATCAAATTTACGATTTTATCGCATTTTGCAAGATGGCGAATGCTTTATTGGTGATATTGTAGAAGCCTTTAAGTTAGACCTTCATGTTTCTGAGCTATTTATTTGTAATTATTCTACTTATTATTGTTAAAAAACTTTAAATAAATTTGAAAGTTGTTATATTGTTCATTTTAAAATTTCCTTTCTATTAATTAAATAGCCAATAATATAATTTAAGCAATTCTTCTATCAGAATTTAATGTTTCTAAATTAATATATTTTACTATTTGTTACATTATAATTTTAAACAAATGTTGTTAAAAAAATAAACTTAAAAAAAAAAAAAAGCATTATTTAGTTTATTCTGATCTTAGAATAGAAATGTTTCCTTAATGTTCCAATTAATCCAGTGCATAGATGTTTGTCTCTTAAATTTGATTGGAATACACCAATTTTTTGAAAAGCCTCTAATAATACTTATTTCCTATATATCTATACATAAGTATATAAAGTATTCTGTTTTGTAGATTAAAAGTATTAATATCATTTATTAAATATGTTTGTTTTTCTCCGCCAGGAAAAGTAATTCTCACATATGACTGGCATGAGCTTGGTCTCTCTCTCTTTTTTTTTTTTTTTTTTTTTTTTTTTTTAACAACGTATCTAGATTTTAATTCAAATTTGTCAGAATCTAATAGTTTTATCCATTTTTTAATAATTAATGTAATTTAGTAAGTGCAATGTAGTAAGTTTCACTATACTTAAATGAGTTAATTTTAAAGTGAAGGTTTATTGTATTTTTATAATGCTTTTTTAAAGATTAAATAAAAATAAATTTTTATATTAGTTGAAATTTAATATATATTTTAATTGAAAATAATAATTTCACCTACTAGAAGATCTGCATTTCAAATTAATATAATGTTAAGTTATAGACATTTATTATTACTTCTTAGATGAGACTGGCACTGTTCAAGTTGATGGAAGTGGTGAAGAAAGATATATAAATGGTGATATTACTGAGAACAGTGTAGGAAATCAAGAAGAAGCAATGGAAGAAGAAGGTATTATTTATAAAAATGAGTTACTATATTTGTAGTTTGTACATTTTATTTTATAGTTTTATCTAAAGCTAAATAAATTTAAAGGATTTATATTTTTAGAAGTTACAATGTACTATTTGAATGGGGGGAAAAAATCTTAAATCAAACTAAAGGAAGTATTATTTGTTTTTATATGAGGCTTTATTTTTTTATCTCTGATTGTTAACGATGAAATGGAGTCAGCACAAGCTCGATTCGAACTTGTTTACTGGGAAAAGGTTTCATCTCAGGCGGGTTGGTACCATTGATAAAATTTTCATTAAATTATTTATTACTTTACAAAAATAATTGGTTCAGTTATTAAACATAAAAAATGCAAAATTTATAAGGTTTAATAAATTACAGCTAAAGATCTGTTTAGTCCATTTGCTTGTATGAACGTATAAGGCTGAGTGAAAAACTGCAAAATTTGTTCTTTATCCAGTGTATATTTTGGACTCTTAAGTAAACCTATATATATCTTATGCTCAGAACCCCAAAAGCCAATCCGAACTCATCTCTAGTGAGTGTAACTTCGAATCATTTCAATCAAAACCAGATTTTAAATTTAACATGAAATCCAAAAATACCTCTTGAACTTTTTGCGGGCCATTTTTTCCCTGTAATGTTAGATTAAAATATTAATCTGACTTTTAAGACCTTTTTTTTTGCGTAAAAGTAGGTGGATTTCCAAAATTTTACCTATTATAAAGAATTGGGCATGAACTTGAACTTCTGCTCTTAGAAGTAACTGAATTTATAAATTCTTTCCTTACAACTACAATTAAACTTGATGGGAAATTATCAAACAAACACATAATGTACTAGAAAAAATAGCTTCCCAGTGTTAGCCTCTCATTTTGATCTCACGCAAACCTTAGTGTCATCTACTCTAATGTAAACAAAGCCGTTTATAGTTATTTTCCGAAGTTATCTGCAAACAATATCCACACAAATGACAGATAGGAACATAGCTTCCCATTTACATTTAAAAAGAAATGAAGCTGGTAGGAAATATAATTACCATTGCTCATATAAAGGGTTAAATGAGGAAATGATACGAGAACTTGATAAAGAAAAGGAAGAAAACCAAAGACCAATTATAACGTATGTGTTTTATATGCATTTTGGGATTTTAATTTCTTTTAAAGCAATGAAATGTTTCTCAATTCAACATTTATTAGCACTGTAATTTTTCTTTAATGATGTTAAACTTCTTTTAAAATATTTGACTTCTATTCTACTTTTAAATATTTCTCAATTAACTTTAAATTTTAAGACAATTAATAGTTAATTTAGTTGTTATTTTTTCAGATGAAGCTCGCTCCGAAGCCACCTTGAGATTTGTTGTAAATAACTTCAGCAAGTTAAGGGAGACTGCCTTGAGTCCTCCAACTTATGTCAGAAATTTACCATGGTAAGTAAATATGTTTAAAAATCAACGATTACCCATATATATATTATGCAATGTTAGAAGAATTAAATTAATTCTAAACCATGAACAGAACTTATCTATTGTGCAATCAATTAAAACCTTTCCCGTAGCAAAAGTAATAATATTGATATAAGTATCTCAGAAGATGTGATTTGTTTTTAGTAACTTGGGAAGTCCCATGGCAGTCCCATGTTACTAAGACCTATTAATATTTAAATATATTGTTCAGAAAGATTTAAAAATCCTTTTTCCAAGATCGAATTGTCTCTTTATATATCCACCAGAAGGATATGTTCTCATTTTCAGGGCTCTTACCCTTACTTTAAAAAAATTCTATTCTTCTCTCTGTTACTGTATCTTTTTTCAATAAGCATCGGCTGCACTACGAAATTGTAATGGTAATGCATTCACACACGCATATGTATTAATCTATGTTTTGAATTAAACAATTTAAAACTGCAAATTTTACTTCAATAAAAATTTGATTCAAACACTGTTTTTTAAGATAAGCAATACTAATCTTCTTTTTTTTTTTCTTTATGTATCATTTACACGCTTTAAAATTTCATACCATAAATGTAATTTTTTTTCAATATCATGGGAGGAAATTAGTTTGAGTAAAGAATTAATTTAAGTAAGTGTTAATGCAAAACTCTAGATATTAAACAATTCTTAAGATTTCAGATTAGTTATAGATTTTAATTTTACAATATTGAAGTCTTGTTCAGTTGAACACATCAATGTTAGATTCAATTCCAGGGATCTGTCTAGGTTTTTCTAAGAAGTACCTATTTTGTGAAAATTTAGACACAATTTGTGAAAATTAAAAATCATTAAAAAATCAACACAAAAATATGGTAAATATATGGGTTTATCGTTTCTTACGGGATATAAAATTAAAATTTTAAGAAAAAGTGTTTTTTGTAACTACCATTTTACCTAAAGTTGAATTTGTGAAGGTACCACTAAACGGTAGTACATTTGCCCTGGACAGACCCCTGAATTCTGAAAACTAAGTCTTCCAGTTTTTATTTGCTTAGGAGAACCCTCTTCTTCAGATTAATTCCGTGAGATGTCTTAATGAGTCTTCCTTTTTACTGTTTGTTTCAAAATTGTTTCTCTTTATTTTTATTTATTTATTTGTCTAGTAAATTTTGTGAAAAAGTTTAATTAATTGAATGAAAATTATTTTATTTAATGTTTACTCTTTTCTAAGCTACATATTTCCAAGTAAAAATCACATTTTCTGCCATGATTTAAAACTCAGCTCTAGGTAGGTAAAAAAAATGTTTACGTGTGCAAAGGTGTCTTTTGAGAAATTATTGTTGTCCATGCCTTTAAATTGCTGATAAGAAACCATTGACTTTATCACAATGACAGTGTGCTTGTTTTTTAATGTAGAGGTAGAAACTGACGAAAATTGTTTTTGTTAGGTAGTCATGTTGTTCAAAATATTCATTACTGCAATGCAATAAATGATATAATAGAGTTTATTTTGAGTGTTAAAATTTACACAATGAGAAATATAATGAATTTTCTTGTTATATGCGGTTAGACAAAGTGTCAAATTCATCACTTGTCATGTTGACCTCTGTTATCAAGAACTGATCAATATCTTATAAGGAGTAAAACCTTTTTGACCTGGCCACATGCCTATCTTGTATGTTGACCACTGGAAAAAGTAAAGTTTTTGTCTAGGAGTGATATTAGTAACTATTAATTCTCAGATATTCATATGATGAATAAAAAAAATAAAACTTATTCTGGATATTTTCTATGCTATTATGTATGAGAATTTCTTTGAATTTGGACGGGATTTTCTTTGAACAGTATTGTATAGCTAACCTAAGACTATGAGTTGACTATATGAAAAACTATTAAAAACCCTAGTAACAAATGAAGACCAAGTAGGTTTAAGTCCATTTAAAAATTAAAATAAAAAATGGATTTCCATGTGTTGAATTTTAAAGATTACTAAGTTTTAACAAATCAATAACGTTAAAAATTGATTCTGCTGAAAAATTATTACAAAGTGAAGAATGGCCTTACTGTGGAGAAACCCTTCATATCTGTGTGCAAATCCATTTTTCCAATAACTTAAATAACATTATAATATAAGAATGGCAAGAGGAAAGAAATGATAGGAAAAAAATATTCGCCCCCTTATCCCCTTCTTCAAGTTGACTACCACTCTATGTGGACGATTATAGCAATACACTGCAAGTGGTTAACTTACACAATACTTTTTACCTGCACATTTAAATTTTCATGTATTTGTTGATAAGAGATTATTTGTCTTTTTGTGATGCTTCTTCCTTAACGTATTTTTTCACTAAAGTGAAATTTTAAGGAAATGTATCTGTAGACCTTCTTAAAGGATGTCATGTTTCAGTAGAAAAAGGGCTCGGCAGTACTTTTGTCAAGCACAGTTTGTGTTGTCGAATTAATGATTTTTTCACATTTGACAGGATGGCAAATGATTAGATTAGTGTGTTTTAAAAAAAATTGTGTTTATATGAGAAAAATAATAAAGTAATCTCAAAACGTAATCTCAAAACTACAAATCTGAGGTACTGAATTGTTACGAATCTGCGTATTTTGTATGCATGTATTTTTATATTTTTTATAAAGTAGCAACAGACTGGTAACAAAACTGTTGCCTGGGAGGGAGATAACAATGTTATTTTCATTTATAAAATACGTGTTTTGTTTCATTAAAAAAAATGACTATATTGTTAGAGAACTTCAAATTTAGTAGGGTGCAGTATCTGATTTTGTTTTTAACATGTGACAAAAGCAGCACCATAAGCTGTTGGCGAGAGAAAAAATTGCCAAACATTGGGTGCAAGTGCATATCAAATCAATAACTGAAATTGATCATCAAATAATGGAAAAAATTTACCATTTTAAAATAAGTAAGTTTTCATATGTTCAACACTTACTTTCTAATAACATCAAAAATATCATGCTATTTAATGAATCTCTTTCTTTTTTGCTTTTATTTGCTCATAAACTCTGATATGTATGAAAATAATTTTTCGAGTTTTAAGAATATTAACAAAATGGAATATTAATCATGATTTAAAGAAATTAAATTCTACTGCAGTGATCAGTTTTTGAATATAGGGAAGGGATCTTAAGAGTCTTTGATCTGTGAATAATCTTTAAACAGACCTAATCTCTCTTAACATTTACTTCTATATCAAGATACTAAAAATATATTGACATCATTTATCATTGATTTTTTTAAAATTTTTTATTTTAAATTTTATAACTTTGTTGTTGAAATAGGAAAATCATGGTTATGCCACGTACGACTCATCAGCAGGACAGATCTCCAACCAGAAGTTTAGGATTCTTTTTGCAGTGTAATGGAGAATCAGAATCAACGTAAGTGAATCATCCTTTTAAATTTTTTTAGGAGAATTTTTTTTCGTAGTTTGTTTTATTGCATAAAGGGTAAGATTGGTCTGGTTCCATAAAATATGATCCATAAATAAATAATGTCTGACATTAAAAAATATTATTATAAATGTATAGCATGTGCAATTATAAGCATACAGCAATTCAGTTGAGGTTCTTCAAAGTGGATTTTATCTCTTCTCAAACTCATTTTATCTCTTCTTTAATGAATTATGGTGCTTTAGAGGTTACTGAGTACATATTAAAAATAGTAAACTCAGTATTATTTAATTGAGATTAAATTATTCTTTGATGAACCAAAAAGGTTTCTTCTGATTGTTTTGAAACTAAATTCTTTCTTAAACAATTGATTTTTTATTTATTTATTTTTTAAAAAAGTCTTTACATGTATTTTGTACGTAGCAATTTAAAGTTAAATTCTTTTTTTATTCATTTAAATGCTGTTCTTTTGTATAATTTCTAATTTATTTTAAAATTATCACAATTTGCCTTTATTTGATTAAACTGGCTGTTTGCTTATTTGGAACTAGGTATTTCCACCTATTGGTAAAAGTGAGTATACTGTATGGACAATGTAAACCTGCCACCATATAATAGTGAACAGAAGTGTTTGATTGGTATATTGTGTTATTGCTAAGTTGATTAACGTAAAAAATTATAATTATCTGTTACAAATAAAGTTTTATTCTTTACTTGTGTAATTCATGAACAATATTCATTCAAATATTAAAATAAAAACTGAATAAATGAACTCATAGTTATACAAGTTTTCAAAATTGAAAAAAAAAAATTTCCTAAGCAAATGCAAAACATCTATTTTTTCAGAACATGTAACTACCATCATGTCTTTAATTTTATGTTGTATTTTACTTTATTTTTTTATTAAATCTTTGTTCAAATTTTTTTTAATTTGTATAATTTTTACAGAACATGGTCTTGTAATGCTGTTGCTGAGTTGAGACTTATTACACAGAAAGAAGGTGTTGAAAGTTTTTCAAGAAGTAAGTTCATGTGCATAAACATTTTATTGGCTTTTTTTTTATTTTTTTTTTTTATCTGATTTGAATCAAAAAGTTGATTTAATAACATAATAATAAAAAATTAGATTCTTTTTTTAATATTTTTTATTTACCCGTCAAAGCTGTGTTTAAATTTATTAATGTTACTTTAACACAAATAACATTAATATAGTTCTGAACATTATTATTCCAATATTAAAATAAATACTGAATGAATGAAATCATAGTTGTTTTTATTCAAGCTCTATATTTCCTTGAATAGAAAGTCGGGGAATTGCTTTGTTAGATATTAGTTAAAGAGTAAATCAGTTAGATATCGAATGAAAAGTTAAGTTTATTTGGATCAGAACGTTCTGAACAATCAAATATACAAAATAATTTGTGTTTGAACAATTTTTCTGAATTTTTTAAATATTATATATTAATTAGGTTTTAAACGCACTTGATAGGGAAACTGAGTTAATTTGAGTTTCAGGTAGCTGAAAGTTTGATACTATTTATTTTCTCCAAAAAAAAAAAACAAAAAAAAATTTCCCTTTTTTAATAATTTCTTAATTTTTTTCAATTCTAATAGCAAATTTAAATGTTTTGTGTTATATTTTATTTATAAAAACAATATATAACTAAAAAATTAATATAAACTATGTCCCTGGTTACTAAAATTGGGGAGATTTTATAAAATCGACTTGGAATAGTCTAGGAATTTTCTGAATGTTTGTGGCCACCATACCAATATTATATCTGAATTTTTGAACTAAAGGTGTCTTATAAAAGAGCAAGTGATTTAAATCATGTCAGTCCTGCTGCTTTTATTATCTTCTAATAATGTTAACTTTTCTCTATTTTTCAGAAATTCAGCACCTCTTTTATAGTAAAGAAAATGATTGGGGTTTTAGTCATTTTATGTCATGGGCGGTAAGTGAAACTTGTATTTTAGACAGTTTATAGTTATAATCAAAATATTTGTTTGTAGTTGGATTTTTGATTGTTCTATTCTTAATCATTTTGATTTTGTTTTTTTAAGGAGGAACAACAGGGTAGAAGCCTGTAAAAAATAATTTTTTAATGAATTTTGTAACAATTGTGATAAGTTTAGCATAATACAGTTTTTTATTACTGTACATATTTTAATCTTCATATAAACATTTAAAAACAGAGTGCCTACACAGTACAATGATTATAACTTGTTTTTTTAATTACCCATAACTTGCTGTACTCAAAAGTTAAAAAAAAAAGTCATCCAAATTTGATTAATGTAATTTTTCTTTAAAAAAAATAAAATAAAAATTCGCAGAATGTCGAAATTGTATTTAAAAAAATGGCATTAAATAAGTTAAATTTTCATGGATTACTCAAAAACAAAAACCTTAATTAAAAAATCCCTAACTGCAACGAAAACTATATTTGTTGTAAACGTAAAATTTGAAGTAAATCAGTTGAAAATTGTGCTAGTTAGTGATACAGCAAGTTAGCTAAACATAATTTCAACTAAATTGTAAAAGTTTTGTAATCAATTATTCTTATAAATATATAAAAGTTTATAACTAACTGTACTGCATCAATACCAAGTCCATAAGATGCTTCTTCTCCATCATTGCTAGTCTAACCCATTTTCTTGTCTTATCTACCCTCATGTAACGCCTCATATAGTTTTAAAGTAGTGGCCGAAATGCAACGATCATCTTCATTTTGAGCACTTTCTTTGACTGTGGGACCTACATTTATTTCTAATTGTTACATAACTACCAATAACCCTGTAACCTTTATTAAAAATTATTACAGCTAAATAAGTTGCTATTTTAACTATTTATACTGAAAGTACTATTAATTCTTTTTATTACATAATTTTTACAAATAATTCCAATAAAATAGCTAAAATTATTCTTTTACTAAAATATTTTGATAGGATTGAGCAAATCCATAAATCAATTGAGCACACAAGTTCACTTGTTCATGCATGTCACATCACGTTGTGCACCCAGCTTAACATATTATGTTAAAAATATTTTGTATAATAATCTTTAATTAGTATTTGTATTCGTAAATTATAAGGAATCATCAGAATTATGTAGTTAAGGTTTATGTAAAAAAAGTCTTTTCAATGTTTTATGTTTCGTAGTGTTTAAACTTTTTCTAGACATTTTGCTAAACATCTGTATTTGTCCTTAGTAATAGAAATTGTTCAATGAATAATCAGATAAATTTTTCAGTTATTTTGATCAATATATTAACAATTATAACTTAATGTATTTTTAGGAAGTATGTGATCCAGAAAAAGGTTATATTAAAGATGATAGTGTTATCTTTGAAGTAACTGTTACTGCTGATGCTCCTCATGGTGTTAGGTAATTATTTTTATCCTGTTTTCTTTTGGAAAAAAAAAATTTCTAACAATTTATAGAGAGAGAAAAAAAAATTAAATTGTCCAAAGTTGTTTTCAGTTAGTGTTTTTTTATTTGTTGCACTATCAAATTAAATAAAATTTATATAATTTAAGAGTAGTTTTTTGTTGAAATAATCCTTAATTTTGCCTAAATCCTAACTAATATAATACTAGCAAAATAATCCTAAACTAATAATGCCTGCATGCTAGTAATTATTTTTTTATTTAAGAAGAAAATTGTAATTATAATTTTAAATATTTTTTTTTTTTTTTCCAAATTATGAATAATATTCTAAAAATAATTTTGTGGCATCATAATAATTTTGTGGCATGATTTGCAGTTTCCTAGTTCATTATTTTTTTTTATAGTTGGGACTCGAAGAAACACACTGGCTTTGTTGGTTTGAAAAATCAAGGTGCTACATGCTATATGAACTCGTTGCTCCAAACATTATTTTTTACTAATAAACTTCGAAAGGTAAGTTTTTTAAATTTTAGAGTTAAAATTTTTTTGTATGTTTCCAGCAGTTGGTAAATTTTGCTTGTTTTTTCAACTTAATTTTAAAATAATTTTTTAATAATTTGTGTTATGCATGGTTATAAAAGGTAAAAATGCTTCAACATTATTGAAATCCAGTTGTTGAAATTTAATAGCTATTTTTAAGTGTTAATTTAAAAATCTGAATATCTATTGCTTGTCAATAAAAAAATTTTAATCAGAAATAGTTAAAATAAAACTTTTTTTAAAAATGTAGTTGAATTTATGTAATGACTTTTAAAATCCATTGTATTAAAATATGTCTATATTATATGTACATGTGTGTATACTTTTATTCTTTCTTATCTAGGCAGTTTATCAAATTCCTACTGAAAGTGATGATTCTTCAAAAAGTGTTGCTTTAGCTTTACAGAGAGTTTTTTATGAACTTCAATTTTCCGATAGGCCTGTTGGAACTAAAAAGTTAACAAAATCATTTGGGTATGCAATTTTTCTGCATTTGCTTTAAAAAATGCTGATAAATGTTTATTCCCTAAAAGCATCCTGAATTTTATTATTTTCACTTATAATTAATTATTCTTTTTTTTTTTTTTTTTTTTTTTTTCAAATAAGAAAGTGGTAATGGGTAATGACAATTTTGATCGAGTTTTGTGATAAAAATATATTCCTGCTGGTATAAAATATTCTCACTAGTGTATTATAATTGTAAAACTTTAATTAGATCATTTGATATTTTGGAACTGATTGATTATATGCCTGCTCCTATTTATTGGACAGAAAAAAGATGTTCACCCACATTCGAGATAATGACTGGCAATGTAATTTTTAGATTGTGGTAGGGTTGGCATTTCATGTGAAAAGAACCTATTTCTTTTACAACATTGGCTGTTTGTTTTATTTAAGAAATGCATATTTAGTTTTGTTTAATAATATTTTGCTGTGAATACATTTTTATAAAATTTGAATAAAAGTGGTAACATAACAGCAGCCTAGGAGATAACATTTAATATAGATCTGTCGTTTGCATACTTTGTGTTTATAAATGACCATAATACTAGCGAACTTCAAATTTAATAGGGCTGTGGTATTTGAATCCGCTTTCGGAATGTTATGAAAGTTGCACCAATAAAAATGTGCCAATGGTGTTGATGATTAAAAAAAATCTTCAAATATTAGATATGGAGCTGCGATGGCTCAAGGCATAAAGCGTTCGCCTTCCAATGAGGTGAACCGGGTTCCAATCCCAGTCGATACGAATTCTGCATCCGGTTTGTACCGACCACAGTGCTGCAGGTAATATCCTCAGTGATTGAAGGATCATGGGTTAGAGTCCCCTTGCCGTTAAGAGTCCCCTTGCCGTTAGGCTAGCCGTGGGAGAATCCCGTGGTCTTCCTCTCCATGTAACGCAAATGCGGGTTAGCTCCATCAAAAAGCCCTCTACGAAAGCAAGTTTCTCCCACTACTCGATCTGGGAGTTCCCTTGTCTTCTGGACTGGGTTCAAAATTACGATATTACGGAGTTAAACGTTAGTAGTCATAAACCCATAAAATTGGGTCGGCTGTTCAACGACGGTTATAAAATACTAGATATGAGCTGCAGTGACTCTAGAGGATAGAGTGTTCGCCTCCCACTGAGGTGAACTGGATTAGAATCTCAGCAATGGCTGGTTGATATGAATTCCACACCTGGCTCAAACCAACCACAGTGCTGACGTCAAATATCCTCAGTAGTAGACTGATTATGAGTTAGAGTCCCTTTAGTTGTTCCCTGAAGTTGCCTTGTCTTCTTGATTTGGTTTGAAATTATAAGGATATGGCGTTGAACATTGGTAGCCATAAACTCAAAATTAGGCTGGCTGTTCAACGGCGGTTATAAAAATATCAGATGCATTATTAAATATCTATTTTTTTTTCAATAAATAACAAATTTTTTAATGATAACACTACCTAATTCATTAATCACAAAATATAATTTTTGAAATCAAAGATGTCGAAATCTAAAATTTTATGTAATTTAGTATGAATTTTTATGTTTAAGTAATGCTAAATCTTTATGAATATTAAACATTAAGATGAATTTTATTGTTATTATGTTAAATAAAATTATATTTAAAACAGAGATGCCAAGTCTCCCGATTTTGGCGGGAGTTTTAAAATTGTGGTTGGCAAGTCTGCGCTCGCTGCTTAAATCTTATTTGTGAGCTATAAGCGAAAGCAAAGATCTCGTAGCACGTTACAATACTCAATCTTATTTGTTGTTTATCATGTGCACACGGTGTTCATAGTGCCATGTCTATTTTATGATCGGCTAATTTTCGTTGATTTGCAGAGATATGTCTTCTAAAAAAATCAAGTACTCATTGAGTTTTCAGAAGGCATACACGGATGAGTTTCCGTGTATTATTTCGTCAAGGAAAGGCAACACGTTTGCCACGTGCGTCGTGTGTCAAACTGATTTTAACGTGGCTCATGGTGGAAGATCGGATCTTGTGAAACACGTCTCAACACTAAAACATAAAGATAAAGTGAAGATTGTTCATCAGAATAAAAAACTGAATGTCTTTTCCCAATCTAAGGGCCAAAGGGTGATAAATGCGGAATGCCTCGTTTCCGCATTTTTAGTCTAACACAATCTTCCTTTGAGCGCTTCAGACCATGCAGGTTCTTTATTCCGGAAAATGTTTCCTGACAGAGAAATTGCCAAAAAGTACTCCAGCGGTGGAACCAAAACAACTGCAATTGTTAAGGAAATGGGCATGAAGTATAAATCAGCATTGTTGGATCTCATTAGAACTGCTCCATTCTGTATGTCTACAGATGGCAGCAACAATACAGATTCAAAACTGTATCCAGTTGTTGCTACCTGCTTTAACCCAGTTAAATCGGAAATCGAGTCCAATTTGTTAACTGTTCCTGCTCTTGTAGGGGATTCAACTGGGTGTAATATTGCCCAACTAATTATTAAGGTCTTAAAAGAAAATGAAGTTCCCTTTAATAATTGTCTAGCTTTTGGTGCAGACAATGCACCTGTAATGATAGGAGCAAAGGCTGGTGTTGCAGGCATATTAAAAAACGAAAATTCAAGTCTACACGTAGTAGGCTGTGTCTGCCACCTAATTAATTTAGCAGCAGAGAAAAGTGCTGCTTGTTTGCCAGTTCAAATTGATGAGAGTATTGTGGATATCTATTATTATCTAGAAAAAAGTTCCAAAAGGAAGGATAAATTAAAAAAATTTCAGCAAATCCATAATACTGAAACAAGAAAAATTCTTAAACATGTCTGCACACGTTGGCTTTCACTTGGCATATGTTTGTCAAGGATCTGTGGCGTTGCGGTCTGAATTGCAAAGTCCGAATCTACGAACCTACAACTCTCTGACGTTGGATTACGTCGCTTGCAGCCGATAATTGTTGTATGACGTAGACTTCACATCTGGATGGAGATTTCCTCGGAGTATATGCGTGAAGTACGAAATCGGCGAAACTCGCACAGGGTGCATTTTGATATAAGCTTGACCGCCTCTCCACAGCTCTCTCTCTCTCTCCGTCGGTTCGTAAGTAACTAGCTAGCAGTACGGCATGTTCTTGCCGGTTTCTCCTTTGCAGCTTTTTCTATGCTGCTTGAATTTCAAAGTTGTTATATTTTATTTATGTTAAAATGTTTAGTTAAATTTACCAAGTTCTTAAATGTTAATAAAGATAGTTGTTTGTTTGGACTTGATGAGTTGTTTGTAAAGTAACACGAAGCAAACCCATGGTTCTTTCTCATGAACGGTTTCACGTTGAAAGTTGTACTGGAGTTGAGTCTGATTTCTCCTTCAGAGTTCAAGTGGGGATTATACCAAATATACTAATCTCTACAGATCCTTGAGCAGTGGAATCCACTCCTAAGTGTTTTTAAAGAAGAAGTAAAGGTTTATAAATCAAATATTTCTTCATCTTTGGACAGCTACAAAATTCCCAAAGTTTGTCAAAATGCAGTCACTTCTGCTGCTTCAAGTTCTATCAAGAAGCATGTTTCTCCATCAGTAACTGGTAGTACTCAGCCAACCACTTCTAGAAGTAATAAAAGGAAAAGTGAAATGGAATCATCACAAGAAAAAAAACTTCCTAAACTGGAACAGTAGTTTTAAAAATTTATCTTGCGAAGAAAGAATTTTTATGTTCCTCTCTTCCGACCTAAACAAAGCATATTGCTTGTTTATGCAATTTATTCTACCTACATTTGATGTCGCTAACAAAACTCTGCAGTGTAGAATTCCAAAAATTCATATTTTTAATTCTATGCTCAGAGAATTATTTGGAACTGCTACTGGAAAGATTGTGTCTGAATTATTGAAAGAAGAACAGAAGCAGTTTTACATTAATATCAGAAAATACTTATGCAGGGCATGTGACTATATTTTGCATAAATTTCCCATAAAAGATGAAGTTTTGCTGCATGCTCAAGTAGCTGATGTTTCAAGACTTCAGCAAGCTTCTTTTTCGGATGTTAAGTACTTTATTAACAGATTTCCCATTTTAGTTAAATTGATTTTACCAGATAAAGAAATTGATACTGCAGTAGATATCCTACAGGCACAGTTTTGCTCTCTCCAGTTAGAGGACTTGACTGAAATAAAAAAAAATTGAAAGAATAGACACCCAGTGGGGTTCCATAGGAAAAGTTAAAAGTGCTGATGGAAACTTGAAATATAGTGACATTTCAAAAGTAATGTTATCGATTTTAACTATTCCGCATAGCAATGCGGAATGTGAAAGGATTTTCAGTATTGTGACAAAAACAAGAACCAAATTTCGACCTAACTTAACTAATGACACACTAGAAAAAGTGTTGTTGGCTAAAACTGGCCTACACGGAAATTGTTATGACCAAGCATTTGACTCAGCTTTCCTACAAAAAGCAAAATCTGCTGCTAATTATATTTTTTATGTGTTAACATTGATGTACTGTTATATATTAACAAATAAAATGTTCATTTTTAAATTTTAATACATGTAAGTATTGGTTAAGATTGATTTCCTATGTCGTGAAAAATCTCCTGATTTTCAGTAAAAATCTCCTGATTTTTGACTTTCATGACTTGGCATCTCTGTTAAAAGATGATAAAAATATCATGATCTAATGATTTTGTTCCTTAGTCAAAGTTTGTTATCTAAGTATGTTTAAAAAGTAATATCATAAAATGTACTGTTAAAAACATCCATTAATTTTGAATTTCTCTAATTATTTAGTTGGGAAACTTTAGACTCCTTCATGCAACATGATGTTCAGGAACTATGCAGAGTGGTAAATAAGTTACATATTTTTTACATTTAAAGATAGAATTTATTTTCTTGAATTTTATGTTTAGAGGGAAAAATTCTATTAACTTATGTGTTTTAATTTATTTTTAATAATTTTACATTGTATTTACACATTTCAACAGCAGACAATAATAAATCTAATTTCAAGTAATAAGTTTAAACTAATTAAGTAATTTTTTTCATGGCATTTATTACCTATTTGTTAAATATGACATCTAGAATGTCTGAGACAATCACATTACCAAGTTAATAATTTTCTTTAGCTATTATTGGTGTTCTCTGTAATCAGTGTGTGTACATTAATTTTGAAAAATATTTTACCAGTGTTTGATGAATGAGAGCTCTTGAAAGAACAAAATCCTTAATCCTTTTGCTATTTTAAATGATGTCGAGAAATCTGAAAGAAAGTCTAGACCAGGCATCCTTAGGATGATGGTTGTGTGAGGGGAGAAATACATATTTCTACTGAACACTGGTGAAAATATTGTTCAATATTTGGTATCTATATACTTCAAATAATGATAAAATTTAATTAAAAAGCAAGTAAAAGTATTCTCATTAATCGTTTTATTTTGTTTTCAAAATTTCTGTTCTATACTAATTATATAGTAAAGACCAATATAATTTTTAGAATATTAATTTATTTTCCTTTAAAAAATTTAACTATTATAAATTAAAAACTTTTAACTCAATTATTTATCTTTATTTTTTAAATTAAAACTAAAGATGAAATAAATTAAAATTATTTTATTAAGCAAAAATAGTTTTGCCTGAAAGTAAAAATAAAGTGAAAACGAAATTGAGTGTTTTTACATTGTTATATTTTATTCTTCTTCCAGAATTCACTTTTGTGTAATTTGTTAAAATAAATTCTAAGTCAAAGTTATTGCTGTAAGAATCTATGTTCTAGAAATTGTATAAAAAGATTTATGTGTCAATTTTAGCTTTTAGATAACATGGAGAGTAAAATGAAAGAAACTTGTGTTGAAGGCACAATACCAAGGCTTTTTGAAGGGAAAATGACTGTAAGTTCTTTTTTTTTATTTATGTATTTAAGTATTATATCCTGTTTAATATTTATCCTTAAAGATATTAATGAAATCACGTAACTTGTAATTAAAACTGTCTATATTCTTACAATGGAACTCTCTTATAACGAGCCCTAATTTAATAAAAGTCTGTATTTTACGAAGAAATCTGAAATACTAGGTGTATACAAAGTTACGTCTGTTGGATCATAGCTTACTTTTAACAAGCAAAAAGTTTCTACTTTATTACAAATCTCCAGCTCAGATAACCTTTTCTTGGAAAAATTCGTTTTTGATGTTTTTCAGATCTACAAATTCTTTTTTGATGTGTTTCGGAATGATGATTTTTTTTTATGCTGATTATGTTTTTCGTGCTATAAGTCTTATCCAAAGATCAACAGAAACAATGAGGCAGTTCAAAGCTTTTCTATTGTAATATATATATGTCTTGTTCAAAGCTTTTGTATGACTTTTGTTCTGTAACTGAAATAAAAAAGAAATTGAAGTAAGTGCTATATTTATAATTTAGTACTTAAGTATATATTAACTTCTAGGTTTGTTTTTTTTTTTTTTTTTTTTTTTCACAATTTTTTTTTTTTTTAAAGAGCACTTGGTTGTAACAAACAAATTCACCTTCATAATAAACAAGTTTGACTCTTTTTTTTTTTTTTTTCTTCTTTTTTTTTTTTAACACAGAAAAAAAGTTATTTTTAATGTACTAAATTTAATTTACGTAGCCGAAATAATATAGATAAAGGCTTTAACTTTTGTTGTTTGATTTATGATATTTGATAGTGTTATAGTAAAAATTCAGAGTATTTTCCTATAAAAACATAGTTACATTAGTTACTTTTTGATTTGTTATTGTAAAGATGAGTAAAAAACTTCATACATAGCCAAATTTATTTCAAATTCTAAATAGAACTGTAATGTAGTTTTTCAACTTTACTTGCTGTTCAGTTTTATCAACTTTAATATAGTAAATTAAAATTATGCTCATTAAAATGTGAATTTTGTGACAGTTTATTTTTCTTATTTTTAGTCTTTTCTTCGATGTAAGCATGTAAATTATACATCTAGCCGTAAAGAGCCTTTCTACGACATCCAGCTAAATGTTAAAGGAAAGAAAACAAGTATGTTACATTAATATTTTTATTTTTCTATGAGATTTTTTTTTTAAGTTTACCTAATTTAGCAGATAAAGGTTCAAAGTATTCTTCACTTTCTGATCGGTCTTGATATCTTATTTTCCCAAAGAAGGATTTTAATCAAGAATAAGAACACTTTCTTTTTAAGTTCACTTCACATTATAGGGATCATTTTATTTATATTCAAATTTAATTCGTATAAACACATTTCTTTAAAAGGATAACATTTCCAAAGGATAACATTTCCAAATTCATATATAAACTACCTTAAAAATATGTGAAGTGTTAAAAATTAAAAAAAAAAAATAGAGCTTAAATGATCAGTTGACCAACACAATTTACACTTTACAAATTCTTTATATTTATTAAAGTTCATAAAAGAAAAAGGGGGGGAAAATTCTAAATTTCCTCTTTAATATACTCATTAAAAAATTTTCTGAGGCCGAAATTACCCCTAGCAATTCTGGAAAACAATTTTGGAGGTATAAAAGCACATAAACACACACTCTTCCTTTCATTATTGATATAATAGTCTAAATTATTCAGAAGCATTTGAAGATTATTTTATACTACCCTTAGTATCCAGTTTTTAACCTCTTTCACGTGTATTTACATCCCCATGCCAGAATCATGGCGACATTGTCACAGAACATTACTTTTCTTTTCTGCTGAAATTTTCGAAAGATATTATCTCTTCTTCAGAATTGTGTTCAACGATGCCTTACTTGCGCAACAAAGTGGAAAAAAATGCTTGTGATTTTTCTATTTTCATTGGAGAATAATGAAGTAAAAAATTGGGTTTTCTTTTCTGTAGAAATTTTAGTTCTATTTTTTATGTTGTTATTACTATTGATTTCCTCATAGCTTTTAAAATCCCGTATTTTAAATGCGATATTTTTAATATGATATTATTTATTACAACAACTGAAATTCCGAAATGAAAACACACATTTTAGTAACCCCTTTTTGAATAGGAGTTTGATTCGTGTGATTTCGTCGTCGATCTTTTTTTTTTTTTTCGATGGCTACTACTGCTACAGAATTTGCGATTGTTATTATTATTTTTTTTTTAATTTGTGATGATGAATTACAAAATGTGAAATAGGAAATAGTGTGTAATTCCCCTCCAAAATGCGAGGATATCGCCCGTAATATATTAAAAAAAGATAAAGAGTAAAAAAAGATTACATGTTTAATTTTAAAAAATTTATTTAATAATTTTTTGATATTGACGCTTCTGTTACTTTAAATTAGTAACATGTTTATTTTTTTATTTTTATAAATAATATCTTGCAGTATTAAAGAGGTATGTCGCAGAAAGCCTGAAAAAATTTTGCCACTGCGATTTACATAATTTTAATTTAACTCTTTAACATGATCCTTTGGGAGAGGACAAAATGTTATATAGGATTATAAAGTTAGAAGGGTTAAGCAACTCTTTTTTTTTTGTACTTGGCATAGATTATTGTTACTTCGTGTTAGTGTTAATTCCATTGATGATTGATAAAATTTTGTAAAAGAATATTTATTTGCAAATAAGAAGATATAATTTTGAACATTGTAGAAGAAGTTGACATAATAACTCAGTATCATATTAAGCACGCAATAAGCACCCCAAAAGCAACTGGATTTGTTAAGTGTTACTCATAGTTTAATATTGCTTTATTTTTCTGATTTTGAGAACTTTATTTTATCTTCACTTTTTTCGACACTAAGGCTCTTATACCTGTAAATTATATATTCAATCTAATACACTTTGTAACTTCCCATTGATAATATACTTTTGGTTGTTTATGTTAAGTTTCTTTATCTATTTTTTCTTCCAGTAATAGAATCTTTTAAAGACTATTGTGCTACCGAAACTCTTGATGGGGAAAATAAATATGATGCCGGGGAATATGGCTTACAGGAAGCTGAAAAGGGAATTTTCTTCTCTTCTTTACCACCAGTATTACATCTGCATCTGTTGAGGTTTCAGTATGATCCTATGACTGATCAAAATATAAAAATTAATGATAGGTATGTTTTTAATCCTTTATTTTGTATGTTTCTTTAATAAATTAAATATATCATACGATTAATAAAAATAAATCATTAAAAACAGAGTAGAAACAATCTGTCTAGTTTTTATTAATTTATTATTATATCTTTCTGTATTTACATAATTGATAATAATTGAGACTAAAATAGATAGCACCACTAATCTAGCTGATTAACACAATGGATTATGTATTATTTTTTCTGATACTTAATAAAATTTTTAGAGTTTGATCAAAATACACTTTTCCAATTAGTTTGATTTCACCATTATGATATAAAAGACTCTTAACTAAACCGTAGGCATGATTTCCCCTATTGTATTATCTGTAATGCAACCAGTACATTGTAGCGAATCTTGTTACTACAATCTAAGCTTGTAAGAATGAAATGTTTATTTTTATTTTCGCTTAAGGTGAGGCAGGGGTCTGTCCAGACATTTTGTGAAAGGTCCGTTTTTGTAAAATTGTGAAAAAATTACTCGTAATTTGTGAATATAAAATAAACGTTAAGTCACATTCTTTCAACCAGGGTTCGCTTTTGTGAATTTGTGCAAATAGGGTCCGTTATTGCAAAATAACTTTTTCAAAGAGTTTTTAAATTGTAAAGACATACAAGATAATGCTCAACACTGTAAAATTATAATTAAAAAAATTAAATTTTAAAAAATTAACAGCAATTACAGCTACTAAATTAGCGATGTAACAAACAAATATTTGGTATTTAGTCTATACTGCTGAACGCAGAATGTTCATTTCAGACGAATTAAGAATGAAGCACCTGCCGAAGACAAAATTTAGTTGTTTACATCTGTCTTTCTCCCCCTCCCCCTTTCTGGGAGGGGTTTATTCGATTAACAAAACAATAATGAAGATAAACAAATTTGTGAAGGGTCCGATTAAAAAATTGTGAAGGGTTCGTTTTTAAGTTAAAATATTTTGTGAAGGGTCTGTTTTTATGAAAAGATATTTTGTGAAGGGTCCGTTAACGGACCCAAATTTCTTCTAAACAGACCCTTGTGAAAAGAAACAGTTTCTCCACCTTATCTTCTGGAAATTCATAATTACTTTGTTAATATACAAACAGAAGAAGAAACTTTTGTTTAAAACCAAGTAATTTTCTTCACGGAGGTCATTATCTGGCGGTCAGATAAATTGCTAAGATAAATTCCTCATTGTGACCTTTGCATTGACCTCTCTAATTTTAAAAGTTATCGCTTTTACTGAACTAGTTAAGTGAAAATAGTGCATTTGTTCTTGGTGCTAAAGTGGGATGCTCATTTTGTTCACATCAATCTGTAATTGGTGACGTCTAAGATTGAACACTCGGAGGATGCAGACTTTTGACGGCAAGGTGAGTTATATCAACCTAGGTGGTGAACCTGAGGAAAAAGAAAATAACTGTGTTCTTTCCCTGCTACTTTTGAAATTCTTTTATGGGCTTTTTATTTGGTTGCTAGCATTTAGCAAAATTTAATTCTACAAACAAAATAATATATAATCAAATGTAGAGTAAAAAATTTCAAACAAAGTTAATGTATGATTTTTTTTTTTTTTTTTAAGATTCTAAGTTAAATAGGCTAATCTGTTTTGTATTACAATTTTTATCCTTTGATATTTTAGATGTAATTCCTTACTCCTCCATATACAATTTAAATCGTTTCATACCTTAGTTGTAATACCTTATTCCTCCATATGCAATTTAAATCCTTGGATACCTTAACTTTAGTGCTTTGTTTTTTAAAATCATCCTAGACGTCTTTTGCTCTTTTATTGTTTAATGCACAAAGATTTTCGCTGCTCTTTGACTTAAACTGAGAGTCGAGACTCAAAAATGTTAAATTTAAAGATTACAAGTAACTTGTATTGTAACTCATTTACTAAAATACCTGTAAAATAAGACACAATGTTTCAGTAAGAAAAATTAGTGTTAGTGGACCTTCACAAGTTTTTACCACAACTGAGTGAGTAGTACACACCAATAATTTTATTGCTTTAGTAGTTCAGCTTTCCTCATACAACATGACCATGCAATATCATATTGTTTGTCTAATAATCCTAATTTTAATAATTAAAGTCTAATAATAAAAAAATAAAAAATTTCAATTATGTGATTTTTTTGCTTAAAATTGTGATGTGACCATAAATTAAATTTGTTAAAGTTGTTTTTTGCAATATTTCAGGTTTGAATTTCCAGAACAGCTGAATTTAGAAGAATTTTTAAAAAGTGATGAAGACACTGGACCGCCTATCTACACTTTGCATGCTGTGTTAGTCCACAGTGGCGATAACCATGGCGGACATTATGTAGTGTTTATAAATCCGAAAGGAGATGGAAAGGTAATTTGTTATAGCAGCAGTTTTTTGTATTATTTAAATTATGATTGGTGTTAGTTATTGGCTCATTTTATTTTATGTTTTTTAGTGGTGTAAATTTGATGATGATGTTGTGTCTCGCTGTTCTAAACAAGAAGCTGTTGATCATAATTTTGGTGGCCAAGAAGAAGATTTAACTGTCAAACATTGTACAAATGCTTATATGTTAGTGTATATAAAAGATAGTGCAATAAGTTAGTTTCATTTTTTGCTTAATAAAATATTTGAGTGCTACAGTAATAATTCAATATTTTTCCTTTACTTAATCTTATTATAATTACAGCTGATGTGTTGCAACCAGTTACAGAGCAAGATATACCAGATCAATTAGTAGACAGACTCCAAGAAGAAAGGTTTGGTTTTTTGTTATATATATTTATATGCGTAAGTTTAATCTCTTTAGTACAACCCTCATTGCCCCCCCCCCCTTCTTTTTAATAATGCCAAGAAAATCAAAAAAATCACTTCAAAAATATGCTTAAAATATTTTTGGCCTTTCAAAACAAAAATTTTTTCTTTGTTAATCAATACCAAAAGTCTAGAGGAAATTATTCAAACCACTGGAATGTTTGATATTACTGCTCAGCATGCTTGAAGCATCTATTGATGAAGAAATAGTGACAGGTTCATTCATTTTTATCCTAGGTGTAATCTATGATAATAAAAATAGAGTACTATTGTTATTTATTTTTATGATTGAGAATCTTCTACTGGAAGTTAGTCTCCTGTATGCATTCATTCATCTTTGTGAATTGGATTTCAAAGCGTTCAAGACATTTTATTTATTTGTTTTTAGAAATGTTGTATTAAGTAGTTTATTTAGGAGTTAAAACACATGGTAGTCGTGTCTCTTTGATTTTATGTTTGCTTAAACCAGAGATGGTGGATCTTTTTCAATTAGTGTGCCAGTTAAATGAGAATTTATTATTTTAGCAGTTCTAGTGTGTCACTTGATGCTCAAATTTGACATTTTCTCTTTAAAAAAACTAGAGTTCAATTCGAAAACAACTACTTAAAAATTTCCTTGAAATTTTCAATTCAGTTTGGATTATGTTTTTACGTCTCATCACTTTTTTTTCCTTTTCACGCTCACTCATTTTTCGTTTTCAAGCAATAGTCATTCTCCCCTACAATCTGGAAAATGTCATTGTGCTAATACTAGATTTGTTAATAATAATAGATTTGTTTATTTTTTTAAATATTTTTATTGAAAATAAGTAACTTAATCTGTTCTTCTTGCATACCACTGAAATACCTATCATGTACCACCTAATGGCACTCATTGCATAGGTTTGTCCTGTCTGACTTAGACTTTGAGATTCTCTGAAACATATGTTAATTGTCAAAAATGACTAGCCCTTAGAGGCTTAACGCTATGGGCTTCAAAGACAAATTTTGAATGAAATGAATATCAGAATCGAAAATTTAAAAAAAATAAAAACAAATGATGCTGTCCTATTTTTGGAAAGAACTGAGTCTCGAAAATTTTTCTTCCCTTAAATGTACTTTTAACCCTGTAAGCTCAACAAATTTGACGGCAAAATGTTATGTATTACTAACAAGTGAACTGTATTGAAATGAAAATATGCCTAAATCAAATAGCATGATTAGAAACTTTGGATGGGGTAAAAATTTACTGCAGTTGCTGTGGTATCCTAGTCCTATAGGTATCCTGAGAGAAAATATGCCCCCTCCAAGTTTTAACTCATTTACTTGTAAAATGTTAAAACTTTCAAGTGCCTGTGAAAACGTTGCGCAACAGCTAAATTATCCGCCTTCTAGTAGAGAGATTGGAATTTTAAATCCCAGCTGAATCTTCTGATTTACATTTTAGATTTCTAATCTAAAGTGATTAATAACTATTTAGTATGTTTTATTCAATGTGTAAATTATTAAATTATTATTTAATAATTTGACTTAATTTTTTAAAAGATATAAACGTTAAGAAACAAAAAGTTTTACGAGATGTTTTTACTTTTTAATTAATATATTTTAAAAAATCCTATTTTAATTTTTTCCCTTGTTATAATTATATTAAGTTTTTATTTAAAAAAATTTCCAACTAGGCTTCATATAAATAGTCTTGAATAACATATTTTAATCATAAAATAATAAAACAACTGTGAAATTTTTTTTCTAAAAGTTTAAATCTTGTAAAAAAAATTTATTTAAACTAATAAATAAAATTTTTATGTGTTGAATTAAGCATACTAAATATTTATCAATCTTATTAGATCAGAAATCTAGAAATATAAATGAAATGTCTCAGCTCTGATTTGAATCTATCCAATCTCTCAATATAACCGTTATGCCACATGTGAACTGAAGAGTTTATTGTTTTTGAGTAAATGCTCTGAAACTTAGAAGAGGGCATATTTTACCACCAGGCAACTGTAGCAGCAAATTTTTACTCTTATCCAAGGTTTTTAACCTTTCCATTTAATTTGAGCAGCTTTATTTCATTTCAATACGGGTGTACACTTTTTCTTTGTAAAAATAAGTCATTGAAAGATTTGGCCTTTATCTCTCTTCTAAACAATAAGGAATCTGTGTTTACCTATAAAATGACACAATATTATGATAGTTTGGAACAAACCGGGACTTCAATATTGAGTTGGTTACCTGTATATTACAGAATTATTAATTACCCGAGATAATAAAACAAGACTTTTTTACCGTTCATACATATTTTTAATCTTTTCTATTATTATACTAAAGGCATTTGCATATGATAAGCATTTTCTCAAATAGTTATTTTTAAAATTAAATAATACTTATTATTTTTGTATATTTAGGCGACAAGAGGCTTTACGGAGAAAGGAGCGAAATGAAGCCCATTTGTATATGAATGTACAAATAGTTACATCTGATAATTTTTGTGGTCATCAAGGAACAGATTTATATGATCCTGATAAAGTAAATTATAGGTACATTATTACAGTTTCTTAGTTTAAAAAATATATAGCTTTGAAAGAAAAAACAGATAATAATTTTTATTCTTTTTGCTATAGATGCTTTAAAATTAAAAAGTTATGTACCTTACGAACTTTCATGGAGATTCTATCCGATCAAATGGTATGCATTTATTTATTATTTTATTTTAGCATTCTAATAGTCTTTGTTCAATGCTTTAATCAATTTGTGTTAATAAAAAGTTATACAGTAGAGTATTGATAATGTAAGTGTCAATTATCCAATTAACCAGATTTCTCAGCTTTCTCCAAAAATAATTTTTACAAATAAAAATTTCTGAAGGAAATCAAAAAATTGCTTCTTGAAAATTTTTTCTCTTGCTTTATTCTGTCTTGGAATGCTGAACCAGTTTTATTAGTATTAAAAATCGTACTAAAACACTCATGCTATTTTTCTAGTAAATTGGAAAGAGTAAGAAAGTTTTTTAAACATGTCCTAAAACATGCGAAAAATTATGCTATCCTTACATTAAAAGATTGAGAAAAGGAGAAAACAAAATAATTGAATTTGGCTCTCTCTGACTCATCAACTACATTAGGTAGTTATTGTATCAGTTTTGAGTAAGAGGCTATGTAAAACAAAATACTCTCTGTGAAAAATTTGAACCTCTGCAAATCCTAATCTCTTTTAAAAGAGGAAATGTAAGTTAACTAAAAAACAGCTGGGTTTTCTTTTTCTGCCAAGTTGCCCAATTGTTCCAAATGTTCATTAATTAATGATCTACTGTATTTTTATCTTTTATTAAAGTTTACAATACTAAATTTCATTTACAGAAACTTCTTTCTTCTAATAAAAAAGGTTTGAGGAAAAATTTTATCTGAAAAATCAATATTTTGATTTGAAATTAGTTCTTATTTTCAAACTTGGTATTTTACAATTGCAGTACTAATTTACTACTTATTATCTCTATTCAATTTCAAAAATTTTATTTAAAGTTGTGAAAATTTCTTCATAGAAATATTAATTATTGTACAGAAAATGCAGAGTTTTATGAAATAAACTTCTATGCAGCATTTTATAGATGTCTATGTAAATGACATTTTTCATATTTGCATGTTAAAATTTTTATAAATGTTTTGCTCTGTTTATATTTAGTAGTTTTTTAAATTAAAGAAAATTTTATGTTTTATTTTTAGAAATATCCAATCAATATGATAAGGCCATGGCCCTTAATTTACCGAACGAATCAAACTTGCAGACCCGTAGCAATAGATACTGAAACTGAAGGCAGTAAACCAGTAAGATTAGAATCTATTAAACATGTTATTGTTTCATTTGTATTTATTCATATCATTAATTGATTCTACTCCTTTAGATAATAGATATGGCTGATAGCACTAGTCCGTGGACAGTTTTCTTAGAAACTGTTGAACCAGATTCTGGAATGCTTTCTATACCAGAATTTGACAAAGATAGTAAGTTTTTCCGATAATAGTATAGATCTAGCACTTTCTATTTAGCTCATTAATATTAAAACTTTTACACTTTGATTGTAAGCATTTATAAATGCATAGCTACAACCAGATTTGTTTTTATTTAATTCTATGTCTATGAAAACTGATCGGTATATTCAGTGTTCCTCAATATTTTTAATTGATGTTACACTAATATTATCATTTTATCTGTACCTTGCCTATTGCTTTACTGCTACAATGATCAACCTTAACCATGCACCAATTTCCTCACGTACAAGTTCATGTGCAGCACGTTAGTAAAGTATAGTATCTATTTTCTTAAACTATTTTAAGGGTTTAAATTTATTGTGTTTGATGCACTTTATGTAGCAGTACGTAAACAACTTGCCAATTGTGAGTCTTTTTCTCCAATCATTTTAACTGTGTGAGATTTGTTAATAAGAAATAGAAATGTTTTCAAATTTAAGAAATTTTTATGTAATCTTTCCCTTTAATCAATTTTAGAGATTAAAAAAAAAGCTTGTTTGCATCTGTATGCTGTTTTAAAATGTATTATTTTATGTTGCTTTTTGTACTTCCATTCAATTTATAATAGCTAATGTAATTGATATTAAACTCTTTGATGGATAGGTAAAAAATATAATTTTTTGATTTTATTTTTTCTTGCAGCTGATGTCCTTTTGTTTTTCAAACTGTATGATCCAAGAAATAAAAGAATGTCTTATTGTGGTCATACATATATGTCAATTAATTCCAAAGCTAGTAAGTGACATATTAGGACTTATAAATAATTCCTTTTTGTAGATATATTGATTATTCATTTTTCCTGATATAATTTTTTGTTCTTCCTTTTTAATAGGAGCTCTAATACCAATTTTGAATGAAAGAGCTGGCTTTCCCGAAGATACTGAACTTCTTTTGTTTGAGGTGATAAAAAAATTTTGTAAACTTTTTAAAATATTAGCAAAATTCTTAAAATAAAAATAACACATGTTTATTATTTTATGTCCATTTAGTTTAACTAACTAGATTATATTTACTTTTTAAATTTTCCTATAATTTTAAATGTTGATAATTATTACTTGTTATGTACATGACTTAAGTATGATACTGTTGAATGTTAAAATATGACAAAAGCATGTATTTATATTTTCTTCCATAAGAACTGAGATAAAAAAAACTTAAAAATTTTGCCAATTTTACATTAAACAATTCTATAAATGGAAGTTTTTTTTATTTTTAGATTTTTGTTTTGGAATCTACATCAAAACATTTTTGGAGTAACAAACTGTTAGCACTTAAAAAGATTTAGTTGTACATAATTTGTTTAAATATTGGCTTTATCTAAACTAAGCAGACTCTTAAATATTTATTTACTAAATTCATGTGTGTGCTTTAAAGGGTTGAACCTTCTTGCAAAAGCTGTGTGTCAATCTCATTTATGGAAAACTGATTTGTTCTGTGAGGGAAGTAAAAGCTTATATAAGTTTATAAATATATATATTGATGTAGTATGGGAAAGTAGAGATGTAGTTGATGAATACAACTGTAATAAATGCTAAATCAATTATAACTTACAATATTTATTAGATCAGTGATTCTCATGTTATTTATGCCACTTCAATGTCTTATAATCACACACTAAAATAAATGCAAACCTCTGTAATCCTAGGTTGACTACATACTAAATAGATAGGTTTATTATAATCATTTTGACACATTTGTGTGTTGACAAAATTAGTAAAAGTATAACAAATAAAATTAGTGCTGCAGTGGCTGAAGGGATAGAGCATTCGGCTCCCTATGAGGTGACCCAGGTTTGAATCTAAGTGGAGGCTGATTGATACGAATCATGCTCTCAGTTTGCACCAGCTAGTGCTGATGTCAAATATCCTCAGTGGTATTGGTTAGAATTCTCCTGCTGTCGGGGTTTAAACGTGAAAGTTTTTCTCTCCATGTAACGCAAATGCAGGTAGTTGAATCAGAAAGTTTTTTTGACGAAGACTAGTTTATCCCAATGCCTGATCCAGGAGTTCCCATTGTATTCTGGGTTGGGTCCAAAATTACAAGGCTACAGAGTTGAACATAGACGCTCAGAGAGCCTCCTGTTCATTGTTGAATTATAAAATAAAATAAGTAATATTGAATGTGATATTCAAAATGTTGTTCTTCCTCTCTTTTTATATAATTTTTTTATCAGAAAAAGTTTTATAGTAGTTTTTGAAAGGGAACTCGTTATAAGATGCTTCGACTCACACAATATTTTATTTATTTGAAATTTATTTAATAAAAAATATGTCCATTTAATTATTTACACAGCATGTCTTTAGTTATTGATGAGGCATTTTGAAAAAAAACCAAGTACCTTTTTGCATAAATTTTGAAAACTTTAAATTTCAATATTTTATAAATTTAACAAGAATTTTCTTGAAATTTTAAGATAAGCTGGCAATTTTATTAAGAGGCATAACCTTAATAAAATAAAATAAAAAATCTTAACTGCCATAACTCAGTCAAAATTATTAAAGATAGGCATACATAAAAGGTACAAGAGTGTTAAAAGAATGCAAAAGCTTAAAGATATTTCAAACATCATTGTTTGGCACTTGAAAGTAGCATACAGAACTGTACTTAATTCTTAAAAACTTAATTCTGAATATGATATAGATTTTAACAGAAAATGTCAAAAAATTTCTAAGTTGGAGAAAAAATTTATGCACCTGTAAAAGAAATGCTTTTATAATCAACATGCTAAAAAAAATTATTATATTTTTACCTGAATAGTTTTTTTCCCCAGATATAAGCAGTCAACAAAAATTGCAAGATGATTTGTCTTATTGAAACCCTTAGATAGAACTGTACTGAAATTTAAATGTGTGTAAGTTTTGTTCATTACTAAAATATTTTCTTTTAAATTTTTTTAGGAAGTAAAGCCAAATGTAGTAGAACGTATTGAAAATATAGATATGCCATTAGAAAAAGTTCTAGATGAGCTAATGGATGGTGATATAATTGTTTTCCAAAGGGCAGATTTGAACTTTGCCGATTATGAATTGCCAACAGCTAAGGAGTATTTTCGGTTAGTTATTGCAATTTCTTTTTTTATATTTATATATTTTTGCGTATTTGTTATTTTCTTAATTTTCTTTTTCCTCTATTATCATATTTGGAGTCCAGCTTTATAGCAAAACATTGCTTAATTATTAAATACATGAGTGATTCTGATTATCTCTTATTTTAAACTAGTATACTAATAATATTTAAAAATATCTGTCCTACACCTAGTATTTTTTGACATTCAGCCTTTGCATCCCATTTCAAATAAATATTAATTTTTAAAAAATTTTTTAAATCTCTAGTTGTGAGCAATAAGAAAAAAAAATGGTAATTTAAAACTCTCTCTTTCTTGTTACATTTTTAATCTGAAAGAATGTTTTTCGTAACACTATATTTCATATGTTGTACATTTTTATATTAAGCTTGTATTTAAGAAAATGAAATTGTTTATTTGGCTAACTGATTAATCATCTATAAATATGATTCAAACTTCAGTATAATTTTTAATTTTGGCATATAATGGATTTAACTTTTTTTTTTGTAAACTATCTTTCCTATCTTTAAACCTGTCCCTTATTGCCAATCAGTGTGAGTTTTTTTACTTTTATTCCATTTATAATGTTTTCTTTTCTTTTCTTTTTTTTAGTGATCTCTTTCATCGAGTTGAAGTTATTTTCTGTGATAAAACTATTTCTAATGACCCAGGCTTTACTGTAGAACTTTCCTTGAAAATGAATTATGATCAGGTTTGAAAATTTATTGTTTTTTTTTTCCCCATTATTTAATTTGAGTTTTTTTTTTTTTCTTTGTTTTTTTTCATTTGTATCATGTACCAAAATGTACCATTTAAAACATGTTGACTGGAAATATTGGATACTTTAAACTTTTCTTGGTTTATTGCAATTAATAATGAATAATTTTTTTTCAGATGGCTCATGCTGTTGCAACAAAACTCAATACCGATCCCTATCTGTTACAGTTTTTTAAGGCTATAAAGTATGTAGCAATAATTTTATTCAACATTATATTAATTTATAACCAGTAATTAAATTTAATAAAGCTGAGTGGTTTCTCATTTTTTTTAAGAACTCGTACTGAAAGTTTTTGTCTCCTTTATTTACCCTTTAACTGTATTGTAAATTTGCTTTTTTTTTTTTATTCAATAGGTTATTCAAATGTAAGGAATAAGATTAAATGTTTGGTTATAGTTAAATGTAATCACATTTAATCATAACCAAATGCTTAAAGCTTAGAAAGAGTTAAATACAGCATTTGATTCTAACCTAACAAGCCTAGAGCTTTGTGTGAATTATTCTTTTTTAAGACTTTTAAAATATTTGTACATAATAATTACTCTTATTACTTAAAAATTTCATTGTAAGGGCTGAATTTATGATCTGAAATATTAACTCAGTGCATACATAGCGTATTTCTTTTAGTTACAGAGATGGTCCTGGCGCTCCACTCCGATGTACTTATGAAGGAACTTTGAAAGAACTCTTGGTTCCAGTAAAAGCTAGGCAACCCAAAAAAATGTATTATCAACAGGTAAGAATGTTTGATAAGTTTCTAGTGCAAGTTATTTAAGTGAAATTAGCGAAACTAAGTAATCCTCCAAACGTTTCTACTTTACAAATCATTTCAAAATTCTCCCTTTTATGTATATTTGTCTCTAATAATAACATGAGAAACTAGTTTTTCATTGCAAGAAAACCACCAGCTTAAAAGTTAAAAAAAAAAAATGAAGGACTAACATTCTGTAAATTGAGACAGTGGCTTATTTTATATATTAAAATGTTTTAAGTAATTTTGTAGCGTTTAACTTTTTAAAAGTATGATGATTTGATTAGTTTTAACTTTGGAAATAAGATTTTAAAATGTTCAAACCCTATATATATAAATGGCCAGTTAGTTAATATCACTTTTATATATAATTTTTTAATTATTTTAATCTATAGCATACTTATAAAAAGTGGAATTTAAAATTTAGTCATAAGTCATGTTCTTTAAGAAAAATGAGAAAAATTTCGGTAATAATTGGAAAATTACAACCTCTCATTACTTAGCCATATTAATAAGAACATGTATCTAATTTGTTTTTCTTTTTCTAAGTGTATATAAGTTGTATTCAAAATAAAAAAAAAAAGTTAAAACTACTTAATAGTAGCTATTTGAAATTAAGCAAGTTTCAATTTATTGAACTTTACAACAAACTAACAAATGAGTTAATATTCTAGAACTTATAAATAATGTAAAATATTAATATATATTTTCAATTTTGGTTTTAACTCTTTGTTAAAATATCACTGATTCCATTACTAATTATATTAACAAAATATTTACTTTTCAGGTTTATCTTAAGTATAGAAATTTATGTAATTTTTATTAAGAACTCTCTTTAGTCAATGAGACACGGAAAATTGAAAATCATGAGTTTGAAAGACCTTTACTCTCCAAAGTCTAGCAAAATGACTGTTATTTAAAATTTATTGTTGCATTAAAACAAATTTTAAAATTGATTGCGTAAAATATTGGTTGATATAAAAGAAATAAATTAGAAATATAAGTGACGTGTATCTTAATTTAAGTAAAGATCTCTGATGTTGTCTTTGTGGACAATTTTGTAGACACTGACTATATTGTTTTCTTATCATTGAAGGATTTTTAACTGACCTCATTTTAAAGAGATTTCTAAAGGTAATTGAACAAAAACAGACTTCAGTGAGGAACCTCAAAATTCCATTATCTCTATTGGCAATCTCTGTACATGCAATATTCGATTTATTGGAAAGGGGAAAACTCATTGGGGGATCCCTGTCATCTTTAACTAATTATTTTTTTATTTGATCTAAAAGAAGCTTTTACTAAATTAAATAAAGGAAAGAGGAAAATTACTGTCTTTTCCTAATTACAACTCTTTCCGTCACATTGATCTGGTAATCTATTTGAAGATTTCTTACAAGAATATGTTAAGAAAGTAAAAAATAATGCATATAAAATAAATGTTTCAACGTATTAACTAAATATTATGATCTACAATTTATTCATAATAAATTTTAAGTAATTCTTTACCTAAATTATAATTTTCATGAATTATAATTTTCATGAATTAAAACTCTTTCTATTTGTATAGAATTATTGTAATTAATAATTCACAATCATACAGAGCAAATTATTAATGTGCTTACAATTTATTTTTATATGTTGTGTTAATTCTTTTAATTTCTTTCTTACAAGGTTTCTGAATCATTTTCCGAAATAATACTTCTAAACCTTAAATATTACATAATTATCTAATTTTATGAATTAAAAAACAATAGTTTCTTATTAGTTTCTTCCCCTCATTTGGCACTTGAAATTCAAACAAGGCAAAGAGAAGTTGCTGTGATGGTGTTTCAAGACTTTGATGTAGATATTTGTTAATTCTGAGAGCTTAGTATTCATTTAGCAATCTTCTGCATCAAACAAGTTCACTCTATAAAAATAATAATTTTTTTTTTAATTGCTACAAATTATATTGATGTATAGTTTCTTTTTTAGAAATATAAAGCTGGTTTTCATTGATAGAATAGAATATTTCTTGTTAAAACTTTTTAGTAATTGATATTAAAATTAATTAATTTTAATTTACTTCCCTTTATATTTCAGCTTAATATTAAAGTTAGTGAATTAGAGAACAAAAAGCAATTCAAGTGCACGTGGGTGAATAGCAAACTAAAAGAAGAGGTAATCTATGTTTTATTTCTGTTTTTAAATTAGCTAATAATTTAAATCTTGCCTTAAATATATATCAGGGATGAAGGACTTCCGCGAAAAAGCGGAAATCCGCTTTTTTCTCCCAATTCTTAAAATTTCCTACCATGTTCCAAGAACTAAAATTTTTGGGGAGTTCAAATAGAGAAACCCAAGCCACTCGAACGATAGTCGGACTTGGAATGAACTTTTCCCCCCTGCAGTAGCCTAGTGAGAAAAGGATCTTCGGAAGAAAATTTGTGGAGCTTCAGCAGGTACGCCGTTGTTTGATAACCACGACTTCCGCTATAGAGTGGAAAGGAGTCTAAGCAGTTTCGGCCGCAGATTTTTGATTTATTATTATATTATTATTTTTTTTGGCTGATTTTCGGAATTTTAAATATTAGGAACTGCGCCGGAATCTGCTAAAATCGCGATTCTTAATCAGACGATTTTAATATCAATCATCGATTTTCATATTTAACTGATTTTAAAGTTACGTATTGCGATTTAAAAATCTCGCACTAGCAATTCCCATTCACTAAATTTGAAAATCCAATATCGTGATTTGTATTTAAGCTTTTTTAAAACCTAATATCGCGATTTGTATTCCCGCAAGTTTAAAATCCAACCTCACGATTCGTATTCACGCATTTTTAAATCCAATATTGCGATTCTTTATCACGCAGTTGTAATATTAGATATCGTTTTTCGTGTTTGTGCGCTATTTAAAAATTACTCATCGCGATTCATACTCACGTGATCTAAAAATTATGCATCGTGATTCTTATTTAAGCGATTTAAAAATTCAATATCGCACTTTTTATTTTTTAAATCCAACCGTGCGATTCATATTCACGCGGTTTTAAAATCCAAAATCGCAATTCATATTCACGTGGTTTTAAAATCCAACCGTGCGATTCATATTCAGGCGATTTTAAAATTCAATATCTCGTTTCATATTTCCGCGATTTTAAAATCCAATATTGTGATTCATGTTCACACGATTTTAAAATCCAGTATCGCGTTTCATATTTACAAGATTTTAAAATCTAGTGTCATGTTTCATATTCATGCGATTTTAAAACCCAATGCCGCGATTCATATTCACACGATTTTTAAATCCAGTGCCACGATTCATATGCACGCGATTTTTAAATCCAGTATCACGATTCACATTCACGCAATTTTAAAACTCAATATCACGATTCTTGAAAGTAGTTGAAGTAAGTTTTCTCTTGAATTAGTTACTGTGAAGATGTGATATTTTTATTTAGTAAGTAATTTAATAGTCGCGCCTTCCTATAATTGCTTAATTTTCTTTATAGTAGTGGTAAAAATTTTAAAATTATATTTTAAGAAAAATTTAAAGTTAACTGTCTAAATGCTTCTGCCACTTTAAATATTAAATAATAATCTCCCGGCATAGTTAAAATTTGCTTTTATATATCTCATCAATATCACAGTGTCGTATAGAACACTCCCCCCTCCCTCCTCCCAGTGACCTGCGTTGTAAAAGTTCAGCTTTTTTTATTTTTGTCCACTTTTATGCCTGATATATATACTTTTTATTTTATTTTATAACCGTCGTTGAACAGCCGACCCAACTTAATGGGTTTACGGTTACTAATGTTCAACTCCGTAGCCTTGTAATTTTGAACCCAATCCAGAAGACAAGGGAACTCCTGGATCGAGTATTGGGAGAAATTTGCCTTCGTGGAGGACTTTTTTGATGGAGCTAACCCGCATTTGCGTTACATGGAGAGGAAGACCACGAGAACCTCCCACGGTTAGCCTGACGGCAAGGGGACTCTAACCCATGATCCGTCTACCACTGAGGATATTTCACGCCAGCACTGTGGTCAGTGCAAGCCGGATGCGGAATTCGTATCGACTGGGATTCGAACCTGGTTCGCCTCATTGGAAGGCGAACGCTCTATCCCCTGAGCCATCACGGCTCATATATATATACTTATGAAATTCTTTTATCTGCTTCTACATTTTTGTCGATTGCATGCTATTAATAGTTTTTTATGGGTTTGCTTAGCTCTAATTTTAAGCATACAGAAAAACATTAGTCAAGCATCATTTTTATGAAATTTTCTTTAAAAAATTGTCTTTCAAAAACCCTTAGAAAGAGTGTCCTACCTAACAGTGGACGGAATTACTCATATCTTTATATAAAATTTATTTTAATATGAAATTTATTGGCTCATAATTCAACAAAACTTTTGTATAAAAAAAAATTTAATTATGTAACTTTTTCTTTAACCCTTAGATATATTGTTATGTAAAAAGGCATGAGATCAAAGAAGAAAAAAAACTTTGTTCAATTTTATTTCTGGATAATTTTACCTAGAAGTGAAAGTGAAGAAAATTTCAATAAAATTATTACCTTATGTTTTGAGAAAAGTATATTTTTTTATACATAGTTAATTTTAGCTACTGGCCGATCAAGCCTGATAAGAGGAATTTCCAAAGGCGTTTTCTTCGAAAGTTATACATTGATTAACTTAAAGACTTAAGTAAAATATTCATGTATGCATTTCTTTTTTTCCTTCCTATTAAACATTAATTATTAAAAAAAAAAAATTTATTTTTTTTTTTATTTGGAAGGCTAAAAATACTCAGAAAATGAAAATCAGATGGATAATATAAAATTTCTAACAATATGAGATGTTAAATGTGATATTGTTCATCAATTATAATCTCTCTACCTTTATTTATCATTATTTGTATAATACATTTGCTTTTACCTTTATTTTGATTTCCGTGTTTAACATATTTATTTTTATTGCTTCTTTTCTATATCAGCTATTTGTTGAACTTTTATTTGTATTTCTTCCGAGAGTTTGCACCAAAGTCTCCAAGAACATTCTGGAAATAAACGTAAACTTCGATTCGAAAATTTTTGCGATATTTCTTTACCAATTTTATCTATAATTATGCTTCTTGCATAGAATAGAAAAGATAATGAAATATGATATTCTAAGCCAGTTGAAGAAAAATGGCTGCATTCATTTTTTAAAAATTTTGATGAAATAATTTTTGACTACATACATAAAGTTTTTGATATAAGAAGTTTGATATTTTGCTAATTATAGTGATGCTATTATTATTGAAATTCTGTGCGATGGTTTTAATATAAGAAATATAATTTATTTAATTGACCTATAATTTTTTATTACTTTTGCAAAATTTTTTGTGCAGTCTGCATTGAACTTTGATATGTTTAGCTGTTTTATGAATTGAAAGACAAAAACCTTATTTGCCTGTGATATTTTTCTCTCTCTTTCTATAGAAGCGTAAAAAGAATTAATATTTTGTACCTATGATGCTTAATCATGGTAATAAGATTTTTATGACTTATTGTGGTAATAAGTTGTTTTTATTTCAAACTGTTTTCTAAATAATAAAATTAATTTGCTACCATTTATTGTTACTAAAAAAATATTGTAAGAGAAAAAAGTTGATAAATTTGAAAATCTGAACTTTCCTTCTTGTGTTTGTTTAGAAAGAACTAGTTTTGTATCCACCCAAAAATGGTACAGTTGCTGATCTATTGGAAGAAGCCAAAAAACAAGTAGAACTCTCAGAAAATGGCTCTGGGAGACTCAGGTATGAACTGAAAATTATGTTTATTTTAGAAAAAAATACTAAATGACATTTTAATGGCCCATTTCTGTTTGTTCTAAGTTTCTATTTAAAATTATTTGTTCTTTTCTCTCTAGGTTATTAGATATAATTAGTTATAAAATATTTTCTGTATTGCGAGAAGATATGACTTTAGAATCATTAACTAATGCAAATACAAAATGCTTAAGAATAGAAGAGATACCAGCTGATGAAATTGGTCTTGCTGAAGATGAATTATTGATACCTGTTGCTCATTACCAAAAGGTAAGACACCCGTTTAATGATGTGGGTGATATTCACTAATTGGATCAAAAAAGTTTTAAACATCGTCATTTAATTCATTATTTATACCTTGCCTTATATTCAGTCTAAATCATTTCTTAAAATTTTGATTTCTTCAGTTATATAAGTATGATTTAATTTTGGTATTTTTATTCAATTTAAAATACCTAATTTGAAATTAATGTTAGTCTTTAAATTATATTAAATGGTAGTAGATATTTTCTTTTAGGCAAACTTCATGTGTGCAGATATTATTCTTGCTTAAAATTTTTATATGATAAATTTGTTCTACAATGGTTGATTTTCGATTATTTTCTTGAATATGATATATTTTTGTAAATTGCAGGAAGTATTTTCATCATTTGGAGTTCCTTTTCTCCTTAAAATAAAACATGTAAGTATTCTCATATTTAATTTAAATTAATAGTTATAGTAATCAAAAGAATTCTACTAATAGTTGTGTCTGTGTATATTTTTCATAAAAATTCAATTTAATCTCAATCTATAATAATAGATAGCAATATATATCTTAAATATTGCTTTGAGTCTAGCTACAATCTGATCTGGAATTTTGTTAATACTATTCTGAATTACTAAGAAAGTTTATTCACCTATAAAGTTGAAACTCAGCTTGATTATACACTTCAGTTGTATTAAAAGTTTGCATTTATGATATTTAAAAATGTTAAATACTTGTTTGTTACAAAATAAGTTGGTATTAATTATGTACTGTTTTTCACCTTTTGGAAATTTTTACAGGCTCAAAAGAATTTGTCTTCCCTGTATAGTTAATTTCTTTAAAATGAGAAATCATAATCATTTTTGTTTCTTAAATTGAACAGAAAATTTATCATTGACCTTTTTTTCTAATTTTGAAAGTAAGTTTAAGATCTTGTAAATAAAAAAAATGTGCTTAGCTTATACAGTGTAAATATTCATATTTTCATCTATCTTTATTTTTTTCAGGGAGAGCCTTTTTCTAAAGTAAAAGAAAGGATACAAAAAAAATTAGAAGTTCCTGATAAAGAATTTGAAAGGGTAACTTTTTAAATAGTAGTTATTTTTATTACATTACTGATGTTCTGCCTCCTTCAAACTCACTAAATATTTTGATTTCTTTTTTCAGTATAAATTTGCTATCATTGTGATGGGTAGGCAGCAGCCCATTCAAGATGATGTAGACTCAATAAATTTACCTGATTTTATACCTCATCCTCAGAGTGGTAAGTTAAAAAAAATAAAAAAATAAAAATAAATAAAAAGTTTATGGTTCAGGAGTGATTGTATTCTGGATGTATCCCAGAATTCCGGTTTCTTCGTGTCATCCCTGTCTAAAAACAGGACATGTGTTCTTTTTTTATTTATTTATTTTGCAAAATTTCCCAAATCTCAAGACTATTAGTCCGCGGACTTCTGCGAATCCAAAACTTCTAATCCAGCAATAGTTTTAGAGTTCTGCTATATAAATTTTTTTTTAACTTTTGCTAAATCTGGTTAATGCGGCTTTTACGCATATATGATTCTTTCTCCAATTGGCGGCGATTCACCGATTTGATTCCTTTGGTTTAACAGATTTTTTCCAGTTTGGATATTTGGAACTGTGCCTGAATCAGTTGATGTCGCGATCGATATTCGCGCGATTTTAATATTAAACGACGATTTTTGTATTTACCTGGTTTAAAAGTTACTGGTTTTGATATGTGATGACATGATTTAAAATATCTTGATTTGTATTCATGCGTTTTTAAAATCTAATATTACGATTCGTATTCGCACCTTGTTAAAATCTAGAGGGTTGCCACGGGTCAGGGAAAACCTGGAATTGTCGGGGAATTTTTATTTAAACTCCAAAAATCAGGGTAAGCTGCAATTTTTTTTACAAAAACCTTTAATATTCCTATATTTATATATACCTGAAAAATAACCTGTCTTAAAATTGTCAGCAACAGTAATCAGTTGTTGAGATTAGAGTTAAATAATTCTTACATCTATTACAATTATTTATTGTAAAAATTTCAACATTTTAGTCCAACTGAAATGTTCCCATCCTCATTTAATAATATTTTTATTACTCAGAAAATCTAATATTTCACATAACAAATAAAAAGAGTCAAAAGTTTTCGGATAAAAATATGGTCTCAATTTTCATTGGAATTAATCTGGAAAAGTCGGGAAATTTTTTTACGCAAATTGAGTGGGAACCCTAAATCTAATATTACGATTCATATTCACGCGTTCTAAAAATTCAATATCGTTATTCATATTTGCACGATTTTTTAAGTCCAATAGCGCATTTCAAATTCAATATTCTTAAAAGCTAAATTTTTTCTTAAAATAGTTACCATAAAGGTGTGATACTTGGGTAACTTCATTGTGAATCATAGTTTCAAAAAATATTAAACATGTATGGTATATAGATTGATATCGAGTTTTTGCACATAAAATTTTCAGAGTTTTTCGCTTTGTGTCACAATTACCTCTGATAGTTATAGTTGCTATAAATTAAAGAGTTGAATTAATATTTGATAATATTAGAATCTACTTCCCTAAAATTTGGTCATGCTACTTTGGGCAAATGATCAAATCTTAAAACCTATACCCTAAGTTAAGACCAAAAACAAAGCACAATTCAACCACCATGCCAAATGAGACTGTTCACAGAAACTAAGAAAATTTATTGAAATATATTTTTTCTGGTACGTCTACTTATCACGCTAAAAGTATTTAACAATTATAGTATTTATTGTCCTTAAGGAGCAACTTCTATTACCATTAATTATTTTCAATGATCTCAGGTTGTTTCAAGGGTGACAAAGACATTCTATCCCTGATAAATTTATTTACTCTAGTTGTACTGATATTTGCATGCGGGCGTAATACATATAAATTGGGTACAATCGTTATTCACATGTTAAAGGAGTTTTTTTTTTTTTTTTTTTTCAAAGAATAATTTTTAAGCTTTACCTGTTTTATTAGCAGTTTAAAAAGAATAAACATTAAATATATTTATGGTTTTTTTTTTTTTTTTTCTTTTTCACTAACTTGCTAAAATATATGAATTATTGCATAACTTAATACATTATTTTATATATTTTTTTTCTTTTAATAGAAACTAACATTCTATTATATATATGTATATATATATTTAATATACTTTTTTAAATTATTAAACTGTTAACTTATTTTGTCCTAAAAATTGTCCCTTGATATAACTATCTTTATATTTTTTTAAGAAAAATATTGTAACAAGTTTTAATGTAGTAAAAGTGGAACAGAATATACCAATAAAGAATTTTTAAGGACTACTAATAAATGCTCTGTTATAATATCAAGAAATTATTATTTCTGTGTTCTTACATTATTTAAAAGCTTCTTACAAGTTTTTTTGTTTTGCCTGATTTTATGTAATCTGTAATATGTGTGGGAGAATTTATAAATGTATTGAATAAATAAATTGCATTTTAATTCAAAGTCAGCTTTTCTTCTTACTTAATAAAAGAAATTTGCTAATATTTTTTTAATGAAAGATTTTGTTGTTTTCTTATACTTACAAATAATATTACATTTTATGAACTTGATACATTCTATGTTCCATTGCAGGTAATGCAGTTCAGCCAAAACCCTGGTTAGGATTAGAACATGTAAATAAAGCTCCAAAGCGATCAAGATATAATTACTTGGAAAAAGCAATCAAAATTCATAACTGACAGTGGCATTGTAATTATTTAGAATCATTATTGTAAGTATAGAATATCTATGCAAAAATTTTAATCTAAGTTAAAAAAAAAAAAAAAATTTAAATTAATTTATATAAATATAGTAAAAGTTTGTTATAACCACAATTTACAATAGCTGATGGAATCGCTGTAATAGAAAAATAATCATTAAAGGCAGTTGCACGTATTTAGTGTTAAAATAGCAATAAAAAGGGACTAAAAGATAAAATAGGCATGTTTACATTTTCATATTTGATTTATTTATTTTTTTTTTTTTTTAAAGTTTTGTTTTAATTGTTAATGGTTTTTCATTTTATCCCTTACGGTATTGTATTTTCTTCCACACTCTTAAACTGCAACTATGACATAGTAGTTAATCTCATTCAAGTTAGTACCGAAAAGTTGCCAAATCTTTGATTTCATTCTTAACATTGAATATAGATTTTAGTAATTAATTGTCACAAAGAAAAACAATGGAACATTTTAGATATGTGGTCAACAAAAAGTACATTGCTTTGAAATGTGCCGCAATATTCCTAAAAACATCAGAATTTTCCTGTAAGAGTCAAAGATAGAAAGAATTGTTCTGATTGTAAGAAAGAAATGAGTGAAATGTTTGTTTATCCCTTTTCTGTATTGATACCAAAAATAGAATTAAAATATGTTCCATTTTGCCTTTTTTTTTACGTTGCTCTTTTTGACCTATTACATGAGAGAATTGTATTTCCATTAAAGAAAAAAACTGTTGCAATAGTGGCTAATGATTTTAGAATCATTATAAACCTTCTATTTTTGTATTAGTATTAATTTCAAACAATGAAATAAAAACTTATAGCAATAACATACTTTTTAGTTTTGCAGTTTTATACTCTGGTAACAGTATATTAAAAAATGTGCATTTTTTTTTAATGTCGTTCAGTCACAACAATTCAAATATTCTTCTTTTAATGGGGGGGCTAGAATATTTTATTTCTCTCCGATATTCGACGAGATTTGATCACCAAATTATTTGTATAGGGAAAATCATCTTAGCTGTGAATTATTTCTTTGTTAATATTATTAATCAAATGGTTCATTATGTAATTTAATGACTAGAATAATTAAAAAATTGTTAAATTAGTTATATTTAGGTGGAAAATAAACGTGTTGTAAAAATATTAGTAACAATTTATTTTTATTGAAGCAAATGTATTATACCTAATATATATACTTCATTCTGCCTAGATTACATCTTTTTACCTTACTTTTTGGAATTTTACAAATAAATGCATTTTAAAAAAAAAGAGTTCAATAAGTTTAAATTCTATATCCGGCCAAGTTTGTTGAAATAACAATTATATTGGTGGATTTTTGATTTTTATACATAAAAATTATTTCACTCTGGTAGTAGAAAATCTATTTCCTTAGCTGTTAGTAAGCTAGATTTTATTATAGATTAAACTTTTAAAAATATCTTTGTTTGTTGATATTATAATAGAGAAATCATACTTATTCTTTATCTGCCCACACATGCACTATAAGAAGTTTTTTCTAAGGATAACGAAATGTAAACTTCTACTATAACTGTAAGCAGAAATATCTTAAATTTTTTCAGCACCTAAAACCTCATCAATGATTAACAGCGAATTTATGTATCTTTAAATTAATTAGATATAAATATAATGATTAAAATTTTAAATCAAGTTTTTTAAATAAAAGAGTAAAATATCAAAGCATATATCTTGCTACCACTTTAAATATAAAAATAAAATTTTTCTGATGAAATAGGAAAATTTGGCAGCTATGGAGTTTATAACTAATACCCTTCTTTCGAGCCTTTCCTGATTCTTCTTTATATTTACGGATAATTGCAGGAGCTTATTAATGATTCGGTCAAATTTAGAATTTATTCTGCAGAATTGAAATTTCACCCTCTCTAAGATATGTTTACGACACCCCTGCACTTCAGACAGAGTGGAATATTTCTTTTCAATTTATGCTTCTTTTTTTTTTTTTAATGCTAATTAGATTTAAGTAATCTGCACATTTGAATTTTTTAATTACAAATGTTAAAAACTTATGGATTTTCTTATTTTCTTTCCACTAGTAATTTATGCTAAATCTCTGCCTCTAACTCAGTATTAGGTTATGTCATTTCATGATATAGAATTTTTTGTGAAAGTTACATGATTTCTTTTATGATCAGAGTCTTATCTTTCATTTGGCTGAATGAAAGGTGATAAGACTCCTATAAGCATCTTTTATCCCTGCCGTTAGACTAATCATTACTACCACAATTATTGTATTTTAAAATAGTGATTTTTTTAATCTGTTTAAAATAAAATAAAAATTATATATTGTGGATTGGAGTGAAATTGGGTGCCTGGATCGTGTGTAAATTAGTTTTATTTTTTTAGTGGACAAACTCTGAATTACACATTACTAGTTAAGAAAGAGCTACCATATTAGCTTCTTATGGCTGATTAATTCATGGTGTCTTGTTTTATTATGGGAACTCTAATGTTTTTGAGTTATCCTTATTTGTTATAAAAATTAGAGTTATAAAAATTATTTTTAGTCAAGCTTATTATACTTTTACTAAAGATTCATACCCTAACAAACAATGAGATTTCATCCTGTAATAGCAGTGTTCTATTTTTATTACCTCTGCTCTCCGGGTAAAATTGGCCTTAGTAGCAAAATAACTTGGACCCTCATTGGACCAATATTCACGAATCTTGGCTCAATAAGGGTTCAAAGAGTCGTTATTTTCGAATATTGGCCCTATATAGAATTGTCACATTCATCCAATATTTTAATTATTTAGCCAATATTGATTCCTCAGTGCACGTTCTTATAAGACCCATATTGAGCCAATTTTGAAGCCAACTAGGGCCAAGATAAAATTGTTAGGCAGATACCCCCTTGATATGTGTCTATGCCGAGCCCAGGAAAGCTGCAGTGCAGGAGAAGACAACTACATCCAAGGCTGAGCAAAAGTCTTCGAGCCCCGGGACAAAATTTATTGCAGGCTCTTTCTTTAAAACACAAAGCCTTATTTTCATATGTTGTAGAATTATTGAAGACCCTTTATACAAAATTGTATTTTTTATATTGATAAAAAGAAATTTTCTGAAATTTCTTTTACGTAAAAAAACTAATAAACATTATATTTTTGTAAAAAATTTTGATGGGGCCTTCAGCAATACCAAGCCCCAGAACAATTATCCCCCCCCCCCCCCGCTTGAGTATGACCTTGACTCCAGCAAGTATGTTATATGATGCTTTACATGACTCTCATGTAAAGCATCATATAAAATAATCATCGACGTTTTCACTATTGTAGTATTTCTAGGAATTTATATTTCGTGAGAATCACTGCTTGATCTATGACTTATTTCGTGAGAATCACTGCTTGATCTATGACTTCTCTTGTCTTCTGGATTGGTTCAAAATTACAAGGCTATAGAGTTGAACATCAGTAATCATAAACCCAGAAATTGGGTCGGCTGTTCAACGGCGGATATGGAGAAAAAAAAAATGTGTACACAATTTTACCTTACTAGTGTGGTACCTTTTTCTAGAAAAAAATCATTTATAAAAAAAAGGTAATGCATCAATGTCTTTTCAGGAATGATGTATTGTACAGACCTAAACAATGAATATCTTAATTAAATCTGAGTTTCTAAGTTGAACTGTTTAGCTCTTAAAAGCTTTTGAATGTTAGCTACCCGATATTACCCCACTTTCCCCATTATAATTTTCATTAACTAAAATAATGTTTAGGACAGATTCATTAACAAAACATTTCAATTTTCATCTGTTATGTGCTTTTTTTTTCATGTTAACTATTTTATTTTTATTACATAGTATTTTTTTTTTTTCCTGCAGGCAACAGCTTTTTCCAGTTATGCAGCTGTTTCGAGCTGTATTTTTCTGCTGGTCAAGTGTGCATTCAGTCTTTCATCATTGTACAAACATTTTGCAGTCTGCGTTCCTTCCCACATTTTGTAGTGTATGACAAGTTTTCTCCAAAATAAAGTTATTTGTATGAGATTGAAACAAGTTATGCTGTTTAAAATGATTGAATTACAGACAATTATACGTTAGACATTCAGGGGCCTTTGTTTATTCAGAGCTGTATATGTCTAGTGTTGTATGTGGCAACATAATTGTCCAGGAACTATGCCCATTGCACTGTTAAACTTTTATATAAATAAATAAATTAAAATCACTTATTGAGGAATTTTCTTGCCGGATTATAAAAGTTTTCATCCGACTTTGGCACTTTGTACGACTGGAACTGCACTTCAATTTCTACTGTTAATATACATACTCGTATGTATACGAGCATGGCTCAAATTAGGTGTTAAATAAATAACCTTAAAAATATTTCAACTCTATTTTCTCAACAAGAACTTCCCACTATGATTTTAAGAACAATGCAATGGCTGTCAATGAAGCTATCCTCCGATTGGACAACAGGACGGGCAGTTAAGCAGAATTATAGTACCAGTGGTTGTAACTGTTAATATTTGATCACCTGCTTTATTCCTGAACATGGTGTACAAATTTAAGGAAAATAATTTTAAAGAAAAATGGCTGCTGCTGCTGCAAAGATAAAATTGAGACTGTTTATTAAGATTTGTGTGTTTTAAGGACTTGAATTGCCTTTCTAGCGTGTTAATTTATTTTTGCTTTAATTTTAGCTTTTTTTCCCTTGATGCAAGCATTTTGTACTTTGTGTTGAGTTTGAAATTAATACTTTTTTTTAATTTAAGAAATTAAATATGAGTTTTAATAACATAATTTGTGTTTTCTTTTTTAAATTAACTTTTATTGATATGATTTTTTATTGTAAAAATTTAAAGAAAATTACTTTGCTAATTGATATTGGAGTGCTTCAACTTCCATTGCAAATTATAAAAAGTGCAGAAAATTGTATTATTTTATAAATTTTGCATTATTTTTACTAATTATTACTAGCTATTTATGTGCGATTATTGTAATTTTTTGAAATTGTTAAAAGTTTAGAGTTTTGATCACTATGCAAATAAAAGTTGAGGTTATTTTAGGTATCCCCACTTGATCTGTGATGATATTGATGGAAATATTATATTGGCTTGTTTTCACCTACAAAGTGTCTTAAAATTTATAGGAGTTACTAATTTTCAAAACTATGATGACAGGTTTTTTTATCATGTGTTTTTAAGAATTTTCATGATTTGCATTCCATGCAGATTATTTTCTATATACTGTTTACTATTTTCAGAATGCATGATTTGTAATTTGTATGTTTTCTTTTTTTTTTTTTTTTCGTTCCTTCAAAATTCGTTTTTTCAGTTCTAAGTCCACACACAGTGTCAATAAAAGTAATTCAAAATTTTGTTCCTTAATTTCTTTTACACTGTTCTGCATCTCAACTTTACATTCCAATCATATAACACTCATAGGATGAATATTATTTTTGAAAATTAAACAAGTCCACCTGGAGCTTAAAAATCATTAATTTCTTAAGATTTTAATATTCATTACTGCATTTTAATTAAATTATATTATATGTCAAAAATAAATTTTAGTAAATATTTATTATTTTATTTAATAGTCTGAAAATAGTTTTAATTGTGTAAATTTTTTTCCCTTCATTTTAAAGTAACTTTACATGGCAAAATACAAAATTTGGGCAAAATCAGCTGAATAGTTCCTGAAAAATCTAATTTTAAATATTTGTTTTCTTTAAATTTCGATTTCTCAGGAATTATTACTGATTCTATTCAAATTTTGCCATGTGAAATTATATACTTTAAATAGCGTAAAAAATTGTATACCTTACAGTTCAAAAAAAGTTTCAACTGTTTTTTAATAAAATAATAAATATTTCTAACATTTATTTTTTGCATAGAATTATCTTTGGAAAAACTAATTTTGTTCAAAAAAAAATTTCATTTCACTTAAAAAGTTCTCGAGATATGGCAAAATACGCATTATCATTAAGGGGTCCAAACTTTGGATTGCTCTCCAGACCAAACCATGGGAACAACATTTCTCAAATTGCAGCTACCCCATTATACTGTGGAGGTCGGAAATTCAAATCCATTGAATAAAAAAGGTATGTTTATTCAGAGAAAGTACGTTTTTGGGTCTGATTTCCTAACTAATTAACATATTCGATGTTTGAGTACTACTACAACGTGAAGATCTGATCATTAGATCCTAAGTTATTCATAATGTGATTTTTTTTTTTTTTCTTCTCTCTTTTGCGCATTGTACATTGCTTTTACAAATAGATTAGTTACTGTACTTCTTTTAGCCTCATTGTTTGATCTGCCCTGGCTACTTAGACATTCTCTCTTGAATTAGCGTTACAGACTTTGGTAAAATGCTGGGAATCTTCTGACGTATACATGATTCACTCAAACTATGCAAAACCTGTATTGCAGCTGGTGATCATTCATTGAAGCATCAGTTGTTCCTTTCTATGATGATTTTTTTTTTTCCTTTTACCATTCATTTTTATGGTGTTCTCCATTTTCTCTTATACTACATAATATTGCAGATTCAGAGCGATGAGTTAATGAGAACTGATTTTGAGCTAGATTCCACCTTCTCAAATTCAATTTGTTCTGAAAATATGCAAGGCCAAAGCAGCTAAAAACAGGATTAATGAGACTCGAAAAATGTGGGAGTTCAGTTGGTAAATCGAAGTTTGTTATGAAAATAATTTGCTCACTTTTATCGTTTTCGATGTGACCAGGGTTGAAATATGAGCACTCTAATGGCCAAAATTTAATAATTTCTTATATTTTTGTCCTTTTTATAAGTGTATTTTTATAATGAATTTTTATTTTAGTTTTGTGACTCCTAATTTGCTTATGTCAGAAAATGGTTGAATTTCCATTTGAGCATAAATTTTGCTTGTAGAAGAGAAGAAACTATTGAAACTTATTTTCATTATTATATACCTGTCAAAATTTCGATTAGAGATAAAAATAAAGGAAGATAATAATTTTTATCGCTAGTAGTTATGAAACGATTTGAAAAAAAAAAAAAAAAAAAATATTTTTAAGAAAAATAAGGTCAGAAATTTTCTGTTAGAAAAAAGACACATAATTAAAATTTACAGCCTTTCTAAGTGTTTTTAGAGTCGAGACAATCTGTCAAGGAAAAAAAATGCATTTGGTCAAATAAGCATTTCAAAATCTAATCATAGATGAAATGCTATTCAGATCATTTTTATCCATACCATTAATTTAACTGCATGGAGAAAGCAAAGGCCCACTCCTGGTTGATGTGCCAATAATGACGATTCTTTTGATGTCAAAACTATGCCGAATTCGATATTAATAATTTACAGGATATTCTCCTTTGCTTGAATTTATTTTGAACTAATATGGATGATATCAACTTTAAATTTTATTGCTGCTTTTAATATAAGAACATAAAACTTGAACATGTTATAGAATTAGAAGTAGCGTATGAGTTTTGTGCTAATAATTACCAGGTGCGTTTTTCTTCATATATATATATAGTAAATATAAATGATTTATAGAACCTTGCCTATAACTTTTTTAATAATTACTAAAAAAAAAAATTTAAAAAACATGTAATGAATCTGACTGGGCAATAATACCAAAATATAAACACTGTTAATAAATAATTTTAAATTAAACAGAAGAAAATGCTAAAAATTATAGATAAGAATTTTAATAAATGTTAACAGCAAACATTAAGATTCTCACAATGATGACGGAAACATTTTCTCAAAATTTGTCAAGGCGTCCCCCCCCCCATAATTGAGTAAATAGAATCATTGAAACAGCAATTTTTTTTTTTTTTCCATCCTCCCTATTTGTTTTGAAAATATTTAAATGGATTTCAAGCTCTACAGCTTAGTCGTATTTCCAAGAGCCATTTATTTTCATCATGGTCGTAATAATCCCTTTTGTTTGGCACCTAAGTTGAGTGTTCCTCTGGCCCATGAAATGCGATCATGCGCTTGACGCATAACTGAATACTATGTCGAATTTAGGAGTCAACCCAACCAACAATATTTAACTATGTTCGTGAATCTCTTGTTTATTCACATGGAATCACAACCTCTGAATCAACTTTTATTTATTTCACTCAAATGGCATGTTTTATAATTTATTAACCATAGACTTAGCATCGGTAGGACACCCAGCGATCATATACATCACTAATTACAAAATTGATCATGTTTTTTTTTTCCCCCCAACTGAGTGAATAGAATGAAACCATCTATTTTATTTTTCCCTAGTTTTTCACCCTCCCTAAATGTTTTGAAAATATTTAAATGGATTTGAAGCTATTAATAAGTCATTTAATTTCATTATAGGAGTGATTATGTTCGGATCCTAATATGAGATATTCTTGCCCATGAAATGCGATCATGCTTGACCCATGATACATACTTTGTCAAATTTAAAAGCCAACCCATGAGAATATTTAATTATGTTCGTGAATCTGTTGTTTATTCACACATGAAATCTTAACCACAAGATTGTATTAGATTTGTACCATTTCTTCTGTCACTCGAAAATTGAAATAAAAATCTAACTTTGAAAATTAAAATACAAATCTAACTCAAATATCTATATTTAACTTAAAATAAACGGACTAATTTTTCAAAAAATTTCGGAATTCCTGCCTCTTAAAAAATTTCCTTTTTCGCCCCGCTTCTGTTGTCAATTATTTTATCATACGGATGCAACGCACTTACTTTAAAATCAATTTCTATCTCGGGATCTTTATTCCAAGATGTAGAATTTACTTCATTTTATAAAAAAGTGGCAATTTAAATGCTCTACCTCATTTTATAAAGATTTTAGTTTACGTTAATATAGTCTCTCATAGGTGATATGTTTTTAAAACGGATATAATGATTTAGGCTATTAAAAGCATGAAAAAAAGATTTTTTTTTTTTTTAGTCACATTTGAACCAATCCATTTCAATCAACAAAATAATTCGTTGTAAAGCAAAACTTTTTATCATGTCGGAAGAAAATACTGAAAAAATCACTTTCATTTTGCCACCACTACAAAAATTAGGCTCTTTTCAAATAGCCGAAGAGCCGGCATCATCAATGCTTGAAAGCATTTACTGGCAAACGCTTGGTTGGGTTCACACGCCTTCCTTCAAAGGCATTGATTTGCAAAAAACGCGTAGCACTTTATTAGTTCCAGAATCAAAATTTGTCACTGATTCGTCCCGGCTTTATTTTGATAAAAGCTTTCGTCCTAAAATACAAATCGAGAATAAAGTACCATACGGAGTTCTTCCGAGAGAAATAGCAGAAGAAATTTTTAAAAGACGATTCGCTAAACAGGATTTGAACACTATTCTCAGCGAAATTGGTTTGGTACCAGATATTATTCGTCCGCCTTTATTATATTACAAAGATAAATTTTGTTTCTTGAAAACAAGTTTTGATGAGGGTATCCAAATGGAACCTTTCCTTCCTCTCCATTTATTTGAGGACGAATGGTATTATGAAACGCGATCGCCTGAAGAATGGGTGTCTATGGGACATTCTGATATCGAAAAAAGACCAGTTCCTGCTACTGCATTTATTCCAATAGAATCGGAACAGCAAAACAAACATTTTGAATGGCAAAAGGTAGCAGTATTAGATTACTACGAAGAAAGAAAATTATATCGAGTTAGGAAAGAGACAAACTGTGAAAAACATGGAAGTGTTCTTATCAGCAAGGATGATAGTTTAGATTTATGGGTGCACCGCATTTATTTAAAATTCGAAGCTGAAGATCCAATTAAATTTGTAAGACGATTGTATAATGCTGTCACATGTAGGCATTCGGTGGAAGAAAGCTTGCGGCTCAATTATTATGTTGATTGTATGCCCCTAGATAAAATTCCTGGCTGGTCGCCGAAAGACGCTGATGAAATTCTTTCCATCACATTAAGAAACTCTCAGTTGCATCAAAGCAATGGGTTAGAAATTTGCAAAATGCAATTAAATTACGAATTTAAAAGAGCATCCAATCTAATAAAATACATGAAAGTTACAAGTCAGGATCCCAATTTTTTGAAAGAATTTAAAAGTGCGCAATTTCGAAACATTAATGTTCCACATACGACAGGTTCTTTAGTAAAATTAGAATATTCATGTAAAAAAAGATTCGAGAGTTTCGAACGCTATACCCTGTGGAATCGAAAAGAAGTAGTACGGGTATTACAATTAGTACAAATCGAGATATTGAATTTATATGATAAATCTCTTTATAGCGTACCCACTGACGCTTTAGCCATTGAACAATATGAGATTCTACAACGAACAGAATTAAATAATATGGAAGAATATATTCGTGGTCCATGGATAACTAATATTGTTTTTGCTGTTGAATCAAATATTTGTAAATGTGGAACTGGATCTTATGATGTGAATCAAATTCGTTTGCATACTTTTAAGCTCACGAAACTTGGCAAGTTGTTGAAACTGATTACTTTTAAAATGGAGGATGTAATTCGTTCCTTAGTTAACAACTCATTACGGAAGTATTCTGAAAGGATAGTAGAATCTTGTGAAAGTTTAGTAGATATAAAAGAAAACTTTAAGTGGTCCAATGGATTCTTTAGTAAGAAATTTTCTCCTACTTGTTCCCCAGTGTTTGAAGTAGCCTTAGAAGTAAAAGGACAGCATCTGAAATATATTGTTGACCTTAAAAAACATTTAGACGTAGTTATAGAGTTATTTGAAGAGGGACTTCACGTCACAAAAGATTTAGAAAAAATACAAAAATTAGTCATGAAAAGGTTATTATACGATCCCCTTGAAAGATTGAACACAGTTATGAGCACCGAGGAACAAATATCGCAATGGAGGAAACTCATAATTTCAGGTTTGTATAATTTACTTATTCTTGTAAAACTTTCTCGTAATCACAACCACTAATATACTTTTTTTTAAATCTTTATTAAAAAGAATTTTTTAAAAAATGTACGCACATTAGTAGAGGTTTCGAATAAATATTTGAGTAAGAGAAAAACACAATCAAGACTTGGCAAATCACTATTGAGGAAGGCGAGATTAAAATATCAAAAAATTGTTTGATAGTAGGATGCAACATGAAAGTGTTTTTGATAATTCTCCTTCAAATTTTATTTGTTTCTTTGGGCAATCAAACGGATTTCGATAATTTCCCCCCGGCTTCCTCGATAGTGATTCATCAGATTTCAGATTGGGCTTTTTTCCTTTCTTTAAAATATTAATTTGCAACTCTTTATTAGTTATTTTTATGTTAATTTTGACAAGGAATCTATAGAATATACATTTAGGGTGGTGATTACGGAACACCTTAAGGATAAGGTTCACGATGTTAATTTAATATAAAGACAAAAAAATCGCGACGTGAATTATTTAGAAATGAAAGCGATTGTGTTTTAAAAATTTTTATATTTAGTGATCTCTTTATGAAAAAAGGAACATTCAATTTGTAATGGTAAACCAACAATGCGGCTGTATTAACTACACATGAGTTATAGACATAAAGATGTTTAAAGACTATACAAGAACAGTCAAATTATTAGCTCTTTTAAAAATGAAAAGAAAATTATTGAGATTGCTAATATGATATAGGAATTGCTTGCATTGCAGTGTTTTGAAATCTAAGAAAGAAGTAAATGAAATCTTTTCGCAAAAAACATGTCTTATTAAAAAAAAGGTAAATATATGAAATTCTTTGAAACCTATGTTAGTTCATAACATCAAAGGTCTAAGTATGAATTTATTATTTTTATTGTACTTTGAATAAGAATCTTTCGAATGTTTCTTTAAAAAAATTATTATTGAACAACATCTTTAGTTATTATTTGAAATTTTTAAATATATATTTGAAATTATATTTATATTATATATTTGAAATGTTTAAAAGATTAGATCAAAACACAGGTTACCATATTATTATTTTATTTATGCATTATAATCTGTTGTAAAGCTGTCAGCGTGGCATAAAAAAATTGTATTGAAAAGATTTATTGTGTAAAAATTTTAATGACCAAATATATCCTTTTTTTTTTGAAAAATTATTTTACCTCACAAAAATTATGTCGTGTTTTTAGTCCATTTAAGGTTGCTTTTCGAAGGCTCTGTAGTAGTCGCATGAATTGATGTTTTTTTGCAAATAAGATGGTATTTTCATAACTGCTCTAAGTTTCCAACAGTTACTCATGATTGTTAGGTCAAGTTTATCACATCTTTATCCAACATTCTTTATGTTTATTCTGAAAATGGCGCAAAACGTCAATATGGAGAAAAGCCACAGTTTTGAGAAAATGAAAAGCGTTTTGAGGTTTAATTTTTTAATATTTAAAAACTTACTCCAATGCTGTATTATCCGGGCTCATAAAAAATTTTTTAAAAATGATAAGGCATTGATTTTGGTAATTTTTATCTAGGTGGAAAAATGTCGCCAAATTGGCAATTTTTAAAAAAGTTAAATATCTTTTAAAGTATTTCAGTAATTTGTCCATTTTAAAGGCCTGATACGACAAATTTCACATATAGTTTAAAGTTATAGCTTTGCTTCAAGTGTAAGTACTGAAACTGTGACGTGGCGATAGAGTTCCGAAAAACCATGTTAAAAAAGGTAGTTTTTATTATTTTTTCGAATGTACTATACACTATTTCCGTTCTAATTTTTTGACAAAACATTTTATTGGTATAAAAATATAAACTTTTTTAGGTATGAGGAATGCTATTATAGTTGCTACAGCTTATGCCAAATCTTATGACAATACTTTAAAAGCCTTCAAAGAAGATCATATCAATTACGTTAAACGTTTGTCACGGTCTAAAGTTACATGTGAACAGTTAAAGCAGATAACAGAAATGCACTACAAAGAAAAAACAGAATTATCAGACACCATACCCACTTTCATAGACATAGGTCCTTTTCGCCTACTAACGAGCGCTGTTCGCACAACAGCTATTAAAAAACACGAGCAACTCGCTAGGGCTGTGCTAGAGTATTTTTATGAAAAGCTCAGGCAGAACATGGAGGCTATAAATGACCAGTTCTTAGTCTTGATTGACAGAATTGAGCAACAAACTGGAAATATTGAAGACCTTTTGGAAAAAAAGTTATGGTGTAGAACTGTGCCAAAGAAAATCGAAAAAATTTGCTTAGATGTTAACAGATTGTCAGAGGACTGCAAACTCATTGCTTCATTCAATAGGAATATGGATGACGAAGACGTCAATATCTATTGGAGAATTATGGTGAGTTTAGCAATGAAATTTTTAACCACACTAGAACTTTTTTTTTTTAATTTTATTTTTTTTAAAAAGAAGGGGAAAAAAAAACATTGTCTTTTTCACTTAAATATTGCTGTGCAATCTCTAAAGAGCAAGGTTTTTTGTAATACATTTTTATCAAGGATCTAAATATATATCAAAAGTGGTCATTACCGAACATCCTGCATAGACCCTTTCTATGGGGCTATCAATTTACTACGTCTCCAAGCATTGTTAAATTAATTATCAACCCAAGTTTACGGATTAATGCGTGTTTTTAAAAGGAGTCTAAAAATATGCATCAAATTCTGTCACAATAGATCCTTTCTAGACTTCTAATTCACAACTTCTTTACGCATTGTTTAATATTTAATCATCAACTTTAAGTGTACGAACTATAGAGCAAGTTAGGTCCAAACAGTGAAGCAAAGCACACAGTAGGTTGAAATTTTTTTCATTAACTTTTAGAATGTATATAATTTGTCTGTCGGTTTTCCTTTTGCATTACAACTTCTCAATTATGTATATAAAACAATTATAAAACTTAACTGTAATTCGTGTCACAACAATGATTGATTTAATTTTCTAACATTATGCAGAATGATTTAAATGTAAGAATAATTTTTCGGAGCTAAATTTTTTTCTTAATTTATTAAACATTAATTTAACAAACATCTCCTATTTAATAATCCTTTAATTAGCCATTTATAGTCGTTTCCCTTTTTTAAAAAGAATAATTATTGAGATGCAGCAAGCAGCTAAATCAGTATATGTTAGCAGTCATCATCTGTACTAAAGTAAATGGCTGGCCCGCAGTTGAATCAGCAGATATAAAAGCCGTCAGCTGGCCACCACTTTAGAATTTTCTATTTTTTGGTAAACTAACAGAAAGAGTTGTTACTAAATAAACAAAGCAACAGCTAGTAATCCGTTAGCTACAGCGACATCTAGGCAACTTAATAGCGATGTTGGTCACAATGACCATCTGGGAATTCAGCTCCTAAATCAGGGTTCCTACTCTTTTAACAAAGCAAAAATTAAGCACTTTTAAGGACTTTTTTTTTTAAAAATTAAGTACATTTTAAAAAATTTTTTTTTACAAATAATATGATTGTTTATCATCGAATATACATATTCCACCCGTCACAGTGCCAATTATTTACCATTCTTAAAAAAAAATCAATAAATAAAAAAATAAAAAACAAATTTTATAATAATATAAGCACTCATATAATTACATTAATGAACAGAGCTTGCCAAAGATGATGTACCAGACAACTTTTGCAAATCCGGATGGGGATTTTTTTCAGATTGTTAAAAGTAAACGTCATCTATGAAACTAACCTGTATTCCACTTTTAATGATTTCATCGAAATTGAATTGTAAAATTAAGTGCAAAAATTAAGATTTTATGTATATTAAAAAAAAAGAGTAAATAAAGAAATTTGACAAAAACATTGAAACATACAAGTTTTTACATTTCACTTACTAGACCAGAAGTGTGTAACATTTACTTTTATGATGAACTTTACACAAAATTATTTCCAGCCAAACTTGTTGTTAGGAATTAACTTTAATGTTACTAAACATTCTGGCGTAAAATATAAATTAATTATAAAACAACCAAAAATTGAATAAACATTAAAAACAGTACATAAAATTGCAATGTTAACTGAATAAAATGATTATTAAAATCTAGGGATTTTTCAGTTGAGTAGATTTAAATTTTTTGTAACAATCTGCTTATCCTTAAGAAATAAAAATAATAGCGTAACAATCTAACTTTTAAAAAAAATTTACATAGCAACAAAACAAATTATTTAACTTTCTTGTTGGAAGCAAATCATGCTTTCCTATTTAGTACTCAGGAAAATTTTTTTTAAAGTATTTTTAAAAAACCCCAGGTTTTTGATGAAAAACCTAGGTAAGCTTCCTCTTTCTTACAGATCTGTTTAATTTTTAGTACAATCATGAATTTTAAAAAATGTTACTGCTTTCTTTAAATTCACAATTATTTATTACACATTGAAATATTATACAAATTTATTTAATTCTTCAAGATTCTAGGAAATAGTTTTCGTTATAGATTCTAGTTCAAAATTTTTTTTCTGATATTTCTTTTCTTAGCGTTTTACTTAATTCCTATAAGCAGATGTGTTACCAGTCGAACTGAATTTCTTGAATTCTATCAATTTTGAAGGTTAGTGAGGGGTTTTCTATTTAGGTACCTTTAAACTGTCCCCCCCCCCCAAAAAAAAAGCCCTATCTCTTTCATGTGCAGTATCCCCCTTGTCCACACTATTCTTTTCTTTTAGAATGCTTCACTCTAGAATGCCTCATAGAGTATCATTCTAGGCAAAAGGAAGAATATATTAATGAAAGAACCAATATATCAATGAAAGGACATGCTTTCTTCCTCTTGCCAGTAGCCCCCCTCCCACACTCATTATTTTTTGTCTCTCTGAAATGCTTTAACCTCGATGCATGGTCTAATTCTAAGTGATAAAAGAACATTATGTTTTAAGAAAATTGTTCCTATCAACTATAGTGATGCTGAAAAATTAAGGACTTTTAAAAATCTTGTACCAAAATTAAGTACTTTTAAGGGCCCTTATTTTCCAAAATAAAAATTAAGCAGTTTTTAAGGACTGTGGGAACCCTGCAAATGAAATAATTGAGAAAAAGCGATTATTTTTACAAATTATTTAACAAAAAACTTATTTCTGGGCATAGCCATTATCAGATAATTGTAACGTATCTTGTCTTTAATGATAAATTTTTAAAAAAAGTATTTAGAAGGGTATTTAAATGTAAATAATTCCTAGGATGTCTTTTTCGAACTATCTCTAGCAAGTGATATTGTAGGCAATAAAAAGTTAATTATTTTACTTTTAAAATAAGTTGTTTGTTTATAAAATAAGTTTTTAAATAATTGTTGTTTATAAACTACAACTAAGACATTTTTTAGGAACTGCCACAAAAAACAATGAACATATTGAACAGACGGATGCGCGAGTTTGACAATGAAAGAGACATACACAAAGAAAATTTAAAATTTGACCAAGAAAAACTCAAGACAGGCTTAAGGAATCTCCAACAAGAAATCCAGCTCCTTGAAGATAAATTCGACACTAAAAAAGCGTCAACTATAGCCGCCGATGTCCGCAGGTTTCGAAAAACCTTGAACACTTACCAAGAACATGCTCAATTGTTCAACAAGCGAGAAAAACTCTTTGGTCAAGACCTCACTGAATATCCATATATCGAAAACATTTCGGATAATTTAGTACCTTACGAGCTTCTCTGGCTGAGTACTGCAGAATTTCATAAGTATCGTGAACGCGATCTTTTGGATCAGCTGGCCTTGGAGCCCGCTCAATTAATAGATTCAATAACAGAATTTCGCACAAACCTAGAGAACAGCTTAGAGTATTTCACTTCAGATATTAATCCTAAACTAAACGAAGCTGCGATACGAGTTATAGGCGAGATAGATGAATTTTTGAGGAGTAAGATGGAAGAATAAATTTCTACTATGATTATTATTTGACTTTTGGCAGGTTTTTTTCTTTTGAAAATAACTATTTTAGGATAAACTAGACACATCATTGTTGAGTCTCTTTTAAGGTAAAGGAAGGAGGCATACAAAAAGTGCGTAGGACCGCAAACGGAGTTTCTAATTAAACGTTCAAACCTGTGATGTGTTCATGTAGAGTCGTCGATGTCATGCATGCAAAGGCCAGGGTCTAATTGGTCACAGTCTGGGTCTTATATCCATTTAACTAAAAATGTATTTAAAGAATAAAGCATAGTTTTTAATTTATTATCTTAATTTTATTGTAACTTGTTTCATTCTTGTTATTATGAAAAAAATTTATTATAAAACTTCATATATAATGAATCAGAGTGGAAACATTAAAAAGCGTCATTGTTTAAATCACTAAAAGGCGCTACATACAAATGTAATGTTTGCTTTAACAAATTGCTATCCCCCTCCCGCTATAAATGTTTAGGTAAAGAAAAAAAAAAAAAAAGAAAACTCGATAAAAAGTCCAAGGTATCCTTCAAAAAAATTTCAATGTAAAATGACACTTGAAGTTACTTATAAAAATAACTACATACTTGTTTCTTTCTACGTATTTTAGATAACGTTGTTAAGTACAAACAAAATAAAATTCGATAATTTGTAATAACAATTTCAATTTCTATGATAGGTCATTTACTACGTTAATTAAAAAAGAAATTTTTAAAAATGAAGTTAACATTTAGTTTGTTAAAGAAAAATTGAAATTTCTAATAAACTTTGAAAATCAAGTTACTAAACAAAGAAATCCGCAAAAAATTTTTTTAAAAACAATTCTGTAAAATCAAATGAAATACAGTATAAATAATTCTTGTTGAATGTTCTTGTACATACTTAATTCTCTCTAGGGGCTCTGAATTTTCTACTTTTAATTTTTTCATATTTTTCTACGCCTCTTTCGCCTTTTTTTGGACCACGTTATTTTGAAGCAACCTGCATTTTTCAGCCTTCCCAGTTATTTTTCTGAAATGTTTTCTTAAACAACGTTAGTTTAAAGTTTAGTTATGTGTCGGAAAATTAGTTGACATTGGAAAGTATTCGAAATTTCAATTGGAGATTAATTTTATTTATTGATAAATTTTTCTTGCAGCAATCAAGAAATTATTGTAACTAGCATTGTCATCAGCACTGAGTTTCAGTAAAAAATTAAGTACTGTTGCTGGTAGAAATTTCGATAAGTGATAATTCTCAGCTTGTAGTGGTCAGTAATGTTACTAGGCACAGAGATCCAGTTTGAATATGATAAATCTAGTCTACCAGAAAGTAGTAAAAATTTAGATTGGTGTTAAATTTTATTTATCGAATTTATTACTTGTGTTTACAATAATCAAGAGATGACTGTTGTCCTCAGCACCAAGCTTCAGTGAAAAATTAAGCACTATCGCTAGTCTAAAAATGGTCGAAATTTTGATAAGCAATAAATTCTATTAGACGATAAACTCAGCTTGTAGTGAGCAGTACTCTCATTAGGCACAGAAATTCAGTTTGAATATGATCAATCTAGCTCGGCAGAAAGTAGTTTAGTTAAAATTTCTGTTAACAATGAATTCTGCTTGAGGTGATTAGAAAAACAATAGAAAAAGCTTTGTTTAGTTATTGGATAAAATTAAGCTCTCAGCCAACTATAGACTCAAATGTTCTAACCCTTTAAACTATGTTTAGATACAGAAACTTTAATCTAAACTAAATACATTAATCTACAACTAAATAATTCAAATACAGGCACAAAATTTTATTCACAGTTTTAGATAAAACACATATTTAAATTACAAACTTAGTTTAGTAATAAAAGCAGCTCTATATGTCCATTAGTCTATAAGAAAAATAAAGCTTTGACATGGACAGGTATAAAGTTTACTAATAACATAATTAACAAAGTTTACTAATAGCATAATTAACAAAAACAGTTTATGCTAGAATGCAATTGAAATAACGAAAAAACAGTTAATAATCTTTTAACACTTAAAGCACTGGAAGCTTACTAATATGATTTAAAGTTTAATTTTCAAAGATATGTTTAAGAAAATAGCTATCTACTGCCTCAATCTTATATTTATCTCAAAGCAAAAGTGTAATACTATTAACAAAGTAATAAACTTTTTTTAATGTTTTTATAAAAACAGTAAATTAAAGCACAAAGATCATAAAACAAACAAATACATAAATTCGAAATAAAGCTCACAGAATCATTAAATGTTGATCATACTATCAAAGGCAGCTTCAAATAATAGAACAAGCAAATGAAATGAACAAATGTAAAAATTAAATATTATAGTAGTTTTTCTACAGAAAAAAATCTTTGATAAGTTTTATTTAAATGCAAAATAAAAAAATGCAGTAAAAAAAAAAAGCCAATATTACAAATAACAAATTTGTATTAAATGTGGTTAAAAGTATTTACTTCTAAAAAACTAGATCCCACATGTTTTTTTTCCTCCTTTTTTAGAAATAAATTATTTTCTTATAAAATGCGCCAACTTAAGAAAAAAAAAAAAAAAAACATGACAACACTTTGATAATTATGAAGGTTTTTATGTGTTTGATTGACTATCTAATAGAAAACAACACAAAAAAAAAAATAGTTCGAAACCAAAACAAATGTTCGTTATATATATCAGCAACGAGTGGTTCTAAAGATAGTCTAATACATATTTCTTTATAGGTTAATAACAATATCTGAGCCACAATGTAGTTTATTAAAATTAAAATAAGCTCCCGAAGAAAAAAATGTACGTATAACATGGCAACATAATAGACCTGAGATAAAAAAAAACTGAAACTAAAAGTTTAAATGTATAAAAATTACTAACTAATAAAGCAAAGAAAAAAAACTTTGATTACTTAATTAAAACACTGGAAGTAATGAGTACTCCATTGAATAGCTTAATAAATAAATAATGATTATATACATAAGTTTTGTGTGTATGTTTTTAACATTTAAACTCCTGAGTAGTTTACGGCAGTTTTAGTTTACAGTTTAAATCTAAGTTAAATAGTAATTTTGTTGTCTTATATTTTATTTAATAAATTTTTTTTAAAAAATATTAGCATTACATACGAAACTGAACTTTTATGAACTTAATTTTTTCAAAATAAAGCTTTTTTTAAAGGTAATTCAATGATTTCTACAAATACTTTTTTGTTGTATTTTTAGTATTTATTCTAAATTTTAAATAGTTTTAGCCACTTTTTATACTTAAATGTTTTTAAGTAACATACTTCTTTCTTTTTTTAAAAAAAATATATATTATTAAGTAGTAGTTATGCAAAATAAATATATTTACCCTTTAATATTTCTGGAAGTGAAAAGCTGCACTTCAATTTTTTCCATCTCTCATAAATTGTTTCAATTCATGTTATTCATATAGAAAAACAAATTGTATAGGAGAAACTATTATGAGTTTCCAAATTTTAAAGAGAACTAAAAAATTAATGAAAGTCATAAATAAGTATAATATTTGCAAGATACTCCAATAAAAAATTTTATACCAACCAATTTTCAATGATATGCTGCATGCAATAAATCTTTAGGTTATGCTACCTCAAATAAAAGTTTAGTTAGGCAGTGTCGAATTGAATTTTTTAATTAGGCTGCATCATTTAAATTTTTTGATTAAGCTGCATCAATTACATTTTTAGTTAGGCTGCATAAAATTATTTTCTTCAAGAGGTTGCATAATAAATTTTTCATGTTAGGCTACATCAATTACATTTTTAGTTAAGCTACATAAAACAAATTTCTTAGACTGGTTGCATTAAATTTAATTTTCTGTCAGGCTGCATTAAATAAATTTTTAGGTGCTGCAATTAAGAAGTTATTATAATAATTTGAAAAATTCTGTTAGTTACAGTAATTTTGTTTTAAAAATATCAAATAAAATTATTTAGCAAAATTGTGAAGATTGCACCACACAATACTTAATCATTCAAGATAGTTACTTGGGCATTTGAATGGATGAAATTTATTAAAACTTACGGCAAAGCTAACTTAAAAATGAATTATAAATAGTGCAGATATATTAATAATTTAATACAATGCTATATACAATGAAAACTATTACTTAGATTGAGAATTTCATTTCAATAGAGCACTAGCACAAACTATACACACATAGAGTTAGGAGGGATATAACAAGTTAAAATTACAGAGTATCTTAAAATAGTCACTTTATAAAACAACAAAAGATAGTGAAAATACTTTGTCCTAAATGTAAAGGTGAAAATGGTATGCTTAAATGCTAAATATTAAAATAGGTAACAAAACACTAGGGGAAAAAAAATCACAATTTTACTTTAAAAGAAAGGTATAAAAATGGGTATAGCTTAGAAATTCAGTATACACTAAAACTTTGTACAATCTAATAGAAACTTAAACTCTAATAAAAACATTAACAATTACTTATGCTGACATAATTCACATAAAAATATTCTACCACTACAAAATTTTAAAAATTTGTTTTTTGTTGGCTAGTATAAAAGAGAAGCAAACCAAGAATTACTTTATAATGTTAAAAATAAAGCACATATAATAGGTGTATTTTGAGCAAAATCTGTTTCTCTTTGATGCAGTTAATGGTTGAAAAGGTTTCATGGCAGTAAATTTCTATTAGCAAAAATGTTCATAGGATCCACGCTATCCTTCACTGCTTTCAACATTTGTACTCCAATGTCTGACACTGTTTGCTGCATCCATTTTTTACGCAATTTTCCGACTAAAATGAAAAGCATTTCAATTCACATTAAATATGAATGCTATTTACACGAATAAAATACGGAATTAATTATAAATAAATTGTTAAATTATCGATGATATCTCAAAAGATTTTGAGAGAGATGGAACACACATGATGTTTCTTTAAGCAATCTTACTCTACAACCTTAATTTTCATGGAATTGTCAAAATTGAGAAAACTTGCATCTGAGGTTATAATGCCTTTACATCAGGAGTCTTTAAATTATTACCTAAGGTTATGTGTAATATCTGTTTCATCACAGTTGATCTGCAAACTGATTTAATATGACAAAACAATAATGCTGTTTTATGGGCCCCAATATAAAATTAACTGTGGCACAAGACAAAAAAAAATAAATCTTATTTTAATATTTTGTAGAATTTAATAGAATTTATTCAAAATTGTAGTTTTTATAGATAAGACAATTTCCTTAATTTTTTCTTTTGATGAAAAAATATTACAGTTTTTGTATTTGACTTAGACTGGACACTCAGCAGTTCCGGACTTAGAAAACTGTTGATTCACCCCCTTCAGAACGGCCTTGTAAACAATAACTGGTACACATAATAAAAGTAAATGTAATTGAATCAAAATGACTTAGAAAATGCTTGAAGCAGTTCCAATACTGTGAGAAATCAGTTGTATTTTTTTAAAATTTTAAACAGGGAAAGGGGAGATGAAACAACATTGCTCTAAATAAAGCCTCTGATAATTAGGTTTAGGCTTGAGACTCAGGGGAGAAGCTTGAGTAAACTTTAAGCTGAAAAGTTTGGAGACTCTTGTTCCACAATATAGTCCGGACCAGATATCTCCAGACTCTATCATTTCTTTGAGCCTCAAAACGGAAATTGTGAATAAATTTAAGGTCATTTAAAAAAAGGCACATCCTAATAAAAAATAAAAGCATTTGTTTTCCTAAGTAGAAAAACAAATATTTCAATATGTAAAGAAATAGATGATTCATTCATTATCTGATGCATGAATTAATAATATGAATAATTAGCTAAATAATGGAGCCAATGCTATAAAAAATAAAAGCTAATTAGTTACCTCCATGATGATGGGATATGCTACCTCCACAAGCAATGATTTCATCTCTTGCTGCACTCTATAATTATTTTTAAAACAATTATGAAATTGCACACATAAGTATAAAAAAACTTATTTAAATTGTTTTACTAAATGCAATATCTTATAGTGAAATTTTAGCAAACAAGAAAATCTTTTTGCCATCTTCGTAAATAAAAAGTTGATTAAAGTAATTAATTTAGAAAAATTTATAAATTTCAAACTAAAACAGATATAATATTGATGAACGAAGTATTTTTACAATATAATGGTAATGATAAAGCAACAGATAGGTATGCATAATTTTTAAGGAATATAATAAAGTATAATATAATAATATATGTAATTTATTATAAAATTGAACATATACAACCTCATACTCATAAAACTATAATACAGAAAAATTGTGAAAAGATTTTGGTTAGTGTATATTTTTAGGAGAGGGAGGCAGGGTGCAATTTTTGTTAAAAAAATTTTCTAAGTTGTAATAGCTATGATTTATAATTCAGATAACATAAACAGAGCTCCAGAAAAAAAAACAAGCTACAAATTTGCTGTCATTCAAGAAACTAGTAGTTATTTTTCTTTATAATATTTACATGACAATTTATCAGCTCCAAAGTACATGCTAACATACTATCACACATTATACTACAAACATAAAAAAATAAAACTGCATTTCACTACGATACTTTGTTACCTACAAATATTTCAAATTGTTTTTACAGATTCTTTAAAAGTAAAATGTAAGGTTGAAACACAGATAGTTAAAGATATTTTCAAAAGATAACAAATCCTCTGAGCATCAGTCATAGTTTTTTCTTTTAACGATTTAGATACAGGCTTTCTTGTATAAAAAAAATGGGTTTCACAAATTTACACAAGGGCTTAACACTTGGAAGTTTAAAAATAATTTTTTTTTTTTGCGTTAATGTAAACATTACTTACTTCAATGCTTTCATATGTATGCACAGGATCTGGAATACCGTGATAGCTAAAAGCAAAGTAGAAATAAACACAAGCCCCAACATCATATGACTGAGTGACACGACAAGATGCAAAAGGTGGAGATTTTATTCCATGCTTTTGGCATTCCCTGTGGATTCTGTCTTTCACATTACGACACAAATCAGTTACCCTACAATATATTCAGAATCAAAAGCTTTTAAATTTTAGAAAACAGTCAACCGTAAACAATAAACATCAACTCAGAAATATTAACATTTTTTTACAGACAAAATAAAAGATATTTAAAAGATTAATGATACTATTTCAGGTAATAAATTAAACAGATGTTCAAAAAATTGAAATGGCATTGTTACCATAAAAAATATACAAACTATAATTTTTAACATTACCTGTCCCAGGGAACTGCTGTTTCAAATGATTCCGATACAACTCCGTGTTCCAAACCTATGTCCTATAGTAACAAATTAAAAATCTTAGGATACAAAATGATTGCATGAAAATTATATATATCTATTATATATATATTAATGCTTCTGCTGTCTACTATGCTGAAATGTCCCAAACTCTTTCTTATGGTGGTTTGTGTGTTTTAATGCCAGTCGGACATGTTTTAGATTATTACTAAAATTCAATACATACAGATGTTTGACAATATCACGGACATCTCTTGAAAACAGTTAAAATTGAAATTAAAAAACTTTCCACACGTGCGAAGCTGCATTCAACAGATTGGTAAAAAAAGATTTGGTTAATAATTGTTAAGGTGTTAGGATTGGAGGAAGGGTTGAAGGATTAGAATAACAACAAAATGTCCAATTCATCAACCTTTTTTTACCATTAAAGTTTATATATTGTACAGGATTATTTTGAAAGGAGACCAAGATAGTCCCCACAGTTGGCTAGTTATTATATGAATGCTCTCCAAGGATTCCAGATTTTAACGATTCTCAATTTTTTTTTTGAGTTCTATATACCTGCAGCTTATGTGCAGTAAATAAAATTTATTAGTTTTCGTTTCTCTCTCTTTTATTGTTATTCTTTTTGTCTTTATTGTGTTATATATATATTGATAATTATTTATTAAAGTTACTGCAGTTGATTTCAGAAATATTTTTTAAAAATACATGTCTCCATCCTGAAGACATTGAGTTTATTGTATTATGGTTACTAGATGCCAGAATTAAATAGAAGTTTTCATGCAACAACCATATTTACTTTCACAAAGAGTGAAATCCAAAATAAGAATATTTATTTATAAGAGATATAATATTAAACTGCCTAGGTTAGTATAATTTATAAGGATTAGCGTATAGATACATATATGTGTGTGATTTGAGAGTCCTTGTATTTAGATGAAATGCAAATGAGATTTCAGAGCAGGTTTCATTGCCAACCAATTGTCTAGGTAGTATTTTCTTGATTCAAAATTTCTTGTGAAGCCATTGCTGAAAAAAATTAGCTTAGTTCTTGTTTGACAGACATATGGTAGTTCTAGTATAAAATAATATTAAAAATAAATCTTATTCCTCAAATGATATTTTCCTTTTCTTCTAGTTTGCCAATTAATCACACAAAAATATAAATTTCAGTTAATCTATACACAACAAAATTCTGTGCATGTTTTATCATTTTATACTTGAAGGCTTAAGATAATATATTGATAAGTTAAATTTTTCCAGCTTTTACACCTCTAGGTCAAACTGTTCTTAAAGTTGCTTTCAAAATAAGTACTTTACAAGTTTATAGATTTATACTGGATGACAGAACAATGCTGATTTCCCACGTAAAAATCATTGCAATTTTACTTACAGCTCTTTAAAAATACTTTCTAGATCATTTGGAAAATGTAACTTATTGTTATATTACCTCAAAATTTTCAATGATATCATCAAATTCAGATCATGTTACTTTTACTTTGGTAGATATGTATTTATATATTACAGAATTATAATATATTGGGCAGTTTTAAACGTTTAAAGATAAAAGAAAAACATAGCACTTACTCTTATGTAAGCTATAACAAATGTCAAGGTGTAACCTCTTTTGCCATTTTCTTCTCCAGCTGGCAGACCTCTAAAAATACCATATAATATACCTTAATTCATTGACATGATTTAAAAATTTTTTCTATCTTTAATTAAAATTTTATTGAACTGGAATCAAAATATTTTGTATAAATCACTTATATCCTAAAGAAAAGTCCATGAAAAATTTTTGTTACTTTTTAATGTTTCAGTGATTGTCATAGAAAAATAAAATGAACGAAAAACTTCAGCTGATTCAACATTAATCATCAACATACTGGAACTAATTCTCAGTTATGACAGACTAATAAATAATTGAATTTTAAAATACAACATATTGAACTGAAACTTAGCTTAAGATTGAATTTTATAATTGAGCAGTTGAAAATTGACAAAAATTGAAAATTTGAACAACTGGAATCAAAGAAAGCAAGTCCTAGTAGAAATTAAAAGAATGAGTAGTAAAATTTTGTTAACTACATCAAGACCAGTCCTTAATTTGGGCCTGGTGTTACAGGATGCAATGAGTAGCATAAGTACACATAGTTTATTTATTTATTATTTTTTTTTGTTGTAAAACTTGTATCTTTAAAGATGGGAACAATGAGATTGAGGGGATGTTATAATATTTAGAGCAGCCATAAGTTACATCACTTAAACATGTCGGTAAAAGAAACATAAATCATTATATGTTAGTCTTAGTTTATGATCTTGCAAGCTGTTGTCTCTAAGAATGCCAAACCAAACATTTCCAGCAACAAGTGATGATTAGCTACGATGGCACAGTGGTTAAAGCACGAAGTTGTCATTATGTAAGACCAAGTTATTAACATCAGGAATTGTATTTGCATTATACCAGGATAATCGTAAACTGCAACTTAATGATGAAGTTCATTTTTTATTATTTATTAGGAATTCATTTTTTTTTCTCTAAACTTAGCAAAATGTGAATGATTTCAAGCTTACCTAAAAACCACTACAAAAACTTATTATATTAAACTTTAAAACCAAATATAAAAGTAAATTATAAGCATTAATACTTACCCAAACTTTGATGCAATATCATAAATTCGTTTTTCTAATACTTCTACATCCTAAAAATACCCATAATAAATATAAAAATTTTACTAGAATAACATTTTTTGATAACACAACAATAACAGTACAAACCTCTTTATTTCCTTCTAAAAGTAATGTCATCACACACATTTTATGAATATCAAATCCTTTAATTTGGGTAACGTAAATTTTTTTAAAGTGATCAACTAGTGAAGAAATCATTGACTCTGACTCAGGTTTCAGGGCATGACCTAAAAATACATCTTCATAAGAAGTAATATACATAAATAATTATACACAATTTTTAAACTTTTTATTCTTAGACCTATAATTTCCATACTTTAATAAAGTAATAAATTTTGACACTGCTAATTTCATTAAATGCTATAAAATTTAACACAAGTTAACTTACCAAATTGAAATTGCTTATTATCCATTAATCTAATAGAAGCAGGTTTCAATTGCTGAAAAAGAATTGTGTGCAAATTAACATCTTTTTCAAAGTCGACAAAAGTTAACTTTTAAAATTATGTGTAGAACTGTAATTACAAAACATTAAATCATTCATAAATTCCATGCAGATGTTTATAATAACTCATAGGACACAAAAGTTAACTTCCAGAATTGTTTTTTTGTCCCTTTATTTGAAATAAGGATAGAAAATTTAGTATAGTTTTAATTTAAGACTGTATTAACTAAAGTTGGATCCTTTTTTCTCTAATTATTATTAAAAAAAACTGAATTAAAATGTTTGTTAACTGAATAGCATTAAACCTCTCTAAAAATTTGTACAGCATTTTCACATAAACTATTCCTATAAAATAAATTGGTTTACTTTCCTACTTAACTGTTAGTCAGGCAGGAAAGTAGTAAAGGTGGGAAAAATTCAGAATAATTCCCTGTTATAGTTTATTAAAAAATATTGTATTGAAATATTAATTAGTAGATATCTTATAATGTTATAATATTATAAAAAATTAGCAGTAATTTATATTAAAAACAGTTTGAACTATGTGTACTAAAAAACTATGTGTACAGAATTCTTTCTAATAATATTTAAACAGTTCCTATTTAAATAGAATGTAATGAATCATACTGACAATCCTTACTATTTACACGACACACAAACAAGATCCAACAAGTATATTTAATATTCAGCAGCTTGGAATGAATAAAAGTTATTATTTAATATTTTAGATTTCATTCAGCAGGAAAAAAACCAAAACAGATCAGTCTATTTTTTATATAGCATAAAATCATAATGGTCTGACACCGCTTTCCATTGTTGTCGGCGCATTTTTATTTGCCGGAAAATCACGTGGTACGATCCAGTTTCCCCCCATTCATTTCCATATTGTTTAAGTTGTCATCAGCATAAAATTAAAAGGTAGTGTTTTCCTTAAAATATTTTTGTATCCCTAATTTATTTTCCATTACTGCTATTATTAGCGAAAATTTTAAATTTTGGTTGTGAACTCATCATATTTGTTTGAACAATATAATGTTATAAGAATATAAATGTTATTTTAAAAAATGATAATTAGAAAAATCACTTCTGTTCACCAAGAGATCTAAATGTTTATAATACTAATAGATGGTAATATTTGGACTTGGGAAGTAGAGGCACAAGCGAGTAAGTAAACAGAATACATTTAGAATACTTTTAGTACATCTATGTTAAGTGAATAATTTTAACTTTAGTAGAAAAACTGTTTTCTGATAAGAAAAAACAATTATTGCGAAGCAATCTTCGGGGTTAGTGAGCGGTAGCGAACAGGGGGCTTAGCCCCCTAGTGTTAAAATATAAATCAGTTAGTATTAATCTTTTAATGCATTCTGAATAAAACTGAGCCTAAACAATTTATGAAATTAAAATAATAAATATTATATAGTAATTAAAAAATAAAAAACAATGTTAGGAAGTAACTTTTCGCATTATTGTTAAATAATCTTTTTGGTGATAAAACATTAAACACCTTTTTATGGTAACCATACACCAAATAAGAATTTAACAGACAGTATCATGCATAAAGTTGAAATATCATCTGACCGCATGCCGTAAGCAAAATTATTAAACCACATCTGAATTTATAAAAACTATTAGTGTAAACTAAATTAATCAGTTTTAAATGTTAGCTAAGTAATTGAGTCAAATATTTTATCCCAATAGAATCATAAAGCACATTTTAGGGAGAGGGACTGGTACTGTCTATAGAAATAATGAAACAGTTTTTCAAATCCAAACAATATTAAAAGTTTTAATGAAAAATCAAAATTTTGAGTTAGTTCTGAAAAAGAATGATTTTTATAGTTATAGAAAATGCACTGTAATTTAAACGCTTAAAACAATCTTATTGATAGAAGAAATAATTCCTGGTTAATTGATAGTAAACTATTTTGAAATGAATAATTACTTGTCGAATAACTTCTTTTAGACATTGAACACCAGGCTCAAATGATGGAAAAACGACAGATCCATACTTAATAAATGGTGGGAGTGGTCTTACTCTAATTACAACTTCTGTAACAACACCAAGAGTACCTACAAATAATAAAAAAAGGAACAAAAATATAGCAATCTTATTTCATATACTTACTGCTTTAATAAGATATTAATTTTTTAAAAAAATATGTTGCAATATATAGGCACATGATACACTCTTATTATTATCAGAATATTACTTTAATGTCTAATATTATATAAAAATAATGAAATTCAGTTATACTAATCTGTAGTTGCCAAATTACAGACTTGAGCCATTATAGTTTTTTCTCCTTAAGTGAAGAACCATTTAACTGTACTTCAAAAAATTTACTTAAAATTAAAGTTATGAAATAACTGAACATTTGGAACAAAGGCATTTCTTTTAACAATTTAGTGATATATTTATCTTTTCTTTTAGTAATAAATGTTAAAATTTTTACTATGAATTATACATTTTGGTGAAAGCGAATAATTTATTATTGTTGTCTCATTAAATTATGAAAACAGTTTAAGAGAATGATTTTGTAGTGATTTACTTATTCACATATTTTATACAGTATAATATTACAAAACTTTAATGATTGTAATTGCAAGTAAGGGCAAAAAGAATATACTTTGCAAAATTTCTATAGAAGCTTGTAAAGTTACTTAGAAAATTATTAATCATTCATATCCTACCTTCAGATCCAAGAATGAATTGATGTATGTCAGGACCACTAGATATTCTAGGCACCTGAAATATAAATTATGGACACAAATTAAAAGAGATAGTCATATAGAAATAGAATTATTACTAAAAATCAGATACAAAGTTTTGGAAACTGACATTCTGTGTATGGATAGATATAAACAATAGGTACTCCATAAATAATGCAGAAGTAATTCTTAAATTATGCAACAAAGAGGCAAAATTTTTCTTAAATTTGGCAAATAAGTTGCAGACAATCTAGAAAAAACTTAATATGCTTTCTTTTTTAATAGAAATTTTATAAAAAGATTTTAATCAATTCAATTATTATAAAAAGATTTTAACCAGATTACACCATATCCTGGCTTTAAAAAAAAAAAAAAAAACTATATTGGTTATAATAACATAATGGTTGTAAAATTTTACTGCGGTGAGCCAAGATGCTGATGTGAAGCAAGGACAATTGTCTTTAATTCATACAAATTAGGCTATAGCAAGATACAGCTCTTTCACAGTCTACTGAATTTAGCAGCACAGAAAGCACTTGCCTAGTTTTACTTGTAAGTTACGTAAATTTCTCTGCATTTACCTTTAAATTATAACGTCCAGGATAGAACATTCTCTATAATTTCTGTATTAGGTTGTTTAAAAAAAATTCGGGTTTTTTTTACTGAAAATGAAAGACAATTTTCTTATAATGAATAAATAGTTACAATTTGTTCTTTCCTTGCGAAAAACACATCAAGGTGATTTTTGGCCTTATTTGAAGTGAAGATGCTACAATCTAAAGAATTTTGTAGAGACCAGAACATTGTTGTAGTCAATCCATTTCTTATCTCCAGTAAAGATGAGCATCAAAAATGGATGATATTTCTTCACGTTTGAGAAGCAAATCACAGGCGTCAATGTGATGTCAACGTTATATCTTTCGTCCCAGAAGAACGTGTGGAATCTATGTGTCGAGCTTTAAAATTACACCTTAAACGTTTCAAATGATCATGGATGTTCAAATTCGATAAACTTAATGCCTCAGTAATTTCAGGAGTTGCTATTTACTGGCTTGCATTTAATTCTCTTATGTCTTCATAAGTTTGAATGGACATGGCGAATCATGCATCGTAATTGAAATTTTGCAAAATAATTTTTGCACTGGCGTACTACCAATACATTTTCACTTATCTGCATACATTGGATAATTTTTTTCTTGCTTGAACAGCATTTTTACCTTTTCGATAGCAAAAAAGTGAAATATGCCGAAAAGTTTGCTTTTCATTTTTCATATTTGAAAGAGCACTAAACCAAAACTACTGCAGAGAATCACAATCAAGCCTTATTATATCAGCTGTCCAAATATATACTAATTATTGGTGAAATGAGAAGTGAAAAAATATAAAATAAAATTCAGTGATAGGAAAAAATTCGGAAAATTATATTACTTTCCGAACAACTCAATATAATTACTAGGGCCCTGTGTATAAAACAAGGTCCTTTTTATTATATCTTACTTTATTATGGGTTGATATAGAAACTTCAGAAATAAAGGATTTAAAAAGGTATTAAAATGAATATATGTACCTCATTCATGAATTCAAATTTTTTGAATTCAATAATATGAACAGTCGTAAATAGAGAGAACAATAGTGTTAGTAGAAAAAATAATGAATTTAAATCTTTAAGACTGGAATAATATATTTTATTTTTATAATTATAGTACGTAAAATAATATTTAGTTGAAAATTGCCTATTTTGTTTCCATTTTTTTTGTCTGAAATTATTTATGATTTTAATCCAATTAAAATAAGCGTTGCTTAATGTGGAAATTCATGTTAGTATGTTGGCAATTTGAACTTTTAGTAGTACAAAAGTTTTTATTGCTCAAAATTAAAAAAAAAAATTAAATACATATCTTAATACTATGAAGAAAAAGTGGGGGAAGAAAAGGTCTGTGCGTAATATGAAATAGTATTTTTAATTTAAAGACATAAATTGGTAGTATTTTGTTGTAAAATTAAAACATAGCCATGTATTAACAAAACATAATCATTTATTTAATAACACTTTAATTTAAAATAAAATAAGTGTTAAACATTTTTAAGCATTGAAAAAAAAGTGTTCTTTAGTTAGATAGTTAAAAGAGCAATACTATTTGCATTAGAGCAACAAGAAAATTAGCAAAGACCTGGGATTCATCTTTAATTATTAAGTGAAGACTATACTGGTACCATGCATACACCACACTACAACAATTTAAATTGATAGGCAGATGTATGTAATAATCATCAAGTATTCACACCATGTTGCTCAATTAACATTGACTTTATTTAACTACTAAGGTGCAGAGAGAGAAAGCACAGTTCGATCAGACACACAGCCTTTATCATGAGGAATCAAACCTCGTCCCAAACAGTGCTAAGCAAAGACTTAATCCATCATAATAAAATAATTCTAAAAGTTAGGATTATAAATGAACTAAACAAATTTACAAATATTTGACTCTATTATATCCCTAAAAGGAGAATTTTTTAAAAAAATTCTTAATTATGAAAACATTTAAAAAATCTCAACTTTTATGACTTTGATTCAAAAGGGAAACTAAAAATCTAATTTGAAATTTTACAATTTTAATACCACAACACTTTTCTTGCCCTGGACATAAAACTTAATTACATGATTATTTAAAGGAAAAAATTAAATCAATCAAATTTTTTTTAGATAAATGCAGTAAAGAAGGATACAGAAAACTATTGAAAATTTCTGAATGTAGTTTATAAATTTGCTTATGAAACATACTGAATGAAGTGGAAATGTTTAGTTTTCATGGATATTAATGATATAATTATACCATTGCCTTAAAAGTTTTTCTTAAAGCAGCAAAACTTCATTAATTATGAAAAAAAAATACAGTCACTAGAAAAAGAAATTTCTGAATAATTGTGCAGAATCCATTAAAAATAAAAGAATTCTTTTATTTTGTATTTTAATAAAGAAAAAAAAACATATGCATTACACATATCAAAATTTAATGAACATTCTGAAATGACCCTGATATAAAGCACTAAAAAACAATTTGTGCTTACTTGACAATTTTTTTGTATTTCACCTTGTGGTGTAACCATTTTCACATGAACAATCATATCTTCTATATTACCATAGATATTTTTTTTCATACCAGAAGCCCTAGTAGAAACCCAACCACCAAGAGAACTGAATTCATATGAATCTGGTTCATGGCCAGTGCACAATTCATATTTCAGTAACTAAAAGTAAAAAAAAATAATAAACTGGAAAAGCATTTCATGATATAAAGTATAGTAAAGTAATATATCAACTGGATAGTTTTTAACACAACAATTATAATTTCGCTTAAATTTAACATAGCAAGAGGTGTGCAATGTTTCTGATTTAAAACCTAAAAATTACACTTAGACTAATAATAAAATACTGTGAGATTGCCAACTGTGCCATATATGTATATATATACTGCGATATAAATATACTGTGCGATTGCCATAGGTGGAAGTCGAGCACAAGTGTGAAATAAAACATTTAATTCGGCTCCTTATCATTGTATTTTTTAGATTCTAAACCTGAAACTTTGAACGACTTAGTTTAATGTATTTTGAAAACAGTAAGGTGTAGATGAATCTTAAAATTGGTTTACTTGATGCAAAAAAGCCATTGTTAAATTTATATTTTCTTCACAAATATTAAAAATAATTAAAGTAATGTAAGAAAAAGTGAGAAAAGTGACCATGTAGATTCCTGCTAACCTTAACTCATTTTGACTACTCTCTGTTCAGATGAATTAAAATTATAAGTCAAAATAAATAGTATGGAAAAAAAATTAAATAATGAATTTAAATGAAATGAATTTAAAATGAATAAATTCATTTTTAATTTTTTTGTATTCCTGGACATGGGCAAAACTTTTGGGGTACAGAGAAAGCGAATTTTTGACTTTTGTCTTGTTTTCTCGATAGAAAGAGTTTTGCATTTTATGACAATTTAAAGCTGGTACCCCCTGATGACGTCAGCTTTGATTGTAATATATTTTTTCAATATTTGTTTTCAATGTTTTTTCAATTTGTTCACTAATTTTTCTTCATTGTCTCATTTATTTAAAATAAACAGGTTAGAAATAATATACAGTAAAAGTCCATTATAACGACAATTCATAATATCAGAATAAATAAATTGTCGATATAGCGAACTTGTCATTATAAAAATATTAACCTTAAAAATAGTAATAAAAAGACTAAAAAATTTAACAGACGTGTTTACCTATATTATTATAAATAACTATTTTTAATCAAAATATTTATCTATAGTAAACGGTTTTTGCCTTTATACTTTATGAATGGCAGAAATGTCTATGTCAAGAATATTTTAATAATAAGTTTCCAAATCATGACAAGTTTTTGGAAGAAGAAAATGATATAAATTGCAATACTTTTCGACGTCATATATAACAGTGAATGATTTTAATAGTAAGTTGTCAGAAAGGAAATAAGGGGCATGTTAAATACTTTGTCAACAAAAGGCGCAATCTTCTTAAGTGTGCAACAGGATTACAAAAAATAAAGGAAGAAGTTTTCTTTTGTTAGGAAGATGACTTAGCCGAGGATCCATACATTACTTAATCCATGCATTACTTTATAAATGTAAGGAATTAAAATTGTAATTAGGAAATTTTTTTTTTTTTTTTTTTTGCTTTTCTGCATTGAAACCAGAAAAGATTCTTTTATAAACCTGTCTGGTATAAAAATGCTCACTTTAACGGCAGAAAAATTTTTTACCTAAAATATTTTTTTGCTCTATTAACAGAAGGCTAATAATTTTTTAATTAAAAAGCTAAAATTTTTGTATCTTTTATATTAGCACTCGACTGTGACTTGGAAATTTGTTACAATAGTGGACTTCACGTAATATGCATAGAGTATTATAGAGTTTGTACTGTATATATAAACATATTTTAATGTGAGTGAGAGCAATGATTCTTAAAATTTTCTGGAGAGTTGGGTACAGACTCTAAAGATTTTAATAACGAGTAATTAAAAACAGGTACTTAAAAATCAAAATTGCATGCAGTTAAACTGGGTATGCTTGGAAGTTGATAGTGGTTTTTATTTTGTATAAGAAATCTGTAGCAAATGTTTGGTTGATCAGTTATTTTTATAAATTGATTTTAATCTATAATATTATAAATTGATTTTAATATTTGTAAATTTTGAGTCTTTAATACAAGAACAGTTTTAAAATTTTTCATATGGGTATTGTTTTGCTGTTCAGAAAGGAAATGGAGATATGACTATTATCGTATAAATTTCAAATAAATCTATTATCTCATTATTCATCAAGCCCATTTTGCTATGAAACTAGCACCATATTTATATTTTCAAATAAAAGCCCATATATATATATATATATATATATATATATATATATATATATATATATATATATATATATATATATATATATATATGCTTTTCATTGAAACTTAACACAAAATTCAAAACCCATATAGAGGCCAACCTAAAAAAAATTAATAATAATAATAAGCCCTTCTTATTTTTGTGGATTACTTAAAACTTTTCTCCTCTTTATCTTCCTCTGTCGATGCTTTTTTATTATTACTTCTTATGTGCTTTTTTAAATAATTCAAGCTATTCACATAGTTCTTATATATTACCGATTGAAATAAAAATAAATTTAATTAAGATTTTTAACATGATTTTAAAATTTTATTGGGCAAATACTACATGTCTTAAAAATTGAAATTAAGAGAATAAATTTCAATTTTTCAACATAAATTTAATATGAAACTGATAAGTTAAAAAACAGACATGCTTATTAAGTTAGTTATGCATGCCAGTAGTTCATAATAAAATAATTTTTAAATAACTATAAATAACATATATGCAATAGAAAAACTTATTATAATACTTTTTCAACATTTTAAAGTTTCTTTAGTAATACTCACAAACCGCTTTGTTACAAAATTTAGTTATTTCCCATATCATCAACTCAGAAAAGGGTTTTGGTTACCTTTTAAAATAGGGGTAAATTTGGCAGGTTTCACTATATTATTTAATTAAAGTAGATTAATGGCGATGTTTGCTGCATTAATGTAAGGATGTTTATGCGTTAAAAATTTAAACTGTTATATTAAATTATATTAAAACTACTTATGGGTTGAGTTCCAGAGTTCCACAGGAAGGTAACAGGGGTTCAAGAGTTAGGTTACGTTTCTTTAAAACCTATCACTATATTAGTATTCAACCAATAATCCATACTTTATTTGGTATTTTGTTTGTTTTTAAGAAATATTATAGCATTATATATATATATATATACTAATAATTATACATTAAATAAATTTGGAAAAGGATATGCATTTACAAATAATGCATAAATAATTCTACAACTTTCCAATTCAAACTCTGAAACATAACAACAGGATTTTAAATATCCTGTCCTTCCTTAATTGTTAATCAAATTAAGTACTTGTAACAATAAAAAAATTGACCTATTTTTAGAAACATATTTAGATGTTACAATTAATTTTCAGACTGCTAGTTCAAAACTAAAATGCAAGATTAAAGCAAACATTTCTTTCAATTTTGAAAACAGAATTGTGGTCACTTTTTAAAAGAACGTACGTACTTTTTGATGAGTCGGGTTCTAGTGAAAAGTCTCCAAAAGATTTTAGCCTCTGCCAGCTTTTATATTTTATTTATGTTTTTAAACACATGAAAATTAAATGAAAAAAATAATTGAATTTCCTTGCGTTTGGCTAACCGAAAAGTACCAGAATTTATTAGGTTATGTTCAAATTTTTAAATACCTATAACAATTTTATATGCTATTGTATTATTTGTATATATAGTAAAATATATACAAGACATTTGTAAGAAATATAAAATTCGTAAGATATTATAAGAGCAATTGATACACACCTCTCTTTCTAAGTCTTGGCCAATGATACCTGCCTCCACAAGTACTGTGTTATTTTCTCGATTCACCCATAATATTCTATTCTAAAATTACAAAAATGTAGGAGATATTTATTATTAATATTTATACATTTTGCAAGTATAAAATAAAATTTTAAAAGTAAAATATAAAAAACATACATAAAAAATTTTAATACACAGAACTTTAATGAATTTTATTAATAATTAGGGAAAATGTCATTTAGATTTTTTAAAAATTACTCTTTTTATAAAAATTTTTCTGACATCCAAATAAAATACTTGAAAACACAAATAAATGTGTGTAAGACAATACAAGTATTGTTTTTTAATATTGAGAAGAGTAATTTACAAGTGCCTTGAATATTACTAAATTCTAACTTCTAATTTGTATAATTATCAGGAAATACATTACACAGAGATTTCTCTCATTAATTAGAATCATATCATCAAATTTCATCCATTTGTGAAACAAAAAAAAAAGCTAGATTTTTTTAAAAATTAAATTTAGAATAAATAAATAAATAAGAAAAGAAAATGACTGAAGGAAAGAAATTGTACACAATTTTGTTTCTTTCTAAAAATGTACCAAAAAATAAAACATTTTAAAAAATCAAGAAAGTGTAATTTTGTTCACGGCTCTTATAAGTTTTTTGAAATTGTATGTTTGGAGCTAAAATTCATAGAATTTAAGGACAATCCATCACAAGAAAAACACTCAAAAATTGTTTGTTAAAATTCATACTTATATATAACAAAAGTCACAATTGCAGTATATTTTTTAGATTGTGTTCATTTTAATTGTTAAATAAATTGTTTAAAAAGCAAAGTAAAGATGTACCATTTGGGAAGTATCCAAGGACACAATCATCCGTTTCTCTTCAGAAGGACATTCTACCCCACAGGAGACACTAGTGCCACCTAAAAAAGCAATAATTAGTGTTGTGCACTATCAAAAACGAAAATCTAACTATAAAAACACTGTAGCATAATTAAAAATGAATTATAAACTATTATCAAAACATTGCAGGAGAATTGCGTTGAAACCTTGAGGGTACCAAAAAGGAATTTAATTCACATTGAAAAAAAAAATTTATTAAATAAAGAAAATAAATTTTAAATGGATAAAATCAGATTATAGTCAGCAAATTAATCAAAAATATCCCACTTATTAACTTTTGATAAAATGAATTAGATTTTGCCTCAATGATACAAATTTTATGGTAATTGTTGCCTAATGAAGTTTGTAGTCGTAGTTGTTTATTTACGTTACACTAGAGTTGTTGTAGATTTAATAAACTCGCAGTTGTTTATTACGTCTGCACAATGGGCTATTGCTGAAGGTCTGGGAAACATCCTTGGTGATGATCCGAAGAAATGCCATCACAATTCTGCCAAGGGGATGACTTCCCTGCTTCAACCCAACAATTTTCTCGGGAAGTTGAGCACTTTACAATAGAACAGTTTAACGAGGACTGATACCATGCACCCTCAATCCCCTCATAACCTGATCAAAGTGGTCACCCACGTGCACACTGACCATAGCCTGTGATACTTGATTTCGGTGTTTTACTGGGAACAGTGTCATAACAATCAGTACTGTCAGTCAGTAACATAATGTACTAAATATTTTACACATAGCGCATTTTTTTCATCAAAATAAAAAAATTGCAATATTTTCCAGTTATGATAGATACTTGAAATGTTATGTATTATGTTCATTCATAATTTTGAATAATAATAGACATTTAATTTATCAAGGATATAGTTAAAAGATTTTTTAAATAATTTAAAAAGGGAGTTCTGAATAAAAATAAACTGGGCATTTTAGGACAAAAGAGTTTTAAACTGATTTCTATAAATGAAGCTCACTTCATTAAGTATTAGTAATACTTATTTAAATATTCAAGCAAGTAATAGTCTGTGAAAAAATCTATTTCAATGAGGAATATTTAGGAAATTTACTCAATTTTAGGGAATTTTTTAAAACGTACAAAAACTAGAATTTTTATTTAACCAGTAGAAATTGGCAAAATCCAGTAGAGCTGACAGCTATGATGTTGTGTTATCCCTTTCTTTGGCAAATGCTCAAATGAAATCCTTTTTTGCAAACAACTCTAAAACTTTATTAGTAAAAACTATTTCATTCAAAATATTTCCTTTTTTTATTATTTAATTTGATTTTCTTTCTTTTTCTTTTTTTTTAAATGTTCAAGTTGTCAGATATAGAAAACAGACAATGTACTGGTATTAAATGGCAAAATCAAAAATTTGAAAAATAAAAAATATCAGTTAAATAGTAATTTTTTTAAATTTAATTCTCTTGGGACAAATCACATAAACTTTAGGTTTATGCATTTAAAATCATGTAGCTTTGACCAAAGTATTGTGATTATATTTTCGAAATTGTAACGAAAACAAAACTTAACATATTAAAATAAAGTACATTTTTATGTCATGTTATAAATCATCAAAAGCTATATATAAGCTTATAAATTATCATTTGATGATTTATTTAAGATATGACATATATCTTAGGTAAATTCTGGAGTAACACAAATTGCAATTAAATATATTTAAATTCAATTGTAATATGAAAAGTTATTTATGGTGAATCGTTGTTTATTTTACGCACAATTCTTATAATGAAAAATTATTCATCTTTAAATCATTGTTGCAAATTAATCAATAAATCATATTTAAACATCACAATTTTGAATGATAAATGTAGAATAACTGTGATCAAGCAGTTTAAAGTCATAGAAATAAAGTTCTTATTGAAAATATTTTAAAATATTTAGATTTTTTAACATACATTGTTTTAAAAGCAAAGATCTCAAGTTTATAATGAGCTTTATCTATGGGTATTTCATTAAATCTTTTCAAAATTATGTAATACTAAAATCTGTCAGTTTCAAAATTATGTAACTTTTAAGAAACTTTTAAATGCTAGCATATTAACAGAAAAATTCAAAATTTTTAATAATAGAAAACTTAAACAATTTGTAAAAGACCATAGTTAAATATTTAAGAAGTAATTATATACTTAAAGTCAGTGATGTTTTTTCCCCCATCCTCAATAATGATTAGAGGGGAAATTTATTATGGATAATTAGAATTTAAGGGGGGAAAAACTCTAATAATGATTGTTAATGTCTTTATTAATGTTGTCTCATCTTTAATGTTTGTTATGAAATTTGAAGTGAAGACTTTTCATGATTTAGTCATTTGATTATAGTTTTTAAACCACAATTAATTGAATTCACATTTAATCAAATAAAGTTTGATTAATAAAATATGATCAAATTATAATTTAAACATACAATGAATTCTTAAAACTTATTTATATATCCTCAGAATTTTACAGGAAGTCAAGAAAGTAACTTATTTTTATGTCATTGGATAGTGTATTAACATGAGCATTATACCTAAGTAACGAATTATATTTTTACAAAACATAGAAGGTGCTTACCACCAAAAGGGATGATCACGACGTTATATTCAGTTGCAGCCTGGACAATGCTTAAAACATCATCATGACATCCTAAATAAAATATTTATAAAAATTAGAGAAAAAAAAAAAAACTAAGTTGATATGTACATAAATAGAGTGATAAGAAAACTATGAGAATATTGTGTTGGTTTTATATACATCTGAGAAATATATTTTTACAATAAAAGTTTTTTTTTTTTTTTTTTCAGTATAATTATTTTCACTACTACATTAATTGAAAAATTAAAGCAATATTTATCGACACTTCCAAAACTCTCTTATTCTTAACACAAACTTAATTTTTTTTCTTTAAATTTTTAAAACACATTTTTTTTATTGTATGTAGGTTTTGCATCTCTACTACCTCCCGTATATCGATTGTATATTTAAACTGGGGAATGTACTTACTTGGCCAAAGTACAATATCAGGCATTCTCTCAAAGTTTCCATGCCGCAAAATGAATATTTCCCGCATTGTATGACCTAAATAATGCAAATAATCATTAGAATTTTTTAATTATATTAGCTATAAACTAAAATCCATATGATTATTGAACATTACCATGAGCTCTAAAGAGTCTGTCTTGGGGATCTAAAGAATGGTCAATACCAAGCTGTTTAATTTCTTCAAAAAAAGATTCATTTATGATAGGCTTTGGGAAGTCTTCAGATTTAATTTCAGGCTAAAAAATAATAAATCAATTGATGAGTTTTAAGTAAATAAACAAAATTTTGTACTTCCAATAAGGGCAGTAAAATATAAATCTTTTAAATATTTCTAAACATTTTCAAAAATAAATAACTTTATTCAACATACGAAGAAGTCTGGCATAAAAATTTTTGTTAAACCCTTACTAACAAACATCCATCTTGTAACATTTATTCATATTTTAAAGTATAATTGAATATATGCAAGTTTTTTTTTCTTTTTCATTAGGCAATTATAAAAATTTAATTAGTTGCAACATTGATAATAAATATACTGTCTAAATGTTAAGATTAATGAGATTTTTTTTTTTGTCTAGCAACACAGTTAAAAATTAAAGTATTTTTTAAAAATCTATTCGGTTCATTTACTTATTAATCACTCAAAATAGAAATATATTTTTAAATTTTTATCAGACACAATTAAAGAAAGAAAATAATGAAATTTTATAAAACTATTAGGATTAGTTAAGAAAAAAATTTGTAAGAGAAAACTTAGAGCGCAATTCACCAGTAAAGAAATTGCATAATTCATTTTAAAAGAGCAAAATACTTCAGGTAAAAGAAAAAATAACATTTAGACACTAGGGAAAAATGATTAACAAGGGCACAAGGTTAAATTAACTTCTGATTGACAGGTAATAGTGACCTTGTGTTACAGGTAATAATGAAAAAAAAAGTGGTTTTTAGACTAAACACTACAAGATTTTTCTTCTATGGCACAAAAACAAAGTTACTTGACTTCATTTTTTAAATGTTATGCTTTTCAGTATTAAAAACTCCAAAATGTTTTTTAAGGTCATTAAAAAATAAAAAGAGGTTTTCAGCCCAAATATTTCAAATTTTTTTTTAGATTAATACTAAATTTCTCTGATCTCAATCAAATAGAAAAAAATCCTCTTGATTTTTGTATATCGAAAAATATAAAGAAACTTTATTTTTGCCTCTTTATATTAAAAAATCATAAAAATAGCTTCTACAGTTTTGGGTGTCCAACTTAACGTTACATTTTCTTTTGCTGAGTAAAAACTGTAAGACGTAAAGTACGAAGGTGTGTAGAAAAATTTACAGAGAGTCAAATTTAATGATCGATAATTAAATCAAAGATTATTAAACGTTAAACTTGCAGCAAAAAACAACATGCAAGCTACCCTGAAGGACACAGGAATGAAACAACAGACTTCAAATTTAACATGCTAAAAGAACCACATTTGTTTATGAAATTACAGAAGCTTTTCTTGAAATTCAAATTTTTTAAAAGTTATTGCAATTCTATGCGGTTTTTTGTAAAATTTTTTCACATATTTTTCTATCTTGCTTTACGTTATATATATATATATATATATATACATATATATATATATATACATATATATATATATATAATTTTTTTTGGTAAAAATTATGATTTAGGAACTTGAAATTACAAAGGTGTGTAGAAAAATATACAAGGAAAACTATGGTCTCCTGGTCTGTTAAAATTGCCTACATCGATAATGTTCAAATATCCTTGATTTTCCAACAACCATTTTGAGAAAATCCAGTCTTGTGCATTTTTCTAACAGATCAAAATAGTTTTTTCGCTACAAAGCTTGGACATATTTTTTCAAGGTCAGGCAAAGGTCAGGAAAGGTGGTAAAAGGAATTATGGGTGCTTAAATTATAGAATTTGAAAGTGGAATTTATCTCAAGCATTTGAATCTTGGAATTTCCCAACCATTTAAAAAAGTTGACACTAAATAACTGGTTAAGTAATCATTTCATTTTTTTGATTCCAGTGACCTGCAAGATGCTTCAAAAGCAAAAATAAATGTTATGGTAGCTTTGAATTTGATTTCTACAATGTTGACTAAAATGCATTATAAATGGATTTAACAAAACTCTTTGGGGTTAATTGGGTCTTGGTATCCAGCGGGAACCTCAGCCCTTCCAAATAAAATTGCATAGCTGAAGATCTTCCGAAGCTGATGACACATATATCGACAGCCACACACATTCCATTACTTTTCAATTTCTGATTTAATGTCGGCTCCAATCAGGGTCAGATTAACCATTAAGCATACTAAGCACTTGCGTAGGGCCCCAGAGATTAGGGGGGGGGGACCACAAAGAGCCTATAAAAAAATATTTTCCAGAAATATTTTCTTTTACACATTTTAGTTTGATTATTAGCTCTTACACAAGATCATGATTTAAACTAAATTATTATTGTGCTATATGTGTCATTGCTATTGCGCAGATTGTCATTGCGTCATTGCTATCATGTTATTTGCAATTACACGGAAAATAATGAGAAAGCTGTGTATTGCCAGTATCCCCTCTCAAAATAACCAATGCTTTTCCCTAACCGATCACCTACGTAGTCGATAGCATATGCGGAATGTCAGTTGATAGCTGAAATACAAAACTAGAGCACAGAAAAAGCTTTGCGTAAACAAGTGTAACAAATTGATTTACTACACTGATGTGTAAAAGCCTCTTTTCCCACATCTTACTCACAGTATGAAACATCTTTATCTTCGTGACTGATAATTGCCAGTCTACACTTTTGCCCTTTTTCAACGAAAAATACTATTTAATAAGATAATCTTGACACTTTTAAATTCCCCTACTTGGTGGCGACTTATGTTACAGAAAAGTAGGAGGTCTAATAAAAGAGAGGTTTCTTGATTGACATATTCTTTTAAATCAATTACATGATTTGGAGAGTTATCATGCATGCAATTGCATAATGTAGTTCTCTAACTACATCAGTTACTAATTTTCTGCATACACTAGAAAATTGAACATTTATTACTTAAAGAGATTGAAACAAACACTTAATTTTAAAAATATTCATCCTTTTTAAGTTTTAATAATGCAACAAGGCAAGAATCCCCCAGAGATTCTTCGAAGACTTTAGGAATGACGTAAAAAGTAATAATTTATTTTTAAGTTAGTTCAACTTGTGTTCCTTATCCCATTTATAGATAATTCAAAATGTTGTTACAGCACAATGGGACTTTTATTTATCATAGGGCAAGTGAAGTTAGTTAATTGATTTTAAATAGATTATTTCAAATGCAAATTTAGTATACTTGTCAGAGGAAATAATTTATTAGCTTCAAAAACTAACATGAAAAAAGTAGTCATAGACAAAATGAATAATTTGTCGGATGTTCTAGTCCATCTCATGTTAAAATGACCGAATTCAACATACTGTACGCAAAAAAAAAAGGAAACGCCCCAAAAAACTTTTGATCTAATCTATTGATCTGATTTTCACATGATCAATCTTAATATATCGAATGCTTTAGCTTCAACCAGAAATATGTTAATCAAATAATGCACATGACATTAAGTTATAAGAAAAAAACATAAAAAAGTACTTATTCAGAATAAACATATTTTTCGAGAGATTTGGAATTCTGACCCTCAAAATATTGAAAGGGGCAGGTTATCAGGAATCTAGAAAATATAATCCCAGGAGAGAGGTTAAAAGTTTGTATCCCTTCATGTTCATTTCCCTTTTCGCTTATTTCCCGATATCTCTAGAATTTAATTAGCGATTTGGAAAGTTTTTGCACAAAATTATAAAAGTCATCTAACCAAATATAATTCCACGTAAAATAATAATTGTTATTTATTTAATGTAATGAAGAGAATTTGAACTGTAAGGTATTACATTTTTTAGTATGTTATTTTCGATGAAAAATTATAAAATTACTTATTTTCTCAATAGAATAATGTTTGAATTTGGAGCACTTTAGCTAGTTAAAAAGTGATTAAGATATATAACTAGTGAAACGTCCTATTTACCAATATAAGCATAATAAATTCTATTTATAGTGGTCAAGAAATGAATGCACTCAGTACAGTTAATAAGCACAGAGCTCAAGTAGAGATAGTCTAGCTAGTGGGAAAGTAGCAGAAAGTTCAATCACAAGTAACTATCATTACAAACAAGAAAGTGACTTAATTCAGCTAATAATAATAATAAATCCTGTAGGTAATAAGAAAACTTTTATAAATTTATAGAGAATTGTCTCTGGTTTCCCAACATTTGCAGAGATAAGAAAATTGCTTGTTATTTTTATTGATTATTAATTACGTTCTTTATACTGTATTGAACTTTTGTATGTTTTTGTATTTTCTATAAAAAAATTTTAAAGTTCGATAATTTATTTTACATGAATATTGATTTGAGAACTACAGAAAATTGTTTTTTTACTTAAATTTCAGAAAAAAATTTGAAACGTATATTAGAAAACAATCTGGAACAGCTGGAAAGTTGGAATAAAAATTTTTTTTATATTTTATAGAATTAAAGGGAAAAAATAGCCTTCATGAAATTTCTTTTAATAATAAAACACCAGAATTGACAAAATTATTTTAGTTCGGCTCTAAAATCACAAAATATGTGGATTTCGTTGAAAACTCTTCTAAGAGTTAGTTGAAAAATTTTGATTCCCATTATAAATTCTTTGCAAAAAGCATTTAATTTGGCAGCTTTTAATTCATACGTGCAAATTTACTTTAACTTCATTAATTTTTTTATATTTTTATACTTGTGTTGATATATTTTATTACATTTAAGAAACATCAAATATTTCAGTGCTTAGGAACTCTAAGGATCTAAATCCCACTTTGGCTCCGATGATAGCGATGAAAACAATGAAGATGAGCAAACAATATCTGAGGATATACCAACAACTGATCAAAAGTTTGAAAGCATTAAAAACTTTGATACATTTTCAAAAGTAAACCATAAAGCAAATTTGCAAACAAAAGCAAATATCAAGAGAGATATTGTCAAAATCATATCTAGAAGCAAAAAACGTGCAAAGATTAAAAACTTTTTCTAGTAGTTCATCTTGTAAATCTGATTCCTTTAAAAATATATGTATTTTTTTTTTTACCTTAACATTAAATTATCTGGCTTTGTACGTTATTCAACTCTAGTGCGACGGAAGTCCAAAATGGGGGTTTCACTGTACATGAATTGGTATTTGGAAATTGGCATTGAAATTCAAACATTTATGGCATAAAAAACTTTATTTTTTAGATCACTTACCAAAAGAATTACAGAGAAATATGAAAAATTCTTCCCGTTTAGTTTTCCTTGTACTTTTATCAAAAAGAATTTATAGAGAACAACTTTCTTAAAGACTTAAATTAAAAACTTAAGTTAATTTAACCTTAAGAAAGAATTCATCCACTATGGTTTTCCTTACAGTTACCTCTCTTAGTTTCCTTTTTTTTTTTTATATTGAAAAATATCACATTTAACATTTTGAGAAAAAAAAATTAGGTCAAGTGTACTATAAATTTTATTTTCTAAAAACAACTATTTATTTTTTTACTTAATAAAAAAAGGAAAACCGTAAAGTTAAAAAGCTTTGTTTTTGTGCTTTAAAAAAATCGTGAATTATTTTGGCTAAAAACAACTTTTTATTCTTTTACTGTCCAAAGACAAAAAACACTTTTGATTTTTTTTATATTAAAAATATTACAAGGAAAAAAAACTGAAGTGATGAAAATTGTTACTTCTCAAAAAAAAATTCTCTTAAGATTTGGGCAAATTTTAAAAAATTTTCCCAAAAATATTTTCAATAAAACTTTTTAAAAAATTATACGAATATTTTCAGCATTTTATTAGTTTAATTACATAGTGTTCACTTTTTTCTTTCTAATAACACAAAAAATTAAGAAAATTTACTCACAAATAAAAAAGATATACACATTTTCAACATTTGAGTCATCATCTGCAGTTACCTGATTTTATTAAATTGGGTCAAATTTCAAAATAGCTATCTAATCGTAGTTTGTCTAAAAATACTCAAAAAATTATTTTAGTCGTTTTTCATCAAGACCTTTTGGACAAAAAAATTTTCATGAAAATCTGTAACATGACAGCAAGGGCCATTCATTGATTTCACAAGGAAAGCTAAGCATTAAAACTTTATCGAAGAATAATAGCAAAAATAATTCATTATAAAAAAAAAAGACTATATGAATATAATATTTAAAAAGTACCCAATTATGTAATGAACACAGCTCAATGTAAGATTTTTAAATTAGAGAATAGAGCAATAAATTTAAACATTCTATTCTTACTGCAATTTAAAATACATATTTACCTGAGGAGGATATTTTTTGCTTTCAACACTAATTGCAAATGTGTTTTCAACCCAATTCTTGAAATTCGGTAGGACTTTGTTCCCAATTAGATACCTTGAGGAAAATATTGAAAATTAATACAAAGGAATTTGTACAAAAAATAAAACAAATAAAACTAGAATAACACTATAATAAAATATTGAGTAGGAACTCTCTTGTTTTGAAACACCAGGTAATAGCATTCAATATTTTTTTCAAATCATTTATCATAAAAAACCAAAATGTAAAGCCATGCATAAATTAAGCTAATGATCAAATAGTTTATTTTATTACCCTCTGTTAACATAGTGATGGAATTTAAACTATTGAAGAATTTGATACATTTAATAAATTTATAAGCATAATTAAATAGTATAGATTCATTGACACAAACTGTAATTAAAAATTTGATAATAATAAGAAATTAACACTTTCTGTTTTATGGAGCATATGCATATTTATCGTTCTGGTGAGATTTCAGTAATATATGCAACAGAAAAAAGAAAAATAATTTAATAAAGCAAACATTTCCCTTTTTAAGCAATTTTGTAGCAAGTTATTTGAAGCATAGAACCTGCATGTAAGATGGAACTAATATAAATAAAGAATAATACATATATATATATATATATTCTATTCATCTAAAATTAAGAGAATACAGTTAGAAAGTAAAATTGAATTTACGATGAAATCGGCACACATAGAGAATGTGAAAAATAATAACTAAAATTCAAATTCTTGTATCGTAATAATGTATTAAAATACTGGGATTTTTAAAACTGTGTAAATCAGTAGCATTAATTATCGAAAAAAAAATGATTGAAGAACTACATTAATTAAGATTGGGCGTGTCAAAAAACCAAAACGTGTAATTTCGAATTTTCATTTTTTTATTATTCAAAAAGAAAGAAAAAATAATTAAAATAAAATATTTTTTGATTATGTTCAGACGCTTTTGTGTGTCGCACATCGAGAGATGATAGGACGCAGGGTGAGCACCCTTATCTTATGAACATCAAAAATATCAGTTGATTAAGTATAAATAATTAGGCGTTTGGGAATGTCCAAATGATATGACCCTAGAACCAAGTTTGTAAAGATGATAAAAACAAACTGTAATATTGAATCTTAAAACATAAACAAATTAATTACATAAAATAAATAAATTATAAATAAATATAAACAATAAATATGATTTCAAAGAAATACATCATACTTTAAATATTCTATAAAGAGATAGATAAAACACGTATTTAAATAACATAGAACAGAATTGTTATCCATGATACAGTATCAAATTACATAAAGAAATAGTAAAACAAAATAAATAATCACAATAAATCAGTTAGAAGAAGAAAAAAAAGGAGTTATGGATAAACAGCATTGGTTTAAGCATAAGATTTATAAGCAAAAGGTGATCTCATTAATGTTGTAAATATAGGTTATTAATATATATTTTTAAATTTTTTTTTTAACTTTGATAAATTACTCATATAAAACATCTTACCTATTTCCGGTGAATGTGAAAAGCCCTGTTTTAGAATCAAATTGAAATTGTGAATCTTTATATCCCCAGCCATTCCATTTTAAGAGCTCTTGCCTGTCGATTAAAAAGAAAAACGCATATTTTGATAAAAACATTTAACTTTAAAAAATGGATGTGAAATTAGTAACATCATCAAATTAATTACAGTTACCATACCTGTGTTTAGGAATAACACTTTCAGTAGCAGCAACATTACGATTGTCTGAGTTATTAGCAGAAAGATGACGTTTAATTGTTTCTAAACGATCTTTACTTGGCATTTTGACTAGATTTTACTTTGATCCCAAGAGAGAGTGCACACATGTGAAAAAAGTCACATAAAAAATCCAATGAGAAAACACTTTAGAATCTTGCCACAGAAAGAAAAGATCAGCAGCACGTAAAACAAGGTATGATGGAATTATATGAAAGAGAGAATTGAAATAAAGATAACATTATCAGCAAATGCATCACTTCACCGGCAAATTATGTCAAGTAGAAATTTTCAATTTATATACCGAAACAAAAACAAGGTTAATAAAAATGCATCTGGCAACAAACTTTTATCGCCTGCTTCGGGATTTGACAGAAGCGCTTTAATTTTTTTTATAGGTCTTTAGTGATAAAAGATTCAAAATTTATGATTAAAAATAAAAATATATTAGAAAAGTTTCCTTCCAACGAATAAAGACATCGCAAATCATCTATTAATTAAGAAAATTATTACGCAGTTATAGCACAGCTCAACTTACAAACGTTATTGATGTTGCCATGGCTACTGCTCGTGATTTAAAAGATGGTATTTTTATTTATATATATATATTTACTTTCTAACTGTATTCTCTTAAATTTAGCTGAATAGTAAAAAATGTTTATTTTTTCTTAATTCTTTTTTATTTATAATAGTTCCATTTAACATGCAGGTTCTATGGTTCAAATAACTTGCTATGAAATTGCTCAAAAACGGAAATTTTAGCTTTGTAAAATCAATTTTTATATTATGTTCAATCTATCATTGAAATCTAATTAAAATGATAAAAACGCATACGCAAGAGGATTTTCATTAATTTATTTGATTAATTCCTTATAACAACAAGTCTTCCTTTCTTATTGTAAAATCATTATATGTTAATAAATAGTTTATATGTTAATGAATAGTTTATATGTTAATGAATGAAATTAAACTAGACATGCAATCATGAGGTTAAAAAATAATTTACTTTAGAAAACTCATTGAATTGAAACATAATTATTTTTGTTCAGATAGAGAGTGCAGAGTTACAAAATATTGATCTTAAAAATCATAATATTTATGCTTTATAGAGCAAAACCTCCCTATCGAACAAAAACAAATGTTAAAACATGAAGTCGATACAGTCGAAAGTGTACAAAAATAAGGCAAATGTTATTTAGCATCTTGAAAGGTTAATAAAAAAGAAGATATAAAAAAATTAATTTCATTTGTAACTTTATTTTGTACTCATTTTTGAATAAATGTCAAATTATTTTTTTTTAAAGTGTTATCAAAAACACAATACATTTTTAAAACATTTAAATTGGTAGTTTAAAAATGAATTGCATTAATTGTTTGATTAAATTTAAATATGCAGTAATACATGCTCATCTTTGGCAAAGAAACTGATATAATATTTGTGATAAAATTACTGGGGTGAAGATTAAAAGAAAATGCATAGAAACTAAATAACTTTCACATGCATTTCAGGGTTAATAAAAAAAAAGAAAAAATTATTGTACATAATTCTTATATGAGTTGCAACAACTGAGCAAAAGCTATCTAAAAAAAGATGTAAGTGCTACTTGAAACTAAAAGATGAGTGTAATTTCACATAAATATGAATTAAAATTTATATATATGTATACACACACTTACATATTTGATAAATTTATAATTCTCTTGTTCTCTTTCAAAAACAAATATCCAAAGACAATGAGTGTATCACCCTATAAAAAATTAATGAATGCATACAACATATCATGAGCATCCTTGAAGGGGGGGAGGGGTATGTGTCCCTTTTAATAATAAAAAATATCCCAAAGTCCCCTTCAATATTTCAAACAAACAGGGAAGATTTTTGTCAATAGTTATCGATTTAAATTTGTTAAAGGTAAAAACAAGAAAGAGACTAATAATTTTACATATGTTTAGCAGATTTTATAAGTTAAATTTAGAGAACTGATAATTTAATTTCGTCCCCCTCCTGCAATGCACATGCAGAATATTGGACAGATTTCTCCAAGTAGAGCAGACCATGTCCATGAGAGTAGACAACCTTGAACAAGAATTTTCGGAGGCCCTGTCCGCTTTCATTCAAAGAAAATTCAAGATGTTTCATGTTTGTTAAATGGTAACATTAAACAAAGTAGTGCCTCTAAAATTCTTTTTAAAACTTTACATCTAATGGCTGTCTTCCAATAGATGCTTTATCTTTTTCTTTAAAAGAAAAAAAAATTGTCACTTTTAGAAAATTACTATCAATAAATTATTTAATTTTTTTCAATGTAATTTTTGTGAGAATGTTATTTTATAAAAAAATTTTAAAAAAAACTTTTGTTTTGGACATTATACAGCAATCACGAAACTGTAAGTGGGCTCAGAGCCATCGTAAGTGTGGGACAATTGGAATATTTGCATATGCCCCCAAATTTTTAGGTCTCTTCGAAAATAAACACAAGAATGAATAAATTTATGTATTATATTAAAAATTTTGAAACTTCCATTTCTGTTTCAATGTATTGAATTATTTTAAATTAAATATTATAATACAATTTGTACAAAATATGTTTAAATATTTTTGGTTGATTATTTCCATGACACCCCCTGAAAAAAAAAATTTTTATAGTGTAAGGGCCGCACACCTAATTTTTCATAGATAGTATCTAAACAATATTATAAAATGTATGAATAAAATTAAGAAAAGCAACAGAAAAATTTTGAGTTTCAAGATTGAAATTCGAAAAAAATCATGCAAACTTATTTCTATCAAAATTTTAATAAAAAAATAATACAAAAATCTAACAGGGTCCAAAGTAATCTACTTTTTTTGAAGCTCTGTTAGAAGATTATATTTTGTGCTCCCTAGAAGTGCTTTGTTCACCTCTTTGCAAAATCTAGCAACGGCTGTATATGTAGCTTTATGGAAATGTCAGTCATTGCATTTTATAAACCTTAAATATGAAAATTTGCTAATTTTTATGAATTAAATTTAATGTTATGCACATTCAAAAATACAACATGTTGCAAAAATTATCCTTTCAAAATTAAAAATTACTAGCATAAAATTTCTGCTGAGAGAAGCCTTTTCTTTCTGACAGTAACTTAAAAAAAATAATGTAAGTTTCATTGCCATAAAGGGCACAGTGTGCAGACATTTTTATTTGGGTGGACCGTTAATTAACCATTTTCAGTTAATTTAAATTGTGATTTAAAGTGTAATTTTACTAATTTTAATTTAATACAAACACCATAATTTTGTATACTAATTTAGTATATTAATTATATAATAATTTTGTGTATCTAGAACTAGTGTAATATGGTAAACCAGACTCATTAAACTTCATTGCAAAGAATTTTTCAGAATAACTTTAAGTGATCCTTATGTATCAGTATATTATCTGTTCTTAAAATTTTTTTTTTTTAATTATAGCACATTCACTTACATTTTTAGATGTTTCAATAAATATTCTATATCTTCATTAGAAATCAACAATTAAAAATAAATCCATTTAATGGTTTTATATAGTGTATTAATTTTTCATTGTTTTTAAAAATATGTTTTATAAAATTTCGTTATTTTGAATATTGGGCCATATTTAACAATTCCATTTAACTGGTTCTCTTACCCAGCATTCCTCAAAAGGTGTTCCGTAGAAGGGTCACAGGGGTTCCAAATATTAAGACTTTTTTAATTTCTAACCAGTAATGATTTTTGAAACCTATTATTATATTTATTATATTACCAAAAGTAGCAAAAATATTTAATTTAAATACTTTTCTTAATAATTATCTAAAATGCCATGACAGAATATTGGATAAATTATGAAAAGGATCAGAATTTATTTTAAAATTCATTAGTATTTTTCTTCGAAATTTTCAATTCCAAATTAAATAACCAAAATCAAGAATAAAGAATTATGCTTCTCTGATTCCCATTCTAAACGTTTTTAATAATAGTTACAGATTCCCATTCTAAACGGGTTTTTTTAACAGTTCTTTCACTACAATGTCCCGATTTTTGCCGCTTTTTATCTGTTATCCATCTCTCTGTGTGTCTATCTGAGACAAAATTTGCATGTGAAGGAGCCCAAATCGAGCAATGATCAAATCACGAAACGACCTGAAATGGACTACGCAAACAGTTCCTAATGCCTCCTTATATATTTAAAATCAAATATAAAAGTTGGGCTATTAGATAGGACTAAGGTGTAATGATAGGGATTGAAGCTTTCTAAAAAAACATGTCATATAGCATTAAGTTAGGTCTAATCTTTTCATCTGATTTAATGAATGTGAATTGTAATACTATTTAAAAATTAAAATACCAATGCAGTAGTTTAACGACAAAAAGAATTGTAATCTGAATTAAGAAATATTAGTTTTTCCGTTATAAAAATTAGTATATCCATACTTATTTAAAAGAAAAGAAAAAAACAATTATAGTAAAGGTAAAAGACATAATAAAACTAAAACAAATTTAGTTTTGTTCCTCAATTAATTTTTTTTTAATTAAAAATAAAGCATGAATTTTCCTGTATTTTACTAGCGTTACTTAGTGCACTTTACTAAAAAATTATAGTTTATTTGAAATTATTCTCATTTTATTATCAGTGAAAAAATTATTATCAGTCTTTGAGCTAACGTAAAAGAGGCATATAACTTAACTTTTCCCCTTTTTCTAAGGTCTTACTACTTTCAGAATATATTTCAGACAATGGTTTATTACAATTAATTTTAATTACAATATTCCTTACCATAAGTTTTAAACGCTGAATGGCCTTATATTTATGCTCTTACAAATAACATACGAATAATTTCAAATTACTTTATTCATTTCTATTTTATCTCAGTCTTATGTATTTTTCAAAGTGGGGAAGCGGTTTGCCCAATTACTGAATTTACTCGGTTGGATGAAATTCATTGTTTTCTGTACCTAGTAGTTATTATTAATTAGGCATATACCAAAAGTTATTGCCTACGGCACGTTAATAGTTTCCTAATAAGATTTTATTAGCCTCTTATAAGTAAAAAATAATATCCTTATTTCCAAAAGTGTCATAGAACAACTAAGGAACCCATTTTTAATGGTATGTCTCTCTATGTTTTCTTTACCGAATTCATATAATACAGTAGAGTCCCGGTTATCCGAGTTTCCGCTTTAACCGAGCTATCAAATATTTCAAGATTTTTTTTGTTCTAGTTTATTTTTTATTTTTATAACTACCGCAGAAAAAAAATCTGAATTTTATCTTCCTAACACTTAGGAAAACGAAATCCAACAACTTGATCTGATAAAATGATCCTTAATATCGTCAATAATGAAAATGAATCTAGCGAAGATGATAAAGACGGTGACGATGAAAATCAATATATAAAAATCTCTCATACAGATGGACTAAAAGCTATTGAATATATGGTGCTATTGAAATATATAGAACAACAAGAAAAGGCGACACCAGCCTTCCTGATATCCCCCCAAAAAATGGTGAAACATTGCTGCAGAAAAGCGCCAAAGTAATGTAAGACAAAAAACGATTAAGGACTTCTTTAAGTTAAAACTCTTTAATTCTCATAAAGTATGTACTTTAAGTGTTTTCAAGCTTTTTAATTTTAATATGAATTGTATGTGGTGTTATATTACATTTATACCTACTCTTTTTCTTTCCTTTTTTAAACTCTTCGCTTTAACCGAGTTTTTCGGTAATCTGAGTTAGTCGTGGTCCACATGAACTCAGATAATCGGGACTCTACTGTATTTATATATTTAAAATATATAATTTTATGTATGCTGTTCAATACACGTCTATTTTTCTGTTTGTTAATGAAAGTATTTCATTCTGTTAAGTGATTTTCAGGCAGGTGTGCAATGGTCTTAATCGTTGAAAACATGTTCAAAAATATGTAAAACCTAATTAATATTATTATTGTTTTTATAAAATAGTACAGGAGTATTTAGGGTTTCTAATTTTGATGTTAATTTCATTATTTGGAGAAAAGAAAAGTCTTGTTATCAACAAAATTTGATGTATGCCTACGTCTGAAATCACCTGCAAAGCGATTTGAAAAAGATTGCGTAAGCAGGTGCGATGATTGGCAGGTGACGGCATTGAATGATAGCGAGCTTAATCAAGTTGTGGAGCTCCCTAGCACAATAAAAATGATTTTTCATTGATAGTAAATTTTTATTTTAAAAAAAAGTTTACTTTATATTTGTGTTCCTAGCAGAGTTGAAAGATATAATATACAATTTTATGATCTTTCTAACAATTAGGTAAAAAATAATAAAAAAAATTTAAAAAATAAATAAATTAAATAAAATAAATGATTGAAGAGCTATTTGTGAAACAATCTTATTTTCCTATACTGTTGAAAAATATTTTACATACCTCGACATACAATCGAATGATTCGTTAATAATCCATTATACATTTTAACAATCAATGATTGGAAAAAGTCTCTCTCTCTCACATATATATATATAAGTTCAAAATCCATTTCGGGCAAATCCGTGGCTAAAATTATTTACTAAAAAAATTTCTTTGCTAATGTATACAATTTTTCCATGTGCAAATCCATTACGGGCAAATCCGTGGCTAAAATTATTTACTAAAAATTTCTTTGTTAATTTGTATAATTTTTCCATGTACAAATCCAACTCTTGAGACTTTTCCACAGAACCCTGGGAATCTGCTGAGCACCTTTTGGGAACTGCTGCTCTAGTTAATCTGTACATTAGCTGTTTAATCTTTAGAATAAATGTTTTCTACGCTTTTAGCAATAAATGTTTTCTACACTTTTAGCAATAAATGTTTTCTACACAATTAGCAGTGCCTCAATTTGAAAAATTTAGTGATTTTAAGACTTTTATTATGTTAATCTGATTTATGTTAACCTCCTAAGAACCTAGTTTTTAATAATGGTCGAAAATGTGAGTTTTACTTCTTGTTTCATATCATCAATATCGAGCGTCAACTAGACTATCTTCATGAGATTATATGCTTGTAAAATATCCAGAATCATTGGAGGAGCTCTATTTAAGTCATCTTGTGTGAATTAGAAGCAGTCCATAATGTAGTCCGGGGACGTATCTGCAGATGTACATTTACTGCAGACAAAGAAAACCTTGATTTTTTTAAAATTGGAAATCATATTGGAAATATTCTAGGGCTATAAAAAGTTAATTCAACCTTAAAAACAATATAAACAGGTTACAAAATTTATTTTAACATGACGACTTAACTATATTTATGGATATTTGGGGAGGCAAAATACATTTAATGTATATATTATAACTTTGAATTATGTGAATTGTTAAAGAACTCTTCTTCCACGTGAATCTTTCCATCCCAAATTGATGAATTCTAAAGAATCAAAGTTTTGATTGGAACATTATTGAACATTTATTTGAAAATTCTGTTTTCCACAGTCTTTCTTCATTGATGTACTTTTATCATTAAACGATTTTCCAAAAAAAAAAAAATCGCCACTTTTTTTTGTTAACGGTTATTTTCAGGTCTAGGACCAATGAACCACCAGGACTCCTTCGCGATTCTTGTGTACCATTCATTTGCTGGAGGGATTTGCTACTAGAGATTGTTCATATTTTTTCTTTCTGAAAAGACTTCTTTGAATATCCATGATAGGGGACGGGGCCCTCCTAGCCTCTCTTTGCTAATTTATCTGCAACCTCATTTTCGTGAATATTTACGTTCGAGAGTATCCTACCGCTGATGTGTTGTTCGAAATTAGGAAATCTTTATCCAATCTCCCGCGTCACTCCAGTCTTTCAGATGTTGGATTACGCACTTGCTGTCCGCTAGTATCCATACTCCTTCAAAGCATTTTCCGCCAATGTGGCAATTGTGCTTGCGATCTTTACTTAGAAATAAACGCTTAAATGCGATATATTTTCGAAAACGCATTATTATCAGCATTTTTTCCCCTGCATATTGTTGGATATTATTAACCATAAATAACTAAACATTCGTCGAACGGACTACCGATCCCTGCCTGTTTTGATAGTTCGAATTTTTCCTGTTGCTCTCACAGTACCGTCACAACTAATAAAATTAGTTATCCGAAGGTGATGAGCACGTCTGTAATCGATCGTCTAACAGTTGAATGTTTAGTTATAAGAGGCAGAAGTTAGCATTCATACCATAATCTGCTACTGTGTGTATTTTTGCGTTTCTCCTGCATTTTATTACTATCTTAAATATTTTTTATTCTGTACATCGAAGCACCGCCGAATGACAAAATGTTTATATGCAACAAGGCTATTTGTGGAGGCACATTTATAACATCTGTCAAGAGTGTGAATGGCAATTTTCAACATATTTCTTATTTTTTAATTGAAATATTATAATACTTTTTTTTAGGTTACGCTAATTTTTTTGAAATAAATAAGAGAAATATAAAAATATACTAATACGTAGTCTATTAGTTGAATCAATAGTTACAACGATTTACGCTGATTTTAGTTTAGTTATCTAGGGTTAAAGTGCATTTCTTTACATTTTGATTATGCAACAAAGAACAAAATCCATAATTTCATATGATATTCATCTGCCACAAAACTGTCAAAAAAATTACTTAAATCGAATTTTTTTTATCTTTGGAACTTTTCATTGTAATTAAAAACTCCGACCAACTACGTTACTTATTAATTATTATTACATTTTTTCACAAAATATTTTTGGAGTGATAAAATTATACCATATGTTGTCCAGTATATTGGACGTTGAGTCTGAGAACGGAAAATACCATAATAACCGGTCGATTTTTATTTATTTATTTTTTTGGTCAAATTTTTTTTTTCATTCGAGATCATTTTTTCTATGTATTTGTTTAATTAGTCTATTTCAAATTTGCTCATTTTTAAGTTTATTTTTAATATTAAACGCAAACAATTATTGAAATGAAACTAAACTGTTATATTATAAATAATCCTTGATATAGCGAGTGAATAAAAAAGGAGAACAAAGGAAAAAAAGAAAGCGAATTAGTGTATCGGCTTACTAGTAAACGAGCTAGTCAGCCAATCAATTTGTCAGGGATTAGTTAAATCAGTTTGTATAAATAAGTAAATTTATAAGTCTATAACTTGTTATAGGCAGTTGGCGACCATAAGATGTTAATCATTTTTTTTTTTTTTTATTAAAACAAAAAAAAAAATTAAATAATGATAGGAAAAGCGATAAGGGAAATAAAAATTTTATCCAGATTTTGTATGTTATTTTATTACCCAAGATTTATCTGTGTTTTATATAATAACACAGAAAAATTTATAGAACTATGAAAACTGTTGCATTCTGTCAGATTTTAAGGAGACGCAATGCTTAGAAACAGGTTGGAAAAAGTTTTGTGGACTTTCCTTTCCAGGGAGTGTCAATAGATGAAGATGTTGAAAAGAAAATCTAGAGGTTAAAACTGACAGTTCAAGGGCAATTATTGTTAAAAAAATGAAATATCCGGGTCATTTGCTTTTCAAAATATTTTGACATGACGATATAATTTAAATGTCATCTTCAAATTGAAGAACTTAAAAAATTGTAGCTTTATTGAAAAATGAAATTAGTAAATTTTTTTTTTAAGGGATTTAGGCAGAATAACACAGCAAGCATATATTATAGATTGATTGGCCAATTATTTTAAAGTTTGTTGACTTAAAATGAAACTATTTCAAATTTTTGGTTCATCTTCTTTTTTACCTTCTTACGCATTATAAAAATATGGGATTATTAATTTATGTTCCATTTAAGATTTTTGTGGAGTGGTAAAACAGACAAAGGTAAATTGCTGAAAAATAACAAAAATTTACTAATTAATAATATTTTATAGTTAACTTTTCATTTGGATACATTATCATTTTTGAGTTCCCGAATAGTGATAATGTATTTAAAGAAATTATCAGATAAAATTATTATTTAGGCTTTCTGAACTACGTTGCGTTGAATATAGTATTATTTCTAAGCTAAACTGAAATTTGAAACTTCACTATTTTTTTTAGATTTAAAATAATTCAAACTTTTATTGTATGTTCAAAGTTAATTGGCTACCACTTTCAATTTTTATAGAACACTGTGACAACTGTAAAATAATTTTATATTTTATAAACACGAAAATGTGCGCAACAAATATTAATTAAACGAAAACAGTTGCTAAAAATTTAGATTTTTAAAGAAACCTCTGATATATTCGTTAATATAAAAACTAAGTTTGCGAAAGCTAATGTTATATTCGACACATAATATTGATATCCCACACAACAAACAAATGCGTGCTTATAAACTACATACCACGTACATACTTATTAATAATTTTTACAACATAGGCTTCTAAAAATTTTAGTCTTTCGTTTGTAGTTTTTTTATTAGTTTCCTTTATCTCCTCGTTAACAAATTCTTTAATAAATTGTCTAAGTAATCGCATGATCTTCACGTATTGAAATTAACATGAACGATCTCTTCTACTTGGCGTGATTCTCTCCGGGGGTTGACAGGCTTATAGCACAAAAAATATTACAATAAATCAAAAATTTTTATTTTTACTGATAAACATCACTTCCCCCCCCCCTCCTTCACAAATGTTCAATATGTGAACCTTTGGTAATGCGAAAGACTTCAGATTCTTGCCACACTCGCTGCAACATGCCACGATCAATGGTAGCGAATGCGGCTGTGTTCCTTCGTCGATATACTGCAACGTGGTAAATATTAAAACTACAGGAAGATAATGCGTCGTTCCTTTTTCAATCAATGGGGCATATCCTCATTATTAACTAGACGTTCGTGATTTCTTAAATAACGAGTTTCCACGTTATTGGAACGACGTGGGTTGGATGACAACAATCGACTTCTTTCAGGCCGGGATAGCCTGGTCGGTAGGGCACTGGGCCCATGTCCAAGAGGTCGTGGGTTCGATCCTCGCCAGTCGAAGACTCCCCGTGTAGTAAATGGTGACTGATGCACGTTAAATCTGTCGAGTCTCAAGGTCCTCCATGTTTCCATAACAAATCAATACCTCTGGGGGTACTGATTCAGGAGTTACCTTGTCTTCTGGATTGGTTCAAAATTACAAGGCTACGGAGTTGAACATCAGTAGTCGTAAACCCATGAACACCGAGTTCAGTGGCGTAGTTTTGAGGAGGGTTTAGGGGATGGAACCCCCGCCGAAATTAAACATTACTTGATTAATGTACGGTAAGTAAAATGTAGATATAAAAAGTTAATATATATATATATATATATATATATATATATATATATATATATATATATATATATATATATATATATATATATATATATATATATATATATATATATATATATACACCGAAGAGCCATTACATTATGACCACCCTGCTAATAGCATGTAGGACCGCCTTTAGCCCTCAAAACTGCTAGCACTCGCCGTGGCATTGATTCCACAAGGTGCTGATAGGTAGTCTGAGGTATCTGGTACCAAGCGCTCACCAACTGGTCCTGCAATTCCCTCACATTGCGAGGGGGTAGCGTGGCAGCACGAATTTGGTTTTCCAAGTAGGACCACAAATGCTCTATTGGATTAAGGTCAGGTGAATTTGGGGGCCAAGACATGACTTGAAAGTCACTGGAATGTTCCTCAAACCAATCCATAACGATTCGACCCTTATGACATGGTGCATTATCCTGTTGGTAAACACCATCCCCCGCAGGAAAAACTGTTGCCATGAATGGGTGAACCTGGTCTGCAACTATGTTCAACTAGCTTACAGACTCAGGGATTGTTCTATGAGGATTATGGGTCCTAATGTGCCTCATGAAAACATTACCCACACCATACTACCCCCGCCACCGGAGGGTGGTCATAATGTAATGGCTCTTCGGTGTATATATATATATATATATATATATATAAACTACGCCACTGCCAGCATGGCGGGATTACCCATTAGGCCAGACTAGGCCATGGCCTGGGGCCCCCTTAAAGGGGATTTTTTGAAAATAAATTTTAAAAAATTAAGAAAAACGATGATTTTTCAAAACGTTATGATTAATTTTTAGTTCTAATGAAATAAAGTGAAATTTAATTTATTATTATTTATTTTAATTTTAAATATGCTTTCTTAAATGAAAAGATATATAAATACTTTTATATTTGAATAAATAAAAATATACGAGAAAAAAATTTAATCTAAGGGCCCCAAAAATTTTAATGGCCTAGGGCCCCGCGTACGCTTAATCCGGCCCTGACTTCCAGACTTAATTCCATAAAATTTTTTTTACAGAGTTACATCAAAGGTTAGGCATTCGTGTCCGCTATGCCATGTGATTTAACATACCTGCGACGAAGGATCACAACCGCATTAGCTATCATTGGTTTTGACATGTTGCAGCAAGTGTGCCAAGAATTTGACTTCAGACTTGAGGTCTGCCGCACCACCAAAGGTTCACAGATTAAACATTTATGGAAGAAAAACTTGTATTTTTTTTATCAGGTAATGTGAAATTTATTGATGTGATGTCGCTATATCATGACTACATAAAATTAGAGCAAATATTTATTTATATATCATTAATACTAGACTAATTTTGGCAAAAACATGCTACACTTTAAATAGAATTATGAAAACTGACTAATACGCAGTTTTTTTTTAAAGTCAACATAGTACAAGTATTATTTATAGTATGTATATTAATAGTTAAAAATACATTGAAATTTTTTCAAATGACATCTTTTAATACCGCCCATAAATTTAAGCCAGTCTATTTCAGTGCTTTTTCTTGATTTTGAAATTATGCTTCACGAGAACGACGTCATATGAACTTAAAACACTTTGTTCTTCTGCCTTTAGAATTACGTAACGATTTTTAATTATTCTAAACAAAGTGCTTTTCAGGATCTTGAATAATTTAGCAATTTGTGATTTTGATGTTATTCTTTTGTTATCTTCTTTCTTCGAAAATTTTTAATTTCTGCTCTAAGCATGTAGCATTTCTCACTCGTTAAGAGCAACTATTTTCGCTAAATAACATGCGCCGAGAGATCTGAGCAAAACTAAAATCCAGAAGAATGTAAATAATATCACGTGTTTTAACACCAAAATAAACCACCTCTTACAAAACTTCACAAAGAGAGAGAATACGATTTTCAAACAAGGAAAATATGATTGATGAATATAAAGGAATGAAAGGAACCCTTTGAAAGGAAATTTCGTAAGGTTGTGTTTATACAGGAAACTTGCATTTTTAAGTGAAAGTGCAATATACACTTCAAATTCTCAATGATAATAAGTAATCCACATTCCACAATTCTTTTGACTATGAATTACGCCAAACCTCCTAAGATAAGAATAGGTGGTCCTGTCACTCTCTCTTCATTCATAGAGAATTGAACTCAAGATGAGTTTCAGTTTAATTGAGCAGTAACATCAAAAGAAACAGTGCTTTGTATATTTTTTTCAGAACTTTTGTTATCGATTGACTTGTTGTCAATGGAAAAAAAATTTATTTTTGAAAGCGCCAAAATGTCGAACACTTGTTTTTGTGTGATTTTCTAGTAATGGAAAAAAAAAAATGAAACAAAATTTCGACCGGATCGCTATATTGAAATGAATGGTTCAGTTCGAACGTTCTAATGGATGTTAAAAATAACATTACGTCTATATCAGCAAACGGGGCTTCGTGTAGCGATCGTTATAATGGAAAGATGGCAATAACGACGGGTCTTATTAAAGAGTGTAGACTTGTTTGTCAAAGACTTCCAAACTTAGGAGAGTATCACACCCTGTAATTTCTACATTTCATATCACGTTTTACTTCCTTTTCAAATTTTTAAGAATATATTTAAGTTTTAAAAAATTAAGTGTAAATTAATAAATTAAATATTAAAAAAGTGTAAATTAATAAATTAAATATTAAAAAAGTGTAAATTAAATACTAAAAATATTGTCTTTGTAAGTACTAGTAATATAAGTTTAGGTTTCCTAGAATGATTTGCTCAACTGTTCCAGAAAAAAAACGGAATATGAAAAACTGCTTTTTAAAAAAAAAAAAATAATAATAATTTCGTGATTATTTTTTAGTTCTTTGGGATAAAATTTCACAATGTAAGTAACAATGAAAAAATGTAAGAATTTTGTCTTCTAAAATAATTATATGTATCGAAACTGCAAGAAAATGAGCTCACGACATGTGGTTGTCGTCACAGAATGTGCCCGCGACTAGTTGTCGTGCCCAGGATAAATTGTGTTCGCGACGAATTATATTAGCGACAAGCTGTGACTTCGAGGATATTAAAGCAAAACCTTAACATCTTTGTACAATTTCAGTTAGTAAATTACGACATGCTACTCTTTTCATCGTAATTAATGTAATTTAGTTCAGTTTTAGCTTTCAACTTTCACTTCATACATTAATTTAATTATTTCGCAGTTATATAACCGAGAACAATCTAGTAAACAACAATCTTTCACTTCTATACAAACAATGGCTAGAAATCTATTTACGATTTGAAACCAAGGTCATAAAGCTCTAAAAACATTTTGCAATATGCAGTTAAAACTTGAATAAGGTTGTGCCTTTCAATTAGTTCATTTTAGTAATTGCTGCCTCCACGCTGTCATTATCACAATAGGCGACCATATTCAATAACCCTGAAGGCCGAACTTGAGGGGGCCTCAATTTAATATTTGTATTTTGTGCCTTGAACTCTGCTGCTCTTTTAATCATGTTATTTTAGATAATAAACACACATTTTTCTTGAAAAGGCTCTTCCAGTTTTATTTACAAATTCATTTCGAAATGCGAAATGGCACTTCGAAATTTTACAAAAATCCTTGATTACTGTGTGACATGAAAATGGCTCAAAACAGAATAAAAAATATTTCACAATTTTTATATTACTTTGAAAAAGCTAATTGCAAATTGATGATCTTAATAGTCTGAAATGCTGTATCCTCTTAAAAAAATAGCAATCTTCCTTTCATTTTTATTAGACTTTATTTTAAAATTTAGAATGTTATGCTATGATCTTAAAGCTTTTAATGGCATAATATTTCAACAAATTTTGTGAAGAGAAAGATTACAATATGTAAAATACTTATATAAATTAATTGCTTTGAAAAATTGCTAAAATATTCTTCGCCCGAGTATATGCATTAGTTTGTGTAAACTATGGAAAATTGATCCTCATACAATTATAATATACTATAACCCACGGGCCAATCGCAACATTCGAAAGTTCGAACATTTTATAATCAACTTTATGTTTTGAAAAATTTTATTGTAAAGATTGTAAGCAAGAGGTTGCATTCATCACAGCATATTTTTATTTTTTATTTTCAACATACAAGGATGCATCTGTTCTATTATATTTGCTTGTTGATAACAATCTCTCGAAATTCATTTTACAAACTAAATTCATGTTTTTAAGCTTTTGTTCAATATTATTAGGAAGTGGAAAAGCTTTTAAATTATCTTTTAATTAAATTAAGCCAAATATTTATTTGAGCTATTTTATTTATTGAATTTCGAAAATTTATCTTTGTTAAGCAGAAGGTTTAGTATAACAGGTCTTAGCAATATCTTGATGAATAAGGGTCAGTGCTTTAAAATGCCGAGTAGTTGATAGTATTTGATAAAGAATAATTCATATTTTCTCACATTAGCTATAAAAATAGGCATATCTAATAGATTTCTCCCTATATAAATGTCCTTAAAGTTTATTTAGTAGTCGTGGTAATCAATTTTATTAGCAGCATACAAATCAAGAAGCAACTTTGTTATCAGTTTTAAGTTTAAAAGACAACTGTTCAATTTATCAGTACTGGTTTAATCTCAGTTAAGATAAGAACAAATCGCTGGTTCAAAACTAAAACGACACATCTGCAATGTTAACTCAATTGGAGATGTGTCGTTTTAGTTTTGAACCAGCGAAATGATTTTGTCCCAAGCATTCAGCCAAACGAAGCATCTTATGATTCTAAATTTTCCTTTTGAAAATTTTGCCACAGTCACCATTTCCCATTATAAAAAAGTTAGTCTTATTTTATTCAAACAGCAAAGATGTAAGCAAAAATAATTCAATCTATTAGAAAATATAAATTGGTCATTTTATGGTTCTTTGAACGTAACGAGTTTAAGTCCGGATTTTGACAACGAAAATGCTCTTAAAGCATAAAAAGATGTCCGTATAATAAAAAATAAATACTTCTGTCCATTTTGATTATTTGTATTCTTTTAGTATTCTGTAATTAATTGCAGTTTCATTAATGACAATCGTCAATGTAGTTTTTGCGCAGTGTGGGTTCTTCATGACAAAAGTTTCTTTATTAAAAAACCGGTACAATTCAGAATTTTTGTGTTTTACAGAGTAATATTTGTAATGCATTTAATAGTAAAACAACTCAGCTAAACTATGTTGTAAGAATGAGTCAGTACTTTAAAAATTTATAAAAAAAAAAGGCCTTAAAATTAAAAAATAGCCCAAAAATCTAAAATAAAAAAATAATCTCGTAAAATGTTTTAAAATAAAAAAAATCTCAAAAGGTGCCCTAATATAGCAAAAAAATTCCTAAAATGCAAATGCATAACTGCCAACTGGTACGGCCTTTGAGAAATAATTTTCTTAGCGGTAGCAACGTTTGATGTAACGTTTTGATGTAATTAATCTTGAATTTAAAATTTTCAAAACTGGCTTTTTACCCTACCACAACAAATCAATAATTAAGAAATATGCATATAAGATCTAATAGTCAGCTATATTTGCTTTTAAATACTTAAATAGTTTAATTAGTCGGAAGTTTTTTCAAATTTAGTTTCTGTTGTGTATCATTATCTTCCATTTTGTAAAATCTTTTTCAACGAACGTACAAGTTGGCAGGTGTGCAAATGTTATCCAAATCCAGGCCTAAATTGAAGGGCTGAGGGAATGAAGTAGGTAAGTGACATTTTCAGGATGACTACGATCAGGGTAAGAAGAGCCATGGTGGCTCAGGGGTTAGAGCGTTATCATTCCAATGAGGTAAACCGGGTTCAAATCCCAGTGATGGCCGGTCGATATAAATTCCGTGCCCGACTTGCACCGACCACAGTGATGACGTTAAATATCCTCAGTAGTAGACGGATCATGGGTTAGAGTCCCCTTGCTGTAAGGCTAAACGTGGGAGGTTTCATGGTTTTCCTCTCAATGTAACTGCATACAAATGCGGATTAGTTCCATCGAAAACTCCTGCACGACGGCAAATTTCTCCCAATACTTGATCCAAGAGTTCCCTTGTTTTCTCGATTGGGTTCAAAATTACAAGGCTACGAAGTTAGACATTAGTAGTCGTAAACCCAAAATTGGGTCGGGTGTTCACCGACAGTTATAAAATAAAATTGTGAGAGCCGCGGTAGCTTGGGAGATAGAGTGCTCGCCTCCCAATGAGGTAAACCAGCTTCGAATCCGAGCGATGGCTGATCGATACTAATTCCGCACCCGGCTCGTACCGACCACGGTGCTGACGATAAATATCCTCAAAGGCTGACGGATCATGGGTTAGAGTCCCCTTGCCGTCAGGCTAACTGTGTGAGGTTTTCCTCTTCATGTAACGTAAATGCCGATCAGTTCCTTCAAAAAGTTCTCCACGAAGGCAAATTTATCCCAATACTTGATTCAGGAGTTCCCTTGTCTTCTAGATTGGGTTCAAAATCACAAGCTACGGAGGAGAAAATTGGTAGCCGTAAACTTAAAATTGGGTCAGCTGTTCAACGATGATTATAAAATAAAATGAAAATAATGCCTGTGAGCCGTGGTGACTGCTCAGGAGATAGAACATTAGTGCCCAAATGAAGTGACCCAGGTTTGAATTCCAGTAATGGTTGGAATGAATTCTGCTTCCAACTCGCACCCACCACTGTGCTGACGTAAAATAGTCTCCGTTGTAGACATATCATGGGTTTGAATCCCATGCTATGGGGCTAACTGTGGGAAGTTTTCGTGTCTTTCCTCTCCATGTAACACAAATGTGGGTTAGTTCTATCAAAAAGTTCTTAAAGAAGGTTTGCCCCGATGCTTGATTTAGGAGTTTCCAGGATTCAAAACATTGATAGTCGTAAACTCGGAATGAGTTCGCTGTTTATAAAATAAAATAAAACTAATGCCTGTGTTGCAAACATTTCATTTTGAATGATCTGTTATGCAGCTGAAAAATTATTTTTTTAATAGTTTTCTCTGTTAGTAGCGTTGTTCGTTGGCATGCTTTATAACTAATTTGAAATTTGCTAATTAAAAAAAACTAGTTTCCTAATCAGAACGCGGTGAACTGTACATTTCTCTCTCTATCCGTTTATTTTTAAGGGATCGATGTATTTCTTGCTATATTTTGTAAGCACGTGTGTTATTGTATAATTTTTACCTTTCTTTTTCTAGTGTTAAAAGACGCCCTCGCTAAATCGGGTGCCCTTGGAGAAATAAGAGCCAAAATACGTGCTGAAGTATTTAACATCCTGCAAGATGAAAGTGAACCTCCCAATCCTGTTTCCAATGAAAATATTCTTATTAATGAGTTAATTCGAGAATACTTAATATTCAATGGATACTTATTTACAGAATCAGTGTTAGTTGCAGGTGATATATTTTTTAGTATACTCTGTTTTTTTAGAAGATCATGTCTTAACTTCAATATGTCAATATCATAACTAATTTTTAATGCTTTTTGAAGAATTTTATTAGGAATTCAAACTTAAACTGCTACACTAGATATGTTTTGAGCACTATGACAAGTTAGTGACTATGAAATTTGTTTATAAGTCCTTGAGATGTTAAAAGTGACTTTACAAAAATATTTTAATATTAATGCAAAATCTACATAAGTTACGTGACCTGTATAAAGGTCACAACAACGAAACAATTAAAAATATTTATTCTTACTAAAATCTAACAATTTTCAGCCCCATTTTGTTTTATATTTTTACTTTCAAAAAGTGCTATAATATCAACTTGGCATGGGTTAATTTATTCTAAAGGTATAATTTGCATTGATAAATTAAATATTAGATACTTATTGTAAATTAATAAAAAAATTTAAAAATTCTGGCTATTTAAAAAAAAAAAATTGTAACTAATTAAAACGTTAAATATTCTCAACTCAAAACATTTATGTAAGTTTTAAGTTGAGATTTATCTAAAATTTTAAAATACATGAGACTGAAAAAAAAACAAAACAACTACAACAACTTAAGTTCTTTTTCATACATACTGTTTACTTCGCATTAAGTTCAAAATGCAGAATTGATTGTTAGAAATTAAATAAAAATGCAAGATCGTAAATTAAACATTTTGAGTTTTTTTACTTTTATAGAATTTTAAACTTATGTATAGTGTTCTGTAAATACCACTCTTAAAATATATTCTACGAATCTTTTTAAAAAAAATTTATGTTATAATGGTTGCATATGTAAGCGAGAAAGAAACAAACACGTGTACTATAGATATCTGTCGAATCACTTACGAGGAGGGAGTTAAGAAGAATATTGTTTGATATCTTGAAGAAACCAGGAGTTGTTTCTAAAAATCCCCTTGCATCTCCTCTTTTTCTCGGGCAATCAAACCGGTTTTAATGTTACCTATCAGTCCTGCCTTCCTCAGATGTGATTTTGATAGCCTGTTTTTTTTTTCTCTCGATTAAATATTTATTGGCGGTCCCTTATGTATATATATTTTTTAATAAGGATTCTGAAAATATACATTAAAGGCTATCATTACGAAAAACCCTAGGTAATAAATAGAGATGCTAAATTTAGGACTGTAACTATACTGGAAATGATAAAAAAAAAAAAAAAAAAAAAAACTGATGGTAAACATATTTTATTTATGTATTTTCGAGTGGAATAAAGTATTTCCTATTACCATACTATTTTTCACACATATTTTAAAGTGCGCAAAATAAAAAAAAGTTAACAGTCCGAATAACTTTTGATTTTATGATCGAATTTTAACATATAAAAACTCAATGGTTTGAGAGCCTATCCTTAATTATGCTAATTAATGAGAGTAGACGATATTTGAAGTTATGAAATCAGACACAAAAGCGTACTTTCTCTAAATACCTTTTTTTGGACGGATTCTCGATCCTCAGAAAATGTAAAAGAAGCCGTTATCAGGAAGCTATGGTCCAAATAGTTTTTTAGGACGATAGTTAGGACCCGTTAATGTCAATTTTTGCGGGTTTCACCCAGTGGCGTAACTTCACCCCTCGGGGCCCAGGGGCAAAAAATTTTGGCGGGGGCCCTTTCAAAAACTTTCAATACTCCATCTCTAACCGTCATTTTAGCTATTTATGTATTTTGTTAGCGAATATGTTTATGAAAACAAGTTATTTGTTCGCAAATAAATTGGATTATAAAACATTGTAAGTTTTCCACATGGCAAAATACAAAATTTCAGCGAAATCAATTAATCCTAGGAAATTAAATTTTAAAAAAGTCGTACTTATAAAACTCGATTTCTCAGGAACAAATCAACCAATTTCGCTCAAATTTGTATTTTACATGTGGATTTAGATACTTTAGAATTATACAAAAAAAAAAAAAAAAAAAAAAAAAAAAAAAAAAACTATATGCCTTATGATTCAAAAGTTTTCAGACTATTATTGTCCCGAAGTGGACTGATCGTTAAGACACGGTTCCTAGCAGATCACCGAAGTCAAGCATCACTGGCTGCGGTCAGCGTGCTGGTGGGTGACCACTTGGATCAGTCTGCGTAGGGACTAAGGGTGTGCGGTATTGGTCCTCGTTTAACTGTTCTACCATAAAGTGTTCGACTTCGCGTGCAGGTCGCCGGGCTACCGAAGCGGGGGTGCCATCCCCTCTGTAGAGGATCAAACCTCAAGAGATGTTTGATCCTTGTCCGACCGTCAAGACCGTCGCCAATAGCCTATTGTGCAGCACTAGCGCGACGTAAATGATCAACATCAGACTGTTATTAAATAAAAATAAATAAATATTTACTAAAAGTTATTTTTTGCATGGAATTATCCTTAGAAAAAGAATTTTATAATCGCGTGCAAAATTTTTTCAGTTCCCTTAAAAAGCTCTCGATCTGCAGTGAAATACAAAAAAATAAAATTAACATTTGGGGGTCCAAACTTTGGATAGCTCACCCGACCCAACTATTGGGACCATATTTCCCAGATTACAGCTACCTCCTATATTAGTGGGGTTAGAAAATCGAATCTGTTGAACAAAAGTTATGTTTATTCAGAGAAAGTATGTTTTTGTGTCTGATTGCGTAACTTAAAATAAAACATCGTGCACTAATTAATTTGCATATTTGAAGTCACACCCTCGAATTATTAAGATGAAGTCCTAGAACATGAAGATCCGATCATTAAATCAAAAGTTATTCAGGGTGGTACCGCAAATGTTACCAATTTACGACATCTCACCGAGTTAATATGACTAAGAGGAAAAAAGCTATTCATGTTGTCTACTCTTGACCCCCATATCCACAGTAGCCCCCTTTTCCTCTAAATATAATGCTAATCATAAAATACCAATTTTATAAACCTGTTGAATCCGGTTACTATATCGTTTGGAAGGTCTTTTTAAGACAAAACCATTATAAAATTGAAAATTATTTTTTAGTTTCAAATCTAAAAGTTTTTGATCGCATTATGGAAACTGAAGGAAATTATAGAATTTTTTTTTTCTATCGACACATATACCCACATTTTAAAAAATCCTAATTAAAAAAATATTCAGAATTTTTTTCTCTATATACATTGATTAACAGAAACAAAGTTGCCTTACTCCAATATGGACAGGTCCCTAAAAAATAAAGCTATATTTTAAAAAGAATTCGTTCTTGAATATTTGGCCTATGTATTCATGAAGCCATGTAATCATATGTGACAAACACAAAATTATGACAAAAAGTAATAGTTTTTTTTTATGAAAGAAAAATGAGAAAAAGTCAAAGCATATTTGCTAATTAAAAAAAATTCTTTTTAATGGTTTGTCATAGCAATGAATTTTAATTGCTACGGATTTCTAAGCTGATGTTCATAGCTTTTTTATTAAATTAAATGCGCTCTTTTATTAAATTAAATATGATTTTTTTTTATATAAAATATAGATTGCATTTCATTTTTTAATGAAAACAAAGTTGTTAAAAACCCTAAAAATTCGAAGTTCCAATTTAAAAAATTTAAAGGTCTTAATAATTTAAAATATATAAAATAAGAACAAAATCTATGCACACAATAAACAGTAAAATTATCAATTAAAGTACTATACAAATAAAATTTTATATACGAACATGAAAAAAAGCAATTTTGATGTTGCCATTCTTATAAAACAATTTTAGCAGTCTATAAATATAAAATTTAAATGTATTAAATGAGTTAATGCAAACATTTACTTACCTCCTTATAAATAAATTTACATTTGGTTTTCTTGTTTTCCAAAGAAAAATTTAATTAAGAATGGGAATTATTGATATCACGATTTATGTTTGAAAAAAAGGAAGTTGTAAAAAATTTTAATAACTCTTAATTAAAGTTAAATTTTAATTTCAAAAATTGAACAAAATAAAAGCTAACAGAAAATTTATATCTGAATTAAAAATGGTTAATTTAAATGACGCAATTAAATGAGCTAAAAACTGGAATTTAACTGGAACGTTTTACGTTTGTCTCAGAAAAAATCTCTTGACAAAATGACCTAAGTAAATGTCAACAAGAGTCATCCCCTTGGATCCCTTAAAAGCTGACATCTGTATTCCTCGAACATCTAGATAATTGCTAGTTTAAGTTAACTTAAGGGACATATAGATGGTACTGTAAATATATGACATTTTATAAAAGCACAAAAGAGCCCAGGGTCATAAAAATGATTAAGGCAATTTAAAGAAGCAAAAGGTCATTTTCCCATGGTGTAAAAGGAGATGGCTATTTTTTGAGGAGTCAGATAACTGTGGGTCAACTCTGTGGGTGGTATGAAGGTTTTAACACCTTTATACCACCCACAGTCAAAAGATGCTTTAAAATATATCTATATATTTTTTTTTTTATATTATATTATTTTATATTAGTCTCAGTGTAGGATGCATTTTTCAGGATGCAAAACAGTGGTACTTATTTTAGTTTTCTAAACACTTGTTATGTTTTTTTATGATGTGCTCCTTTTCTCTTTCCGTGTTTTAGTTTTAAATTTTTTTAATTAAACGTTGTAATACGTAGAAAAAAGTTGAAACAAAACCGAAGTATTTTTCTTGTGGGGGGGATTTCTATTTCAATTTGGAAAATATCTAGTAAATTGTAAAAAAAGTAGTTTCTTTTTTTAAAATTCTCAATTCTATTTTACTTTATTGTAGCGAATGTCAAATTTTCAGAAGGGGTGGCTCACATTATCTTCCATCTTAATTAAATTTCAGAGGAAAATAAAGTTTTCGATTTGGAAAATAGCTTTAAAGTCGAAAATAAGAGTTAAATATAAATTTTACTTGACTTTATTCCTGCGAATGTCCGAATTTCAGAAGGGGTGAAGTATATTCTTCGCCCCCTCATTTTAATTTAAGAGGGAAAAAAAAAATTGGAAAATAGCTTCAAAGTGTTTAAAAAAAAAAAAAAAAAAAAAAAAAAAAAAAAAAAAAAAAACAGTTTTACTAGATTTTATTATTTCAAATGTCTTAATTTCAGAAGATACAAAACACATTTTAGCCCCCCTTACTTTATATCAGGAGAAAATAAAGTTTTCTAATTGGAAAATAGATTCAAAGATGACATTTTTTTTTAGTTACCAATTTTTATTATTTTTGAGTACTTTGAAATTTCAGAAGGGGCGGAATCACCCCCTCATTACTATTTCGGAAGAAAATAGAGTGAAAATTGGAAATAAAATATTTTTTCCACTTTTACTTTACTTTTCCAAAAGTCAAAAAACACATTAATCGCCCATAACAAAATAAAGTTTCCTACTTGATGTATATCTTCAAAGCTGAGAAAGAATAGCTTTTTTTTCTTCTCTAAAATTACCTATTTTACTAGACTTCGTCTTGGCGAATAACTAAATATCAAAAGAAGCAAGGCACATAAATGTTAGAGGAATATAAAGTTTTCTATTTCCAAAATAGCTTCAAAATTGAATAAAAAAATTTTTTAAATTATCGATTTTACTTTATTTTTGTGAGTGTCTAAATTTCATTACTTAAATTTTAGAGGGGCCCTCTGGTTGGCACGTCACTGGGTCTGATGCTAGATACTAGAGGAAATAACTAAGTAAACTAGAAGTGCAATATACAGAAAGCGTTAACAATCAACTACATGCAGCTATGGTCTTTCCCCTTTCTTCTCTGCAAAGCGTGTTTGTTCTTTTGAGAAAGGGAAATAATTCGCGAAAAGGTGTTTTACCGTTTTTTACCCTTCCCTTTATGTTATAGTAGGTACGCAATTACAAAAAAGAAAATTTTCATAAACTCTATCTTAACACAATTTCTTTCCTACAGATATATAATTAGAGTACTTTATTTTGAAAAAACATGATGTGGTCTCTTCAGTCGGGGCCGTGGGGCGGTGCCCCGGCGTAGTTACGGCCTTGGTTTCACCATATCTCGTGAACTTTTTAAAAGCGAATCGAAGAATTTTTACAGCCAATTATAAAATCGTTTATCCAAAGATAATTTCATACAAAAAATAAATATTTATTATTTTATTTAGAATCGACGAAAAAATTCTAAATGGTAAGATATACAATTTTGTACATCATTTTAAGCATGTAATTTTACATGGTAAAATACAATATTTTAGTGAAATCGGTTGAATAGTCCTGAGAAATCGAATTTTAACTATACGACTTTTTTAAAATTTCATTTCTCAGCAACTATTCAACCGAATTCTCTCAAATATTGTATTTTGCCATGCATGCTTTAAAATTATGTACAAAATTGTATACTTTATAATTTAAATTGTTTTCGACTATTATAAATAAAAATTTATAAACGAATTTTATAATTGTGGGCAAAATTTTTTCAATTTGCTTAAAAAGTGCTAGAGGACCAAACTATGGGGACCATATTGCCTAGATTTCAGCTACTCTCTATATTTTGGGGGTAAGAAATCTACATTCGTAGAAAAAAAGGTATGCATATTCAGAGAAGGTGCGTTTTTGTGTCTGATTTAGTAACTTAAAGTATCATCTGCCTGCACTAGTACAATTGAGGTCAACCTCTCGAACCATAAAGATTGAGTCCTAGAGGGTAAAGATCCGATCATTAGATCAAAAGTTATTCAGGGTGGTCAGCTTTTATTTTATTTATTTAATTATTTTTTTGGCGCACTATAGGATGAAATCTTTTACTATCGAAATCATTGAAAAATTAGAATGAAACTTATAACTATAAAGCCTTTACTATATTCTCGGTTACAAAAAACTGTCTATATCTACATATTTTCTTCTGAAAAAGAAATAGCTGCCTAAATTATCCTACTCCTCTTGCTACAATTTGTTTGCTTATAATAAAACTTTAAAGTGTTTAAAAAAATATTTTTACACTAATTATTTTTTTTTCTCCCTTTTTATTTGTGAAAGTTTCCATATTTGTTTATTAAATAACTATTCCTTTGAACATCTTGTCACAATTCATCTGTATTTCTTTTTTCAGAATCCGGACATCCAAATTTTCCTCTGCAAAGACAGTTACTGGAAGAAAAATTAAAAGTTAAAGTTGTAGATAATTCCAGCAATATGTAAGATTTCTAAAATAAAAAAAGGCATTGGTAGTATCTTTCAGGGTGGCCACCCACTCAAATCAAGTTTCAAATTTCCCTGATTTTTCCAGTAACAATCTTAAAATTTCCATGTCAGCGTGTTTTCTTTTCTCATAAAGTTCAGGTGGGTACAAGAAAAGTGTCAATATTATAAAGTATTTTATTTAAAATGTTATTTTTTTCATGTATCATCTTGAATAGATTTGAAGAAAATAATATGTTTAGCTTGTGAAATATATCACTTTTAATGAAAAAAAAAAATGTCTTAAAGTGCTAGTTTTGTAGTTTTTGGACAAAATGTACCAAATAGCAAATACAGTGACCCAAAATTTTTAAGTGCCTTCTTTTTCCTGTTGGAATGGATGGATCAATGTGTTTTATACAATTTTCCATCTTGCAAAAGTTAGTTGAAAAATCGCTACTAATTTTAATTATGTAAGATATATTAACAACAATGTAATAAAACTCATATTTAAGCAATATTTCCTTAAATTTAAAATTTTTCTAGTAATTCTGCTAAATTCTAGTTTAGCAGAGTAACAATGGAAAGATTTTTAATGCAAGCAAAGTATTACTAAGTTGATGATATTTAAACTGTTCGACGATAAATTTCAGTTTAAATAAAGTGAATATAACGGATGGTAAAATGATTCAAATAAAGAAAAATTCCAGCCTTTCTTTAAAATTGCCTGATTTTTATCAAAATTTCCCTGACTTTTCCAGTATAAAAAAAATTACATTTCCCTGATAATTCCAGGTGGGTGGCCACCCTGCTTTTCTTTGTTGATATCATAGAGATGTGTTCAGCATTGTTATTGCTGTGGTTGTAAGTTGTAGTATAGTGAAAAGACAAATAATATCTTATGTATTGATCGTTAAAATAATATATAATATTGCATTGATTACCCTGGGGAACAAATATTTTGTTGCACTTATACAAATGCTTAATCATGCCTAATTCGAGTGTACAAATTTCACACCTGAAATTAGCTTTGCTCCTAAAGCTACAGATTTAAAAAAAAAAAAAATTATATTCTTGGTCCATTGTTTAGTGGCCTGTATCTATTTTTTAACATTTTCATTCATGGGTTCCTATACAATTTTAATCCCAATGTGTCCTAACTACTCTGGAAGTTTGTCGCAACATTTATGCGAACCCCTGTTATAGGTAACGTTTTTACATTTGTACATTTCTACCAAAAAAAAAAAAAATCTCCAAAGACAGTTGAAACAACTAACGCAACAGAAAACAAAGAAATAAATTTGTTACCAGTGTTATCATAAGTAGTAAATTTAATGCAAAAAATTAACTTTTAAATTTTTATTCAAAATAAGGTAATAATTTAAGTACAGTGGTTGTAGTATAGTGAGAGTACAAATAATATCTAATGTATTGATCTTTGAAATCATATTAAATAATATCAAAATATGTACATCTATTACACATACACATGTAATTATTTTATTGTAAATTTTTGACTTCATTCATAGCAAATTTATATATATTTTTTTTAAAAAACCTGCGTAATAAAATAGAATATATAAGTTTCTCATTTTTTATTAATTTGTAATACTGTAAAGGAAAAGGTACAAAATTATCCCTGTATAGGCTTGATGTTTTATAAAATTATCTCAAAAAGTATCATTAACTATTTTAATAATTTTAAAAGCGTTCTATGTTTAAATATTGTTCAAGAGGTAGGGGAATCAAAATTATTTTTTTTTTCAAAGTGGTATTGCCTATTAGGAACCACTATGTAATTCATTATCATCTTATTTTTCGGTTGTTTATAGTCTTTTACTATTTTCCATGATAGTAAAATTAGTATGAAATTATGTATATTTTATTGCGCTTCATAATATATATGTATAAAATAAAAGTAAATTATAAGGAGTATAAAAAATTGTAAGGGTTTGTACTATTTTTGTTTCAAAAATTCTTGAGTTGGGAGATGTTGTTATGCATTTCTGCCTGACCAGAAGAAGGCGTTGTAATCACTCACAATAATTCTGTATTCCTTATTTCCTTCTTTTTTTTATGCACCTCTTACTTTTAATTTTTTTAGTTCTTACAGCCACATTTTTGAAAATAATTAGTATTTTAAACATTTTACAAAAGTTTTTTGAAAATTTAAATTTAATTTTTATAACCTCAAATTATTTTTTAAAACAATTAATTTGAAGCATATGAAACATTTTATAACTAATTAATTAAAATTATTTAGCTACCCTATTTTGATAATATGTAACTAAAAAGTGCCTGTTTTTATATATTTATAGAGATACAGAAATGTATACATTTTTTTTCACAGGCCACTGCTGTATGAACTTGTATCTCAGTTTGTAAACCAACCTAAATCAGAGCAAGAAAATCCTCAAAGTGAAGAATTGAGGTCAAGTCCTTAAAATATTTTGTTATAATCTTATGTATTTAATTATGATTTACTTAAATAAATAAAAATTTCAAGTTAATTAAGGATGCAAGAATTTTTTTTGTTGTTGAAATTTTTAGTAGAAATTGAAGGATTTTTCGCAAAAGAGAAGAGCAGAGGAAAAATCAAGTTGTAAAGAATTAGCTGTAATTTTTTAATCAATGTCTATTTTTGTTAATTAGAACTTTGGATAGATTAGACTTTTTTAAGTTTCCTTTTTAGTTCACATCTCTAAGAGTCAATTATACTAAAAATTTAAAAAAAAAAAAATTTTATGTTTTTGATTTTATTTAATTCAATAATCTGCATATTGTGAGCATTTTTTTAAAAAACTCTTTTAAATAAGTAAAACTTTTATAAGAAGATACAATAAAGCAAATTTTTACTAATGTATATGATAACAAATAAAATGAAGTAAGCACTAATTATAGTATGATATGGTAAATTATCACATAATTTAAAATTTTGGCATGCCATAATTAAAAGAATAATTTTCCAAAAAATTATCTAAAATATTATTTACATGCTTAAATTTTAATCTAGATTTTTAATTTTTTAGGTGGGAGCTACCCAATACCTTGAAAAATATTTAATATATAGACTTAAAATTATAAAAACTATAAAATTGTACATAAAGTTAAAATATATATGTAATTGAAGCAATAAAGAAAAAAACAAGGGAAATAAAAATATGGCCACCGAAGCCGACGTCTTCGTGGGGTACCAGCTCCGGAAGCCATAATACAAAACCTTTTCTATAAAGAGAGCCAGGCAAATGTCAAAATTTGCAGGAAAAATACAAGAAATACATAAAAACAAATCAGAAGAAAAATTTCAAACAAAATCTTGATAATATAATACAAAATTGAAAATATAAAAACTCACAGTAAACTGTTCAAACATCAATTTCTCTTTTACTCCAGATGGCGCATGCAACATATATATGTAAGTTATTATATTTTAAAAAATGTGAAAAATTCTACTATCTTATATTATATTAAATTTTATCTTTCTTAAATTTGAGATATATTTATTTAATAGTTATTGTTCAACAATTTTATTTAGTCATTTTTTATTTTCATCTGTTGTGTCTCTAGACACAACATTTTTTAGTTTCTTCTCCGTTTTTTTCCATCAAAATGCCAATCCGGTTAAGAATTTTGTAAAATAGAAAAAAAAAAGCTTCCTAAAACTTCTACTGGCACATAAAAACTTGGAGCTTGAATTCGAAACAGTTGAAATATTACTCAATTTAGTTATTTCAGCATGATTTAAGCTACCATTCCTGAAAGAGAAACCATCCACAGGGCTGATTGTGCTCCGAAAAAAATCCGGATTTTTTGCTAACCGTGATCCGGAAATTTCTGGAGATCGAAGGTTCAGTTGTTTGAAAAAATCATTGATCGCAAAAGTTTTCAGAAATCAAATTTTCAAAGGTGGATCTTAAAAGCACAATTTATTTTATTTGTTTGTAAGGAGAGTTACTTTATAAGCTTATATTCAAGATTAATATTCACTTTTTATTAGTAAATAGTTATTATAATCATAAACTAACAAGAAAGAAAGACATATTTGTTAATTTCAATTACTTCTCCAGGTCATCATAGGTATATGTAAAATTTTAAATATATTTTAAGTAAACTAAGAAATATTGAGAAAAAGAAAAAAACCTTGTTTAAATTCTTTTCTAATTTTTCGATTTAAACTCTTTTTTTTTTTTTTTACTGAAGAAATTTTCCGGAATTTTGACTTGGGCTCACAATCACCCCTGCATCCATATATGCTCTAATATAGCAATCATACATCTTCATCTTTTTGGCTTATCAGATATTTCCAGCATAAAATTGTAAAAAAATTATGATAAAAGGAATAAACCAAATACACCTAAAAGAACACTGATCTCGACGAGTGTTAGTTGCTGCATACACGGTCTGCCAATTCATACATTCGGTTAGAAAAAAATTTGCAAAAATACGTTCTCCAAAGATTAGATGGAAAAAGCAGGAGAGTTAAGCTAAAAGTTGGCATGTCTGAGATTAGTATTATTTGTTTGTAAACAGTCACAAGTTCTTATTTCTAAATATTAAATCTTCGAATAGTAAAAAGTATTTATCATTGCATGCCAAACCTTTGACCTTGACATTTTGTATTTATTTACTTAGCTATTCTTTTGCATGCCGCACAACTAAAAAAAATTTAACTACATTTTAACCACTTGTGCAGGAAAGACATGCCAAGCACACCAAGGTGCTATTGTAAAAATTACCAACGTGCTGTACATATCAGAAAGAAATTATCACATAATTAAAAGAGTTTTTTTTTTCAAATGAACACTTAATGTTTCTCTGTGGGTTGTAATCGAAAATTTTATAAGACAATCAATGGAAGAGACAGAATTTAAAGCAAGGTGCAACAAGAAATCACAAATAAGCAAAATATTCATACTTAATTTTTGGGAGTCATTCCACATTCTAAAAAATTTGAATAGTTTAGTTAATGATTTTTCTTTCAGTATCTTACCGTGTTCCCAATATTTTCAAGTTGATTCTTATTTTATCTGTTGCACCCTGGGATTCCCACCTGAATGTAACTCTCTTCTCTTTAGATATTTTGTTCAAACTTGTTTTTCTGTTACTTCCTATTGGTTAAATCACTTTGCATGTGTTTGTCTCTTTACTTCTCTTCCATTATTTGGTGTTTAGGTACTGAGGGAGGTTCTTGTTTATAGAACTAAACTTTAGTATGTCATTCACTGCACTTTCTTGTGTGCTTTATTCACGTTTTTCTTCCTTTTTCTCCCCTTTCTTTTTCTTGCTTGATTCATAAATTTAAGAAGAAAAAAAACGAATAAGGAAACAAAAACTTTCTTTCAACAAAATAAAAACTCATAAGAATAAAAAATCATACTCTTTAGATAAATAAAAAATATAACAGAATTAAGAGTACTGAGTGGATAATTTATAAATGAATTAAAAATTATTTGTTCAGTATTTATGTCAAACATAACATTTGATTAAACATTGAAACTTTTGAGAAAAGTAACGAATTAAAAAAGATGTTAACCCATTGCATTTTCTAAAAATTAAAACAAAATAATATGATTATTGCATCAATTTGAAAGGAAACTAATTTGATTTTTTTTTTTTTTCCTTTTATTTTATAAGCAACTGCCTGTTGTTGCTTAAAAATCTAATATACATTCTAAACAGTTTCAGTAAATGTCTTAGAGTGTAAGAATTTTTTTATATATATCATTGACCACTTATTGCATTTAATTTAACAGAATTTACTTTAAAATATTATAATTTTAACTCTCTATAACTTGGTCAATTCAATCAATATTACTCAACTAAGATTACCACTAGTTATTAACATTACTTACACCTACTCATAACCTAAAAATTGGAAACATATATGTTTTTATATTTTATTGCTTGATGTTCACTTTACAGTTTTTGTAGTTGTCCCTAAAAAATAAAATTTACTAATGAATAGGTATGCAACCATACTTTGAAACAAGTACTTACTTTATCCAGATCAGACTATTAAACAAAATTGAATATTTAAAGAGAACAATTTTTATCCCAATAAGAACATTACATATGAAACATTTGTAAAATTATTTGCTAAGGGCTTAGCAAAAACTAAATAATGAAATAAACTATAATGAATATAGTAAGCTTCAGTTGGTTTAGATTAAAAAATATAAAATAATAATAACAATAAGCAGTTAGAAAATATTTGACATAAACATTAATGTCCAATAATGTACTAAAACAATGATGATTACTTTTCTTGATAAATTGAAATTTATATATAAATATTTCTGAACATTTTCAAAAATTTTAAGTCAACAACAAAAATTATAAGTCAATATTACAAGTAATCACAGTAAAATATACAATTTGTTTGAATTGTTCGGAAAATTAACCATATTAGAAGATTTTGACTGTGGAAGTTTGCAGAGGAAAATCATTTAATTTTTTTCTAAGATACTTAAAAAAGCTAAAATAAAACAAGTTTTTTTTTTTTAAAAAAAAACAACAACCAGATTATGCCTTTTTTTCCCTAAAGGGCAGATAATATTGCTGAAAACCACATTGGCAAAAAGAAATACTTATTAGACAAGAGAAAAGTTAAAGTTATGTCACAAAATGTAAACAAATAAAATTTAAAAAAACAACTCTAGAATGGTCCAAACTCAAATAAGCTCTGTGGCATTTTGATAGTTTATTTCCTAATTTTAGCTTTTTAATACAAAATTTTTAACTATTTCTTAGTCAATCAATTAATTTTTTAGAGTGATCAAAATTCAAAGTCAGTAATTTAAATTATAACTAAATATTTGTTACATATTATCTTTGAGATTTACAAGCTGGAAATTCATCTGTATCAGAAGTTTTCTCTTTTTTTATCTTAACAGAAGATCGTTTCTTTTTCTTTGATTTCTTCGACTCTACAGATGAATTGGGATTATCTAATGCTTGAATAGAAAAGGAGTTTTCAAAATCATCACAGAATGCAGACGAACTAAAATTTAGCTCGTTAGCACTTGTATTATCCATTTCAATTTTCACTTCCGAATTTTCGATAATTATATCCTCATTGAAGAAAACTGATCCTGCGAATCCCTTTTTAACACTTCGCAATTTTCCATCAGATTTTTGAGGTAAAATTATACTTAATTTAGTTTGTTCAACAGGGTCAGAAATATATTCAAATCTAGAATTTTCATCACATTCTAATATGTGTTGATCACCATCCAAAATAATCTTTTGGTTTTCAATAGCTGAGGGATTTAAATCAGTGGGCACTCTTATCAACCATATCTCAGAGTCTTCATCTAAATCTTCGTAAAAAAGTTGAGGCGTAATGGACTCTTTTACGTAACCATTTGGGCACTGAAAATTGGAACTATTGCTAGACATACTTAAATATTGATATTAACTTTAAATATATTCAAAGTTGAAAATTGGGAAATACAGAGATATCAAAAGCAAATATGAGCATGCTTATTTTATTTACTGTTTTCTTTTATCACAACGGTTTCCGCTTGCCCATTTCTTTGTGTCTTATATATCCAGTGCAATTGTTGCAGTTTATTGACTTTTTTTTCACGAAGCGAGATTAAAATCCTTAATCCCTCGGTTACTGAATAAAAATTTGTATAGTTTGTACAAATTATTTTAAAGTAGCAAAGCAAGGTCGAAGAAGAAATCTAAAATCCAAATTAATACTTCTGAAACTTTGTAGAAATTGCTGTTTCAAACTAATTATATTTATAAATTTCTTCTTTGCGTCATCATCGACTAGGTTAGTATGTTAATTAACACAGACACATTGCTCTAGTTTTCACTCTAATATGTGTAAATTAGTTACTTATTTCATGCCAAGTTTATAACTAGACTATGTGCCTGTAAAAATTTTTGAGGCTTTTTCTTATTGCATTGATTTTTTAAATTAAAGAAAATTCTGGTATATCATTTTACATGTTTATTAAGTTGTCGAAAATACTTCGAACCGCTTCGACTGTAAAATCAGTTCCCTGAAAAATCTAATTGTTCGTGAACATCAATGTTTATGATGTTATTTGGAGTTTAATGATTATCTGAAAAGCCTGTTTTCGGATCTTTAATCTAATTTAATATTGATATATATTTTAAAAATGATTAAGTTAACTTGCTACTGTAAACAATACTTAAGTACTGTTCAGTGACATGTTTATCAAAAGATGCCCAGAGTAGTTTCATTTTGTTAAAAAGCAAAAGTTAAAAAAATAGTATCTTAAAAATAGTGAAAGATTAAAAATAGGTTTTGTAAATAGTAATTTAAAAACAATGTGAAAATTCATAGATAGCTTAGAAATACATCTTTTCCCATTGTTTAAAAGCATTATTTTATTTATTAAATGAACAGATTTATTTTCAAACAAAAAATTTTTTTTGCAACATTATAATAAGACAGTGGCAGTATCACAACGACATTGTCGCAGAACCTTACAAAGTTCTTGCAGAAAGATTTTTCCTTTGGTTTTTAATTATTTTATTCTTTTTTGCAAAAATTCTCTGAAGAATTCTTTTCCCCAGAATTTTATTTAAGATATCTTTCGTGCGCTTTGCTGGGGAAAGAAATATTGTTTTCTATTCTCATTTGAAAATAATGAAAAATAAACAATAATGAAGTTAAAAAAAAATGGTTTTCTTTTCTGTAGAAAGTTTTGAAAGATTATTTTTTCGCCAGAATTATGTTCAAAATGCCTTTCTTAAGCATTGGAAGGGAAAGAAATGCTCGTGATTTTTCTATTCTCATTTCAGAATATTGAAGTAAAATATTTTGGTTTTCTTTTTTGTATGTATATTTTTTATTATTAAAAGTTCCTTGCAGAAAATATTAGTGCTCGAGAGGCTTGTTGTAGAAAGACTGAAAAAATTCTGCCACGGGCCTACCACAATTAAGTAGTAATTGTATTTCAAAAGCATAATGTTTTTGAAGACAATGATTAATTTTTTTTTTTTAAATTTTAACTTAAATTTTTTGTGAAAAATTAATTACTTGATTTGTTGCAACAAAGTAAAATATTTATCCTAATGTGGGAATTCAGTAGAGATTATTTAATAAAATATGTATGAAAAATATAATATTAGATGATGCTAAATAAAACTTGTTGACATGTTTTGGTAAAATTGACAAACTTCATATCATTTTACATATTGATAAAATGAAGGTGACTCGTTCAATAAATAAACAATTAAAGGAATATTTCCAATTGGCTCCATGCATGGAAATAATTAAAGAAATAACAAGGTTTTCAAATATATTTAGGAGGACAAATTGGAATTTTGTAATTTATCAATAATTCTAACATTTTTTAGCAGAAACTTGATGTATTGTTTTGTAATTTTAATGTAAAAGAGTATGTACTTATGGAAAAATTCTGTAAATACCTTAATCATCATTGTGCTTTAAAATTAAAACAATTTATTTCTACTATATATATGATTATTTATGATAGAAATTAGTTTTAAATTGAATCTTTTGAAATTTGGTGCAGATTACTTTTCTTCTCGATACTGGAAAAAAGTATTTTATTTTAATTCATTTATCGCTACTGTATGGTTGCATTAGAAAAAAAAAAAACTTAATTTAAATTTACGTTCTAGAAATGTCAGCCTCAGCTGAAATGAAGAGACTACAAAAACCTCAAATGCGGGGTTTATTGAAATCATATATTCAAAAGCATTTGGCAATTGCTACAATTCTTGGATTCGCTGGATCCATGGCATGGAAATTCCTAGTCGCAGATCCTCGAAAACGTGCTTATGCTGAATTTTACAAGTAATGTATAAAATCAATCATAAAATTTTTTTTCAGTTACTGTTAAAGAGAAAGGCAATTTTTTAATAATAAATTTCTTTTTGTCTTTTGCATTTTAGTTTTTCTTTCTAACCTAGTTAGATTTACCTTTTCATATTTTCCAGTTTTATATTAATTTCACCTTGCAAATAATATGTTTACCAAACAAATAATCTGTTTAAAATTTGTAACTGTGATCTTTACAAAAGTTTTATTTAATTTATTATTTTTTTTATGCAATGAAGAGCATAGCAAATAGCACCATACTGAAAATTGATTTTAGCCAAATATTAAGCAGTTCATCTACTAAGTGCAACTAATTAGTACGCAAATTGCCTACTCAGCTTACCAACATTGAATCAGTATTAAATCTTGATATTTTATTTATTTTTTTCCCCAGAAATTAACATCAATAAATTTTAAGTAATCGTGAACTTTGTAGTGAATATTTAATATTTTATGGCAAACAGAAATAAAAAATATGTAACTTCTAAAACATTTTTAAATCCTGATTCATCATTTATTTGATAGATATTTTCAGGGATATTTTAAAAATAAAATATCACCAACTTTTAGGAATGCCTCATTAAACAATTCTGTTCTTTTAAAAAAAAATTACTATTTAGATTAATTCAAATTGATTGAATAATTCAAGTACTTGATTACAAAACAAGTTATCTATATTCAGTGCTGTTGTATAAAACGCTTCTTAAATTATTAATTTTAAACGTGCATACAACTTTCTATGATTATTTCATTTAATTTTGATTTCAATTTATTTTGAGTTTCTTAATTTTCTTTTAGAACTTATGATGGTGATAAAGATTATGAAAGAATGAAAAATCTAGGAATTCTGCCACCCTTTCCTCAATTTGAAAAGGAAGAAGAATAATTTACTATTAGGTTATTCTCAATGTTGTTTTTTTCCCTGTTTTAAAGATTATCTTTCTTTGTTATTTCTTTTCTCATCTAATGACTAATTCTCACCTAAAGCATATTTTAATTTTATTCGTACACTTTAAAATTTTAGCATCCTTTTACAAAAAGTTCTCAAAAAATATTATTCATTCAATCATTTCAAAAGTATATTTAATTAAATAATTGCTTTTAAAAAAATTATGCTATTTTATATATTAGTATCTTTATTCAAAATATGCTAGCAAAATGTTAAATGTAATGTCATTAATGTAATCTTCTAATTATTATGTCGAAAAATTTTACTCTAATAATATTCTCTATTATTTATTTATGAAATCTACTCTACAAGTTAAACATATTTTAAAATTTAATTTATATTAAAAAAATAAACTTCACAATAAAATAAAAATATCTTAATAAGGATTCAACATTAAAAAATAAATTGTTATATGTTTTAAAAAAATTGACATAAAATGCTGTTAGAGGTATCTGCTTCTTGGTCAGTTTTTTTTTTTTTTTTTTTTTCCCTTAATAAATGTAGTGTCAATAGAATATTTATAGATTTCATTTTTCTTTTTTGTGTCTCTTCTGCTACATGTTGCACATCTATTGAATTTTTTCTTCATCCAGGGTTCCCACAGTACTTGAAAAACCTTGAAAGTCCTTGAATTTTGTTGGGGGAAAAATCAGGGCCCGAAAAGTTCTAGAATTCTGCCATAGGGTACTTGAAAAGTACTTGATTTTTTGGAAATTAAAATAGTACTAATCTTTCTTACAAATAAGCAGTAGAATAATAATAAATAAATTTAAGCAAAAATTATAGAAATTCCGATAGATGTAATTTTCAATGCTTGAAGTGAAAAGGGGTTTAAGAAGATGCAAAATTTTTCTCTCCAGATTTTTTGCACCTGTTAATTGTTCATCTTTGATGTTTAGAAAGCTAAAATTTCTAACAAATTTTATTTCTTGATGTCTTAGTTTTTTAATGATATATACAGTGTTTCATCGATTTAGAAACATGTTCATGTTAACTTATGTGTTGTTAACCTATTTGTTCTTTTAATTTTTATAAAAAGGATCATTAATTTTAATCATTCATAATCAGATTTTTACATTTAGTTTTTACTGCTAATAAATAAAAATTTAGTTCTCTAGATTTCATGAATATACATCATGATTCACGTAAACTGATTCTTGATTTACGGATCGTAATTCATATAAAATGTTCTACAAATTACAATTCAAATGAAAGCGATTAGGAAATCACATATTGAATATTGCTTCAAAGTTATTTGCAAACTACTCATCAGAATTCATTTTAAGGTATTTTATAAATCACACAGCATGATTTTATCATATAATTTGATATATATTTTAGTAATTTAATTTCGTGATATGTATTTAAATAATTTAATTGTTTTGTCAGTTGGAATTTTTGGCAAAGTTATTTGAAGCAGCAATATAACTATCCACCATTTGCATTAGTAGTGGATAAATTTAACATTTATTTTTTGTCATAGGCATTGTGTTTTAAAAATATACAATTTCTGCTTCGAAGTAATTTTAAAATCTGGTTCACATGTACTTTAGTATATAAACTGTAATACTGAATGTGTTCTTGAAAAATTTGACTTCAGGTCCTGGAAAATCATTGAAAAGTCCTTGAATTTTTTCCCCAAAATTGAGTGGGAACCTTGTCATCAGAAATGGTCATAGGGATATTCCTTGTTCTTTCAGAATTTCACATGCTTCAGTTTTGGATTGTTCAAATTTCTTTTCGATCCTTTTGTACAATATTTACTTGGTTTTTACTTACTCCAATATATTGTCTTAAATCTCACAAACTAAGTTTTGTTACATTTATTAACACTTTTTTTCTTTGTAACATTAACCTTTTCCTATTTAAATCTATGTTTTATTTTTATGCATTAAACATGTAAAAATAACACACAAGTAAAAAACTGCATAGAAATTTTTACTTTTTCCACGTTGGAATGTTCTTTTGAGAATTAGCACCTTTATGTGGTTCAGTCATCTGACCATTTTTTTTCCTTACTGATCTCTGTTATCTTAAATAACACCAAGACAGTTCCTTGGTAGTAGGCATGTTTTTCCTGCTTCGTATTCATAAAAATTTGAATGGGAAAGATCTCTTGATTGTACTATCATATCTTTTTTCTAATGTCTTCTTCCCCCTTCTCTAAAACAGCATTTGTCAGAAGAGACAGGGTAAATAGTAATAATATTAAACAGTATTTCCCTTAATTTAAATTTAACTAACATTACATTTAACCTATTTTTTAAAAACTTATTTTCTATAAACTTTGAATAGAGTGTCTCTCATTAAGAGGTAAATACATTAAAACTCATATTTAAAGGAACAAGGTCAATAGAATTGTCCTTTAAGTATAAAGTGTCACTTACAGCAATTATTACTATTTCTTTATTGTAAATTAAAATAACAATACAAATAAAAAAAAGATTATGAATTTCAAAATAATATCTGTGTTTACAATAGATCTTATCAAATAACTTTCTATTAGGCTTATTACAAGCTTAAATAATCCCTACTTGTATTAAAAAAATTTTTAAGTTTAATATTGAGTACATAAAGAATTATTAGTTATATAATAATACTGCATTAATTATAAGACTCGCCTTTCTGTGGATATTATGTCTAACCTTTTAGTTGTAGAAGTGAACACTTGTTTAATTTTTGTTCATTCTGTGCAGCCTTAATGTTAGAGCCCTAAAGCCACCAATTAATACACAGTTAAAGGAATGATGGAGCAAGAAAATAATTTCTTTATATATTTGTTTTAGTGTACTTGTTGGTAGTTATTTAAAACATGTCATCCTGAAGCTTTAACTTACCTTCAGGAGGTTTATTCTTTAGCTTTGCAATTATGTTTAAAATTTTCTTTTATTGCTATTACAAATAACTTTGTAACCATTATTGTTATGTACGTCTACTTATCCATAACTTAAACAATTTTTGAATTTAAAAGTTAGTAGAATTGCTTTGTTATATACGTCCACTATCAGATTTTCTCAAAATCAAAAGAAATTCAATCAGTTATAAAAATTACAATAATCTTATTAATGAAAAGTTCAGTGGATGTAGGATTTTTCCATGCATTTTGGAATTTTATGCTATTATTGAATGATTTACTATTATAGAAATAATTCAATCACATTGTCCAAATATTTAACATACAGAAATAAAATAGCAAGCCTTTTTTTATTTTTTAAATAACAAAATACAAAATATAAGAGTAATAAAATGCAAAAATAATAATCAGGTGATAAAATTTTGTAGATTTTAAGATAAACTTTTTATTAAATACATTTATTTAAAATAGTCTCAGTTTACAGTAATATTTTAATTTATAAAATAATACAGTAAATATTTAAATATTTTATTTAGTGACTAAATGTTTAAAAAGAAATTTCCTTAATTTAAATTAGGAATTAGAGTAAAATATATATCAGTTTCTTCCAAAACATACAGTATATAATAGTATCTGTAGTATTATGTTTAGATAATAACTAGTGTAAGTTGTAATTAAATTACTTTTTATGGATGCTATTATTATAACCTGTATTTTTCATCAAATCTATGATTTTGATTATTATTAAAGTTTTCGATAACCGTTAAGTATTGAATTGATGTACACCGCACAATTTTACTTTTGAATTTGCAATAATAAAAGTTAGTACAATATTTCATGTGTTAATAAAATATATTTGGATAAAATAAATTTTATTAATAAAAAACCTTTCAGTACTTTTTAATGGTGTTATCTGGAAATAATATTATAAAAAAATTCAAATCACTATAAAAAATATTTTTAAGTTCTAAATTATAATTTTCTTTCAACAGATTTACATCTTTATTCAATGGCAGTGCTGAAACCAAGATAAATTATTCTCATTCTTTTGTTTTGTAAATTGTGTATTCAGTTATTATTAAATAAAGTACTAGAGTTCATTACTTAAACTGTTGCTGTAATCAATATTTTATTGTATACACCAATTTTTAAAAAAGAACAGTGTTTTTACATAGCACAGATCTGTGCTACGAACCACAGAGAGTTAGAAATTTCAAACTAATACACTAAATATAGGTTATAAATGATTTTTTAGGTTCAAATCTTATAAGTTTTTTTCCTTCAAAAATTACAACTTTCATGACAATATTTAAAGAAGAAAATTTAACCATTCTTTAAATATGGTCATTTAGATCCATGTAAGATAGATAAGATTTAATGTATGAGTACTCATGTTATTCACTTATTCTGTTCATGTTATTCACACATTTACTATTTCATGAGTTTTTTCTTTGGGATTTATCAATTTATTCATAAATTTAAATGATTCCTACTATTTTTGTCCCTTTAATGGAGACATTAAATTTTACAGTCTTCTCAGATATTCATAATCTAATGAAAGATTACATTAGTTTAACATATTTTTTCTGCATAAGAATACTGACACAAGAATAACTACATAAAGAATACACCCACATGAATTATAACTATAATTTTTTAAGACTAACCTTCCAGACAAAAATTATTCTATTTACAAAAACAATGTGAATTCTGTTGTACTTCTCATGCAGAAAGAATATACCATTATGAAACATTCAAGTTATGGCATTGTTTTAACTTTTTTTTTTTTTTACGGAATATAAAATTTTGATGTTACAATAAGAATCAATATATAATACTTTTTGCAGAAAATGCAGCCTTTATTAATTTACCAAAATTAAAACTTTTGGCATTATTAAATGCCATATAATAGAGGGACAGTGTCCTAAGCTGTTTATGAAAATATTTAAGGATTGCATCCTTAAAGGTGTTCCACAAGAAACTATTAGGTTTGCTATTCTAAGTTGTTTTTAAAATGCTCTGAGCATTTTGAAAATCACACCAACACCTTCCAATGTAGTGCCCAAAATTTATGAAACACATGATGGAATTAATATTAATTGCAACAGGAATGTCTAAACTAAATAGCTACCTAACTGATTTTGTTGAAAATTTGATGAGAAATAAAACTTTTAAATATTATTTAAAGTATCCTAGTGTGGTATAATATTTAAATATTATTTTAAAAGTGTCACCAGCTTAACCTATATATATTTATAAAATTAATTATGATATAAATTTAAATATGAATTCTTCAGAAAGAGAAAGTCACCTTCTTTAGGAAAAAAAAAGTATTTTACTACAAATAAAAAAATTCATGAGTTTCACACTGAGTGGCAGGTATGCATAATATGTATGAACACGTAAATGCAGTTCTCAGAAAATTCGTCACTATCGTGTAAGTTTTATATCTTCAAAAACTGCTAAATTTAAAGAAATATATACTGGCATATAAAATAATTAATACAGAGTTTTATAAAAATTATAACATTAAAAAAAAATCAATAATTTTCAAAAAAATTTTTTTTAATTGGATGGCAGGCGAATGAGTTGAAGCTAGCAACAATGATAAATGAATTGCTGGCAGAAAGTTTTTTCATTTATCTAAGTCTATTAAGTGTTACCAAAAATCATTAGTAAATTTTTTTTTTAAAACGTGTAAAAATAAATAATTAAGAAATTTAACATTTTTTTGTAATATTTTATTCTTTTTCTTAAAATAGGATATTCTAAATTTTCATAAAGGAAAATAATAGTTCAAAAAGCTTATAACTGGTGTTCAATAGTGACATAAAAAAAACTACATCACTATGAATAAACAAAAAATGACTAAAGGTTAAAATAACCTTAATTATATGTGTTTGTAACTATGCAATTTAAATATCTAACAAAATGAGATATCTTCAGTTCCTCCTAGAAAATTTTAATTTGGCAGGATCAGGATATTCTGGATTTTCAATAGAACCTTTTCCAAATTTTAATTCCAAAAATTCTCGATAATTATTAGGTGCAGAAGCTGTAATGCCTACAAATTTTATTGTATAAAATGGCTTTAGATAATGTTCAGGGAATTCCATATCTTGTTTGTGATCTAAAAACCAAGTATCTTTAGTCATAGTACCGTTTCTTGAATAAAAAGGAAAAAGATCAACATGAAGGTGATTTGTGGCACTAAATTGTACTCTTATAAAATCACCTTCAGTAGCTTTTTCCCATAAAAATCCCTGAGTATCTACAAAAGATTGTTTTTGTGTATTTTTTAACCACTCACACTTTTGAATGTCTTCTTTATACATTCCAATATCGACATCATAATCCCAAGGGATTATATCTCCAGTGCGTACTGCTCCTAACAAACTTCCACCTTCAAGCCAATATCTAACCCTGCACTTTTCTAATATACCAATTACATAACGTGTGGTTACTCTTAAATTTTCTATACAGCAGGGTGGTGTCCATCTACCTTCATACAAATATTCTGGCATATTATCTACTATAGTACCAAAACAACGAGCAGTCTTTTTATTGCAACCATGCCATTCGACTTTGGATGCAGGAAAAATAATTTTCTTAATTCCAAACTCTTCATATAAGATTTTTTTTCTTTGCATTTCAAGAGTATCATGCTTCATTTTGGAATGTGCATCAGAAAAAAGAGTTTTCCGTTTTTTGAAAGCAACATCTTTCACAAGTTTAATCTGAAATAAACAATGAACAAATTAGAAATATAGCACTAAATAGATTTCATTATTAAAAAAAAAATTATCTCATGGACAGCTATGATTATAGATGGCTTATATAGTTGTGTGGAATTGGTGGGTAATACAGGGCTGATTGTGCTCTGGAAAAAATCCAGATTTCCGTATTTTTCGCTAACCGTGATCCGGAAGTTTCCGGAGATCGAAGGATCGGACGTTTAAAAATCATTGATCACCAAAGTTTCCGGAAATCAAATTTTCAAAGGTGGAACTTAAAAACACAATTTATTTTATTTGTAAGGGAGAGCCAGATACTTTATAAGCTTATATTCAAGAAATATTCATTTTTTATCAGTAAATAGTTATTATAATCATAAACTCGAGAAAGAAAGACATATTTGTAAATTTCAATTACTTCTCCAGGTCGACATAGGTATGTGTAAAATTTTAAATATATTTTAAGTAAACTAAGAAATATTGAGAAAAAGGAAAAAACCTTGTTTAAATTTTTCGATTTAAACTTCTTTTTTTTTTTTACTCAAGAAATTTTCCGGAATATTGACTTAGGCTCACAATCACCCCTGGTAATAAAAGTAAACTATCAAAGAGATTAATTGAAATGTTGTCTTTTTGTACATTTTGGAAGATAAGCCTGATTTTTGGAAGATAGGTATTAAAATAAATGATGGAAATGCCATTTTTCCTACACGAGTCCCTTTTCTTTTGTGTTTTTGGTCAACAAATACTGAAACTTTGTTTCAACTTCGTTCAGTGTTTAAGCATTTAAAATAAAGGACCTATTATCTCTTTTTGTTAGTTACTGATTGACAGCGACATTGTTGAAGAATGTTACGGGGTTCTTGCTGTAAAACTTTTATTTTGGTAGTAAAAAGTTTTGGTTTTCTTTACTACTGAATTTTTCAGAAGATGTTACTTTTCTTTTTTCCGGTAAAATTATGTTCTAAAGAAACCTTTCTCATGCATCAGAAGGGGATGCTTTCTTTCTTTTTTTTTAAAGAACATATTTTACATCATAATAAAATATGACAGAGTGGGGATTTTGTTACAAATTCATATTTGTATCATACAAATTAATTAATCATTGTGATACATTTTCTGCTTTTTTTTAATTTGGTGAAAATGAAATCAATTCAATATTTTTAAGATGATATTGCGCACACAAGTTTTATGTCAATTTAGTCTTTCAATCATAAATTGCTTTTATTCCATTCTAAATTTAAATAATGTTTTGATTATTTTTGTGGAATTATTGCTACGAATTTTCATTTGGTTTTTTTATATCTCACCAATGTCTTTCACTGCTAAATTATTGCTATTCACATTCTTGAGATCTTTTCCCCGATGTTATTACGGCAGAGGAAGTTCGCGTATTCAAGAAATAATTCTTTGACACGCTCAGCTTTTGCCCATATAGTTAATCCATGCCCTGGTTCAATAGTTTTTTTTGACAGTTACTGCTTCAAAATGTAAATTTTTTTTAAAAAAAATCCCGATATTTTTTTAATAAAATTTTATTACACACAAAATTTAAATAATGCAAAAGCAACAATTTCCTCTTTTTTTTTAAAAAAAACTTTTCGGCAGTTATTGCTAGAGCTACTGATATACACATGGTTTTTAAAAGTCCAGTATTTGTAAGTTGATATTATTCTGACACGGGAAATTCAAACTGCACATATAAATAATAATTTTTTTACACATTGAAATCATGCAAATGGTATCATAAATCCATATGGTATTTCAATTATATTTTTGGCAGTTATTGATATTGATTTTTATGTAATTTTTAAATATCCCGATATATTTTAGACAAAATGGGAAATTGGTCTTGAATGAGCACCACTAAGTTAATGGGTACTTATGCATCAGGATTGAAAAATTCTTCAATTTAAGAAGACTTTCCAAACTTAAATAATATTTCAAAGAGAATATTTTCGTTTTACTGTTAAGATATGTCGCCTCTTTCGACAATAGTGAACTTTTTCCTTTCCGCCAAAATAAAAATAATCACAAGCTCTGGCAATTTCCAAGCAGTGGCAAGCAAGAAACTAAAAAGAACATCACAGAAAGAAACCAACTTGAAGAGTTTTAATTTTAGCTATAAGCAAACCACTAAAAATATATTTTTAATTTTTGAAGTTTCTAAACATATTTGCACCTTGAAGTTGGTGCAAACAGGTACCAATATGGAAATATTCCCAATAAATTATGATAAAAACTCATGTTGCAAACAATCCTACAAAATGGATGTCTCTCATTGCAGAATTTTTTTTTATTCCCCATGAATCTTAACATGAACCATTATGTACCATCTCCACAATGCGGATACCACCATAACCGGACAGGTACAATCTCTGAATCATTATTTTCAATCTCTAAACGTGACACCACTTTTTTAAATCAGAACAAAAAAAACTATATCTACTTACTAACTATACTAAATTAAAAAAAAAAAAAAAAAAACATGTATCTATCCACCTTTTCTTAAAGCATGTACATTTTTGCCTTATTCATAACTAGAAATATTGTTACATTAATCAATTGAATATATCAATCATTCTGTTGTCATCTTCCTTTATTTTTTGCAAACGAGAGAAAATGATACTGCTCATGAGAAATATTACAAATCACAGCATCTTTTGATTTTTTTATTTGGACGACATTGGTAATGAGACCCCAAAATTTGAACTGTTACATTAAATGCTCTCAATTCTTCTTTAACACTAAAAATTCCTTTCTTCTTCTGATCGATTTCATTCTTGTACTTCACACAGCTGGGTTCAAAAAAGTATAGAATAAATATATAGGTATATAAATTAAACATTTATTCAAATGATTGATAATGATTATAATTTCATAGTTTCTGGTGCCTCACAGGTAGGTATTACCCTGTTCTATTTTTTTTGGTGCATCTCAAGAATTTTACCTTCAAAGAGATATTGTCATGTTTCTATCATTTGATAGGGAAGTGTTATGTGGTGCAAACCTATTAATTGGAAGCTAAAATGATTCTCAGATGATGCTTTCTAAAAATGAAAACTTGTGAAAAGTGATATGATGTTCAAACTTCTGTTGAAGGACTGAGGAGTTTTATACACCCAAAAATAATGAAATTGACGTAAAAATGCTAAATGATTTAAAAATGAAGATATGAAAAGTCATAGCAGCTTAAAAACAAACTTCTATCACATATTTCTTTTCAACTAGATAAATATAAAACAAAGACAAGCATATGTATCAAATTTGTTCATCTCTTCTTAAATAATATAATTTTGTTAAGTTTATATAAATATCTCTGTAAATAGTTCTTATAAATTATTTAATTACTTCTATATCATTGCAATTTTTCTAAATACAAATTATGGTATAGGCTTTTGTTATTAGTGTACCCTTTTCATAAACGGACAACTCTCATAAGCAGAAATAAATTATGGGTTCCAGAAGTTTTTCCAAAAGAGAGGTTTCACCATATTTACACAAAAAGTCCCTCAGCACAAGATCACAATACAATCAAACAATCTGCATTGCCATCTGTCAGGAGGAAATAAAAATGGATTTTTACTTCATTATAGACTGTTAAATTTGTAATATATGCCTGCCTTTAAATTCAGCCCATAAAATTTAAACATTTATAATTAAACCCATAGTTTATAAAAACAACTTTGTACCTCAATTTTAAAAAGTGCAGCTTGAATAAATAATGAAGTTGAAAATGGCCTTGAAAAAGGAAATCCTAATTGCACCAACAAGGATTTTGTAACTAAAAAGACATGCTGACCTTCAAGTGCACCACAATCCGATTTTTTACTATTTCGACTATATTTCAGAGTCCAATAACGAAGACTTATATTAAGTGATAAACATTCAGACATACTATCTTCTATTGGAGCAGCGATGATTTTATTAGGATATTTACTATGCAGTTCTAACATTGGAGATAATTGAGACTGAGAATCCAACTGCACGGCATCTGGGAAAATGAATACATGATTTTTGTCAATATAATTCATAGGCAAAGAAATATGTTGCGGCTTAGATAATGATGATTTTAAATTGATAATGTGAACGTTATCCTTTACATGATCGTCTAATTTTAAAGGTGGGTAAATAATCTTGTCTGTGATAAGCAGTATTTTTACCGAAGGTAGAATTGTACAGATCGATTTAGTAGTGTTCGGTAAATCATTTTCAAAAAGTTCGAAATCTCTGATGACAATTATTATTTCAGACGCTAATTGTAATTCAGTATAATTTATATTATTCTTTTCGAAACCATGTTCTTTATGTACATCTCGAATATATGAAGTGTAAATTTTATCAGGTTTCGAACAATCGCAATCCAGATATGACCACATAATACCAGCTATAATAATGTTTGTAAAAACCGCTCCAATCATAAACACTCTCCAAGGAATAACTCTCATCGTTTTTATTTTTTAGCAGTAGACACATTACTGAGACATCAATATCTATTATTCAAGGTACTTTTTTTAATAATGGGGTTAAATTTTTCACTACTTTAAAACTCGTTTCTTTCTCCCATTCTTTTATAAAACTGAAATTGCTTTCATCTTCATTCTTTAGGATCCATGTTACACTCTTGCAAATCGTTTATTTTTGTTTCGATTTCGAATTGGGTACAAAACATATTTGAAGAGTATGTATTGATTTTAAAGTTAGCTTCTAGCTTACAAATATAAATCATCTGAAAAGCAGAATTTCTTTGTGACGTTATTAGCAAAAGTGTGAGATTCAAGAATATTTCCTGCTTTTTCATTTATAATTCGTTTCGTGATCTCAACTTGATTTACTAAATAGAAGTGGCGAAATTCTTTTTTAAGAGACTGTAAACTAATGTACTTGAAAGGAAATTGTTCATTTTGATTTTCCCAAAATAAAAGCATACTTAAAAATTTCTTTGGTCTATATATTTCGTTCGCACATATATATATAATATTTACTGTAAGAAAATATGGGAAAAAACATATAAAAGGAGTATATAAATTAAAATCTTTCAAGTTGGAAAACTATATGGATCTGAAAACTACATTAAACATAGTTCTAAAGAAAAGTATCTCGGAAATTTTAAAAAATATTTTTATTAAATAAAAAGGGAAAATATTAAGAAGAGGGAAAATATCGTAGTACATTCCTATGCAACTGAAAAGAGGAGGAGAGGGAAGGGAGAAGGGCTAAAGGCATGAAACTGGTCTCTCCCCAGATGGCGTATTCGAGTGTTGCGATCGCGAATTTTGCCCTCAGCCAACAGTAATCAAAATTTTTGAATAATTATTATCTGAAAAGGTATTTGACAAACAATAATCTTATAAATAATAATTTTTAAAGGTATTGATTAGCATAAAATATTTTCTTTTTTTAACTATAGGTATCAAATACTTTTTGATAATCATAAGGCAGTAAATTTGATAATCATAAAATCATTCCAGGTGTTTTTTAAAATTGATAATATGTCTGAGTTTCATTTTTAAGAACACTGAATCATTTTAAATAATATTGTAAGAGCTGTGGTGGCTCAGGGGATGGAGCGCTATAGTCTCCCAATGAGGTGAACCGGCTTCGAATCCAATGCGATGACTGATCGATACGAATTCCTCACCCGATTCGTAGTGATCACAGTTTTGATTATAAATGTCCACAACGGTATACGGATCATGATTAGAGTCTCCTTGTCACCAGGCTAACTATCTGAGGTTTTCCTCTTCATGTAACGTAAATGCGGGTTAGTTCCTTAAGAAAGTCCTCCACGAAATCAAATTTTTCCAATACTTGATCTAGGTGGGGCGCTGGGCCCATGTCCAAGTGTTCGTGAGTTCGGTCCCCACCGACCGAAGACTCCCCGTGTAGTAAATGGTGACTGATGCACGTTAAATCTGTCGAGTCTCATAGTCCTCCATGTTCCCATAACAAATCAATACCTCTGGGGGTACCGATCCAGCAGTTTCCTTGTCTTCTGGATTGGTTCAAAATTACAAGGCTACGGCGTTGAACATTAGTAGTCGTAAACCCAAAAATTGGGTCGGCTGTTCAACGACGGTCATAAAATAAAATAAAATACTTGATCTAGGAGTTCCTTTATCATCTGGATTGGGTCAAAAATTGCAAGGCTATGGAGTTGAACATGGTAGTCGCAAACCTTAAATTGGGTCGGCTGTTCAATGATTATAAAAAATAAAAAAAAATGTCCTTAAACTGATAGTTATTTCTCATCGATAAAAAATATTTATTACGCAATTAAAAAAATTGATTATTAATTTACATAGTTAAATTACAAAACATAGATTGAGTAAAAATGAATATAAAAATTTCATTTTTCAAATTAGTCTCATGTCCATTTTCCTAGATACTTCGACCAGGTGATTCAGAACATGTTCTTTTTATGAAACAACAGTGCGGAAAAAAAATACTCTAACTCTTGATCTAATGATTGGATTTTTATGCACTAGGACTCTATGGTTCAAAGAGGTAAACCATAGGTATGCAAATTAAGTGCGCTATTTATGTTATGAAATCAGCTACAAAAACGTACTTTCTCTAAATAAATACCCTTTTACTCTGGTCGGATTCCTTACCCTCAAAATATATTGGGTAGATGCAATCTGGGAAATATGGTACTCATGGTTTATACCCCTCTGAACTTGAATGTATGAACAACGCATCGACTATCTTCTTTGTTTTGAAAGAGAGGTAGTCCTCCAGTGAACCCCTGGCCATTGTGGCATCTACGGAAATGAATGGGCTGACACGTTGGCTAGAGAGGTTTCAGCATTGCATTTAACTTCTCATCCAGTTCTTCTTAGAAATGGAAGACGGCTTCTTAAGAGCAAATTCAGACATAGAGCAATATCTGCTCTAAAAGGACTTAGCAGATGGAAAATCCTGGGTTAGTCTTTTTGATGGACAGCAGCGCTCTCATCTTTCCCTCCTTCCTATGGCCGAAGGAGTTGCTTGTCTTAGAATAATTACTGGACATGACTACTTGCAGGCCCATCTATTTAAAATTAACCTGGTCAACTTACCTCTTTGTGTGTTTCTGTAACACTTCGCCTATGACTGGGGAGCATCTATTTGATTGCCCCTCTCTTCTTGACATTCGTTCCTGTGCCTGTGACGACTCTCGTGCCTACTATTGAAAAAGTTCTTATTTTTAATTTTGTATTCTAAAAAATAAATCATTTATCATTAATGTTTCATCTTAATTAAACTAAATAAATAATTTAATTAGTATATCCCTATGTTTCACAAATTCTAAAACCAAAAGAAGAGAAATAATTTTAAACCCAACAAAAAGTAAAATTCCAAAAAATTTATATTTTTTAATAATTACAAAAAACTAACTTTTAAGTTTAACGTTTATTAAATAGCCTGCAAATAAGTATTGTAATATGTACTTAATTATAAGTTATTTAATAAAAGTTTAAAACAAAATTAAACTTAGGATAAACCCTAATATAAGACCTGAAGGATAAAAAGATGCATCACTATCGCTATATTAATCTTTCAGCAAGATTTTTTGCAAATATACTAATACAAAATATTAGATATTCCTATAACACAGGTTAGTAGAATAAGTACAGGCATTCAATGCATTTTTGTTTAAAGTATTTTGCATTATAGTTTTCTCTTCAATTTTTCATTTTTGAATAAATGCTTAATTTTAGAAGCATTTATAGCAATATAATTATAAAAATTGCAATTCATGGTTTGTTAACAGGTTACTCTTTGTAAGTAACAGTTAGACTATAACTAAAATTATTAATTTGCTTAAGTACTAATAGCAGCACTTACTTTTAGGTACATACTTTAGTAAAATGTGAAGAATATCGATATGAAGTGATATGGGCAATACACTACATTGGAGCTTAGGTCAGAAAAATATTATTTTACACTTTTTAATATTTATTACTAATTTCATTTGAGAAGTGTTAACCCTTTGTGTAAATTAACTAAGTTTGGGAAAAAATTGGAAAGGCCAGGAGAAGAGCATTCCAATAATTTAACAAATTTCTACAGGAAATAATAAATCAGTTATCTTTATACGCATCACAATAAATATGCAAAATCACTAATTTTTTTTTAAAAAAAGAAGAAAATTCTTGTCTTACCTTTTAAGGGATAATTCATTCTGAAATGGCATTCTAAGTCTTTGGAGAATCACTCAAATGTTGTGATAATTCAATTTTGTTTTTACTCTGCTTTTGAAAAAATGCATGTTATATTACTTTTGAAACAGTAGTGTTTTTACCACATATTCACTAAGAATATATAGAAATACAGTAGTGCATAAAATCATATGTATCGGTGCACTTATATCGACAGCATTATTTGGATAGATTATATCTTTGCACCACAATTGACAAAAATAAACTACGATTCAAATATCTTGAGAATGGACTTCAGTATTGGAATGGATTTTTATATAACTCTAAAATATTTTATAAAGCAGGTATTGAAAAGCATGATTCACATCAATTTACATAATGACAGTTTCTTATTACATCAAAAAAGTAATAAAAACTTTTTCTTATACTAGCACTATATTTCTAACTTTAAATTATGACATTGTTGCTATACATTCAGCCATAAAAATTTTGAAAAAGAGAGATCCATGGAAGTTTTAATAATATAGCTTTCAAAACTTTTTTTTTCTTCTACTAATTAAGTTATATATACAGTCAAACCTCATTAATGTGTCAATGCTTAACATGAACTGATTTGTGATTTCCCATCAAACTATATACAGATATACTTTGAAGTACTTTTAACGTGAAATATTTTTAAAAGTGAACTCGAATTTTACTACCTTAGGTAAAAATTTTACTCCAAAAAAGAACAGAAAACTTATTTCTCCTGACAGGTAAGGAAACTATTGATTCCCAGTTCTACATCCATAAGAGTAGGTTTTTTGAATGCTTTGTTATAGTGTTGATAATTGCAACATTACAGCAGTCAAATGAAAGAGTTGTATGAATTTAATCGGTTGCGGGGGAAATTCTCATATTCTCTTTTGTATTTCGATATTAATAGGGTTTTCTTCCACCTCTAAGAGGTGCTTCAGCGATGTGAAGAATCATGCCATGTTTTCCTGAGAAATGATCACAAATATTGATCCTTCCTTCAATATAAGTTGTTCTAAGAAACTAACAATATAAGTTGCTGAATTGCATTTATAAGGGTAAAGACGCGTGGAGCTAAAATTTTCCTAGCGAATACTTTGGTTTACTTTCTCATGATACTATGAAGCAATTAGAACTTTTTTATCTATTGTAATGCAGAGCGAAATATTAAATAACTTTTTATAGAGTTGATCAAGTAAGAAGACTTTTGGAAAGCAAGACAGCAAGCTATTACCGATTATTTTACTAGAAATCGTCTTTAATTAATGTAATTAATCTGTTTACTCTTATTCGTAGTAACTTATCAGTAAGTTTTATTTATTTCAACAGAATTAGAAAAAAAAAAGAGCATAAAAAAATAAGTACACAATTTGAATTTTGTCTGATATATATATTTTCCCCCTTTCCTTATAACTTTGTTTCCTTTTTTGAAGTAATTGGTAGTATTATTCATTATGAGATGCATACAAGTTATTAATTCAATCTAGAGTGCAAAATAAAAATATTTATTGAGATGATTTCATAATAGAAATATAAGCTTAGAGTAGAAAATAGATAACAGATATAAATAATATAAAATGTTTGTGCATTGTGAAATTTTTATCAAAATGTTTTTTTAAAACTATGAACTACTTTTAATATGAGCAAATTTTCTCTTTCCCTTTAGAGTTGAAGTTATCGAGGTTTGGCAGAATTTATACATATAGTTTTAATAAATATAATTAAGAGATAATGAACAATGAAATAATTTGATTGATAAATAAAAACATAACTTCTTTGTTTTTATCTATAAAATGGTCTAAACTATGGTATAAATCAGTGCAGCATATTAAAACAATTGAACAAAAATGTTCGAGGAAATAAAAATGAAGTCTATATGACATATTCATTATTTTTTATTATTTTATACAAAATGTTGTAAAAATATAATATAAAAGAAAATGAAACACATCAATAAAAAAATATAACAATTACAATATAAAACAGCAACTTGAAACTTTAAACTATGAAGTGTATAGCAATGTTTTCAAATATTCATGTTATTATTGACTTTTTGAAAGTAAGTTAAAACCATATTATAATAATTATATCAGTGAAGTCAAATCGATAGATCACAGTAAGATTTAAACATTCCTTAATAGAACAAAATGTAAATAGACATTAAAAAAAATAATTGAATTAGTAAAACTTTTAAGTAAAAAAAAAAAAAAAAAAAATACATAAAAAACAATACTGTCACTGTAAGAATAATGAAATTCAACAATACTGAAAAAAAAAAAAAATGAAACAATAAAGATAAAACATATGATACAAATATTATACAATACAGCAGTTAAAACTATAATTATGACATAGAAAATTCTTTTTTATCATAGTTGCAGCAATAAGCAATCAGTTTGGGTAAATATAAATTTTTAAAATAGATTTTTATTATAAAATTTCAGCAACTAATAAACTTATTTATAAAAATTATTGATACTTTTAACTCTTTTTAATATAATACTTTTAAAGCATTTGTTTTTATTATATGTTTTACCATATATTATGCTTGTTAATTGCTGCAAAATTTTCAAACTGACACAAAACAAATAAAAAAAAAAAATTCTTTGCCATAAAAAATATGGGCATTTATAATATTTTTCTTAAAATTGAAAAATAACTAAAAAAAATCACATTAACACAATGTGAGTTTTTTTTTTTAAAAAAGAGCAGCAATTAAAAAAGTTTGCATAAAAATATTTTTAATGATTGCTTATCGTCACAAAGCAACCTCTAATATATATATATATATATATATATATGTTTTTATTTATTTATTTAAAAGAAGCTTTTCAATTTGCATAAATATCAATTTTGGCAGCAACTTTTTTACACCCATAGACAGAAAATAATTGCATTTCTGCAGGAAAATATTCAAGTTGATCGGCAATCATGTTTACGTCACCCTTTAAATTTTGGCGTTTAAGTTCTGAAATGATGCACTCTTTTATATGTTCCTTCTCCAAAGGTAAAAAAGGAACATATACATCAATTAATTCTTTTGTCACAATATCACTATGCTGCAAACCACCTGAAATATAGTAAGCAAATACAATTAAGTATTCAAGCAGTAGTTTGTTTTAAACAAGTACACTAAAATTTCAGGATCTCTCTCGTCTTCTGGATTGGGTTCAAAATTACAGGATTACTCAGCTGTTCAACGATGATTATAAAATAAAATACATTTTGTGCATTAATATTTTTTTTTAGTATTTACTTTTATGTATATAAGCACTATAAGATGACATATTTAAATATACTGCTAAACTGTTAATTTATCATAAACTAAAGTTATTACAATTTATAAAGAGTCAGCTACAATTTATTCAGTATATGAGAATATACTTATTTTTGAAAAACATTTCAGTAAAATTCTATGAATTACGTTAAAAATAATAAAAAAAAGGAATTCTTATTTGTTTCAATTTGTATTTCCTATTTTGGAAGGTTGATGGACTTTGATCAAAAAGCTTGTGGGTGTGGTTAATTTTATCAACTGAAAAATTCTTCTATTGTATACACTTACTGAAGACTAAAGTCTTCTTTTTAATTTGCTTAACATTAAATTTCTCTTTTCTAGTGATGAGAGCAGTCAGAAAGTAAACAAGAGGAAATCCAAAAAAGAATATATATATATATCTCCATAAATATGAAAAAAAAAGTGTGATTTTTAAACTTGTAAACAATGTGATTATAAATCCCGATGATTAATTTTAAAATTGTATGAATTTATGAATATGAATCACATGCATGATTTTAAATTGAGAGAATATGAATCCCGATATGAGGCTTTTAAATCGCGTGAATATGAAACTCTATCGAATCTAAAAATTGCAAAAATACAAATTATGATGCATAATTTTTAGATCACGTAAATACGAATCACGATTCATAATTTTTAAATTCTGTGAATATGCAGCTCAATGCCTGATTTTTAAAGCACGTACAAATACAAAAATCGATGTTGATAGTAACCCCGCAAAAACGAATCACGACATTGGATTTTAAGCTCGCGTGAATACGAATCGCTACATAGGGTTTTAAAAGCGCATAAATACAAATCGTGATATTGGATTTTTAAAACTCGTAAATAAAAATCTCAATGTACGATACTTAAATCGCCTGAATAAGAATCGCAACATTCAACCTTTAAATCAGGTAAATACGAAAATCGATGATTGATATTAAAGTCATGTGAATAAGAATCGAGATATTGCAGAGTCTGGACTTGGGATTTCTAAAAGGCTTGTTAGTATTGTTTTAGTTTAGACATAATAAATAAAAATTAAATACAAGATATACAAAATACAAGATTAATTGAATGAGCAAATAAATATTTTCACCGTAAATCCTTCTCTATTAATTTTTTTTGCTTTCACGCCAGAAAACAAGAAGCGTCTGAATTACGAAAATTAGAGCTAACCGGCGGACGGATAAAAATGCGGAAAATCATATTTTCTGTGCGTAAAAGTGGAGAAAATAGCTAAAATAAGTAAAAATGCGGAAGGAAATAATAAGTGCGAAAATAATAATTGCGGAAAAATAATGAAGTGGTTATGCAGTAGATTTGTTATGAAGTTTGCGCAAATAAAGCTTTTAATAATTTCGCTATTTCAGAAACTATGTGAAAATGGCTAGCAATAACCATCGAAAAGTCACTCGATTTACGATGAAATTGGCACATACGTAAAGCATCGGAAGTGACAACTTAAATTCATTTACTGTAATAATGACATATTAGAAATATTGGGATTTTAAAAACTATGCGTAAATTTGTAGCATTAAAAATCGACAAAAAAGCTGCATTGATTGAGATCGGGTGCACAAAAACTTAAATTTCCAAATTTTTTTTCCAAAAAAAAAAGAAGAAAAAAAAGAGGGGGAATTCATAGGGCTCGAAAAACCGCCCGTCCTTTGCGGTCAAAAATTCCCCGCGGACAACAAATTTCTCGAATCCGACCATTTCCCGTTAAAGTTCGTGATACATTTCCAAATTTTTTTATCTTACAAGAGTCTATCGCCTCACTTCTATAATGACCCTCTAATCTAGAAATACAACAACATACTGCACTTGGTGGAATTGATGTTTTCTCTGTCTGGGAGTACTGCAGCGGTTGAAAGGAGCTTTTCAGTAATGAACTTACAAAAAAACACATTACTTACTGGTCTTAACAAGAAGAGTTAAACGCAATTATGAACATCTACCTAAATGGAAAACCCCTTTCAGATTTCTGAGCACAAACCTCTGTAAATCATTAGATTGATTGTGGAACTGGCAAACGTCATATTTGATTCTCTTAAAAAAAAGCAGTACCGTCGGATAAATTGACATTCTGTTATATTTAAATTTTAACCCGCAATAGTGTTATATTAAAAATTTTTTTTTTTTATTAAAATATTAGTTATAATTTAACATATATATTAAATTACTTTAAAAGACTAACCAGGAGTTGTAAATTTAAAAATCTGTTATTTTTTCAATTTCGAAGTATGGTTCATTTTTAACTACCTTTAAGTGCCTTTTGGACTTTTATCCATCAGTACTAAGCATTTAATAAAATAATACTTTAATTAGATCGTATAGTACTTAGAATATTTTCTTAATAACGATGGTTGCGTTGTGTAATTTTTAAATTAAAAGTCATAAATATAACTAGACCTCGAAATAACTTCATCGTGATTTAAATGTCAAAATTAATAACTTCATCCATACATTTAACCTCACTAATCACTGTTCCCTAACGTGCTCGTGCAGGCCATCCACGTGATTCAAGATCTGCTAGCAATGTTAATCTGCTAATCTAAATAGCAATTTGGACTAGAATTAATTACAAGCAATGTTAATTTGCATTATTTAACGAAATATTCAGCTATTTAAAAAGATTATAAATAATCTTTGAGAAATCATGGCACTAGACTGCACGTGCACTAGCTTTGACCCTATCCAAAGAATTAGCATGAGACATAGTCAGAATTAGAGACTAATTTAACTTTTAAAAACAAATATATATTAAAACATAATTCTTGGTTACAATGCATTTGCTCTTATACAAATATAGTGTCTTCGTTAAACAATTAGAATACATTAGATATTCGAAAATTCGGTGCACCTTCTAATTAATTTAAAATGTTATAAGAGCTTAGATTATATTAATGAACATATCAACATTAACAATTTATAAAAAATAATTGGCTGGGTTTAAAAAAAAAAATCATCATGCACGTGGTTTAAAATTGGCGGAGTAATTAGAATTTTTAAAGTTCCTAATTTAAGTTAAAATTTTTTAACATTAACATGATTTAAATCACTTTACTAAGCAAATAAAAAAATTAGAATTTTCGTTTAATTGAAATGGTACTTATCACTTATCCGATCCATGGATGCGGGATGCCGGTTAGGCCGAAGCTTCAGCCTAAAAATTCAAAACCTAAGAATAGAAAATTTTTTAAGAGACTGACTAACGCGCTCTGCGTCGAAGATTCGAAAAAAAGGAGGGAGGAAAACCAGCGCCCTCTGGCAATCGCTGATAGGCTTGCATACCGTTACGTCACTCCTCTTCATCCATTACATCACTCCTCTTCAGCCATTTACTGCCTGTTAGGGAATAATCGTTTGCGAAGGGACTTTAAACTCAAAAAGGGAAAATCGCCTACACGCGACCCAGCCACCAGCCAATTGTTACAAGACAGATTAAAAATATAAAAATAAAAATACTTTTTACAATTCAATTATATTATTGGTCTGTGATGCCTCGATTTTTTTTTTTTTTTTTTTTTTTTTATTTATTTATTTTTTTAATAAAAATTAATGTACCGATGAAAATTAATATATAACATTCCATCCCGTATAGGGGAAAAAAAAATTTTTTTTTTTTTTTTTTTTTTTAATTAAGACAAATTGACTAACCCCCTTTAACTATCTACTGGACATCACATGTTAATCGAAACATCACAACCTCACAATATACTAGCTTATGACTCATGAGTGAAGACCCGTATCAGAGATGATTAAATCGTAAATATTACACAGTTCACTTTTATGAATAATAGCAGTCCATTTGTGTATTTTCTCTGCTCTGCCTTAACAGTTCTTTAGTAATATGAGGACTGACTATCATCTACCTTCTTTTCAGTTCATCGAAAATCTTGGTGACAAAGGTAGGTATGGTAGGAGTTGGGAGGTTGGGTGTTAAGTTGATTTACGTGGGCTCCAAGTCTGGGGAAATGCTGTAAGTTAGGGCAAGTGGATTCCGGATTCCTCCACCTTTCTGCAACTGTGCTTACTATACATCAGAACTATTGGATGATCGTGGCATACGAGTCTATGGGCTTCTCGACCATGGCACATCCTAGGATTGTTACTCCATGTGATTGGAAGGTCCATAAGATGCTGAAGATCTGATTTATTTGCAGCTGATGTTATTGAAATTTTGGGTCATCCGTCCAGCGGTCGACCTTACGTTTCAGGTTGCTGCATTTACTCAGACAACAACCGTGGCCATCGGTCGGTGTCTTTAGGTCTCTGAAAGATCAACATTCTCTCTTCTTCCATGGGAACTCAGCTCGGATTTGTCAAGGATCAACTTCTCTCTTCTTCCATGGGAACTCAGCTCGGAATTGTCAAGGATCAACTTCTCTTCTCCTCCATTGGAACTCAGCTCATATTTGTCAAGGATCTCTTCTTCCATGGAAACTCAGCTCGGAATAACCCTCCAATCTCCTCTCTACCAAATCACCAAACAGCTGCTTGGTCCGTTTGTTGCACTTAACATCCTCTTACTTGATTCTTATCCACAGAAGTTAACAATTTTTTATCTCTGATCGCATCCACCCTCATGAGTTTATACACATAAAATTAAAACAGTTTTTCATTTTTTTTTTTTTTTTTTTTTACCTTCTTCCCCTTTCACTACCAAAACCTTATCATTGTTCTGCCTTACAATTATGTCTATCTACAATAACATTTTTCATCCTAAATTTTTCTTACTTAATTTAATTATCTCATTAATCCCTCAATTTTTATATATATATATCAATATTGATATCTCTTCTCAACCTCATATATATTATTTAATTAATTAATAGTATCAACTCCAATCAATCTTAATCTCAATTAACTCATTATTAATTCAATCATTAATCAATCACAACTTCATTTTTACTCATCACTGAATTCCGAATCAATTAATTTAATTACAAATCATTTTACCTTTTTCTTCGAGTGCGTAGGTTATAGTCATGAATTTTTTTCTTCACCTCAACATCTGGAGAATTAATTGCCTCATTGTTTACATCACCCTTATCTAATTTAGTGTCTGAAAAATGTTCGAGTCGCAAAGGTACCTTAGTTAATCTATCAATATGCACTCGTTTCATGCTACCTCCACTCACAGGCTCGATCTCAACATTTACTGGTGATATAATTTTAGTTACTTTAAAGGGACCCGTGTTTAATTTACTTAATTTCCTTGAATTTCCCTGTTTGAAGGTGGGGGTGTATAAATAAACAAAGTCATTTAATTTAATATTTTTATCTTTAGAAATGTTCTCCCTTCGAATCTCCTGTTTCTTAGCCGCTTCAGTGAGATTTTTCTTAACAATATCAAATGATCTCCTTAATCTGTCTTTTAAATCGAAAACATAATCTTTAATATCTGCATATGATAGTCTATTTTCCCCTGTTAACAAGTTATGTGGGAGCTGTAGTTCTCTCCCATACAAAATTGAAGCTGGTGTAAAACCTGTTGATGTGTGCATTGCAGTACGGTGAGCTAATAGAGCAAAATTAAGGTGTCTGTCCCAGTCATTTTGAGACTCATTTACTAGATGACTTAATGAATTTAAAATTGTAGCGTTAAGACGCTCTACTACCCCATCACTCTGTGCGTGGTAAGCACTAGTTGAGTGTTTTCTTATTCCCAGCTTCTCGTAAACCTCCGATATTGATTTGGATAAGAAATTTGAGCCTCTGTCAGTAATTAAATGATTTGGGACTCCGTGACTAGCAATAAAGGTTTCAAGGGTTCTGGCTACCGTATCAGACTTAATATCCGGGGTAGCATAAGCCTCTGGCCATCTGCTGAAATAATCTGAGAAAACCAAAATATATTTGTTTCCCATGAAGGTTGTCGGTAAGGGTCCAAGAGCATCAATAGCAATAAGCTCTAAAGGTTTCGATGTAACTGGTACCCTTTGTAAAGGAGCTAACTTACTCGGTTTATGTGCTCTTCTCTCATTGCAAGACTTGCATGATTTTATATAGTTAAAAATATGTTTGTACATTTTAGGCCAAAAGTAGTATTGTTTGATTCTATTTAAGGTTTTAGAAAATCCCTGATGAGTAACTGTGGGTGAATCATGGCATAACTTTATTATTTCGGATACTAAGTTTAGTGGAATTACAAGTTTATCTTTTTTCTTATCTTTATCATTTTTTGAATTGCAATAAAGTAGATCATTTTTAACAAAAAAATTTGACTTTGAACTGGTGTTATCCTCATTTTCTAACTCGTCCAGAATTTTTAAGCAAAACGGATCTGAATTTTGACTTAATTTAATTTTTTCAAGCAGTTCTGACTCAAATGAAATTAATTCTAAACTATTTACATGACTTATTTCTCTCGATAAGTAATCCGCTGTAATGTTTTGTTTTCCAGGCTTGTGTATTATCTTGTAATCAAATTGCTGTAAGGTCATTACCCATCTGGCTATGCGTGACGTGGGATCTCTTAATTTTAATGCGTATGAAAGACTAGCTTGGTCACAAAAAACCGTAAAATGTTTAGCATACAGATATTGCCTGAAATGAGTTACCCCAAATACAACTCCCAACATTTCTTTTTCTACAGTTGAATAATTAATTTCAGCCCCTTTTAACTTTCTGCTTGCGTAAGCAACAGGGTGGAGTAGATTGTCTTCGCCATACTGACTCAGAACAGCACCTAAAGCATATTTTGAAGCATCTGTGCTTAAAATGAAATCTTTTTTTAAATTGGGCAATAATAAACATGGTTCGTTAATCAAACATTTTTTTAATGTATTGAAAGATTTAAGCGCTTCATCATTAAATTCAATTTTAGTATTTTCTTTGATTAGGTTTGTTAAAGGTAACGCGATTTTAGAAAAATTTGGAATAAATTTTCGATAAAAACCTACCATGCCTAAAAAGGATTGTACCTGTTTTAAATTTTTGGGAATTCTAGCACTATTTATTACATCAATATTATTTTTATCCGGGAAAACTTTACCATTTTCAACAGTGAATCCTAAATATGTTACATTTGTCTTTAAAAATTTACATTTCTTTGGTTTTAATTTGAGCCCGTGCTTGCGCAATCTATCAAAAACGATTTTTAGTTTTTTTAAGTGTTCGTCTGCATCATTTTCTGAAGCTATGATGATATCATCTAGATATACTCCAATTTGTAAAGGTCTGAGACCAGACAAGACGATTCCCATTAATCTTTGAAAGGAATTAGGTGAATTTCGCAATCCGAATGGGACGCGTAACCACTCATATAATCCATTTTCTGTTGCGAATGCTGTTTTAAAGGTATCATTAGGATTAATTTTCACTTGATAAAACCCTGCGCAGAGATCTAAAATGGTGAACAATTTGGCGCCAGAAAGGTTATCTACCAGATCGGTCATATTAGGAATCGGATGTGAGTCAGGGAGTGTTTTTAAATTTAATTTACGAAAATCAGTACATAGCCTATAAGAGCCGTCTTTTTTCTTTACTAGTACAACCGGAGCTGAATATGGGGACGTACTCTCCTTAATAATTTTATTCTCGAGTAGCTCATTTATTTGTTTTTCCATTTCGGGTTTTAGATGGTGGGGAACCTTGTAATGACGTTGCCTTACCGGTATATCGTCAGTTAAATCTACGCGATGTAAAAGGGTGTCGCACCCTGAAAGATCTTTTACGCTTTTTGCGAATATGTCTGGGTAGTTCTCTAAAAACTGTTTTAAGGTTTCCTGTTTTCCTGCTTCTAAATGATCGATTTCGATATCACCTCCCCATGCCTCAAAATCATCTCCAAGTTGTGCAGTCTCCAAGGAATTACATTGCTCTACACGTGTTTTGCTTAAACATTCGAGTATTGCGATATTACAGTTTTTATTTAAGTGTATACATTCGTCCTGGGTATTAATTACTGTTATCGGATAAGCATTAGACTCAGAAAAATTATTGATGTTTCTAGCAACCCAAACACCTAGATCACTGAGTTTTTGAACATTAGAAATTAGTACCTGCTCAGTATGCTTAAAATTCTTTACCCGTGATTTTACAAATATTATCTGTTCAGATTTAGGCTTTAAAATGTACTTGTTTTGAGTGTATAATTTAATTCCTGTTTCCTTTTCGCATAGATTACATTCGACTTTATCTATTTTGCTGTTAGTCCAATTTAATTTTAAATTTTTATTCTCAATACAATTCTTATCGAAATTTAGGTTAAATTTATTTCCTGCCAAAAATGGGTTTCCTAAGACCATGTCATAGTCTGAATTTATTCGATTAGGAGTTATAAAAAAATCTTCCTTAAAAAGGTTATCATTAATTTTAAAATGTATGTTAACAAAAGAATTGATTCTGGCTGTATCACCCGTAAAATTTTGAACTAACAAGTTACATTTTTCAATTTTAAATTTACACTGCATTTCTTCCAAAATTTCCCTGGGTATAACATTAAGAGATGATCCCGAGTCCAACATAGCAACGTAGTTTTTTTTATTTATTTTTAATTGAATTTTGGGCAAGGATACTATACTTTCTTTTCTCATTATGTTTAAAGATGGCACTATGAGTGGGGTAGCAACGGAAAGACGCGCCTCATCTATTCCCCCCCTTTCTCGTTTAAATTATTTGCTTTCCGTTTTTGGAAACAACGTTCCTCTAAGTGGCCATGCCTTCCACAAAAATTGCAAATTAAAGTTCTGCACGCGGGTGCAATGTGTCCTCTCTTGTTGCATCGTTTACATATTTTTATTTGACTGCCTTGCCTAAAATTTTGATGGTCAGGTTTAATTTTATTTTCCCTACCCCTTATTTGCATTTGTTTAATGTTTTCTGCCAAAATCGCTATTTGTTCTTTTAATTCTTTTATTTCTGTACTATTATCGCACGCATTTCTAGATTCAAAACTATTTACCTCCTCTGTAGTGGGCCTCGCGATTGCTAATGTTTCCTCGAAGTTTATGGCATGGTTTTTAAATTCCCTATAGTCTGTGAACCCCGCAGCTCCTATTCCTTTTAAAATCTCACCTTTAATGCCTTGTCTCGCTGCGCTGAGTAATAACTGTAGCCTGTATGATTCGAATGCCTCACCATTTTCTTCCGGAATACAGTTGTATGAAAGGCTTTCAATTCGTGAAAGAAATTGTCTAACACTCTCTACAGGTAACTGGTAAGCGGAAGTTAGCTTGCCAATACTAGTAGTCACCGAATTCTTTCTTTCAAATCTAGTTTTTAATTTTTTGACAATATCGTTAAAAGTTATGTCCCTGTCTCTTTGACTGTTTAGGTATTCTTGCGCCTCTCCTGTAATTCTCAATTTTAACGCGAATATCTTATCTTTTTCTGACCAATCGCAATGTTCTGCTATTTCGTTAAGTCTATGAACAAATTCATTTAGTGAAGAATTACCGTCGAATTTGGGAATAAAATTTAAATAATCTGCAATAAAATTTGAAGTGACTCTGACACTCGGAATAACAACGGGAGTATTGCTCGCAGCTAAAATTTCCGTGGCTTCACCTGACTCATCCATAACGATAAATTATTTAACCAACTATTCGAAAATCAACCTATCCAGTATTACAAGGACTTAAATTGCCTATTACTATAACCCATAACTATGACTATAACATAACACAAATTTCCTAATAAGACATTTAAAAACATATAATACAAATATTCATTGATATACCTCAAAAAGTATAGTAATTACCATAAACAGAATTAAACACAATCATAGTATTACCATAATTAAAAATAATTCAGAAAACAACACTGCTACAATTTTACACTGCAAAACATACGTTCATATTGTGTACATATGTAATTTTATGTCAGTATTAACTCATTATATAACCACTTATTTTATTGGTAGTATTTATTTTAATTTAAACTTATCGCGACTGGTCATGGCACCAGTGTTATATTTAAATTTTAACCCGCAATAGTGTTATATTAAAATTTTTTTTTTTTAATTAAAATATTAGTTATAATTTAACATATATATTAAATTACTTTAAAAGACTAACCAGGAGTTGTAAATTTAAAAATCTGTTATTTTTTCAATTTCGAAGTATGGTTCATTTTTAACTACCTTTAAGTGCCTTTTGGACTTTTATCCATCAGTACTAAGCATTTAATAAAATAATACTTTAATTAGATCGTATAGTACTTAGAATATTTTCTTAATAACGATGGTTGCGTTGTGTATTTTTAAATTAAAAGTCATAAATATAACTAGACCTCGAAATAACTTCATCGTGATTTAAATGTCAAAATTAATAACTTCATCCATACATTTAACCTCACTAATCACTGTTCCCTAACGTGCTCGTGCAGGCCATCCACGTGATTCAAGATCTGCTAGCAATGTTAATCTGCTAATCTAAATAGCAATTTGGACTAGAATTAATTACAAGCAATGTTAATTTGCATTATTTAACGAAATATTCAGCTATTTAAAAAGATTATAAATAATCTTTGAGAAATCATGGCACTAGACTGCACGTGCACTAGCTTTGACCCTATCCAAAGAATTAGCATGAGACATAGTCAGAATTAGAGACTAATTTAACTTTTAAAAACAAATATATATTAAAACATAATTCTTGGTTACAATGCATTTGCTCTTATACAAATATAGTGTCTTCGTTAAACAATTAGAATACATTAGATATTCGAAAATTCGGTGCACCTTCTAATTAATTTAAAATGTTATAAGAGCTTAGATTATATTAATGAACATATCAACATTAACAATTTATAAAAAATAATTGGCTGGGTTTTAAAAAAAAAATCATCATGCACGTGGTTTAAAATTGGCGGAGTAATTAGAATTTTTAAAGTTCCTAATTTAAGTTAAAATTTTTTAACATTAACATGATTTAAATCACTTTACTAAGCAAATAAAAAAATTAGAATTTTCGTTTAATTGAAATGGTACTTATCACTTATCCGATCCATGGATGCGGGATGCCGGTTAGGCCGAAGCTTCAGCCTAAAAATTCAAAACCTAAGAATAGAAAATTTTTTAAGAGACTGACTAACGCGCTCTGCGTCGAAGATTCGAAAAAAAGGAGGGAGGAAAACCAGCGCCCTCTGGCAATCGCTGATAGGCTCGCATACCGTTACGTCACTCCTCTTCATCCATTACATCACTCCTCTTCAGCCATTTACTGCCTGTTAGGGAATAATCGTTTGCGAAGGGACTTTAAACTCAAAAAGGGAAAATCGCCTACACGCGACCCAGCCACCCGCCAATTGTTACAAGACAGATTAAAAATATAAAAATAAAAATACTTTTTACAATTCAATTATATTATTGGTCTGTGATGCCTCGATTTTTTTTTTTTTTTTTTTATTTATTTATTTTTTTAATAAAAATTAATGTACCGATGAAAATTAATATATAACAATTCCAGATAACTTGACCTTTGTCATTTAAATTATTTCATATGAGAAATAAATTATTTCATAAAATATGATAAATGTTTGTAATAAATAAGAGAAAATTATATATTTATTTATTTAGAAGTGACGGGTTAGTTTAAAAGGAGGACGGGTACATTGTTACACAAGCCGTCCTCAGGGACGGTTAAAATTTCTGAGTTTTTTCGAGCCCTGGGGGAATTATTAAAAAAATTTTTTTTGTTGTTCAGATTGCAGCCGTGGGCCGCAGGTTGCGCACACTGGTATTATAATTTCAGAAACATTAGCATGGGAACAAAGCTTTTTTTCCAACCTCAAAACATTAAAAAAATCATTGTCAATTAAAGTTATATTATATAAAATGAAAATAATTTATACCCTTTTCATTAAAAGCTCCTTTATTAACCAAGTGTTCCAAGTCCTTTAAAGTAATATCTTCTCTTGTTTTTCCATCAGCCCAGAAATCTAAGGCAACTCGTGTGATATTTATGGCACCAGCATTACTAAAATTATTAACAGATGTTGTAAAATTATTAACAGATGTTGTACCTTGTACAAAAATATAATAATGCAATAATTAATAAAAGTTTTTATTTTGTGAGGAGAGGAGTTTTTGACCATGTTAACCTTCATTTATGAAAAGGTACCCCACATAGAATCAAGTTAACATGTCTTATATACTCAGGGGTCTGTCTAGGTTTTTCTGAGATGTACCTATTTTGTGCAAAATTAGACATAATTCGTGAAAAATTAAAAATTATATTAAAAAATCAAGATAAAAATATAGATTTATCGTTTTAAGGGATACAAAAATAAAATTTTAAGAAAAACTATTTTGTGAAGCAACCGCTTTTCCTAAAGTTGAATTTGTGAAACTACCGTTTTTCCTAAAGTTGAATTTGTGAAAGTATAGCTAAACGGTAGTAAATTCAGCTTGGACAGACCCCTGATACTAGTGAATTGGAATTGTATTTTTGTAGTGGTAGATATGCTACAGTACTCCCCCACCAGAATTATATCTGTGATAGAATTCGATGAACTTATACCACCAGTTGATTCATTGCTGTTTTTTGTGAGAAGCCAAGAGAACTGTATTATGCTCACCGTACCTTTGAGTGCTGATCGTGAGAGCTGTATTAAGTTCACGGTTGTGGTTGCTCCCATGTTGTCCTTAGCAGTCGAGTGAATATGTTGTGTGTGTGATCGAGACGGAGTAGCAACAGCACGAAGAGGTGGATAATGTCGCAGTCACAAGCAGCAAGTCAATTGTTCAATATTGATCATCCATCGAAGTAGGCGTGTTCAGATCAAAGTTGGTGTTAGTGTCAAGATAGGTGTGTTTATATTGAAGTGGGCGTTTCTACCAAGGTTGGCATGTTCACCTCACGTCCGAAGGTCACTAATGTGGGGAGTGTTGTTATAGGCAATGTTAACCTTCATCTATGAAAAGGTACCCTCACATAGAATCGAGTTAACGTGTCTTATATACTAGTGAATTGGAATTGTATTTTCGTAGTGGTTGATACGCTACAATTTCATTCAAAAACTAGAAATTCTAAAAATGGCCAGCAAAATTCTTTCTTTTACTCTTTTTTTACAAGGTAACAAGTAGTTAAAAGATAGCTCTTGATACAGAAGTTCATTTTTATACAACCAATTATTATTATTTTGTTCATAAGAGGTCCCCCCCCCCATTTTTTTTAAAATGTCTGCACAAGCTAACTCTGCAATGATCAGAAAATATATTTATTTCCAAAATATTAAAAATGATGGAAAAAGATAGAAGATTAAGAGATAAAACAATTTATGATCAGAAGATGCAGATTTAACAGATCAATAATCACATATAGTGTTATTTTTTAAGTAAAGAAAAAAATACAAGTACAACTAACATGTACAAAAAAAAAATAATAAATAAATTAAAATTCTTTAAGGACATTGTTATTTTATACAGAAGTGAGATCTTTTGTTATAATGATTTCAACAGGGTTTAAATGTGCCTAAAAAACTGCACACACACACATTTTCATTATTAAACAGAACTATAATTTGACAGGAGAAAATTCTTTCAAAGATACATGGAAACTAAGGCAAGATGGTTCAATTTACAGTTTTTATTTTTGTCATTAAAATAATTATCCATATAGTTTGATTTTTCTCTACAAAACATCTTACTATTCATGATTTTTTAAAAATCAATTATTAAAAAAATAAATAAAATTGATCTATAGATTAATGTACAATGAAGCTGGTGTACTTTGATCCACCTCATGAGGCAAGAGAACCTAGCAAAAATACATCCAGAAACAACATTGAAGGATCAAGGTTATCAAATACAGTAATAGCATTAATTTAAAATAAAAAATGTGTCTATTTAAATTAGAAACTAATAAAAAGTCTTTAAAATAAAAAATGCATTTTTAAAGATTAATAGATAACTAAAACAAGACTTTAGTCATAAAAAAAATCAAAGATAATTATTCTTCTTACTGCTAATAATTATTTATTGAATTTTAATTTAAATTCATAAATAAAATATCTAACTGTTGACTAATATTATTAAAATCAAAAATATTTGTCATTAAAATAAGTCTGAACTATACCAAACTCTTAAATTCCCTATATTTATTAAAGAAAAATAAATGATTTTATGAAGTGCCAACCTCATACATGCTTAATATTACCTACTAAATTTCCAGAGTCATGTTTATCAGATCACAATAGAAAAATAAAGCAATATTAAGAAAAATAAGCTAAATTTGTAATTGAAAGTATTTTTCAGCATACTTTTTACCTTAAAAATATAAAAATATTCTTGCGATAATCTACACCTCTTACAGACTCGTGATAATCTAGATAGGGCGTCAAAACATCCAGAACACCGGGAGGAATTTTATCTATCTCATCGAAAACAAATAAAGATCTTTCACACAATTTGGTCTTTTCTTCAATTTCTTTCCTTAGTCTATTCTACAAGACAAAAATTTTTTTAACTTTTTAAGAAAAAGAAAGCAAAGAGCATTAAGAAATTTTTAAAAAGGCAATAAGCTATAACGAATTTTTGAAGAAAAATATGCGGGAAAGGACAAAATTTATTTTGTTTATCAGGTGACTCTAGACCATTACAGGCTTTGTGCAAAGTTAACATATTTTAAAAGTTAAGAAAATAAGTTCAAAAGCCTGAATATTTAAAATACCATTTCTTAAAAAAATTATAAAGCAAAAATTTGCTGAACCTATTTAAAGAACATTTATTTGTTGAATTCAAAAAGGACCAATTAAGTAGCTAAGTTGGCATGATTCAAATTATGATTAAAATCACTAGCATTTTAAAGAAGACACTAATTTAAACAAACCAATTTTTTTAATAAAAAAAAATTTAAAAAAAATTTAAAAAAAAAAAAAAAACGATTTAGGATACATAAAATATGAATATATTCTTAAATGTCTTTTCCTTCTTTTTTAGTCTGTTTTTATTGAAATTGAAGACTTTATCCAGAGAAATAATGTGAGGATAATGTAAGTAAATTATCATCTGATGCTTGAAATACACTAATAAATAAAAGACTAATTACGGATTGAAGTGATATGAAACTTTTAAATTATAATTTTTCATTAGCTGCACCTGAAATAATTTGCTATTTATATTTAATAAACACGATTCAATTATACCAATTTAGTTTTATGTATATTTAAATAAAAATACTTTTAAAACGCATGATTTGCTTATACAAATCGTGAAGAAAGACTTGGTCTGCAAAGAACAATTATAAATAATTGATTTTTTCAAAATATTTTTTGATCTAAAATAATTTATTCTTCATTTAATATCCAAATAACGAATTTGGTATATTTTCACAAATTCATGAAAGTATTGAGTTTGAATTAAAACAACCTTCCTTTTATTTTTTAATGAATAATTTGTAATAATTATATAAAAATTTTAACCATTTTAGATAGAAATATTAAGTATTTAAGATATAATATTGTTTTTAAAACAGAAATTAAAATTGTTCAGATATTGCAATGTTAATTTATTTTTTGAAAACTTTGATTAGTACATAAAAATAAAAATGAAAAAAATCTAATTTAAACAAATTAAATTTAAAAAACAAAATTCAGATATTTTGTCATTTTTTAAAATTACGATTTTTGTTAACTAGAGGGAGCGTAGGCTTGATTTTCAGCTGGATTTTTCTAGTCAATAAAATAAAATAAAACCTGTATAAGTACATGAAATAAAAGAATAAAATAAAAATGATTATTTTAAAATTTTCTCTCATAATTCGGTGTTAAAATTAATTTTTACTTTTTTTCTTTATAGCATTGGAAGGATTTGAAGGAGCCTTGACTTTTTAAATGGGCACAAAACTTTCCATCATGGCAAAATTTTTCTTTAAAGCTAATTCCTTTAATAATTAAAATAAAAATGTTTCCAGTAATTAAAAATTGAACTTAGTATCGCTTACTCAGTATACTCACTATAAAAATTAATGTATATTTTAAATATTTTCTAAATTTTGTGCAGCATGCAATCAAATTGAGTTATTTTTAACATCATGCTACATTTGTCTGTATTACCACCAAACTGTCACATTTTATAAACAGCTGATCTTCATAAAGGAAGAGATGATCTCATCAATTGATAGAAGATGAACTAATTGGCTGTTTTCTGTCAATAACTCTTGAAGCTATTTAGTTTGCATTTAGAAATGCAACATTTTCAGAGACAAGGAAGTGAATAGATATTTAGAAGACATGCGAATTGGGAAATAAATGCATGAAATTATACTTATTAATACTAAGGGTCAGATGGGGGTAAAATGGGTATAAAATAAACTTTTTTTTAAAGAAGGCTCTAAAATCAAACCACTAAATTTATTTTACCAAAAATTTTGATATATTTTATCTACTTTTGATTCATATAGATTAAATATGAAGCATAGCTTATCTATTTTGTTTTCAATTTTGTTGTTTTAAAGAAATTGATTCGTTTTCCATGAAAAAAGTGCCATACAAAGACAGAAACCTGTGTGAAAACTCATCTCTATTTTTAAATATGCTCACTAAAATATACCATTATGCTATTTTGGTAATTTTTTAATTGTATAATATGTTATATTGCTACTTCCTCCTTATAATTTTTTTAAAAAATAACATATAAAAGAAATTTTGTTTTCAGTGTTAAAATTACTATGTAGGGCTATGATCAAACAAGTAAATTATTTTTCCTCCTAAAATATAGAGCATTATATACTTACTAAAACTGACACAGAAAAAACATATCCTTATCATACAACACTTAGCTAAGCCTAACCATACACCACTTCATGTTAAAAATTTTGAAAATTTTTTATTTTTTTTATTTGTTTCATTTTTGCTTTCTTTTCTTTTTTTTTTTTTTTGTATTTAACTATAGCACAGCATTTTAATGGAGCATTTCTAATGGACTTTTTTCTCCTTTTATCACTTTTTTTCTGTACTGTAAGACAGATAACCAGTAACATAGACAACTGATTCTCAACGTTCAAGTTATACTACAGAACTAAGAAAAAAAAATTTTCAGCTTCTCTTTTGCTTTTTTATTTTGTTTTCATTATGGCAGCATTTTATAAGGAGCATTTCTAATGAACCCAAACGTTATTCTATCAGGGTCACTTTTTTCTAAAAATACTGCAATGTGAAAAAGTTAAATTGAGATTTTTAGTGCATTTAAAAAATAAGAACGATTTTTATTTAGGCTTATATCTTCTCCTAATTTCTTTTACAAAATATTTTTTTGTTTTTATAGACGATTTCATTATGACATGGCAATTATGAGGGTTTCTATTGCAATTTAAACTTCAATTTTTCTTGAAACTCATTAATTGAAAACTAAGAAGTTTACTTACAAATTTTCTTTCGAAATTAAGATCAAATTTGTTCTGTTTTACTTCCTTATATAACATTTTTCTATGGGCGTTTATAAGATAGTGTGCTGCATTTTTAAAACCGTTTGTGATGGAGCTTTTTTAAAAATCTATATATTATTTTTAGCATTAAAATTTTGCTTTATCAATGAAAATATTTTTCGATTTCTCTTTTTGTTCAAATTCACAGGTTTAATATTTTTTTAATAGTTGTTAGCCAGTTTCTTATTCATCTTAAATACTTCTAATTATCGTAATACCTAATTAGCTTTATTATTTTAAACATTTTTAAAGTTTTTCTTCCCTTTTCATACCAATAATTTGATAATTTTTCAATAATGACTAAACTTATTCCCTTATATTAAAAAATATAATATTTATTTTTAAAGTAAAAGTTTGTGATTCGGCAGCCAAGTATTCGGTATTCGGTCGATGTTGGGCTGAATATTCGGTATTCAGTTCAATCACATCTCTAGTCTTAAATACGAAAAGAAGAATAAAAGCTCTGAAAAAGTTAACTTAAATTGAACATCCATCAATTACGAAAGTACTAGAAATAATCATACTCTAAAAGAAACAGCAAACAAAAGGATTTTTTATTAAATAAATAATAATAAAAAAAACAAACAAACTCATTACCTTGTACATTTTGATGTCATCTGAGTGAGGAAAATCATTAGTACCAATGTAGAGGTGAGAAAATTTACTATTTGAACTCTCTTTAAACATATTCCTTGTAATAATTTTACTAACATGATTTTTTCCACTGCCTGTGTCACCATGAAATGCCATAACAAGGGCTTTCTTTGGATCTTTTCTATTCATATGAGCTTTAACAGCTTTCAATACAACTGACTCTACTAGGTGCTGACCAAATAGATTATCTCTAAGGTCATCTTTTAAACCTAAAATAAGAAACAATAAATGTACAATAATTATTAAAATTATGTTATAGTAAATTTTTTTTAATAATGTTTGATATTCATTTGATAAAACTAAAAACTTAGCTACTTAATACAGAGACAAGTAAAAAAAGTAAAGTAATCTTATTTTTGATTGCTTAATTATAATAAAACATTTTTGCAGTTATAAATTTTTCTGTAATGGAGATAATTATTAGAAGCGAAGCAAAATGAATCACTTAATTGATATTGTTTTAGTATATCTTTTTCAACATTTATATAAGATTCAGATAATAATACGAAGAATAATAATGCTGTAAAAACAAATAATAAAACTGCACAACAAACAAAAGATAAAGTTTATACGAAAATAAGGGGGCTGTCTTCAGATTGCTAAACACCCCGGGGCAGAATTGTGACAACATTGTTGCAGAACGTTACCCAGTTCTTGCAGAAAGATTTTTCTTTTTGGAAGTAAAAAGTTTTTTTTTTTTTCTGCAGAAATTTTCAAAAGATTTTAATATTTCTTCCGAATTATATTTAAAAGATGCCTTTCTCGTTCATTCGAGTGGAAAAAATGATTTTTCTATTGTCATTTGAAAACAATGAAAAATAAAGACTAATGAAGTAAAAAATTTGGTTTTCTTTTCTGCAGAAAATTTTGTTCTAATTTTTATAATGCAGTTATTACTATTGATTTCCACAGTTTTAAAATACAACATTTTTAATATAATATTTATATCTTTAATATGATATTATTTATATTACAACAACTAAATCTCGAAATGAAAACGCGCATTATTAACCCGAACTTGTTTAAAGTTAGCTCTATTTTTAGCTGCTAATGAATTACCAAACTTCCTCATCGACAATTTACAGCAATTTGTAAAAGTTTAAGTCAGTGAAAACTATGCTGGAAGACATAACAAGAAGTATGAACATGGAAATAACTTCAACGAACTTCAATATTCTATGACAGGAATAATTGAAAAGCCTATGCTGATAGATGTAGAGGATAGGAAAGTGTGTGCACAATGTTACAAATTTAATTAGTGATTTCGAATAGTTCAGCATCTGTTGCTGAACTATTCGGAAGGTCAAGGTAATTAGCACCCAAAACCGAATTAAAACAAAATATCGTAACAGATGGACTGATGAGCATTTGAGCAGCCTAATGAGAATAGCTGAGGAAAAAGTAGATATAGAGCATTTTCCATATGATGATACAGCAAATATTTTCAATGCTTTAAAAAATAGAAGATGTTAAAAATGTATTATAATTAAAGAAATATTTTATTTCCAAGTCTATTCATGTTTTTTTAATTTTTAGAAATCTCACTTAACTTTTTGAAATCTCACTTAACTTTTTGAAATTTCACTATACTAAAAGAATACAATTAATATCTAAACAAAATGAACAAAACTTCTTTTAAAAAAATGCACTAAAAAGCAGCAGAATTTTCAAAAAAAGAGAGAATAAAAATAGAAATAAATGTAGAAAAGGAAAAAAACAAAATTAAAAATATGACCACTGAAGCCGACGTCTTCAGGGGGTACCGGCCCCAGTGGCCAAAAGGTTTTGTTTTTTGGCCACTGGGGCCGGTACCCCCTGAAGACGTCGGCTTCAGTGGTCATATTTTTAATATTGTTTTTTTTCTTTTCTATATTTCTATTTTTATTTGAAATCTCACCCTGTTTTTGAGAAAGGGTGAGAAATTCTCTCCCATTTTTTTTTCTTTCTGTAATTTAAACACTGGTTTATCATACATTGATTTATAAATTAACCAAACTTTTGACCAAAATAAAACATTTGTGTATTAATATATTGCCAGTGGTATGGTCTTATGACTTGATAATAATATTTTCATCCTGATATCTAATAGGAACGTAACGAATTTTGATTTGGTCAGATATCTGAAAACTGAATATTTAGCATTCTTTCAACCATTTTTTACCAAAAATCATCAATAAATATTTTTTGTGTGTAAATAAGTTCAGTCATTAATAAATAATAATCAAAATCTAATAGTTATCCATTAGAAATATTATTTAAGGTAAATAAAAAAATTACTCCAAAACGGATTTATTTTTAAAAAATAGTTTAATAATTTTATTTAACATGCACATTTTCTAATTAATCTTGATTCGGTTACTATCTTGAAAATTTAAATTTGAACTACAATAATAATTTAAGTATGTAAATTTATAAAATTTAACTATGCAATCATCATATAAATGTAATTTGCTTTAAGTAATTATTCATTTAAAAATAATTTCAATGTTACCTTAAAAATCAAATAAAAGTTGTTAAATTATCTAAACTGATTTGATGATTTGCAAAACTTTTATAAGAGAAAGTAAAAGAAAGAATTTTTAATTTCAAATACAAACATTTTATCTGCATTAATTTCCTTCAAATATGACCATTCATCTAATAGAACTTCATCAATAAACAAATTTTTTTACATTTGATTATTGGTTATTATAAAAACTTGTTAAATACTCATCACATAAGAAATTATTTAATAATAATGAATAATAAGTTTCTCGCATTGCTTTAGAAACATAAACAGCCATTTCGTATGAATTAAAAAAACTATGCACAAATTAATCTTCAAACAAAGAAAAAAGACGAACAGAATCAAAAACTAGCAAATCGGAAATGAAAACATCAAAACCTTTTGATTGCCGGAGGTAACGGAGAAGAGTGTAACTCTAATTTATACAATGTATTTCTCTTCATTAATTTAACTAATTTATTAATTTTGAGGCATTACTAAAAATCATAGTTAACATCCCTTTTGTTTCCTATGGCACTCAAACTGGTTTTTATATTTTCAGTCTTTTTTTCCTAAGTAGTGATTTAGTAGACTTTGATAGATTTTTGTATTTTTCTCACATAAATATTAATTGCGTTCACTAATGTTCAATAAGGAAGGTCATTGTTTAACAGCTTGCATATGCATAGTTTCATATTTTTCGTTTAATTAAATAAAATTTTTAAAATATTTTTATGTTCCACAGTGTATTTTACAGTAATTTCTTAACTTTCCAGAGAATAACTAGTTATTCCAGCCATTGGAGGAGTATACACTATTTATGGAAAAGAAAAATTGCAATACTCTATCCATGTAATTTAATTGCTTCTTTTTTAATAGTACATAATTTTTTTTATCATATTATACAGTTTATAATTTAAAGAAATATAAATGAAATAAAAACATATTATACTCAAATTAAAATCCATGAACGGCTTTCAGCCTTGCAGAAACATACTGGAAATTCGTAACAGAATTCTGTTAAAAAAATATTTAGCATACCTTTTTTTAACTAACATTTATAATTAAATTACATACTAATAAAGAATATGACACCTTTTCAACAATTAATTCAAGAAAAAACTTACTTCTCACACATATCGCGATATTGGGTTTTTAAATCGCATGTATATGAATCACGATATTGGATTTTAAAAACGTGAAAATACAAATTGCAATATTAAATTCTTAAATTGCGTAAATATGAATCAATCTGTATAATTTTTAGACTGAATGAATAAGAATCGCAATGGGTAGTTTTCAAATTACGTATAAATATGAAAATCGATCGTCGATATTACAACCGCATAAATACGAATCTCTGTATTGAATTTCAAACACGCATGAATATAAATCCTAAAATCGAATTTTAAACTCACATGAATACCAATCACGATATTAGGTTTTAAAAACGAGTAGATACAAATCGCGATATTGGATTTTTAAATCACATGAATAGGAATGGCAATATACGATTTTTAAATAGCGTGAATTCGAATCGCAAAGCGTAACTTTTAAAGAATGTATATACGAAGATTGGTATTAAAATCGTGTGAATAAGAAGCCAGATTTTAGCAGATTCTGGTGCAGTTCCAAATATTCAAAATAGTTAAAAATCTACAAAATCAAAAGAATAACATGTAAACGTCTTATTAACAGAATTTAAAGACCAGGAAGAATGATAAGAAACACCACGAATACAATACCCCTAATTATAGTTTTCAGGTGAATTTTTATGTATTTATATTATATTTATATTATATTATATATTTTATTATCTTACCAAATTTTTCACTAGTAAAATTTAATTTTGTGTTAAATAAAACATATGCAATACTAATAAATAACTGATGATGATAAATACTGATTTATATGTTGGCAATAATTATATTTTGTTCTAGGAAGTCGTAATAGTTGGAGTCAAAATTAGCCGGCGATGAAAATAAATTCGCCAATAAAACAGGTGTAAACTGCTGACAAATCAATTCCAGTTTTTTTATTTCATAAAAAGCTGAAATTTGATAACTATTTGATCTTAAAGGTTAAGTTTTGAGATATTTTGTTCAAATTGACATAAATTGTACTTGCTGACATAAATAATAAAATAAAAGCCACTGAATGGGTCATTCAAAAAATTCTTTTTCTGAAAAGGCAGCTTTTATGAATCTGCATTATCTATCTTAAAAAATCAAAACATACAGCTCTGTAGGTCAAATAGCTCTCAAATTATAATAGTTTACAAGTTATTCATTTTACAAATTTTCAAAAATGTATAATATGGAAATAAATGATTCTGAATAACCATTGTGTTTGAGTAAATAGGGGAGTAAATAAATAAAATTGATATGACGATTTAATTTTCATATTATAAAACAAGGATTTATTATATACAACTATGTAATATTTTGTAATCTGATACTTAAGGGCTATACCAAACGATTTGAACGAAGCAAAGTTGATTAATTATCATTTAAAAAAGTAAAATACATTAACAAACCAGCTAAGTCGTAATTTATCCACGTTTTATCACAGCATTCATTACTTCTGCAATTGGCGTAATTCCACCCAGCATAACCAATAGATAAGAAAAGTCCAGTAACTGTGTAAAGTCCAGTAGTTGTAACAGGATCCATAGATACAGAAATTTGAAACAAAAACGTAAGAAATATAATAAAAAAGTTAAATATTAATGCAATCATAGAGATACTTTTAGTAAATATTTAACCTATTTAGAATGGTTTTTAAAAAGCAAATAATGTTTTGGTAAAAAGATACATAAATTTTAAAAGTTTACATAGGAAAATTTTACACGCCACTATAATCATGCATCACAATAAGTTCAGCTTCAGTGAATTTACCCGCTTTTCGATTTAATAATTTATTTGGCAGTGGCTATTGCACCGACTATCGGTACGATATCCACAGAGCTATCGAGCCGACGTTGACAACAGCGCCACTTTACAGAAACTAATTCATCGGTAATTTAGCTTTCTATGCTATTGAACCTATATCTGGAATCGGTGATGGGTTGTCATTGTTTGGTGGATTAAAAACACCAAAAAAATAATTTAAAAAGAAAAAATCTTTAGATTTTTTTTCTTTAAAATGTTTACAATTTTTCGTAGAATTTACAAAAAAAAAAATCATTTATTAAGATTATACTTAATTTATTCAAATATTAATCGCTTCTTTTGACCTATAATTAGCTTTAATTTAAATTTTAATTAATAAGTTAATTAATAATTTAAATTAATTTTCTAATGAAGTTCGAATAAGGGGGGGGCCAAAATCATTTGATCAGTCTCTTTTCCTATTTGTTTTTCTGGTTGAATTATACATATTTTTTATTATACGATTATTTCAAAGGGTACCAAAATTTTCTATTAATTATTCTAATAATTATTTTTCTTTTAATTTATAAATTTTGTGAGATAGTTTTAGGGGCGAAAATTCTTACGGTTATTTAAATAAATTATATTAAACTTAATTGTCTGGTTAAAAAATATTTTTCAATAACAATATTTCATAAGAATTGTTAGGACGGCGAGAAAAACATTTTACTTTATAAATTATTCATGCTAATAATATCAAATTGTTCTGTTTATGTAATTTTTTTTCGGTGGATTAGTAATAAATTAAATGAAGATAACATGACGTTTTTAAATATATATATGTAACGAGGATTTATTAGAAAAAGCTTCAATTTTTGTCTTATTAAACTATCCAAATTTAATTAATTTAGCAAGATCTCAGAGAATGAAGGATTCCAATGACAAAATCCAACCCAAACCCATGATCCAAGAAAACCTCTCACTTGGTTTTATAATACAAAGAGTGGGAGCTCCAAAGACAGATACTTTGAATCAGTGTTTTAGGAATCTAAGTCTGTATTCAACTTTTTGACTTCAAATTAATGTTTTTAAATTTAAAAAAACAGGGAATTTATCGGCAGTATTTAAAGTGTGCGCGTACATTTATTATGCTGGGGCCAAACATTTATGGTGTAATTGGTTACACCATAGGCGATGAATTTATTCGCCACCGCCACACATTCTTATGCGCGTTAAAACCAGAATGTTGCCCTACAAATTTGCTAAATAAAATGTTTTTTTTTTTTTTTTACTATAGTCAGCATGTTTTTAGATTGATCAATGTAAGTTCGAATCCCGGAGTCTAATTTACTATCATCAGCCTATAACGACTCATTTTCTTTTTTTGGAATTTTAATAAAAAGTGTTACCTGAACTTTTTAAAAAAATCATAAATCATGTTTTTCTTTATTTAAAAAGACACTAAACAAGAGAGAGGGTCGTTAAACGCCTCCCTGAGTTAATACTTAAATGTTAGACAACTTCAGCCCACAGAGAACGCAGTGTTGATATAAAATATACGCTGATTAAGAAAGATCTTAGCTACTTTGCCGTCAGGCTAACCAAGAAAGGTTTTCGTTCTCCATTTTATACAAATGGTTGTAAGTTTAACTTAAAATAATCTTGTCAAAAGGGGGTATGTCCCGAATTTTGCGAAATGAGTAACAAAAATCATTTCTATTATATAAAAATTTTTGTTCAGGGAAAGTAGAGCGGTGAATATCTTTTAAGAAATTTGTAAAGAAATTTTAAAATACACCTCATTTATACCTTTGAAAAAAAACCTCAAAAATACTTTGATTTTTCCGTAAGGGCACCCTAAATAACTATTGATCTAATAATCAGACCTTCACGTTCTAGGACTTAATCTTAATGACTCGGGATGAGGGGTAGCCTCATATATTCTAATTAATAAGCACCTATAATTATTACGAAGTTAATTATGCGCAGATAATTATTAATTACGAAGTCAGACAAATAAAAAGTACTTTCAGTGAATAAGCATACCATTTTTTCGACGGCTTCAGATTTATCACCCTCAATATATATGTGGTAGCCGCCATCTGGAAAACGTGGTTCCAACAGTTTGGCCAGGTGAGAGCTCCAAAGTTTGAACCGATTAATGTAAATTTTACTTTTTGCGTATTTCGCTATATCTTAAGAACTTTTTAAGCGAATGAAAAATTTTTGCAATTCGTTTATCCAAAGATAATTCTGTGCAAAAAATAATTTTTAGTAAACATTCATTATTTTTTTTATTGAATAATTTTCGAAAAACTTTTGAAAAGTAAGCTATACAATCTTTGCATCATTTTAAAGAATATAATTTTACATGACAAAATACAAAATTTGAGCGAAATCGGACGTATAGTTCCTTAAAAATCCAAGTTTAAATACCTGGCTTTTTTGACATTCAATTTCTCAGGAACTATTCGACTGATTGTGCTCAAATTTTGTATTTTGCCATGTAAAATTATATTCTTCAAAAAATTATGTTAAAAGCTGCATAATTTTTCAAAAGTTTATCGACTATTATTAAATAAAAAATAATTAATGTTTAGTAAAAATTATTTTTTGCAAAGAATTACTTTTGGATAAATGAATTTTATAATTGTGTGAAAATTTTTTCGATTCGCTTAAAAAAATCTGGAGATGTAGCACAATACGCAAATAAAATAAACATTAAGAGGTCCAAATTTTGGAGCACTCTCTTGGGACCATATTTCTTGGACTGAGGCTACCATCTATATTTTGGGGAGCCTGAAATCCAAATCCGTCAAAAATGGTATCCTTATTGGAAGAAAGTACATTATTTTGTGTCTGATTTCCTCACTTAAAATATTGTCTGCACTAATTAATTAGCACATTTGAGGTCATCAAGCCTTAGATCCTGAAGATCTTATCATTAAATCAAAAGTTATTCAGGGTGATCAGTTTCTTTCTCCTACTATTTGAGCACTGTACATCCGAACCCAGACCGAAAAACAAGAGAATGGAATGTATGTCATTATACATTTCAGGAAGAACATCCCTTTCTGCCATTAAAGGATAGTCAATTCGTTTTACTATGGGAAAATATTTTCAGCTTCAAATCGCACTGCTTCTAATCTTGATGATTGGAGGCATATCAGTTTCAGGGACAGGAGTTACGTTTTAAAAGTTGCACAGAGCTTGTCAGTACTGCTAGATCGGATCATGATCAATGCAAAAAAAAAAAAATATTAAGCATTTAGTTTTTTCTCTCTATATTTTTAGTCATTTTCAGATCTTATCTAAATATTCACAAAGTCCAGATTAACCCCTTACATTTTTTTGGAAAGAAAACTGGCCAAAAAAATCCATTTTTTATGTAAAAAAACATAATTTAGAACATTATCTTGGCAAGAAAATACAAAAATCATCAAGACTTTTATTTTGATCCACATTGCAGAAAAGACCCGAATATTGCAATGTTACACGTGCATCGACTTTTTTTTCAAATAACTATTTCGGAAAAACATACTTTTGTACATACATACATTTATACTCCTTTTACAACGTAAATAATAATAATACACTAGTATTTATTTTTAAAAATATTCAAAATTTTCCCATGTAAATATCAATAAAAAATTTTTTTTTTTTGCTTCCACATTGTTAGTTTCAATTCTTGATTATATTCGATTGTGAAAAGTTATAGTAGCATAAAATACGATGCCGTTCGAATTATCTCGAGTGTGCACAGTTTGGCCTGTTTAGTGCACCCAAATTAACTCGAGCGTACGAGTTAAGGGATTAAGAACCTCAGAGACCTAAGCACTTAAAAGGATTTTGATTCTCCTTAAATGTAATAAAGAATATCAAGACAAAAAAAAATATTTCCGTTTAAAATCAAAGTAAGTTTACAATAATAAATAAATCACATAAGAGGCAAATTCAAACCTTTTTGTTCAGGATCTAGCGAAAATCAAAATTCTTCAATTAATTTTTTGAAGGGGGGTCTCAATGTTTAAAATATGTGTTGTGATCTTTGTGCCAAAAAAAGAAATAATTTTGATAATTCTTCATTTTTTTTAAAAGCAAATTCTTGATCCGCTAGCCATTTTTTTTTTGTTTCATTTTAATTCTATGAAATATACCTTAACTTTATATTTAAATTTTTCAGTTGTTCCCTAATCCCCTCCAATATGCTTTTTAATTCTATTGCTGAAAATTAGGTAAGTTTAAATATTTTTATTGTGGGTCTCTAATCATTCATGTAAAAAAAAAGTTATCAAACCTTAACGAATTTTTTTAGAGAATACAGAAGATCAATATAGTATAAAAAAGGAATTAATAATCAATAAAAATAACACTTCTTTTTATATCTGAGAATGTTAAGAAACCTGTGATAGTTCTTTGTGAATTCAGATACTTTGAGCACTTTCTCGAAATGCTCCAAATTCAACTAAGTATTCTATTGAAAAAACAAGTTAAAATTGCTTTTGGACCACTGAAAGCGAAAATTGTCATTTCACCACTTAAGAGAATTTTTGGTTTAACAAAACTCTGAATCTTTTCTGCCGTACAGGTTGAATCCCGAAATTTCAACTGAAGTGCTGGAGATCTGGGTCTGATGTACATAAAACTAAACATCTTTAAAGTACTGTCCTTGCACCAGAAAGGTTCTGGGTTCGAATCCCGGGCAAGGCATGGATGTTCTTTCCTTCTCTGTACTATCTGTCCTTACTGTGGGAGCGACGTTGGCCCACCTAATATGGTGCCCGTGTAAGAGGGGTCAAGGAATCGCCCTGTAGATGCCTGAATTGACGGATGCTAACACAGGCGGGCATTAGAAGAAAAAAAATCTTTAAAGTTGCAAAATAATCCTTTAACTATTTCTTGAGAAATTTAAAGCACTTACATGTTCTTTGAACCTGGGACATAGTATAAAATTTGCTTTCACTAACCTTGAGTAGACACATGAATAAGCTAAGAAATAAGATAGTGTGAAGATAAACTGCTGGAATCTTAAGTAACTCAGATTCCTTTGAATTGACATGTTGATAAATAGGAATTTTATAATAAATTTAAAATCAATATTTAAAGATTTAGTGTAGGAAAGAAAGGAGTAAAGTTTTTAAAAATTTATTCTCGAAACAATTTTACAAATACAACAAAACCTACTAATTTACATTTAGTGAGCTCTTACTTGTATATTATTAAAATTACATTAAACACAAATGCAGGATGAAACTAAACTATTATTGAACAAAAATGTAGCAGATTTAAAAAACTAAATATTAATTTTTACAATTAGGATTTGAAGTAAGCAATCACAAAGTTGAAAGAAACATATACTACATAAATTACAATTAAAAGGAACATACTCAATGCAAATTTATTGAAAGTAAAGTACAATTCTGTCAAAATAGGTAACATCTAGACCTAGAAATTCAATTATATAGCATATTGGTAAGAAAATTTATGTCATTGAAGCCCATCAGATATTAACAATGAAAGGTAAATGATGAGTTTTTATGTGAATATCCACTTGAAATTTGACAATGGTTGAACAAATATTAAAAAAAAAAAAAAAAGAAATAAAAATTACTAATTAAGAAATAAAGTTAGTTTCAGTATTAAAAAAAATATAAAGTTGGCTTAAACACATGACAAATATCTATTGAAAATATATCTCCCAGGAAGAAAATCAAAATAAGCTAAAAATGTACTAAATGTTAAAAACAATAATTTTGTTCTGGAGGCTGCAGAGGGTCGAAACAGGAATAGCGATACCACTGCGAACAAGAGTCACACATAATAATATTACCATACTGCAATCTTATTTGCATGAATAACATTCCCATGTCATCATTCTCGATTTTGTAGAAATCACATTTTAAACCAATAGCCACACATCAGAAGTAAAGAATTGCTTCACTTCATTAATTTCAATACATGATTTCATACAAAAAGAAACCATCTCTATACCAGCTTCTTCAAAATTCCTTTATTTCGATATTGTCTTTCCATTCACAAAGCACTTTATAAGCGTCTTTTTTTCTCTAAAACTGTTTTTCTTGTAAAAGGAATGGACCTATTACCTTTCTTCCTCTTCAAACCAACAACTGTGTTCGTTAAACCTAAAAATATAAAATATTTTAAGAAAAAAAAAAATCATATAAAAGAAATCATTGCAGAAGATAAAAATCGCTAAAATAAAAATCAAGCAGATTTTAAGGATGATGGGAGCCCAGCATAAATAATAGAATTAATTTTTGGGCAATTTCATGTGTGATTTTTTTTTTTAAATACGCAAAAAAAAAAAAAAAAACAACAAAAAATGGAAAAAATACTTTTCTAATTTCAGAAAAAATTTGGCTCATTTGCTAAAATGTGCAGCTAGAAAAGCTTAGCAAGAGAAAATGATAAATCTGACCAACTTTAAATTGTCTTAATGCAAGATTAATATACATGTTCCTTTCACATTACAGTTGCATGTATATTTTATAATATTAGAGTTAAAAATTGTGAAACATTATGTCTTTAACAATAAAAAAGATTCAAATATATGTATTTGTGAGTTGGTGACAATGCGTTATTTAAACTTTAATTTTGTTATATGCACTGTATATTAACTTTTTGGATTTATTTCTATTTTTAAGCTTATACAACACTATTTAATAAATAAAAATATTTACACAGTAAAACTTACAAAAAAAAAAAAAAAAAAAAAAGGAACATTAACATAAAAAATACTACCTCATAATTTAAAGTGAATAAAGATATTTTAAGAGATATGAACTATATTAAATATCGGCACAAAATCACTATTTATGATAGTAACATTCCGGATATATTTTTCCTCAATAGGAAAGAAAATTGTTTACTAATATAATACTATTATAAGGGTCATGCACTAAATTATTAAAAAAATTATTTTGTTATAACAGTTTGCATAACTAAAGTCAATGTACTTACTTTACTTACAAGTATTTCATTGATTTTATTTTTAGAACACAAACATTAAATTTGCCTCAAAACTTATTTTACTTGGCCAAAAAAAAATTCAGAATTTGAATTTTCTTTGTATCTCTGCGTCTAACCATTTTTTTTTTTTATAGATATATAAAAAATACAGAAATTACATGAAACCAAGTAGGGGATAGGTAAAAGTATACATAGCATTTAAAGTAAGAACTGCATCTGAAAATTTACTAGACTTTAAGAAATAACTAAAATACACTTGATCATGACCGTATCATGATCTGGCGTGCCAACTACAATCACCAAGGTGCCAAATAGATTTTAAACTATTTTCTAAAAAAATATGTAGATGTTTGACCAGGGGTGGCTACAAGTTATACTTTTTGAGTTAGTCCCTTTCTGTGATGTTTTTTTTTTATAGTTTCTCACGGGTCACTGCCCAACAGTTTCCAAGACTTGGCGATTATTCTGCCGCAGATCACGATACAGAAATCTCCCCTAACAACAGTTTGAGCAACAACAATAAGCTCGAATAGATATTATAATAGTCACACATATGTCAGTGTAAATCACTCTGAGTAACAATATAATTTATTAACTTAACAAACAATATTATGATTGAAAATGGAGATAATTAGAGTAAATGTAGGCATAATTTTTACCTATACGAAATGGAACAAAAATATAGATACTTGGAGATTCATATGTTTTTGAGCTTTCTTTTGATGCATAGCAGGTAGCCGGCTTTCTTTTGACAGAGAATGGAACAAAGATTCTGAGAGGACATGGTCAGGATCCACATTCATTCATTTCATCTCCAAAAATTGTTTATTTAGAGACAGCAGCTGGACAATTTTCAGTAAAAGTTCTGGAAAATAAAAATTTAAAAACTACATATAAAAAATTAACACAATACAACAGCAACAAACACAATATAAAATAAAAGACATAGCAGGTCAGAGTTCATATAAAACAAGAGTGTTAAATTTTATTAAAAATGTTCTTTACAAGGTAATTATAGTTACTTTTCACATGGTAAAAACAGGAACGATGTTGCTAATCAGTTAACACATTTTAAATTATGCATTATAAATAACATATTTTACAAATTAATTAAACAATACAAAATTTACTTATTTGGATTGGCGACTGCCATCTGTAAATTTTTTTTATGAATTCTTCCACCATGTGTATTTTAATTCCAGCGGAGCCTTATCAAATTTTATTTAATTACTTTGAAGCATTTGCAAAGTTTTCGCTCCTCTTCTCCAGAAGGTCGTCTTTTTTTCTTTTTCAAATTTATGAGTCGCTTTTTATAATTCTTCATATGAAGAAAATCAAAATCCTAAAAAATCGTAGCTGCCTTAACTATGATAAACAAGAGCTAAATAAATTTTTCAAAAACATCGGAGAGTAACGTGGACAGATATGCTCTATGATTGGTTGAAAATTTCCTCGGTACGATAGCAAAAGGAATTTTATTGCGCCGATAGTCGGTGCAATAGAAACTCCGAATTTATTTATTCGGTATGTTTCCGGCTGTCTGCTTTTGTTTAGCATCGAACTATTGATGAATTACTCTTACGCTTTACAGTTTTACCCTTTTAAAAAAAATATTTTTAAATATTATCAGTAGAGTTCAGAATTTTTTTTAATTGTTTATTTCGTGTTAGGTACATAATATTTCAATTCCAATATGTGTTCCTTTATTTAACATTTTTTAAAATATCTTTCTTTAATGTTTGTGACTGTAACTGGATATCGAAGTTTATAAATGTTATGCTAATAAGATTTCCCGCCATAACGACTTAGGTTTTCGACGTGTTAAGATTCTCGTGATTATTTTGAAATCCGATTTATTAATTTTGCAAAATGTCTGGTCGTGGAAAAGGTGGTAAAGCAAAAGGAGGAAAAAGCAAAACACGTTCTAGTCGTGCTGGATTGCAATTTCCAGTAGGTAGAATTCATAGACTTTTACGAAAAGGTAATTATGCCGAAAGAGTTGGAGCAGGAGCACCAGTCTATTTAGCTGCTGTATTAGAATATTTAGCTGCTGAAGTTCTGGAATTGGCGGGAAATGCAGCCCGTGACAACAAGAAAACTCGCATTATTCCTCGTCATTTGCAACTTGCCGTTAGGAATGATGAAGAATTGAACAAATTACTCTCTGGTGTTACTATTGCTCAGGGTGGAGTGCTTCCTAATATTCAGGCTGTTTTGTTACCCAAGAAGACATCTGGTGGACCTGCGACCTCTGGCAAATCGAGCAAGAAAGGAGGGCCTAGTCAAGAGTTCTAAAGTTAATCATGTATAAACTTTCCAGACTTCATTGGTTTATTTGTCATCATATTTAAAAAATCTCATCTCGAAACCTTGCTATGACAATGATAGCTTTTAATTTCCACATTTGTTCTGATTTTTTAAATAAACATGTTTCGATTCTTATGCTGTGCTGCGTGGGATTATTTCTTTTAACCTAATAATTTGATGCAAAATTTAATGTTTTGTTTCTGTCCATTTTGATTGTGCTACTGTTATTGATTTAGAATTGTTCTGATGTAAAAAAAATATTTAATTGTAAAAATTCTTAAGAAATGCTTACACTGCTATTAGTGTATGCATTTTAGGTTTCCTCTGAAATTCTTTGAAAAGTTTGATTTGTATCTATTATGTGTCTCTATTATCTTAAGTGGACAAAGAGGTTTAAAGTGTTGGGTCCTCTATTGAAGTTCAAGTAATTTTAATGATGTGAACCAAAAGTGTCTTATAATTCTGTGATAAATTGCCTACTGATGTTTGCAGCGCATATGTTTTATGATATTAGCTTTTGTTTTTCTATTCCATGTGGTTAATGAAATGCATAATAGGTTAAAAGCATTGTTTAGGTTGGATTCATATTAAATCACAAGTTAGTTCTTAAAAAGAATGGCAACAGTTGCTAAATTGCAAAGGAAGTCTTCAATATTTAGGACAGTAAATTATTTAGAGGAATTTATTTTTAAGAAATATTTTATATTTAATTATAACGTTTTGGCTATCAGTGGCAATTATCCTATTGGGTAAGTTGATTTAAATATAGGTGCTATATGAATCAGCATCAAATTATGGTGTTAGTATAGATGATCCCTGTGGCAGAATTTTTTCGGTCTTTCTGTGACATTTATCTCGAACACTAAAATTTTTCTGCGAGATGCTTAAAAATATTAAATATACATGTTACTAATTTGAAGTAACAGAAACGTTAACTTTAAAAATTTTTTTTAATTGAATATGGAATATTTGAAATGGGCGATATTCTCACATTTTGAAGGAAAAATAACACCAATTATTTCCTTTTTCGCATTTTGTAATTCATCATCACTTAAAAGAACTGTGAAATGTGTATTGGACTCTTCAAAAGGGGTTACTAGATGCGTGTTTACATTTCGATTCTTGGTTGTTGTAATAACTAATATCGAATTTTAAAGGCTATCTGTAAATCAGTAATAACTGTCTGAAAGACAAGAACGAAAATTTCTACAGAAAAGAAAACAAAAATTTTTATTTTTCATTATTTTCAAATGGGAATAGAAGAATCATAAGCATTTTTTTGCCCATTCAGATGTGTGAGAAAGGCAACTTTTGAATATAATTCTGAAGAGAAGATAAAATCTGCAGAAAAGAAAAGCAAAATTTTTTACTTCCTAGAAGAAAAAATCTTTCTGCAAGAACTCTAACGTTCTGTGACATTATCGCAACGGGGATATAGATAAACATAATAAAAATTATTTGTACGAGTAGCGTTCATGTACATCTCCATACAATGCATTGTTAATTGATTGCTGATCTAAGTAAAATATTCTTGATAAATAGAGGGGATATTTCAGTTTCATGATCTACCACGCTAACTACAATTGCTAAGGTGCCAAATTCTTTTGAATTGCAATTTAAAAAAAGAAAAAAAAACATGTAGTGGTTTGAGTTAATCCCTTTCTGTGATGCTTTTTAGTTTATTGTGGGTTAGTGCCTGGAAGTTACTAAGACTTGGCAATTATTCTGCCCCCAATTGTGTTATGGTGATTTCCTCTATTTACACATTATCTCTATTTTACAATTTCTTATTTATGATTTAAAAAAAAAAAAAAATCTGTGGTGACTAGCTTCAGCTAGAATTTCAAGTTAATAATATAAAATTCAGAAATCGCAAAAGTTTAAGATACTTCGCTCTGGAAATGATGTTCATTTTTTATTTAAAGAACACCATGTTTCCCATACACTTTGAGTATCTTTTTTAAAGAGTCTTATTCGCGTGATTTCGTCGTCAATCTTTATTACTGCATAGATTTTTAATTAATGTATGAATTTTAATTAATTATCTTTTAATTTATTTACGAATTTTATTTTGTGTGATTTACAAAATTCGAAAGAGGAAATAATTAGTGCAAAATGCGCTAATATCGTCTATAATATAATTAGAAAATTATTACTTATAAAATTAAAGATTTTTGTTCTATACTTTTTTTTGTAAACACAATGTTTCTGTTATTTACTTTAACTTAGTAATTGTTCTAATTAAAAGTATCTTAAAGCAAAATATTAGGGCTGGGAAACTGGTCGCAGAAAGCCCCAAAAAATTCTGCCACGAGGATCTGATCCTCTTTTTTTTGAGGAAGACGGGGATAATATATCATTAGCATGAAGGTGACTTAATGCAGTTATAGTGATTAAGAAATAAGGTGGTTGATCTGTAGAATGTTGTTGCTTGTAGATAATTTTGAGAAGCACTTCTTGGAACCCTTGGCAAAGATGAGAATAGAAAGTTTTTAGTGGATTTTCTACTTGCATATGGTGTTCTATGTAGAAGGAAATATAAAGGTTCTTCAGACATTTGGGAAGACATTCAGTGCTTTCCAGTAATAGTATAATTTCCAAATCTAGGCAACTTCTGCTCAGTGGTTAGCTAAAAACTAAAAAAAAGTCGCAGAGGCAGGATGGGCTCAAACGGTAGCCACCTCCGGCAACTAGATCTATCCTAAAAAAAATCTTTGTTGTAAACGCTGCAGTTTTTTAGATTTAAATATGGAAATTTAATTTTAATATCCTGAATTATTTAAAAACAACTGCCTCAAAGAGTATAAATAAGTTATTGTGCAACAACATGAGAAAATATACGTATAAGGCATGAAATCTTAAAGAAAAGCTCAATTTTGTAACAAAAGAAGCAGAAAAGGTTACAATAAGTTTATCAATCCTACATAGGTTTGAAAATGATATTTACTCTTTTTTTTCTAGAATGTTAGTCACTTTTGGTGGTTTTTTCAGTTATCCAGAGATATTCATCAAAAATGGATGTTAGGAACCAGCAGCTAATTTTTAATATATTTTTTACCAATTCCTTTGAATGATGTTTTTACACAAAAAGTAATTAAAAATAACACAAATTATAAATGGTTCAGTAAGTTTTCCAATTCTTATTTAATGGCTTTGTTGCAATTAGTGAAGTATTTTTTATTTATGAGTCAATATTCATCATTTTTTGGTGTACTTATGATATAATGATCGAAATGGGCTATAGGTTGCGTATAGCAGAACTCTACCTATGGCAATGCTATATGGAACTGAAAACTATATTAAACATAGTTCTTAAAGAAAGCATCACTGAAATTTTTAAAAATATTAAGAAAAGGAAAAATGTAATACATTCCAATACAACTGAAAAGAGGAGGGAAGGGCCAAAAGCATGAAACCTGTCTTCTCCCCAGATGGTGTATTCGAGCGTTACGATCACCCATGTTCATTCACTGTGTTTAATAAATTTTATCTGTGATTTGTAACTAGCACTAATTTTGGAAAGTTAAAAATAAAAAATATTTTTTGCTCCAAATAATGTTACAAGATAGTACATTATTCATCTTAGGTTTTAACTTTTTAAAATATTTATAGATTTTCATTATTGCATTAAATACAAAATATCTTCAAAAAACTAAGGGAAAAATGCACACACCCAATGTAGTTCAATTATAAATAAATCAGTTAGAAATTTATTTTTTAAAAGTTGGAAAGCTAATCTGATATAAAAATATATTATATACAAATATTTTTTAATCATTTTTGAACTTAAGAAAAATCTTGCCCCTTCTGTAAAAAAAAAAAGGGCTGGTTTCATGTCTACCGTCATGTTGAATTTGGTTTTTGTAAAGGCCACAATTAAATTTATCTACAAGTGATATACTTTTGAGTCAGAATCACACTGTGGAAAATCAATTACTAGAACAGTGATATATAAGTTGGAAACAATTTTTCAAGGTTTATTAATATTAAAAGTCATTTGATTAATCCATATCTAAAAGCTTTAGCCAAAATAATAATGAAAAGAAGTCCTTCGTAGCGTTACATCAAATTTTTTATTTTGTTAGTTTCGGAGGCACCCCACATGATTCTTTCTCCCTCTGATAGATAATGCAAAATTAAAAAAAAAAAAAAAAAAAATCCTATTGGATAATAATAACATTTTTAAGAAAAATTTCAAACTGCCAGTTCTTATTTTTGAGACTAGATGGGTAGGCTTAGTGACAAGGCAAGTGAATTCAAGTAAAAACATCGACTCATACTTTGGAACATAAAGAGATATCAATAATTGGTGATTTATCGAAAATGTATACTGCTAAAAGTGAAGTTGATCCTGCAATATTTAACTTTAATTTTTAAATAATTCAGCATAAAAAATAAAACTCCAAAAAGATAGTTATAATTGAAACAAGCCTACATTTGAAAACATTCTAATGCTATAATAAGAGCAATTTAAAGAAATGAAGATTAAAAATAGATTTTGATTCTCAGATGTAAAACCTTAAGAAATGATTTTTTTTTGGAAAATGAAGTTTGCTGGTACATTTAAGGAGAAATTACGATTTAAAATATTTCAATCAACTTTTGTGAAATTGAATAAAAATTAATAAATTGTTTCATTTGTATAAAAAGTAATTGCAATAAGGGTAGACAAATGTATAAAATGAAGAAAAATAAAAAGCAGAGAACTTTATTCAAATCATGAGAGTAAAGTCTTCTAACCAGCTATTTGATACCACCTATTAAACAAACTTTCGGAAATACAGAGATTGTAATTAAGTAAAAAGTTGAGAATACCATTTTTTCTAGGGTTTCCGCTCCCCCAACTCACTAAAACATTTCCGCATAAGTTCTTTGTATTTGAAAGTCACTAAAAATACAGTTAATGCTTTTAAGTTCTTTTTCTAAATTTACCTTCATCTACATTTTAGTTCCCTTTAATTGAAACTTATATATCTTCTTTTAATAATAATTATTTTATAAATTGGGCTAATTTTAGTTTCTTTTGTTAATTTAATTTTTTTAATTAATTAAAAGTATTTTTTTTCATTTGAGTATCTTCCAAATGTTAACAGCTAAAATAAACCTTTGCACACATTGTTGAGCACATTTTATATCTTCACAATGACTTATGCAAAAATCTAATTCTGCAATATGTATAATGCAGAGCTTGTAATTAAAATAGGAATAAAGCTGACAGAATTAAACTATACTATCCTAATTAGGCATAAAATGTTAGTTAATTTGAATAATCACCTCAAAACACTTACATAGAAAATCAAATAAAAGTTAAGAATGATAAGGGTATAAATTCTCAAATTAGTTTAATAAAGGAAAAAAATAATAGTTTCAATTCTGCAAAAGAAATTTACTATTTGTAATTTCAAGTATATTTTTTTCCAAGTATAAAAGCTTAACATTTAAAAGATTTTTTTTAATGTTTTGTATAATTTAAATAAAAATTTTATTAATTTAAAAAAAAATGCTTTTAAAAAGTTGAATTAAACTTATCAATTTATAGTCATCAATTTTCACAAGTCGTAATAAATGTATAAGCCCCAAGCTCCTTCACAACTTGACCCAGCTTTGCCATGTTAAATTTATTTGTGAACAAGATTTAAATAAAACTTAAAACAATACATAAAAGTACACACACACACTAAAAAAAAACTTAATTATGACATTTTGTCTTGATATAAATAGCATCTTTACCACAAACATGTCTGTAAATAAAAGATAATAGACCAATTATTTAATACATTTTAAATGACATAGACAAATTATTTTTTAAAATAAAATTACCTTTCATTACTATAACACTACAAAGCTGTGTTAAAAACAAAGCAAAAAAATTAAAACTTTGTGTTCTTGCATTGTTACCATTATTAAAAATATATTTCTAAATGATTAATTAATCTCTTATACTCCTCACAAATGTCTTGTGTAAAGGAAACTATTTGTTTAATGTTTCAAAAATAGATAAATAAAAAAAGCCCATCTTCCACACACAAGGCTGGTAGTGTATTAGTAAATCAATCATATTTTGGAAACAAAATAAGTAGATTCTTTGAAATAACTGAAATTTAATCTTAAAGTGATTTTTTAAAGAATACAATTACTTTCAAAGTTGCATTTACATCATAAATTTTTTGCAGTTTTATATGTTATAGTTATACCTAGATCAATAGATTAAGATTTTAGTTTCAATCTAGATAAATAGGTAGAACTAATTGATGGTAGATAAATCAAAATATAACTTTTTTAGAAAGAGTTTATTAATGATTATTTACACACATTTGTTACACCTTAAGTAAATAAAGTTCTAAACTACTTTGCCATTTGATAGTAAATCATACATTTTACAGTCACAGACAAAAGAAAAAAAATGCTACTGTAAGAACAGTCTGATACAAAAAATACAATACAATTATTAGCATAAATGTAACGGAAATATAAAATTTTCTTTTGTTGATTTATATTTAGATGGATGATACAAATGCACACTATATATGAATATAAAATCTACATTTGATACTTAAAATTGTTAAAGCAATGTGTTTATTCCAAATCCTGAATGCATACTCGTAGTATAAAAGAAAGAAAATATACCACCTATTAATCGTTATGAATTGACAAAATTTGTTATAAGTACATTTGATAAAAAACAAAAATTACAGTTGCCAAACATATAATAAAATCACTTTTATGATTAATTTGAATATAAGAAAGGAATGATTCTACAAATTAAAGTTTAGCAATAATCATTGAGTATTTAAGTAAATACATTTCATAAAGTGCACACTGGAGCTATTCAAATTTGAGTAAATTCTGCCTTTTGCAACAAGTTAAACTTTCTATGAACAACAGTTTTTTGGAGTGCAAAAATGGTAATTAAGATTTTAAAACACTTGATTTATATTTTCTTTTATTCTTAAAATAACTGTCATTTTCTTCTTTAAACAAAGTACTACTAACATTATACGTGAACTAGATATTTTTATTCTGATATTTATGAATTTTTAGACAAATACAAAACTTTTTGTTCATAGGTACATGTAAAAAATTATTACAATTAAGTAAAATGTAAGGAATGAATGATAAATTTAATAAAAAAAACAAACTGAAATTAAAAACTAAAGCCAAAGATAGTAAACAATATTTTATCCCCATAAATCTTCAGTTCGTCCAAATTTGAACACAAGAGCCCTGAAAGTAAAAAAAATAATCATTTTTCTTCTTCAAAAAAGTAATTATTTTTATTAAACTTAGAAGTATCATACAAGACATGGATAATAAATTACTATCTATCCGAAGTACTACAATAAAATAAAGCTAGTAGTAGTAATATATTTAGGCGGTATTTCATCTGATTAAAATACAATCCAACTGTTTGTTACTATTAATTTTCATCGATTTCAACTAATTGTTTAATTTAATCATGTAATAATAATGATTTATTTAAATTAAGTTTTTTTTTAAAATTTAATTTTCAATAGATTAAAGTACCACAAATTGTATTTATAAATTTAAATATTTTTCTTAATATATTCATATATTTCAAAGGTAAGTATAACTAAGTAAAATGGTTATTTCAAATTATCATATAGTTCAATTATTTCATTTAATCAATTGCAGCAGTCATGATTTATCTAATTTAAGTTTTTCAATTCAACTTTCTACAGATTAAAATGCCATGAATTGATTTATATAAGGATTAAAGAAAATAAATAAAGGATATAATTTAGAACATTTCACAAAAAATTTACAGAATTTTGACAGAATGAAACACAACATATACAATTACAGACCACTACATATTTCACTTACCACATGGTGTCTGAATAAAAATCGATTCTGACAGTCGGTCAACAATTGTCCAGGCAGGCGCTAGTGCTGACAGTGTGGGCTAATGCTTCTTTCGCTAATGCTAGCAGTTACGTATTTATTAATTCTGGCAATTGATGCTGCTGATTTTTATATGATTGTTTAAAATATTACTCACAATTTGACGTGATAATTCCATTACCTTTTTCAATCAATTATTTGGCATTTATTACTACCTATTTTCATATATTTTTAAAAAAATCTTGTCATTTTTAAAACAATATTATTTATTATAAAGCATGAATCTCAAACAAACATTTAATTAACTACTTTTTGACACATCCGATTTGTGCAATGTCATTGGGAATACACTTGATTTAATCATTAATCTTTTTTCATTTATTGCGATAGATATAATTTTTAAAATTTTTTTTTTGTTGATAAGATGACGACTTGCTAAAAGTGAAAAGGGAGGAATATGCAATTCTTTCAATATGTATATATATTTCATGTATACATGAAAATGACAGCATTTTAGTTATCTCCTCTTTGTACAAAAAGATAAAAAAGTTAAGTTCTAAAAAACTACAGTGAGAAAAAAAAATTCAGATAATTTGTTCTTTCAGCAATCACATGTCTGATTGTCTATTCTAATTTTAATACCCATAACTTTTTAAAACTTCAATTAGCATAGATGTCAACACTCATATGTTAGCTATAACTAAAAACTATAGTATTTATTAAGAATATGAATTAATTAGCAGATTCATAACCTGATAAGGAAAAAAAATAAATAAATAATGTTTAAAATAATGACCTGGAAAATAATCACTCAATATAAACCACCTTTAGAAAAGAGGAAATGTTTTAAATAAGTATTTGATTATTGAAATTAAGTATATTAATTTAATGTTTTAGTCATGCTAACATAAAATTCAGTGGTGCAGACATTATTAAACTAAACTTAAATTTCTTAGTTGGTTTCTATCTTTTGAAGAATAGACACAGGTCTAGTATTAAGCAACTTGGCCTAGAAGAAAAATATCCTAGTCCAGTTTTTTAAGTAGCAGAAAAAATAATTTGCAGAAAGCAAGAGATTGTTTTTTTTAAAAAAAGTTTTTGTTCAAACCCACTATGGTCCCTTCCCCAAGGTGATAGTCATCATATTGAATTTATTAAGGGTGAGAAAGAATTAAAAAGGGGAGATCTTGAACATTACTATCTAGACTAGTGAAATGTCTTTTGTACATTCTTTTTAAGCTGAAAAGGATGAGTTAAAAACAAAATTGATAGAAGTAATACCGATTTACATTTTACGAAATATATTTATAAAAATAAATGTGTAGATATTACGAAATTGGTAAAAAAAGTATTGGACCCTAAAATATAAGTAAGCTAAATATCGTGATATATATAAATGCTGAATTAAATGGAACTAGAACAAAATTTATAAGACTGTTTTCAAATATTTAAATTTTAATTTTTCACAAATCTTTTTATGCATAAAACATTTATAAACTAAAAACTTTTAATTCCACGTACTTACATTTAATTTTATTGAATTTTATTGAATTTAGCGTTAAAAAAAATCATAAAAAACATTGTCTGAATGTATACATGGAAATGTAAGATGCATAAATATGAATGATAACAAAAATTATAAAGTGTTACATTAAAACCATAAAAATTATATTTATTACATTAAAAGTATAGTAACTATGAGTCCGATTAATTATTATAATAAAAATTAATTATAATAGTAACTTGAGTACATACTTATATTTTTGTATACAACAAAAAGTTATTTATTTTGATTTAATTTTTTTAATGATGAAGACCTAATTCCTTAACTTAAAAATCACATTCAAATCATTGTACACAGTTATTTTAAACGACAGTATGATAAGGAAAATACAATAATTTTAAATACCAGCATGATTATGTATTTTCAAACTGATCTTAAAAACACTATTCAATCAATATTCAAGCATGATTTGCACAATGCATTAAGCATGAAATATGTTATCCAATATAGCTAAGCAAATTAATGACTCTTAGATAATTATATTCAGATTTTTGACAGCATAGGATGAACCAAAAAATAGAAATAAGAGAAAATAACTTATTTTTAGGTGATACAAGTATGTAACTAATAGGGTATAAGTTTAGAAGATGATAAATCCTGAATTATATAATTAATGAATGATAATGAATTAGAATGATAAAAATGAACTATTTATCAACATAATTAAAAGAATATCTTTAGGTAAAAAATTATTAACAAACATATTAAGTAGGTAATAATATTTAAAAAAAGAATTATATAAATTAATCAAATATCTCTAAAGAGAATTAAAGATACATGTCTTACCCGAGAAAAATGAATATATTTTGTAAAAACACTGCAACACCAGGTCCTTGAGGATCTTTCACTAAAAGAGAAAGACTGGTCTATTAACAAGAATAAGAGCCTGCACATTAAAATTTTTTGGATGCAATAGAAAAAATCACTATTATATGATACTTCAAAAATAATTTAGCAAATTGTACTTAATAGGGGAACTTCATTTAGCAAATTAAAGACAAAATTAAAATTTCATACATTTAATAACTGAATAATATGTCACATAAAATGATGTAAACTAAAAAAAAAAAAAAAAAAAAAAAAAGCGTAAACAACAGATATAATGTAAGACAAAGTAGTCATTCTTTGGATTCCTTGTGAAAGAGCTAGCAACTAAAGCTTTTAAACAGCTATTATTGATTAGCAAATATTTTTTATACTTACATTAAAGGAATTGAAGAAAAAATACTATCTATTCATAATCATATATTATAAATGCCACTCAGTTTACTCATTGTTAGGAGTTTAAGTTAGAAAACAAATATTAACAAAAAAGTTTCCACTATTGAGATTGATAGTGAGTTTGAAATGCTTTAATTTTATAAGCTATAAACAAATAGAAATTTTTGTTTATAGTGCGTAAGAACTAATTTGGGAAAAAAATCACTAAGTATAGTTTCTTATTAGGCTATGCTTCAACTTGTTCATGGTTATAAGACATAAAATATGAAATGATAATATAGCAAATTTTCTGTAATAAAATTTTGAGATAGAACTTTTTATAAAACAAATTAAATGGTGAGAATCAATAAGGATATAAACTTATACATAGTAAAACATTTTAATACTAAAATGAAAAATTATTAAATAGAGACAGAAAGCACATTAAACAGAGCTTGTATATTCCATTAGCACTATGTTATTTGCTTTATAAAGGAAATAAGCAGGTTTTGTGTAACAAACATAACTTAAGATATCAATTTAGATATATAGTTATAATCATATATATAGTTATATCAAATTATTAATCATAATTAAAAAAAATTAAAATATATAAAACATAATTTTTTATTTTAAATCTCATCTTTCAGGTATATTTAAATACACAAATAAAAGGCAGAAGAATATATATGAATTTCCAATTAAAAGAAGACTACAAGATAAATTATTTATATATGTTTACTTGGAATAACATATAAGCCAAATAATATCCAGCAAGATCCAATAAGGGAACCAAAACCAAGAACAAATCCCAAAAAAAGCCACACTCTTGCTCCTGGAAAAAAACAAAACATTTTATCTTCATAAAATAAAATACAAACAATAAAAAAAATGTTTTTAACTAATAAATAAAATTACAATACATTGTCTAAGTTTATATAAAAAATACAAATTTAGTCTATTTAAATCTGCATGAGATTCAACAAAAATTTCATTCATTTAAATACGTTTCATTACCTCTTTGACCCATACAACCTGTTGTATATGCATCACCCCTAACTTGACCATTGGAGACAGCATTTATCCTGTAAGATAAACATGCAATATAAAATACAAATAGAATATCCATTATGAATTATAATAGAACAAAACCAACTTTATTTAAGATTACAGATCTACAATAAACTTTGCAATCATTCCCCCCCCCCCCCTGTTATTCACATTAACAATATCCATGTGATTTTGATGTGATGAAATTTTTTAACAAGATCATAAACTAAAATTTTTTTTTTAAAAAATCAACCTCATATATGAAAAGTTTTTTAATAATAATTTTATTTATTATTATTTCTTTAGTAATAGAGAACATGAGTTTTATAGAATAACAAATGCAGGGATACGGCAAATTTAAATTTTTAGGAGGATTGAAATTCTCAATTTATAAAACATAAGACTAGCTTCACACACACATATATAGAATATATATATATATAACTAGTTTTTGACAAAGAACTCTTTTCTTGATTATATTGGCCACCATAAATAATTTATACACAATTTTAAAAGTATTTAATGTTGAGTGGCTCATTTTATTTTCAAAAGAAATGATTACTTTAACTAAGCAAAAAATTTTTTATTCCAAATTATAATTAATTTAACTATCATTTAAAAAAGGTTATCGAGTATATTTTTTAGACTTAAATAAAAGCCATTTATAAAAGCATACTCAACAAAACATTAACAAAATTAATATTATTTATCATACTGAATTTATAAAGACACATAAAGAACTAAGCAAGATAAGAAAACTTCAATATATTCATATTATTAATCTAAATTAGTGAATGGCCCCTAATAAATTTTTATTAAACTTGGGACTTGGTTCAGTATTTCTTGTGGAAGAATGAACTGTGAAAATGTTGAATAGAACAATGTGAAAACCATGCTTTTGCATAATACGTGGTAAAGATTAACATATAACAAAATGTTCCATATTTTTATGGAAAATATTGATGATTAAGTCGAAGAAAATTTGACGTTTTAGATGGTGAACAAAGTGAGCAGGGGGCAGAGCCTCCTAGTAACATAAAAATATTTTTCACTTACATAAAAAGAGCAATAGTGCCAATAACACCACAAACATGATAGGCATGATAAAAATCTTTTGTGTCAGGGTATCTTGCAGCAACATAGATAATAATCCACCACCCTGTAAAAAACTAAAAAAAAAAATAAACTTTTTTATTTATAGATGATAAAAAATAAAATAAATATAATTTGAAGTGAGTGAGAGATTAACAAAATAGAAGGATAAAAATGTTAGTCAAGTGAATTTCACTTTGAGTGATTTCTTTGTGAGTACTTAACAAGGCTGAAAAATTCTTAAAATGCCAGGGTGATAAAAGAATTCTAAAGAGGAATATCAGGGGTCTGCCCAAGCCAAATTTACTACCGTTTAGCTGTACCTTCACAAATTCAACTAAAGGAGAAAATGTAGTTTCACAAAATACTTTTTCTTAAATTTTACTTTCTGTGTCTCGTAAGAAACGATAAATCCATATTTTAACCATATTTTTGTGTTGATTTTTTATTATAATTTTTAATTTTCACAAATTATGTCAAAATTTTCATAAAATAGGTATCTCTCAGAAAAACCTAGACAGACCCCTGCATATATTTGTACAATTACATACCTGGTCAGGTGAATAACAGCATAATCAGAAATAATGTAAAATAACCAAACCCTTCAAATTTTGAAGAAAAAGGCTAACTTGTCAGATAGATTGGATGAACCAAATGGAAAAAAAAAAAAAAAAAAAAATCAAACATATTTGAGGATTAAACTCAGGGGTCTGTCCAGACCGAATTTACTACCGTCTAGAGGTACCTTCACAAATTCAACTTTAGGAAAAATGGTAGTTTCACAAATTCATCTTCAGGAAAAACGGTAGTTTCACAAAATACTTTTTCTTAAAATTTTATTTTTGTATCCCTTAAGGAACAATAAATCCATATTTTTGGGTTGATTTTTTAATTTAATTTTTAATTTTTCACAAATTATGTCTAAATTTTTACAAAATAGGTACCTTCAAAAAAACCTAGACAGATCCCTGAAATTTTACAGGATTTAATTATATAAATTCTTAAACAAAGTATACACATCAATCTTGCACGATATAATAAATATAAAAATAAAATAATAAGCAAAAATGCCTACCCTTGCAAAAAAAAAAAAAAAATAATAATAACTATATGAAACTAATCCATCAATGTTTATTTCTTCTTAATACTTATTAGTTAATAAAACTAAATACTTCTGAATTATACATAAAAAAAGAGAGTTGATGCAGATATGTTGTGACATATTTTTTAAATATGACAATAAGTACATTCATATTGCTTGCATTTTAAAAACATGCTTGGGCATGCAAAAGTTTTATTTAGGCATAATATACTAGCAAGTAAACAGTTCGAGATCTTTTGAGCCCTGGTACTAACATTATAATTTTCATATTGTGAATGTCCTTTTTAAAGTGATTGATGTTATTTTGAAACCAATACATGTTTTAATCTCAGAAAAAATTAATTAGTAATAGAAGGGATATCACTGTATCAATACTTGTTTGCTACTACAATTGTCAAGGTGCTAAAGGAATTTTAAACTTGCAAAAATACTTCATTTTGTTGTGGCCAATGAGAAAGTCATCAATGAAAGAATCTTATATTGAATTCAATATATCAAAAAAATAAAAAATTAAACAAAAATAAAAAAAAAAAAATTAGAAAAATAAATAAAAGAGCTCAATTTACTTGCATAAGCAAAATGAATGAGTACCAAAATAAGTAAATATTTGCCCCTGGTGGTGGCTATGAGTTTGTGGCGTAACTACCACTATAAATGTTAAATACCAAATCCCTAGTAATAAGACATGTTAACTTGATTCTATCTTGAGGTACCTTTTTATAGATGAAGGCTGACATAGTCAATAATTAATTCTCCTCATTGGTGACCCGTAGACAAGATATGAACTCATCAACACTGATGGATGGTCCACATTAAACAGTTGATTTGCTTAAAAATATACTGCTCAACGAAAAGAAAAAGAAAATAGCCGGTGAAGTAAATAAAGTCTCTCCATCAATAAACTATATGAAGAAAAAATATATATAATGACCGAAATGCGCTATTAAAACAAAAATAAAGGGGAAGAAAATAATAAGCGAAATACTATAAAAAAATTTGAAGGAAAAAAAAAAAGAGCAAAATGCTGTAAAAAAAAAAAAAAAAAAAGCAAATATAATGAGCAAAATTGATAAAAAATAAATAATAGCAACTAGATTGGCATCCATTCATCGAATTCTATCACAGACAAAATTCTGGAAGGGGAGTTATGTGGCGTAACTACGACTATAAATGTTAAATACCAAATCATTAGTAGGGTGACCTGATCAAAAAATGCAAACATCTATTTTGTGAAAAAACTATTCAAGATAGAATTTTAATATTTACTTGAAGTTTGAGGCTATATGAGATGAGTCCTATGCTACCTTCTTTTGCTTGAAAATCAAATTAGAATTCAAACAAACCAAAAATATATGTTTAAGCAGCTAATAAAACGATTTATTTAGAAAGCAAGAATAAAGATTAACACTTTAAATTTTCCAAAAATCTTTGCATCTGCCATACATTTTAGGCAAGCAGCCAACTTATTCTCATGTTCTGCTGGAATATAAAAAAGAGTTCCCACATGGGTTACTTTTGCTGGATTTTTTAACTTCATTAAGTGAGAGTGTAAAGTTAAGTAAGGTATCTCAACAGCTCTGGCAGCAGCTCTCACACTGAAATTTTCATTTTCAATCATTAAAAGAAATTCACTAATTTTGCTAATGAAGCTTAGTATACTTTTTAGGCTTATAATTTCTCACCATATTTATATTAGACTAATTTAAACTTTATTTATAAAAAGAAATGACAATGATCAGGAATTACTCCAGTGATCAATAATTACCCCATCTGTAGAGGGCAACGTTTGATATAGTTTCCTATAATCAATTAAAATGTTTACAGTAGATGTGAAACAATTAAACAAAAGCTTACACTATTTTCATATCAAAGAAAAAGAAAGTAACTAAAAATATTTATTAATTAGAGAAGGAGAGGATCTTTGCAGAAATGTGCACATTTTGAAACCCATCTTTGAAATGGAAAATACAGAAAGCAGTTTAAAAGATACTTATTTTGTTAGATTAAACAAAACACTATTATTAAGTAAATGTAGTTATACTTTAGCAAAGTTTACAAGCATTCTTGCCCATATCACAAATTTAAAAAAAAAGAAAGAATTTTTTTGAAATAAAATTTAGGTGATCATTATTTACCCCAGAAACAGAGTGATCGTGAATTACCCAGGGTCATCTTATATAAGACATGTTAACTTGATTCTATCTTGAGGTACCTTTTGATAGATGAAGGTTGATATAGTCAATAATTAATTCCCCTCAAGTTAAAACCTTAGAGTTGGTCCCCATTTGAGGGCGATTTCCCTATTCTGAACTATAATCCACAAGCGGCCCACAAAAAAACTAAAACAACAAAGAAAGGGTCCAACTCGAAAGGTATTCCTGGTGGCCACCTCCGGGCAAACGTCTACATGATTATTTTTTTTTAAAAATCACAAGTGTAAAATCTATTTGGTACTGTCGATTCTAGTTGGCGAGACAGATCACGTTACAGAAATTTCTCCGAAAAATGATTCTAACATTTTACGGAATCTTATTAAGATTTTTTTCAAAAACTAATTACTAACGAAAGCAAATTAAGTTTAACAAGTTTACAGGTATGTAAACGACTTGAATGTTTATAAGTGTAAAATTTTTTCTAAACATTAAAGTATGTTCCTTAAAACAAAAATAAATTTATTGCAACACTTTTTAAAACACCATAATTATTTAATAATGTTCAATTTCTTTTGTGAGGATGTTTTTCAATTAAAAACATTATTTACCAAACAGCCAGCAACTATAGAAGCAACTGAATTTCTCTTTTCGCCAAGATCCATCCATTCTGGTCTATTAAAATGAATATTATCTAAACAGCCGGACATTTTTAATTATTTTTCACCTCAAAACTTAAGTTAAGGAGCAATTTACATTAACAATTAATCGAATTTGGCAAATACCAAAACTACAAAATCTTATTTTAGACAGGCATTTGAGGTAGCAGTGCGACAAGTTACGAAGGGACCAAACAATCATAAGGATTTTAGAAATATATTTACCTGGTTTCATTGCATTGCGATGCATATTTCAATAAATAATTAACAAAAAATATATTAGAAGCTTATGCTGATTTCGATTTGATCAGAAATGCTTACAATTTTTTCATTTTCAAAATTTTATTTTTAACTGGCAAACTAAAGTTACAAAGATATGGCATCATAACAAAGAGTTGCATGTTTTTACGAAAATCTTAAGAAAATCGAACGATGGCAGGTGTTCTGTTCGAAGATATATTTGATGTTAAAGATATTGATCCTGAAGGAAAAAAATTTGATCGAGGTACATATAAAACAAAATTTATTTAAATTGGTTTTGTTAAAATTGAAAAGTTTTTCTGTGCTCATTTACAGTTTCTTGCCTTGACAGGAACTTGTGTTTACTGCCGGTCATTGAATGTTATATTTGAAATAATGAGTTATTATTCGTTTTACTTCGTATGATTTCACATATTTGAAATATTAAGTACCATTTCCGATTGAATTACACTTAAATAATCGCAAATAATCCCGCAAAGAATTTAATTGGTAAAAAACAAACTTAGAGGTGCAAATGATGCCCTTTATCTTTTGAAAACTGCTGCAATTCGATGTAATTTTGAATAATATAAGAATACTGAACTATTCAAACATATTTTATACATTAAAAAATTAATTATTAGTATTTAAAGTTAAATATTCTTTCTCCATTAAATCAAATACACAATTTTTTTCGGTGGGGCCCTACCGAAATAAGTAATTTGGTGTCAAAGGGTTGCAATAAATTTCGTTTTTGTGCAATAAAATCGTCGTTTCGTCCAAACAATTCTTTGTTCCTTAGTTTAGTTTAAACAATATACGTTGTTTAAAAAAATCTAAAAACAAATACACGAAGTTCCATAGTTTTTCAACATATAAATAACATGTAGTTTTACCAACCTCACCACGCCATAATTAATCAAATCAAACAATTGCACATATTAAACTTTTTTCAGTGGGAAATAATAGAGTAATTATTTTTACACACATAAACTACTTACATCTATAATTTTTTTAAAAATCTAATCTTTTAATCGCATATGTTTCTGACTTCTTTTCAATGAAAAAATATTAAAGAAGCAAATAGTTTAAATCTGTGTCAATGAAATTGCTACCTCTGCATTTGATAACTTCAATGTCATTGTTCGTTTTTTAATAAAATATAACTTTTTGCTTCAGAATTGGCAAGTTCCACAATGATAGTTAAATTGCAGCAGATTATGTACCCTTACATTTTTCTGCAACTTACTTCAGGACAATTCCATTTTAAATAAATAATGTGTACCTACGAAAAAATTCGATTTGGATATTAATGTAAAAAGACACAATTCTTTAACTATTTGATTATAAAGCTTTGAACAAGTTCTTTTTTTTTTTCATTGGAAAATGATAGTGTTGATGTTGGCTCGTTGTACAGTGTTTTCATCATAGAAAAAAAAAAAAAAATGGGTGAAAACTTCTCACCGTTTCTTAAAAACAGGGTGAGATTTCGAAAAGTTAAGTGAGATTTCTTAAAATTAAAAAACACAAATTGACTTGGAATAAAAATCATTTCTTTAATTATAATACATTTTTAACATCTTCTATTTTTTAAAGCATTGAATATTTTTGCTGCATCATCATGGAAGATTTTGCTTTTACAAGGTATTTGTCCATCATACATTAGTGCATAAGAAATTTGAACACCTTAAATGACGAAACCTTACCTACGGTAAACACGTGGTTACAGAGAAATGTGTTCTGGAAGGGGTTCTGTTGTTCGAAAAGGTTCTGAACAATACTGGTAAATAGGGAAACTAGATAATGGGGCAGGTGTTGAAAGTAATGAAAAATCCAGGAAAAAAAGTGAAACGGATTTTATTCTAAATGGCGTAATGCGAAGCTTTTTCCAAATTGTGAGAAATTCGTGAATTTTGAAATTGATTTATGGAATGCGCGAAATTCTCGCGGTAATCATTTTTTAATGTGAGAAAAGAATAAAATATGCGAGATTCTCGCGCTGTAGTGAAAACACTGTTGTATAACTCGTACCCCATTAAGGAAAATATGGACCTTCATTGAACATAATTTAATCATAATGCTTTTCACAATTTTTTGTATAAGGTTTTAATTTTTCTTTGATAAAGCTAATTTTTTTACCAATAACTTTTTATTTTATTTTTAAGTAGGCATGTTACAACTTGTTTATCAATGCTAGAGTATTCCTGATGCCATCAGTGCTTTTTATAAAAAATGGTTTTAAATGATTAGAAGAAAATTCAATAGTCACTGGATTATTTTTGTTTAATTCTTTATTCAGTATGAATTATTAAAAAAATTGATAGGAATATAAACTAGTTTTTTTTTCTCTCCATATAATGCAGCATTTAACAAAACTCCTATTTTTTTTTTCTCAGTTAGCATGTAAATATGGATTAAACAATATATAATAGAGCCTTGTTTTAACGACATTCATTGTACTGGTCAGAAATGTTGTTAAATGCAGGAAGCCGCAATATCAGGGTTATAAAAATGCATCTTAAGTAGCAAAACAAATTATTGTCTTATTGAAAAAAAAAAAATTAAAATGAGTGTATATATACTAAAACTTTGATATATTTTTTCTTTTTAATAAAGAAGCTAAAACTTCATACATTACTTTGACTTAAATTGAGAAATTTTAACTTGCTAACTAACAGTTTTTCAATTTTAAAGATGACAATGAGTTTTCTAACCTTTTAATGGCATCATTTCTTTCTCTTAAATTTCTTGTGATCGGAAGATAACCTTAAATCTCTCTAATATTATGCCAACTTCTTTAATTGATGGAGAATCTTCAGAAGATTCCATTATATCAGCTATTAAAACTTTCTGTGATTCACTGATTAAAATATTATTACCTATCACATTGCTAGTACTCATTGAAGTCATCATCGGTTTCTTCACTATCATTTTCTAAAATGTCTGTGCTGCTAAGTGGTGTTTCAAGAGATATTATACTCAATACTTTGAGATAACTATCTTTTTTGAAACTATGGACTATACAGTCTTGATTAATTTTTTTCCTGACTGAAAATTTAGAGCTTCTAAGATATTTATTTTCTATTTCAGTTAAACATTGATCTCACACAAAAATAAAAATCAGCCAATGCTATTTTTAGAAGTTTTCGGTAAACAACTTTAAAAAAATTAATGATCCCTAAATCACATGGTTGTAGTTTATTCGTGCATTTAGTTGGAAAAAATTCAATCTAAAAATTTTTTAGATCTAATGTTTTTCTATATTCTACACCGGTCAGTAAACAAGCTAATTTTGTAAACATATTTTTTTGTCAAACTTTCGTAAGTACTCGGTGAAAATAAACTTTGTCATCTACGCTTTTTTATTCGCTTCAGATATCATCAAGGAGAAGATTCAAACATAAGTCAATTTCTTTTAAAAAGGCTTTTTGCAGAATAAATTTGCCAAAGATGGCAAATTTTTATTTTCAGTGGTTTTATTGACACTTGCGGATTCACCACGTGTAACACGATGTGCCAAATTATTTTGATTTTTATATCTGCCAGGCCAACCGTTTGATCTAGTGAATTCAGCAAAAATTCAGATGGGATTCTATTTCACAAGCTTTCACTTTTAATACTGTTTCATCCTTTCCTTTTAAAGGAATACCGAAGAATCCTTTAAAAGGAATATGGTGCAGGTCCTAAAGATTTCTCTAGATCATTTTTAGTGCCAGTGAATTGTTAAGAATTTTTAATAATGCTGACTTTTTCAACCTGGGGCAACTGCTTTCATTTCATCACCATATACATATTAGGGATGCACAACCTTTTTGAGTGACAGACCACATGCACGGCGGATTGACCAATGAAGGGCCGCATGCTAAAATATTTAGACAGACATGTTAACAGCAATTATGAGTAGTAATAGTAACTAAACTAATAACTAGTAACTAAATTCTCTTTATCAGTTAACCTTGTAATATGTTTGCATAAAATTAAATACTTTTAAATGTTTAACTGCAAAACTGATTACTTAAGGAAAAAAGAAAATCAGAATCGATTACCTATCAGAAAAAAATTCAAATAAATTGTATAGAATAAAAACAATGGAAAAATTCATGTTTTTTTATCACATAATATTACATAATGCTCATTAAAAGACAAATTTTTAATGTTCATAGATTTAAATTTAAAAAAAATTAAATATATTAGTTAATAAAATAAATGCAAATTAAATACTTTAATTTAAAGAAAGTTTGCAGGATTAAAAATGATTAAAATTAAAACAAAACCTTTGCACAGCAAATTAAGATTCAACATTTAGCAGGGAATATATTCCAACTTTAAAACATTTTAAATAAATATAAGAGGAAGGGGGCTATAAGAGAAAAGAAAACATTAATTTCGAAGGAACTATTTTCCTTAATAATAAAAAACTATTAAGATACTTGTTTACTAACTCTTTATAACCTATACTTTTTTAACATGACACTATTTAAAGTTAATATACAGATATATTAACAACTAATTAAAATTTACATAACGCTAGATACTTATCTTGATTTCACTTTTTTACAGTTAAATTTAAGGTGCGTGATACTATATGGTCCATATAAGTAGAAAATGGCTTAAAAAATTTAGTTATGCTTATCCTGCAATTTTCCAAATATTGAGATAATTTTATCTACTTGATCATCTGACAGCTTTTTTGGACCATTAAATGAAAATTTAATGATTTTATTTAATGACTCCTCAATCTTGAACATGCCCAATTAATTCTGGAAAACAGTCTTTCTTCAGAAGCTGTTGTTGTGGGCAGTATTAAACTTATAGCAAATAACTTAATAATTTTTGGAATTTGTTCCAGATGGCAGGGCTGATTGTGCTCCGGAAAAAATCCGGATTTCCGGATTTTTCGCCAACCGTGATCCGGAAGTTTCCGGAGATCGTAGGTTCAGACGTTTCGAAAAATCATTGATCACAAAAGTTTCGTGAAATCAAATTTTCAAAGGTGGAACTTAAAAACACAAATTATTTTATTTGTTTGTATGGGAGAGCCAGATAGATACTTTATAAGCTTATATTCAAGATTAATATTCAATTTTTATCAGTAAATAGTTATTATAATCATAAACTCAAGAAAGAAAGACATTTGTAAATTTCAACTACAGGTCATCATAGGTATATGTAAATGGTATAGGTATGTCTAAAATTTTAAATATATTTTAAGTAAACTAAGAAATATTGAGAAAAAGGAAAAAAAGTTTTTTTTTCTTTCTAATTTTTCGATTGAAACTTTTTTTTTTTTTTTGCTCAAGAAATTTTCCGGAATTTTGACTTGGGCTCACAATCACCCCTGAGATGGTGCTCTTCCTTTCTTAATTTTTAAATCGTGTGAATACGAATATCGATATGTGTTTTTTAAATCGTTTGAATACGAATATCGATGTGTGATTTTTAAATTGCGTGGATAAAAAACGCGATGCATGATCACAACGTACGATTTTTAAAACGCGTGAATATGGATCGCGATATGATTTTTTGAATCGCCTGAATACAAATCACAGTGTATGATTTTTTGATTTGCGAGAAAAGTAAAACGTATAATTCTTTGAACTCCAGAATACGAATCACGATGGATGATTTTTAAATATTCTTAATGTCTATACGAAATGCGACGAGCGATTTTTAGATCGTGTGAATATTTATCACGATGTGTGACTTAAATTGCGAGAGGAATCAAAACGTATGATTTTTAAAACGCTCGAATCGCTACATTTGATTTTTAAATTATGTGACTCCGAAAAAGAATAAATTAGGTATGTGTTGATAAACTTGCACTGTGCACAGGTTCATGAGACTATGAAATTATGCACATGAATTCAAATATTTTCCTTTAAAAGTGATCCTTGTTTAATATTAATTAACACATCTCATTTCTTTTGTCATTCTCTCTGGGAAGGTGACAGTTTTGCTAAAATACGTAATTACTTTTTAAATTACAAGATTGTTTTTAAACAGAATCAAATTTCATGAGTCGTAATATTGTGTTAAAATATCGGGATATTCAAAATCACGAGCAAAAATGCAGCAATAACTGTCAAGAAGAAAAAAAAAACCTCTTATATTTATGATAAAATCGGCAAAAATTGAGCGCTTAAAAAGTTATTCATCTAATGTGCGATTCAAAACTCGCTTGCCGTGAAACTATAGTATTAAAAATATCAGGATTTTTTAAACCACGGGGAAAAGTGTAGTAACAACTAACAAAAAAACTATCAAAATCCCTTTGTAGTTACGATGAAATCGGCATAAATACAGGGCGTCAAAAAGTGATGTATTTAAATGTGTGATTCAAAATTAAAGTGTCGCAATAGCGTATAAAAAATATCGGGACTTTCAAAATCTTGTAGGAATGTGTAGCAATATTTGCCAAAATAATCATTGAAAAATAATTTGATTTGCTATAAAATCGCCACAAATAAACCATGTCAAAATATGGTTATCTAACTGAGCTAATTCGTTACTCGCGAATCATTATAATATCGTGCTAAAAATATCAAAATTTTAAAAGGAAGGCAATAATTGCCGAAAAAAAGTAATTTAGATTTGCGATAAAGTTTGCGCAAATAAGCGAGTTGAAAACGAATTTATTTGAATATCCCGTTCAAAACTTTCAAGACGTTAAAATATATTTTTTCAAAAAACAAAAACAGCGATTTCAGAAACTACTTGAAAATGAGGAGTAATAACTACCTAAAAGTCATTGGATTTACAATGAAATCGGCACACAATCGGGTGTCAAAAGTGATAACTAAAATTTGAAATTCGTGCATCCTAATAATGTCTTATTAAAAATATTGGGATTTTCAAAACTATGCGTAAATTGATAGCATTAACCATCGAAAAAAAAAAAAAAAAAAGCGACCGAAAAACTAAATTAATTGAGATTGGGTGCGTCAAAAATTTAAGTGTGTAGTTTTGAGCCGCGATGGCTCAGGGGATAGAGCGTTCGCCTTCCAATGAGGCGAACCGGGTTCGAATCCCAGTCGATACGAATTCCGCATCCGGCTTGCACTGACCACAGTGCTGAAGTGAAATATCCTCAGTGGTAGACGGATCATGGGTTAGAGTCCCCTTGCCGTCAGGCTAACCATGGGAGGTTCTCGTGGTCTTCCTCTCCATGTAACGCAAATGCGGGTTAGCTCCATCAAAAAGTCCTCCACGAAGGCAACTTTCTCCCAATACTCGATCCAGGAGTTCCCTTGTCTTCTGGATTGGGTTCAAAATTACAAGGCTACGGAGTTGAACATTAGTAGCCGTAAACCCATTAAGTTGGGTCGGCTGTTCAACGCCGGTTATAATATAAAATAAAATAAAAAGTGTGTAGTTTTAAATTTCCGGTTTTTTTTCCCTTCAAAAAAAAAAAAAAATTTAATAATTTTTTTTATTTTGTTCAGGTTGCAACCACTTGCCGCACATTAAGGGTTGTCGGGCCGCAGGTTGTGCACCCCTAATATATATATATATATATATATATATATATATATATATATATATATATATATATATATATGTAAGGAAATTTTTTAAAATAAATCCAAAATATAAAAATTCTTTAAATATTGTATTTAAGAGTTTATATTCAGCTATTATTATACTCAAAAACCTTTTCGTAAAATTAACTTTTTAGTTGATATTAATACTTTGGGAGATATTTGGTGGAAAAAAAAACAGGGAAAAAAAATCAAAATATTTAGTGTTTTTTCCCCCAAGATAGTGGAGCTTGGTAAAGTTAGAAAACTTGGATTTTTTCTCACTGTACCTGGCTAGACAACATATCAAAAACTGAAACTACCCTAGACTAAAATACACAAATTGCAATCTAATTTCGAGTTTCTTAACATTTGAAATAACAAAATAATAATTAAGTAATTGTTAAATTGCGTTGCCCCTTATCTTAATTGTCACCGACAGCCACCATAACTGCAAGTCGGCAAATACTTCTACTGAATATTCATAACTTTCCCATTTATTAGAGAAAAAAACCACTCTATAAGAAAAGGCAATCTGAATTTTTCTCTAAACAGCTTTGGAAATAAAATATGATTTTGAAAATAGTGTTTTAAAATCACAAATTAATAGGCTTTCATTGTCATAAATGTTCTTTGAGGAAAAAAAATCAATGTTCAATAACTGCACTATAAAATATCTGTATATAAAGAAAAGAATCCATTGAAAGATTTTAAAAATGTCCTCTAAAAAGTTCTGTAATTTAATAGGTTCCAAAGATAATATAATTTTTGATACACCTCTAAGATTATGTAATTATGTTAATTGACATTTATTTCACAGCAATGTATTTGCAATACATGTTAAAACTTTAAAAAAGAATAAAAAACGCAAGCCTTCTCACATTAAAATGCTTCAAAAAATTTTAGACCAATGTTTCCTCTTTTTTTTTTTTTTTTTTTTTTTTTTTTTTTTTTTTTTTTTAATATCTTGATTTAAATTATTTAAATCGATGAAACCTATTATTAATTGAGGATCTTAACTTTCTAATGCATGTATTTAATAAAAAGGGAAAGAAATTGTTTGTTTTATTTTTTTTACTCTCACAAAATTATTATGAATTTCAGATATAGAGTTTTGTTGATAATATTTGAGTTTAATATGTAGTTTTAATTATAGTTTTTAATTTTCATTTACGTATTATCTTCAAAACACATTGAATATTTATATTATACTTTTAATTTTATGCTAAGAAATAAGTTACTTCGTATCTTTTAAAATTAAATACGTGTTAGTAATTTTTTTTAGCGTATTATTATTATTATTATTATTATTTTTGTTATTAATATCTGTGCAAAATAATTACATTCAGAGTTTTTAAGTTTTAACTATTATAAGTTTTGGACCCATTAACTATTGGATGGTGTGAAACAGTAAATTTTATGTCTCTTGTCCGATTCTGAGTGAAACCAGGGCGTAGGTTTTTTAAGTTCTTAATATAAAGTTTATGAGTTTCCTCTGAAGTGTCAATTTTTTAATTGGAGGCCGTTTAAAAACTTAACTCTCAGACACACATGAAAAATTGCACGTAAGCCTGTAGTCTTTTCTTCATTGCTAAACTAATTTTCCCTTGCTATCAGTTAAGGAAACTCTTTATATGCTTCCCCTTCCCCGAAATTGATTATTTGTTTAAAATAACATTAATGTGCACCAATTAGCAAATTCAAAATTTATATGAAGTCTGCAAATTTGTAAGTTTATTTGAAAAGTCAACAAGTGGGCGACACTTCAACAGGATAACAGTGAACAAATTGTTATTATTTAGATTTTCATCATATTTGTGTTTGAGGCATAAAGAATTTTAGACCACACTGATTTGACTAATTAGATTTTATTTGTTTATTTATTTATTTATTTTACATTAAGGTCCTATTTCTTAAATTTTAGCGAACATTTTTCTCAAGTCGTTTTGAATTTTGTGAATCAAATGCCTTAACCACTTAATTTTAATTCTATTACATTTGAAAATTAAATTTTGTTTTCGTCAGCCGTTAAGGCAGAGGGGGTGTGATTGTTCTTGTTTTCCAGTGGCGCCATCTTTGGCCAAGAATTTGCCTTCTCATACGTCACACCCGTTTATAAGGCGGACCCATTCATACATCTATTCATTCGTCCATAGATCGTAATTTTGACCTGAACCAGAGAACGATCAATCTCCTCTTTAGTATCCCCAGAGGTATTGATTTATTAAGGGAACGTGGCGGACCGTGTGACCCGAAAGATTTAACGTGCACCAGTCACCATTTACTACACGGGAAGTCTTCGGCCGGCTGGATTCGAACCCCCCTTAATCACAAACGGGAGTCCAGCGCCCTGCCAACCAGGCTATCCTGGCCAAACATTTTGTTTTAAAATGTCGTTATTCGATTTTCTTCCTGATAGCCTAAAATTAAAAAGAAGGTTCTATCTTTTTTTTAATATTTTTTTTAATATTTTTTATTTAAGTTTAATTGCTCATGATGTCGACTTAAATGTCAGAAGAACATAAAACTTCTTTTTAAGGTATTTAGTTGTTATCTTATTGTCTTACTTTCTTGTGTATAGTTAATTTTATGTGTAATGAAAGGAAAACGTAATATATCATACTAACACATATATAAAAAAAGGATTATTATTATTATTTTTTTTTTTTTAACACTGTTTTTAAAGTTGTAGTCGAAATCTCTCTTTACCGAAAAACTGAAATAACTCCATCCCTCCACCGCCTCACTCTCGTAACGCAAGAATTATGAAATAAAAACATTTGAAATTGTGCACTTTTTTAGAAATATGTTATTGAACATTCTGATATATAAATGTTTTTGGTTTAATAACGCTGTCATTAGTTTTTTTGTGTGGTTATTTTATGTCAAAATTGAGTGAGCTTCATTATTCTTAAGTGAGCCACGTAATTCAGATAAGCAAAAACTATTTGCAAAATAATTATGAGTTTTTGCAGCGACGGACTTTTATTCATGAAGAGGAGTTAACATAAAAAATTTTTCCGATCCTAAAAATCGTTCAAAAATTTCAATCAAATATCGTCCAAGAGAGATTTATGAAAAAATAGAATTTGCATTTTGTCTTAGAACTAGTCATTGTTTTGAATTAAACTTTAGGGTTGTACAACCTGCGGATCGCGTACGCTTTTGAACACAAAGAAGAATTTATTAATTTTTTTTCTTCTGAAAAATAAAAAAACTTTTGATTATATATATTGATTTTTTATAATATTTATAAAATAAAATATTGATTTTTTTAAACTTTTTTGAGTGATAACTCACTATTTAACAATTCATTTATTTACTAATTTAATATTAATGCAACGATTTCGAGGCAAAAAAAAAAAAAAAAAAAAAATTCTTCATTGTATGCGTCCAGGAAAGACATTTAAGTTGCTTTAAAATACTCCTCTCACTTGTTTTTTGAGCAGGGTTGCAAAAAATCCGTGTTTTTCAAGAAAAACCCAACCCGGGCGGGTTTTTCTGGGTTTTATTGGTTTTTTCTGGGTTTTATTGGGCTTTTCTGGGTTTTTCATGTTTTATTGTTTTTTTCTTTCAAAAGAGAGGGCAGAGGAAGTACCTTATTTTAAAAAAGCTTATATTAATAATTAAGTTTAGTTTAATGAATTGATTTAACATATAGGCAATTAAAGTGTAATTAATAGAAATAAATTGGTGCAAAAGTCTGAAAAAAGTTCCTTCTGACATCAAGATACAAAATGTTATATTTACTCATTGCTATTATATTTACTGTTAAATGTTATATTTACTTATATAGCTGTAATAATATATATGAGTAAATATATAAATATTTCCTCCTAGCATGTTTAAAACGCTGATGTAATAAAAAAATTCAGAGCATCACAGTGGTGGAAATTGGTTGAAATGCGTACTAATGATAGAGATATGACAGATTTTTGCAACTTTATGGTTGCTCTAAGCAATTGTCCAGCTAGCTCTGCATCATTGGAACGAGTGTTTTCTACTAGTTGACTGGTTTGGTCAAAATTGAGAAATAGACTGGGTGTACAAAAGGCATCAAAATTAGTTAAAATACATAGACATTTAAGATTGAAGAATTCTAACACTGATAACCTGATTGATTTATAATGTATTTCCTCTGTCTGCGTTTATTTTGAGTTAAAAACCTAATGAAATAACTTTTATTGTAGTATGATTTATACTCAAATTATTCTGTTTTTTATATGAAACCTATACATTTTTCTTCAATAATTTTTCAAATAATATTTTTTTTCAGATTGTTGTTAGTATTTTAACCATAGATTCTGTTTTTTAGGCTAGACTACATATATATTTCAATAGAATAACTCTTTAATATAACTGAGGATAAAAAAAAAAAATCAACTTTAGAAAAACCCAGTAAAACCCACTCTAGGGTGGGTTTTACTGGGTTTTTCAGAGTGCGTTTTGCCCAGTAAAACCCGCCCGGGTTTTTCTGGGTAGGTGGGTTTTTTGCAACCCTGTTTGTGAGTGATAGAAAAATCTTTTAAGTTTCAGAAGAAAAATTTCACACGTTTGCTGGAGAACTTAAGTCAAATTTTATTTCATGGTAGGACTATTGAGTGTGTTTAAGACCGCGGAATTTTATTTCCCCCCTCAAAACCCACCATTTTAGCAAAGAATAAAAAAGTTAAAAAATAGATGTTTTTTTTTTTTTTTTTTTTTTTTTTTTTTTTTTTTTTTTTTTTTGAAGAGCAAGGAAGACTTTTTTTAAGAAAAAAATATAGTTTCTCCTAGGTTAATTTTGCTATGAGTATGGTAATAAGGCTGGTCCTTTTAAAATATTAATTTTTTCTTCTTCTTTTTATTCAATTTTACTGGATCTAGAAAAATCTCATGATGATACACGCCCATCTTGAATTTGTCCGCTTGTTTCATAAAAATCAAAGTTTCTTTTCGTCCTCGCAAATTTCGTTTCCATCTGTAACCGAATAAACATTTTAGGAATTCCTCTGAACTCCACTTGGACGTTCTGAGTTTTTACTTTAATGTATTATATTTCCCCTCTCCTGGTTATTCTCCCTCTTCTTCTCTTGATTTCAAAAGGAATTAAAAATTTCTATCTGATATAATGTTTTACCCTAAACTTATAATTTTTGTTGTATATTTAAATATATTTCTTTGATGATTTATTGTTGTCCATTTTCTTTCATTAGGGGGGGGGGGGTAATAGATATCACGATTTAAGTTGTTCAGGTTTGTTAGGGGTGTGCCCATACCTTTGTGAGATGTCTTGTTTTTGTGAAAAATCGACTTGGAAGGTCGGTACTTTCTTTACGTCGCACTAGAGCTGCACAATGGGCTATTGGCGACGGCTTGGGAAACATTCCTGAGGATAATACGAAGAGATGCCATCACAATTTTGATCCTCTGCAGAGGGGATGGCTCCACTGCTTTGAAAGTCTAATTCCCTGCTTTTGTGAATCTAAAATTAGCGTTAAATCTCTTTCAGCCAGTGCCCTGTTTTCGTGACTGTGGGAAAATGTATTTTTTTTTTTTTTTTTAAAGTTTGAAAAAAAAAAGTAATAAGTAAAGCTTTTTTCTTTAAATAAGTTATAGGTTTATATAACATTTACAAATAATATACTTTCACGAAGTGCCGATTAATGATGTAATTTTTCATAAAAAAAGAGTTTCAAGGGTTCGTTTTTAAAAAGAAAAATATTGTGATAGATTCGTTTTTCAGATAAAATATTTCGTAAAAGGTCCATTTTTGAGATTAAAAAAAAAAAAAAATTGTTAAGTGTCCTTTAATGAACCTTAAATTTGCATGTTATCCTTTATCAAGATTTTTCTAAACATATTTTTTGCTCCACTCCCCCCATCTAAACGTAATTTCATTTCTTGTTGTCTGAGTATTTTAAATTGTGTTTATATCCTTTTCTTTATTTTATTAATAAGAAATTAATTTTTGAATGATGTCATTAGTGTGATCGACCGCACACATTTCTGCCGTGGATTTCTCTTTTAATAAACACCATTAGTTTCCAACGCGTGAAGCCGACCAGCTAACTACCCTTATGTTTTTCTCAACGTTGTTGTGAATCCATAGAAACCCTCGCCCGGGTTAAAGACAAAAAATAATAATAAAAAATTTATAAATGTACTACCAGGTTTTTATTTTACAATCTTGTTTCCAACCATTAGGTGGTCAAAATAACGGATTCTCAGGACAAGATAAGGGAATCAAACCGAAGTAGAGAATAATATAGTGGGAAAAAGGAGGGCTTGACCGGCTATTTAAGGCATGTGGCCTGTTTGCGCGGCAGGATATTCGCAAATAGAAGGGGGTCGGTCGCGGCGGAAGTGGCATATCGTCCGGCGTCGCGTGGCGGCGATGGTGGAGGTACCTCCCACCACTTCGCCCGCCGCCGCACCGCACTGCAGCCTCTCTTCTCTTCTACTGCGTCAGTTCTGACCTTTATCCGGCAACTCCTTACTCTCTCCCGTCCGGCCCCCTGCTTCCGTGTGCCATGTGCTTCGCCTCCGGTCGCCCGCTTCTTCAAGTCCGGACGACAGTAAGGCAACACTTTTTCAATATGTCCTTTCGCTAATGTTTGTGTAGACTTATTATTGTTATTTTATTAGTGTGTGTGGGAAGATAGGATGGATTGGAAAGTATTTCGCTCGTGACAGGTAAATATACCGGAGAAGTTGAATTGCATCTGTTTTTTTCTGTGTAATTTTGTTTTGATGAATAGTTTAACAATGTTTTGAATGGCAATAACTTTATGGCATATCTTTTTGTGTAGTTAAAACTCTTATTTCATATTTTCTTAGGCATGTTGCATATTTTAAATTATTATTCCTAGCATTATAATATTTAAAAAAACCAACCTTAAAGTATGTCCTTGGCTACTTTTATTGTGAAGCTTTAAGCTTTTTTGGTTTTATTACGATTTTTTCTTTTAAGAGTATATTGTACTTTGAATTTACTAGAAGTTTTTTTTTCCTTTTAATATTTGTTTTAAATTGTGTTTTTTTTTTTTTTTTTTACAAATATTTTTCTCTTTTACTCATTGTTATTAAATGATTCCGGTAATAAATGTACATAGTTGTTATAATTTAATAACTAAACAGATTAGCAAGATTTATGATATTACGTTTTTATTTCTGTGGGGATTGCGCTTTTCGCTCTCTGTAGCCCATGGAATTGTTAGATTATGTGTAAAAAATGTTGGAATTTTTTTTTAAATGTCATGATTTTAAGCACGTAGAGAAGGTAATATTTTCCATTACACACCATAATGTGTAAGAAGAAGTTAACCTTTTTTGTTTTTGAATATTAATAATGAATTTGAATATTAATAGAGTACAAGTCGTGTGTGCAAATTTTTGCACTCTCAGTGCGGGTGGGTACGTTGAATGCATGAATAGAAACTGTATGACACCATCTTAAAATTTCTGATCATGACCTTTCGAAAATTCCTGACTGGCACATAGCTAGGAAGAGAGGGTCCCTCCCAAAATCTGGTTCCCGAACATTTAATTAGATACTCTAAATTTTTAATATCGTCATATGAAGATTTTGGGGCAGTATAGTGATAAGCCACATTTTTTCTAAGGTGACATATTTAAATAAACAGTTGCTTAGTTTAGCTTTTAGATAGGTACCTAATACGTTCGAATTTTCCCTAGATAACAGCGCAATACTTAAATTAGGGGTGTGTCTAGGTTTTTTTTGAGAGGTACCTATTTTGTGAAAATTTATTCTTAGTTTGTGAAATTTAAAAATTATAATGAAAAATCAACTCAAAAATATGGCAAAATAGGAAAATATTTTCAAAAATATTTAAATATTTTTCGAAAATATGTTAAAAGTATTCTGTGAAACTACCGTTTTTCCTAAAATTGAATTTGTGAAAGAACAGCTAATTGGTAGTAAATTTGCCCTGGACAGACCCCTGTAAATTCACCCTATTGCTTCTTGGAAAATGCGTCGTGAAAAACGCGGTCATGAGCAATTTTATTGTTGCTTATCAGTATATTGTCTCAATAGATTTCATCCATATAAACAACTCCTTAAAATGTTGCTTTATTTTTCGAAATTATTTATTCCATCTTTATTGCTTCCTTTCAAGTAAAACATGCTTATTAAATGTTATTTAATATCGACAGTTCACGAAAACATATATATATTCTCCCTCCACCCTTATATATTTAAAGTCGAAAATTTTTGAAAAATATGAGTGATGTTTAAAAATGTTGTTTGTTGAAAAACCACTCGAAAGATTCTAAGTCCTGGTTCGATTAAAGTAAGTTAAATGTTTAGGCATGTTTAGGTTTATATTATTTTCGGCATCAATCTACAACGATCTTTTAAGTTATCTTTTTATTCGATTTACTCATTTTCAGTTAATACAGATATCTTTTTATTCTATTTTCTTATTTTCTCTTTTTATGCGAACAAAAAGAAAACATCGGAATATAAATCTTTGTTATTTAAAAAAACAAAAACGATAGACCCTACAAATGTATAATTAACAAACACACCAAGTTCTTTTGAAAATTTGAAGAGATATGTATGTGATTCTCGAAAAACTTAATATTTTAAAATCATACGTTTTTTTAAAAAAAAAACTAAATGGGCTTTAAAAAATCTTAAAAAATTCATACTTACTCTTTATAAGACATTTCACACGAGAAAAATAAAGGGAACTTAATAAACGATGCTGACTGTCAAGCTTATCCTCTGGCCTAGGAGTGTTAATTTTTTTTTTTTTTTTTAAATTTTTATATAAGGCCTGCTACTAAGTTCTAAAAGCAGATTAAGGTTGAAGAACGTTCTTCTATTAGAATCAACACATTATTACACATTAATAATATGTATTATTCTTTAAACAAATAAACAAATCTATGATACGTAAGGGGAATCGGATCTTCAAAGCCGTCAATCAATTCAACAGAAAGATGAGAATAAACAGTGTAACGGACGCCAGACTAATTTTGGTGAGTTAAATAATTAAACGGATTAAAAAATATATTATTTTACACCTTCAACCTATATATAATTTACTAACCTATACATATATTTCTCTTATGTGGAACCATAACTCTGGTATTTATCTATCTATTGGCAAAAATGTAGTTATTATCCGTTTTATTAGGTTGTTTTAATTAATAATTAAGAAGTAAAAATTGTGCGTTAAGAATCTATTTAAATTCTTTTTTTTTTTTTTTTTTTTAAGTTGTCTTATGCTGTGATTTAAGTAGTGTTAAATAGTTAGCTACAATTTAAATATTTATTTAGAAAATTTTGAATTTTTATAGAAATAAAAACTTTATTACGAAGCAATTATTTTTATATCCTTTCTAAAATTGTTGTAGAAATTTTTCGGGTATCTCTTGATAACAGTTGAAATTGAAATCAAAGTACTTCAACCAGACGGTGAGAAAATTAAGTTAATTAGTTATTTAAAACTAATTAAAATGTTAGGATTTGAGGTGTTGAAGAATTTTAATAATTCAACACCGATATGCTGCCTGCACATTCGACTTGGTTAACATTTAAGTTAATATGTTCGTACAAGATAATTTTGAAAGGTGACCAAACTGGTTGCCAAATGCGGCTTGTACTATTTTAACTTTTGAAATGTTGGTGTATAAATTTTAAATAAATAAGCTTACGAAAAAGATTTGGACAGGCCAAGAGAGTGACTTTCGCAGCAAAAACTAATAATTATGAAAAAAAAAAAAAAAAAAAAATACACTGGTTTAAATGTCTTAAAGTTAAAAAAAAAAAAAAAGCTGTAATTTTAAACTTTATATGCTATCTTGCTGCAAAGTATTATCGGAGCCTTAAAAATGACAAATCGATAAAAAAATTTTTTTTTAAAAATTAAAAATTCGCTGATTTGACGCATTTTTTTCTTCGGGATGATATGAATAATTCTTAATTTTTACAACTTTTTAAGAGCCGGATATGAACGCATCCAAATTAGTTCCAGAAAGCCTTTCATTTTTACGAAATTGTTTTGTTTTGCTTTTTTCTTCTTTTTTTTTTCCTTTCCATTATGACATTCTGCTTCTTTTTCATTAATCACATGGAAATCGCCAGTAAAAGGCAGGCCAATTTTAACGCATAAATACCTGTTGCGTGTTACAAACTCACAAATTTGAAAAAAAAGAAAAGAAAAAAATGCTCTAAAAATCGTTGTTTAATTTGACGGCGCGCGGTAGTTGGAACTCGAGAAAATCAGTTCGAAACCCCCAAAAGTTAAGTCACTCTTAAGTGCTAACCATTGTTACCTAAATTTTATTAACTGAAAAACAACCATTGTTGTTTTTTAGTTAATAAAATTATGAGAATCATTTTTTATCGGTATTCTAATTATTATGATTGATTTATCCATACTAAGTGGTAAGAAATTTCCGCATGCATCCTCCTCGAATAAGAATCATTCTAAGAAGTGTTGATGCATCCCGCATCCACTTTTTGTTATTAATTTCTTTCAGGCGTTACTTCTGAATATTAATTCAATATTGTTCGTGTTTTTAGAAGCTTAAAAATCATTTTGCTGCATTGATTCTATAAGTAATTAGTGTGCTACTATAGCTTATTAATTAGCTTTAAAGCCTTTATGTAAATTTACTCATAATTATATTCATATAAATTTACAACTTCATTGTGGTTTATGAAAACGAACAGTCCTTGGTTCCCCTCATTTATTGTGATTAAAGTAAAGAATAATCCACGTAGAACCAAGAAAAAGAAAAATTGCTGCCCAAGTTTCGCCCCTTATTGATTTTATTGATGAAAATGTAAAAAGGTATGCTCAGTTATTTTTTAGTTTTTAATGTAATAAATATTAAAAAATACAAATAAATTTTTTTATTATTATTTTCATTGAAAATAAAAAGATATAAAGTAACTATAATCAATTTTTACTTTTTCTTAGAATTTCTGTATTTAAATAACTCATAAAAAAAGATGTTTCCAAAATTAATAGCTGTTTGGCGATATCTGTTGATGGGCGATCATTGGTAAAAATCAATTGCAGGTGTAACGTCGGCCGTTATGTGCAATTATAAGTGAAATATATTTACTTAATATTTCTGTAATGTTCGAAATGAAAGTTTATGAACAAGTTTGAGATGTAATGTAACCTTGTCGCTAAATTGTATGTTAAACTATATACATGGTATTATCGCTTCCTAGTCGCAATCGTTAATTCATAGATCTCATGTGATCAAAAACTTAGTAATTCCGATTGGTGAGCTAGCTAAAGATTTTGAAGTACGTCACATCAACATAAGACATTATCCAGAAAATCGCTCTAGGATAAGTTCTAAATTACACAATATTTAAGATTTGTTCAATCGATTATTATTCAGTAGTGATCTGCTTATTTCTCAACAGGGTAATACTTATAAAATTTTTAAAAGAACTCGATTCCATGATAATAAAAAAAAAACCATTCTTATAAAAAAATATATTACGCTTTTTTTTTTTTTTTTTTTTTTTTTTTTCCTTTTTTGTTGATGCATTTTGATAAAAGAATATAATGTTCTAGTACTCAATCTTAATGGCTTGAGGGGGTACCTTCAAATATGCTAGATAATAAGTGTAGACGATATTTTAAGTAACAAAATCAGACTCGAAATTGTAATTTCTTTGAATAAACATTCCTTTATTTCGACGAATTCGGATTTCTGAACCCTAAAATATATGAAATATTGCCAATAATTTTGTCAGGAAAGTGGTCCAAAGTTTGAACTCTTTAATAATTAATAATTTTCTATGACAAAATACAAAATTTGTATGTAATCAGTCGACTAGCGCCTGAGAAATAGAATTCTAAATATCAATCGAATATTTTGAATATTTAGCACAGTTATTAGAATAAATTTCTTAATGCATGTTAATTTCATTTGTTATAATAGTTTGGATTTAATTATGCAAGGCAACTAATATCTATAATAGGTTATGATTTTTTTACAACAAAAGTTTTTATTTTTAAAAGTAATTGCCCCTTTAAAAAATGCCCCCTCCTCTCAAAACAAATTAATCAGCTGTAAATGTTATATTTCCTTTTATTTCTAATTACTTCATATTTCTAATTGCTAATAATTATTTTCTACAAGAAAGTTTGGGGTTTCCGACAATTGTAAAAGACTAAGTTATGAGGTTTTTGACATGACGGTTAAAACTGGATAAAGCTTTCAATTGTCAAAAACTTGTCATTCCTGATGAACTGACTAGTATTTGATCTTAATTACTTTTATTTTCTCTTATTAATTACTAATTTGCTCTTTAAGCAGGAATATGGTTGGAATTTTTTCCTATATATTATTACCTTGTGTTTTTGTTAGTTTTGGTAATCACTGATCAGAGTTCGCCATTATTTTTAATTAGAAATTTTGTAGTGTCGCCACTGAAATTCTCTCCCTCCACGGTAGTTCAAAAACCCCCTAACCGAATGAGGACCACCGTCTCGACTTGGATCTCCAAGGAAAGCCGAAGTCCTGCAAAAATTTATTACAAAAAAAAAAAAGTTGCTTAAAATCAGATTTTTAAAAAAAATTTAAAAAGATTTTTTTAAAGATATTTTAAAAAAATCAAGAGTTTTGGACAGTTTCGACCCCTAAGCTCTGGCAATGATACTTTTAATAAACGTTAAGACGTAAGTATATCGTCTTATTAACAAATGAATGTGATTTAGAGGTAATTTATATGAAATAAAGCTAGTTATTATGTGACTGAAGCTCATTGAAATTTATTTATTTTTTACAGCCGACTCATAAATTTTGAATTAAATATGTTTACAATTATAGTTTATCACTAATAATTATTCAGCTATAAAATAGAACAAGTCATTTTCCGTTTCAAACAAACTGAATTCAAGTTTATTTCCAATAACGAAATAAAATTTCTCTTTTCCATCTTTAGCATTGAAAATGAACTGAAACGTTTATCAAAAAAGGAAAATGTCTTTGTAAGGATTCGTCTGTGATCCAATTACAACGTGATAGTTACTTTTGTGCATGAAAGAACCCAATTTTAACGAGAGATCAATTGAAGTATGCCGTAGTTTCCAATTTGATATTTGTGTAATTCATGCAATAACAATAATAACTATTGCAATTTCTAACTTTCTAAAATGTTCTGTTTAAAATGAATATCTTCAAGAATTGCATTTTAGTAAATACGTAGACTCTCTATCTCTCTTTAACGCTTTAAAATTTTAACATAAATAAGTCGAAATTTTGGTTTATTTTAGCTACTGATGATTCTCCTAAAAATTTCCGTTGATCGTTGATCACAGTAATAAAATTTCATTGATGTATTTGCCAAAAGTGATAAAGTTAAATATGTAATATTCTGGTCAGAGGTGGCCAACTGGCCAAACTTTTGGGATGAGTGTCATTATTTGAAACAAAAAATAATAATTGTGCGTGCCACTTCCAAATTACTTAATAATATATATATATATATATATGTAAGTTCAAGATGAAGATAAAAAAAAGGATTGAATTCTATTAAAAAAATCCGGAAAATCTTACTATATATAAAAATCTAATGATGGTGTCGCACCAGCCAATGAAATCTAAGGTATCACGAGACAGTATGAAAGAAGTAGCTAATCCAAGCGAGGATGCAGTTTTAAGCCAATCAGAAAAGAGAACGCATTCGCGTCAAAGCTTTTTGTTGATTTACTTTGAGTGGGTTTTTGCTGATTACATCTCATCTTATCTTATGATTCTTATGCCTATCCAGTGATTGATATCTTTTAATGTTTACATTTTTGTTGTTTCTCTATATAATATAAAATCATAATGGTCTGCTACCATTTTCCATTGTTGTCGGCGCATTTCTATTGGTCGCAAAATCACGTGGTAGGATCCAGTTTTCCCTCATTCATTTCCACATTGTTTTGGTTGTCATCAGCATAAAATAAAAAATAGTCGTAAAGGTATTGTTTTTCTTTCAATATTTTTGTATCCCTAACTTAAACTTATTTTCCAGTACTGATATCATTAGCAAGAATAATAAATTATGGTTGTGAACTCATCAAATTTGTTTGAACAATATTATGTTATAAGAATATAAATGTTATTTTAAAAAATGATTACTTCGAAAAATCACTTCCGTTCACCAAGAGATCCAAATGTTTATAATACTAATAAATAGTAATATTTGGACGTGGGAAGTAGAGGCACAAGAGTAAGCAAACAGAATTCCTTTTAGTACATATATGTTAAGTGAATAATTTAAACTTATGTAGAAAAACTGTTTTCTGCCAAGAAAAGACAATTATTGCGAAGCAATAATCGGGGTTGGTGAGCGGCAGCGAATAGGGGGCTTAGTCCCCTAGTAAAGATATAATCTTTTCATCAGCCCACACGATTATATCTGCAAAAAAGAGTGCTTTCTAATATTGTATTACTATAGCCAAAGCAAAATATATCAATACAATAGTGTGAGGAGCACTCAAAAATTTTTTACAAAAATTACAACAAATAAAATAGAACACAATAAGTTAAAATATAAAGAAAAAACTGAATAGAACTTAAAACATAGTAATCTATAAAGCGAGTAGCGAAATCAAATGAACTTACATGAACGGTAAGTTTTTCAAGAACGATTCAAAATATTTTCGTAATAAGATTGCCAGATTGCAAAATATGAAAACAAAAGCGCAAATTGAGATAGCGTAACTAGAAGAGTTTTGTTTTAAAGTGCGTTCTTACTGCATTACTGAAGTGCGTTTGATTTGTTAGTTACCGAGGATGGGCCCGAAAATGGATGTGCGGAAGGTAATGTTATACTGGATAATTTAAAGAAGGATAATTTACTGGATAATTTTTCCCAAAATGGATTTGCACATGGAAAAATTGTATAAATTAACAAAGAAACTTATTAGTAAATAATTTTAGCCACGGATTTGCCCGAAATGGATTTGCACATGGAAAAAATAATTACATAAACGAAGGAATTTTTTAGTGAAGGAATTTTTTAATAAATAATTTTGACCACAGATTTGCCCGAAATGGATTTGCACATGGGAAAACTATATAAATTAACATAGAAAATTTTTAGTAAATATATCTACAATAATATATGATTAACTCAATGATTTTATATAGAATTTTATTATTTTAGTTGGGTATCCATTGCTTTTTATCAAATTTTGAAAGAGTTTATCGATTTGTTTTTTTGGATAAATAAATATTACTACATATTCTTTTAATTCTATTCATTTCATTAAAAGTGGTATTTAAATAGATGCTCCTGGAAACATTAGAATTCCAAGTAATAAGTTTATTTATATAAAATTAAAATCATTTCTTTTATCGTATAAATCAACAAAGCAGATATTTTCTTCTTTTATAATACCCAAATCCAAAAAATTGAAATTAATTTCAATTTTTCATGCGCAATAAATGTTTCATTCATTGCTTATTTATTTATTGTTTTTCTTAATTTTCTTCGTGTCTTTTTTTTGTGTATTTATTATGCTATATATATATATATATATATATATATATATATATATATATATATAATATATAAAAGTTCAAATTATAGAGAAAACTCTAAAAAATTACAGAATAGTGAAAAGACAAGAAGAAAATTTTTGAAATAAAATAGCATAGTAAAAAAAATTCTATAAAAAACCGGGAGAAAAAAAAGAAACATATATCTTCATTCGCTCACACGATTAGCAAAAAGGAGTGCTTTCTAATATTGTATAAAAATAGTGAAAGCAAAATATATCAATACAATAGTGTGAGGAGTACTCAAAAAAGAATGTTTGAAACAAATTAGGACACATTAAGTAATAAATATTATGTAAGAAACAGAAAATAAAATTTAAAGAAAAAACAGAATAAAACACAAAACGAAATCTATAAAGCAAGTAGCGAATTCAAATGAACTTTTTTTTTTCTTCCTTCCAATGCCCACCTGGGAAATAACCTAGGTTATACAGGTATTTGAAGGGCAGATTTGTTGGCCACTCTTTCAGGGGCACCATATTAGGTGGGCCAACGTTGCTCTCACAGTAGGGACAGATAGCACAGAGAAGGAAAGAACATCCATGCCTTGCCCGGGATTTGAACCCAGAACCTTTCTGATGCAAGGGCAGTTCCCTAACCCCTACACAGGCCGGTCGGCATTCAAATGAACTTACAATTACGGGAATGATTTAAAATATTTTCGTAATAAGATTGCCAGGGTACAAAATATGAATACAGAAGCAAAAAATTGAGGTAAAAGCGTAATTTGCTGTATAGCCCGTTCTTACTACAGTACTGAAGCGTGTTTGATTTGTTAGTTATGTTCATATATGAAAATAGATGTGTTCAAGGTAACATTATACTGGATAATTTAAAGAAGTTTATAATTAATAAGGTTGTTATTTGGTGTTACAATTGTAATGATTTTATAAAATTAACATTTATTTAAGAAAGAGAGAGAGAGAGAAAAAAACATGAATTGCCCGTTTTTAGCCATAGATTTGCCTGAAATCGATTTGCACATGTTAAAAATTATATAAATTAACCTTCGTTTCTTTTATTGCTACATTTATGTTTTTTTTAAAATTTCTGCTGCTTTTAAAGCGTTTTTTTTTCCAAAGAAGTTTTGTCTATTTAGAATTAAAAATTTTTTTTTTTCTTTTTAGTATTTTATAATTACTAACTAACTTATTCTTCTGTTGGAAAACTTATTGTTCTATGCCGATGATAAACATATTTTGATTTCTCTGTCAATAACTACACATGGATTAAGTATTTACAGTGTGTAACGTCATTGCAACGCTATTTATCATCTAATCTGTTAATAGCCTGGTTATTGAATGCGCCTTTAGCTCATTCCTAGAATTTTATTCTAATTACAGTATACATCATATTTTTATTCAAATTAAATGCTTGTTATAATGGCAACTTCTCTTTACAAACTATTATTATTATTTTTTTTTTTTGTAACGATTTGATGAGCATTTTTTGTTTCTCTAAAATCCAATCTAACTTTAATAAATCAACTATAAATAAAACAACTATCTTTTTAATGTACCTATCCCTTCTAAATGGTATATTTTTACTATAGATTATTTGAAATTTATTTTAGCATTTGTAAAACTTCCTTTCCGGTATTTTTAGAAGTTTCGAAACTTTCCTTTTCACCTTAAATCCACGATTGGCAAACTTTGTTTGCTTCGTATTCAGGGGATGAAAGCAGATAATTAGTTTGATTCAAAATTAGGGAAAAAAATTTAGTTTACTTTCTATAAATACTTCGTTTTTTCACTTTCGGGCTCGAAATATTTGTTCGCAAAGATGTTATTTGCAAAGTGTAAACTTTTCTGTTATTCTGGGAAAAACTGTGAAGTAATTTCCTTAAAATTCTAATTTAAGAAAAATATCAAAAGTTCCTTTTTTATTTTAAATTGTATGTTTCTTATAATTTATTGAATATCTCTTGATATTAAAAAATCGTAAACGCCGCCGCTGTATTAGGTTTTCAATTTTATATTACATTTTGTGTCGCTGTTTTTGATCAGAGGCTAGCAAAAATTAAAATCATCTATAGTTTAATTTTGAACAGAGGCAAACGTTTAACTGATGATAAAATTTCATTTTTCGAACGAATTTCAGAGCCATAGGCTAAAATTGCCCTTTGAAGCTGCTGTCTAAATTTCAAGTTGTTAGTACAACGGTTCTGGAGTTTTAAGAGAGACGCACTCACAGTCAGGCATACAAACTCATCATTTTGTTATTATATAGATAAATTTTGTATTCATGTACAAGTTTAAATGTATTTAGATCGAGACAAAATCATTTTTTTTTAGCAAATTCACCATTGTTTGAAATTTTACCCATTTAAAAAATTGAGTGATTGCCACGGGCAGCTAGTTTTAAATTAGGATATTTTCCATTTTTAATACTAAAAAAGAAATACATGCTATACCTAAAATACTAATTTTAAAAAAAATCAGTCTTTACAGGAATCTAATGTTTAACAATTTAAAAAAATGAGGTTTGTTTATGTATTAGAAGTTTTTATTTATTTCTTGGTGAAACAAATAAAATAAAGTTATTTAGTTGAACACCTTTCTAAATGTCGCTTTTAATTTACTTACAGCCAGTCGATTGCACTGTGAAAGTGAGTCTTTCAAGATGGACTTAATTTTGGACATTAACATACAAGTGTATCCCATGGAGCTAGGTATGTACATTGTTATTTAATTCTTGTTCAGGGAGTGGACAAAATAATGGATACACTTCTTTATTAATACATTTTTTCATATTTCTCCAGATGTGTTTAGATTATGCGATTTCTCACACTTTTCAATGTTTTTAAGCTTTTAGAGGTTTGAAGGACTGACAATATATATATATCAAATAACAGAGCAAAACCCCGTTATTTCTGTGGGAAAATAGTCAAAATTACAGGAAAGAGACAATAATCTGCATTGACTTTTTATTTAGTACTAAATGTTGAAGGCAGCCATCTCAGCCCCTCCCCAGGGTTGGAGGGGGAGACACAAATCCCGTCTAAACTGACGGAGTTTAGTTAGTAATCATAAAACACGAATAGCCACGCAAAAACCATCGGTCCTGCGTTTTATAGGGTAATTAAAAAGTGTGAAGAGGCCAGTCAAATTGCATTCCTTGTATTCCTACGCCTCATCGCAAATAATTTAATACTCATAGAAAATCGTTTAATCTTTCCTTATATGGAAGTGAAAGATCTTAAAATAACTCCTCTTTTGAAATATAAATCTAATTATAATTCATTGGCTTGTTTACAGCCTTGAAGTCCCAAAATAGAATATCTGTACTCTAATTTTTAACTAAGAAATTTTATGAAAATGAATAAGTTTCAATGCTTTTATTAATACAAAAATATTTTTATAATTTTTGTATCACAAACACACGCACGCATATATATATATATATATATATATATATATATATAGTGTTGACCAAAAGTATGGACATTTTTTGAAAGTTTCATGTTTTTCAACTTTGTGTGCTTGTAGAATATATTAATTTTCACTTAAATACAAACGTTTATATATCAAATTGAGATAAATTAATGTAGAATTTAATAATTAAAATATCTGTATTACAAAAAAAGTTTTGCTCATTTTAGTAGAAAAAACAAACACAAATCGTTTTGAATAAGGACGTGTTTTGTAATAAAAGCGTACTAGCCAATCACAAACACTGTTCTTAGGACCAATCAAATGTCTGTAACTATAGTTTAGGTTATTTGGATGGTAAAAGAGTTATTGTTGTGGAAATATTTTGCGGAATGATGTATACTAGTACAATTAAATAGAGTATTGCTGTTTTTGAATATTTAAAGTCCTTTTTTTTTAATTAAACTAATTTTAAACAATGTCATCAACAAGAAGAACTAATTGGACATCTACCAAAAGAAGCCGAATTTGTCATATTGAGAAAAAATGGCCTCTATTATGCTGAAATTGCATGAAAAGTTGGTGGTTCAGTGACTTGTTCTGGTGTACGAAAGTTCTGTTTGCGTTATGAAAAAACGAAATCAGTGGAAAGTAAAGCCAAATCAGGCCGAAAAAAATGCAAAAGTGCTACTGCCGATAGAAAGAACAATAAGAAGAAGGTTATCAGGATTTGGACTACAAGCTAGAATTCCAAGGAAAAAACCATATTTAAATCAAAAGCAACGCGAAAAACGAGTTTAGTGGGCAAAAGAACACATTAAATGGTCAGAAAATCAATGGAAGCAAGTAATCTGGAGCGATGAGAGTAAAACATCGCTCTTTGGTAGTGATGGTAGAAAATACGTGAGACGTAGAGTAGGTGAAGCACTTCATTCTGATTGCATTGAAGCAACTACAAAAAACGTCATGATTTAGGCGTGTATGTCTGCAGATGGTGTGGACCGAATTCAAGTGATTGATGGCATCCTGAATGTCAAAAAATACATCGAAACTGTCCTGAAACCAAAATTGATACCTTCCATCAAGGATCTCTTCCCCAACAACGTACCATTTAGTTTTCAGCAGGTCCAGCTCCATGCGACACCGCAAAAGTATGCAAAGCATGGTTTCAAAATAAAGGCATATATATATTACCATGGCCAGGAAACAGCCCTGATCTCAATCCAATTGAAAATTTGTGGCGACGTTTGAAAATTCTTGTACGAAAAAAACGTCCATCCAATAAAAGACAACTTATTGAAGCTATAATTGATTCTTAGCACCATGTGATTACGAAAGATGTACTCCAAACACTCGTTCACTCGTTGAAAAGACGCTGTGAAGCTGTCTTAAAAAATAAGGGTTATCCTACTAAGTATTGATTGTGTAAGTATCACTTTTAAAAAAATGCAAATCTAAGATAGATCTTACTATTAGTTGCATAACTTTTTTTGTAATACAGATATTGTAATACTGTATTTATTATTAAATTCTACATTAAATTACCTTCAATTTGATACATAAACGTTTGTATTTAATTGAAAATTAATATATTCTACAAGCGCACAAAGTTGAAAAACATGAAACTTTCGAAAAATGTCCACACTTTTGACCACCACTGTATATATATATATATATATATATATATATATATATATATATATATATATATATATATATATATATATATATATATATATCCGTGAAATGCGTTTTTTTTTTCTATTTTTTTATATTTTCTTGACCTTCAAAATAGGGGAAGGAGTATAGATTAACCTCAATCTGGAAAGAATTGTATCAATAGTTTAGATAGGACGGTAGTCGAAAATTGTATGCAATTTTAGTTTGCAAAATAAAATTACTCAGCTTTTTGAAAATAGTTAAACTACTGAAGGATTTTATTAATTTTTGATAGGTTTGAAAAACACATTTTTTGTAATTAAAAATCCAGGCGTTTTTCAGAAATTTTTTTTTATTCGTAGACCTATGTTAAAATTTTCCCGAGAAATCGAGTTTTAACTAAACTACTTTCATCTAAAAATTTTATGTCTAAGGAAATATAAGACCGATTCGCACAAATTTTATATTTTGCCATATTAAATTCATTCTTTAAAATAATTTAAAATATTGTATACTTTACAATTCAAATTTTTTGACTATTATTAGGCAGGGTTTTAAAAAACCCAACCCGCCCGGGTTTTATTGAAAAAACCCGGGGGAAATTGGGTTTTATTTGAAAAAACCCGTGGGAAATTGTTTTTTTCCATTTAGTGCTCATAAACTTTAAAATTTTACTGTGAAAATATTTTTATCTATTAAATAGTGTTGTATAAGCTTAAAAATAGAAATAAATCCAAAAAGTTTATATGAAATGTCTATAATAAAATTAAAATAAGTTTAAATAATGCACTATCACTAATATATGTTTGAATCTTTATTGTTAAATACATAATGTTTCACAATTTGTAACTGAAGCACTATAACATATAAATGCAACAGTAGTCATCAACCACCGATTTCGGTCATTCGCCGTAACATATATGTTACAAATTTATAAACAATAAATAATTATAATCAGTAAAAACTAAAATTTCATCTAACTTTTACCTTTATTAAAATTAAACTGGAATAAACATTTAATGGTCTTCCGTGTTTTTATAATACGATTAATAGAAAGTGAAATTAAAATTACGTATATTTATAAAGAGTATCAGTTACTTGTCCCATTTTTTAAAAATTTAACCTTAGAAAAAAAAACTGCATTTTTAGATAAATTTCATATTTATAATTTCAAAAAACAAATTAATCTTAAAATTATAAAAAAAACATATATAAAAAATTTTAGCTGATTTTTTTAAAACTAGAAAATAAAACTTTAAATTTGTTAATTGTTGTTTAATGTATTACTTAATAAAAACAATTTTTTTGTTTGTTTTCAATTTTTTTAAACATGATTAAAAGAAACAAAATAAATTATATTCAAATGAAATCTTAAAAATAACATTTTAAAAAATCTTAAAAGTAATATTTTAATTTTTAGCTATTTTTTAGTGGTGATAAACTTTCTTGAAGTAGTTAAAATTTATCTGCACATGCTTTGAGCTAACTTTAAAAAAATGTCCATTTCATTTATTTATTATTATTATTATACAGCAGATCCAAAGTGTCTACATTACTCTCTTAGACGGTGATACACTTTTACGAGTTTTGTAGCTTTATCTATTCCTAATCTATTTCGTAGTTTACTCCACACCAAAACGAAAGTTGAAAAGTGTCTTTTGATAAAGACAGGGAATACTGGTGCTTGGTGCTGAGTGTAACGAAAAAAGAATTGGCAGAAATTTTGTGGAAGCTTGGAATCTTTTTTTTTTTTTTTTTTTTTTTTTTTTTGTCATAATTTTCCACGATTTTCGAAGAAAACTGTTGAATAACAGTGTAAAGCATCATTAATTTTGGAAAGTATTCTGGATCAGAAATTTTGAATGCCATAACACCTGGCAGAAATTCTGGATGTTGCTTAGACAGTATTCTGCTAATTGCTCTTGTTCATCATTTAAAAATTGCCTCCTTGTTTCGGGAACCTGGATGCATATGCTAATAAATGAGGTGGCTGAACAGTCTGATGAAATTTTTTTACAAAATGTTAATGGGTCTTTAATTTTTCAGACGATAGTAAGTCAATTCATATTTCAACAGCTTCTGAAATCGAAGTGTTTTCTGATTGAAGCTTTTTTAAAGCTTCAGAAACGATTGATATCTGTTTTTCCAAATTGATAGTTTATTGGTAAAGCCCAACATTATTTAATATTTTTGACATTATTTATATTTTTGACATTATTACTTTATTTAATATTATTGTTGGATTCATTTTGATGTTCAAGAGCAATCTCTTGATATTTATGGTAATTATTGGCAAAAGTTTTTACACGGTCACAATATGAACTCTACCTAGTATCATTTGGTAATTGAGGCATCAAGCACTTTTTTTCATTTGCCCATCCACGGGCTTAACTTCCACGATGTGTCCAATGATAGTACTATTAGGAGATGCTTCTTTTTCAACCAAATCTTAAAAAACCAATTTGTGAAAAAAAACCACTAAGTGGGTTTTTTCAAGGTGGGCCCACCCAATAAGACCCGGGCGGGTGTTTTCATAGTGGGCCCACTTGACGAACCCTGTTATTAAGTAATATAATAAAAAATAATAAATAATTATAAAAACTTATTTTTTGCAAGAAATTATCTTTCACGAACGAATTTTAGAATTGCGAGCAAATTTTTTTTTAAAAAGTTCTCAAGATAAGACGAAATACGCAGAAAGTAAAATTATCATTGAGGGGAGGGGTCCAGACTTTGGACCACTCTCCTGACCAAAATATAGGGGGCACTATTCCTTAGATTGCGGTTAACTCCTATATTTTGAGGGTAGGGAATCCAAATCCGTCGAAAAAAAATATGTTTATTCAACGAAAGTACGTTTTTGCGTCTGATTTCGTCACTTATAATATTGTCTGCACAAATTAATTAGCATATATGACAGGCCTGTGGATTCGGAGTCATGGAATCGGAGTTAGGCAGATTTTTGGCTACAAGTAGTTGGAGTCATAGAGTCGCTAGAAACACGTTGACTCCGACTCTAGTTTTTGTGGTACAGTTTGAATTTGAAATTAAAGTGGATTAAAAAATATAATGCGAAACTAAGTTAATATTTTTATTTATGGACTATATACATTAATTAATGTTTAATTATTTTCTATTTTATTGGCATATTAATAAATAAATAAAGAAAAAAGATCATTTTTCGTTAGACAATGAGATCTTGCAAGGATTAATATGTGTTGATCCAAAACATCGAAGTTTGTTGAATCACGGACATATTAAAAAGACAAAAAAAAAAAAAAAAAAAAAAAAAAAAGACAAAAAAAGAAAAGCCATCTATGAATTTTCACTAAGACTGAAATTATTCTCAGAACAATTGTAGCATCCAAATCAGGACAGTCAGACTGCAAACCTTGCAACTTAGTCTCTATCATCCTCTTTCAATGATGAATTAGATTTTGAGAAATATTTGGATAATATTAAAAGGGCTAAGGCAAAGGGAATAAAAATAAAGAACTAAGAGCCTTTAGAAATAAAAAATGAAAAAAATACAAAGATTTGTACACAGCCCTTGAAGAAATAGAGAAATATGATTGCTCCTTACAAGACATATCTTTTAGAACTTGTTTATACAAATCTATCCTGAAAAGTTAAAAGAAGTACCCCTAACTCCTACTAACAGTAACTCCCACTAGATAGTAACAGCTCTAACTCCTACTTAAATTAGCGGGGAAGTACTATTCACAGGTCTGAATCGGAATATCAAATCTGAACTACGGTCCTCTAATAAAGAGGATCTTTCCGAAGCTATACTGTTTCTTAGAAATTACTAATGCTAATTTTTCCGGTTCATAATAAATGCCTATTATTATAAATAATCTGCAATGCTATCATTTCTTTTTCCAAAGCATTTATTACTTCTTTTAATTTAAAAAAAAAAAAAAAAAGGTTTAACTCATGTGTTTATGTTAACATACATATGATGGAGTCTGAGTCGGTCACTTTCTCAACTTACTTCTCTGTCATGATATTTGAAAATCCTTTCGTTATTTCAAAAGTTTATCAGTGGTGGTCGTGGGGGGGGGGGGGAGAGTTCGTGCTCTGTACATTGTAAATCCACAAACATAAATATAAATTATTTTTTAATCTTTAAATTTGAAGTAAAAGGAGTTGTAAAATCCGCTTTGAAAGTTACGTTTATCAAAATCGAATGACTTTAAAATATAATCCGTTTTCATGCTACTTGTTTTAAATAACGTTGTTGAAATATTGAAATTTTTAAATAAAAGTTTTTTTTTATGCTTTTTCCTTCTTTTTCTTATTTTTTTTCTTTTTTGGTTTTTATACATTTTACGAAAGAAATGTAGGTATTATTCTGTATCGGGGAGGCTATAAAAAAATCGCCAAACTATTAACGACCCCAGAGATGCTTAAATTAATTATGGATAGCTATCTAATGTACTAATATTAATATAGGTGCTGTAGTAATAGTTTTTGAAGAGTAACCGATACGGAATAGTACCGAAATATGTATATAAATTAAAGGTTGCTTGGATGAATATGTATCACATTTTATAAGTTAATTTTATAAAGAGTATCTGATTAAAATAGAGTAATACCCAATGAATGAGCAAAGCAAGGTTAGATTGTGAAGCGATCCTGACTAATTCCAGGGTTTGGCGGGCTCTGTGAGAAGAGAGTGGACTCCCCTAGTTATATGTTCTTTTATCCATGTGAAGGTTTCATTCAGGTGGCATTTTAATTGAATATAAGTAATGTGTTATTTATTTATTTTAGGAGATAAATTCCGTCTGGTAATTGCTTCTACTCTAAAAGAAAGTGGCTTACCCGATGATGGTGAGTGGAATAACATCGGTGAAGGGGGTCCGTCACGAGCTGACTCATTCGAATATGTATGTTATGGGAAAATATATCGTATAGAAGGAGACGATGGTGCATCAGAAGCTTCGAGACTGTGAGTATACTTGCATATGCGACAAATGTTTGCATTCATTATTTTTCTATTTTTTTCTGTCTCAAAATTTTTTTTTTTCTAGCCATTTAATAAAATCATGTTTTTATGTTGCATATTTCTTATCAATTATCTAATTGCACTAAGTCTTAGTTCATAAGCTCAGCTCAAAGATTTTTTATTTTTTTTATTTTATCTATTGCTAAAAATACGAAATTTTTCTCTATAATCTGGATCAAAACATTAATTCTCAACAATCATCGTTTTGTAATTTGTTTCAACTAATAGGCAATCTACCATCGTTTTGTAATTTGTTTTAACAAATGGACAATTTCACATGCAAATGTGTGGTACATGTGAGGAAAAATTGTCAAAATTTGAAGTGCTCATAACAATAAGTAAAACCTTAAAAACTGTTTCCCCCCCCCTTCTTTTTCTTGCCTTAATTCATTTATTTATTTTTTGTAGTTTTTAAAATGAATTTTTTTATACTATTTTTATTTATTTTCTCGAGGGTATCAGTCATAGCATAATATCAGTATATGATGACTGGTTTTATAGACTTAATTAATTATTAAATTTTTTAAGTACTTATTATCTATTACTGTTAGTTTGTTGAGCAATAGTTTTAGAAACATTTGGTGTTTCAGCACACTAATTGTGCTTTCATAAATAGCTATAATTAGCTATTTTCATGATTTATCATTTATTCAGGTATCTAGAATAAGTACTTGAATAAATACTTGATAAAATATTTGATGCAAATATAATTTATGAAGGAAAAAAAGGCTTATTGCCGATTCAATTTTTATATGGATTCTCTTGCTCTTGGGAGGCCCTTGAAGAAATCTCAATTTGTTTGTCTGGCAGTCTAATTAAAAAATTGTGTCAATCATTATTTCATAAAAAATGCCAACAAATTTATTTACCTATATTTTCTCAATTTCAGTTAAGAACTTAATTTGAGTTTTTTTTTTTTTTTTTTTTTTTTTTTTTTTTTTTTTTTTTAAACTAAGAAAGAAAACATTAAAATGCAGCATACTTTTGTTTCATAGCTTTTGCAAAACCAGAGAACACAGAGAGTTATGGGATGAAACGGTCAGTTATACATTTCCATTTACTCTTTCAAAAATTTAAAGTTTTAAACAATTAAAAAATCCTAATAATAATAATGTAGAGCATTTCTTTTTAAGCTTTTTTCAAAATATGCTAAACATTACAAGGAACATTTCTAAAATAAAAAATAAAAAAAATTAAGAAACTAGCGCAAAATCAAGTAATTTTAGAACACTATAAAATATTCAAATTAATTTCATATTTATTAAAAAAGTACTAAGATGCACATTAAAATCATTTTAGGTACAAAGAAAAAATGGCCATTAGGTGATGACTGGCAAATAATTTTTTTTAATCGCCATTTAAGCTTAGTCATCCTGTGTCGGCCAGTGACGACCCTTAATTTTGCCTGATACAGATAGGCATATATAATTCCATTTTACATTTTTTGTAGTATGTATGTTCTTTTTTTTTTTAAATTCAAGCATACTTAGTGAAGATTTAGTTCTTAATACAATCTGAGCAAAATATGTATATTTGCCACATTTAAAAAAATTTTTTATGCAAAAGAAAAATATTTTTTTAAAAAAGGGGGGGGGGGCGTACCTTTTTTTAAGGATCTGATTTTTTTTAGTCAATCAGAAACAAAATCTCTGTCTCATTGAATTCTTGCTGATATTGATTAACAATTATGATTTACAGGTATAATTAAAGTGAAATAGTGGTTTGTGATTTAAGCTCATTTGGGAAATATTTCATTATTGATTAGTCTGTTTTAATCAGTATAATTGATAACCTACGATGATTCGTTCGCTCGTTTTTCGTTCGCATAGATCAGTGAGGAATGATATTTTTTCCACATTTTTAAAAAGTTTATAATGTATCAATTTTTAGTTTCGACTTAATTTAAAGGGTTTGACTACTCTAGAAATTTAAGAAGAAGAAAAATTTGAAATCCTCGATCTTAGCATTTCAACAAAGATGTTGCCAACAAAGAAAAAAAAAAACTTGAACAGCTGACAGTTCATATACGTTTAAAAGAGCCGTTACATGGAAAAGTACATTTTTATTGTTAGGTAATATTGAATCTTTTTCCGATCAAATATTTTCCTGTTTTGACTCTATTAGGAAATATTTGTGTGTTAAATTTTAGAAATTTGTTTTAAGATTGAATTTGCTGTCTAGATTTAACAGCATGAATTTTCTTCTTTTTTTTTTCCTTTCTTTTTTTTTGTTGCTAATCTGGGGTAAGCCTTCAATCACCCACATCTTGAAGAAAGGAATTTAGTGCCGTATAAACAAAATCCATTCTCATTTCTGTGTTTAAAATGTCGTCAAAAGAGTAAGTATTTGCCATCAAAACCGTGGAGGATATATACCTGATATACAGTTTCATACATAACCATATGCTGTTAACTTTATGAAATCAAAATTACTTCTTGCGTGAATTTTTGAAGACACTCTTTACAAGTCTCTTCCTCCTAAATAATTTTGGATTTAGACTGAGGCTCTTATTCGAATTTCTATCTGCTGTACTGAAATGCTACGGAGAAGTAATGTAGATTTATTGGAAATTTTGCTTCTGGCCAGAAGCTAGTAATCGAAGAATTATGTGAGTGGATGCATTAAAAGGAAAATCGTTATTTGCGGAGGTGGAAAAATTGATTTAAAGAAAAATAATAATAAATAAATAAATAAAATAAGTAGTCTCCGACAAATTTCCGATGCGTGTGTTGCCCGATTGTTTTCATCTCCAATTCCTACTGTCGCGCATAGTTTGTGTCTCTTCTCGTGCCAACTATCTTTCTATTCTGGTGTTCTTTCGGCGGAGGTCTTTGTTTCCGGGACACGATCTCTTTTTTATTTCTCCCTCATTCCACCTTACACAACTAAAAATCTCTCTCTTATTGTTTTGTTCTCTTTGCTCGCGAGCTTACAATCGATATGTGTGGTATAAATTGTGATGGGATTTATTATGAGCTCTTTTTCGCACTTCAACCTATCACCAATTGATCTGGTTAGAGCATATGCTTGAGGTAAGGTCATTCTTGTAACTTTAGTTGAAAACATGCCTAAAAGTCGTGTAACATCAAACTATCCCACTAAAAAAGTTGTCGCTTTTTTTAATGTTCTTTAGAAAAATTTAAAAAACGTTTAATGGTTAATTAATATCTTTATAATGTCCTCCGTCAGTTTTCTTGTTTGTTATGGATCCTTCTTAATGCCGAGGTGATTGAACTCCCGAATCTTGGCAAATTGTAAACGGAAAGTTGGTATTCTCAGTTTTTTTTTCTATTTATTTAAAACAATTGAATGATGAAATACGATGAACCGAGTATTTTTTTTAAACGTACCAGACCATATTACCATGTTTGTTGATTGTTTGCAGTTGTTATCTTAATGTTTCAAACTCAGCTCATCAAAAACGATTATAAAGATAATCGTGACATTATCTTCGAGATTTACAGTTATGATTGTAGTAAATCTTGGCTTTTACGAATTAGTATATCGTAAAAGCTATTAGCAACTATCTGTTTTTTTATTTTATTTTTTTTAAAAATTTTTAATTTTATTATTTTTATTTTCCGTCCTTTTAAACCGTGTGTGTGTATATATATATTTGCTTCTCTACTGAGAAAGAATAGTAAAAGGTGGAAAATTTTAAAAATCAGCGGTTCCCAAATTTTTCGGCTATGAAACCCTAAACGATCCAACATTTTTTGACGAAATGCCTACCTAAAAAAAATTCATTAGCAGCTGTGAATATGCTAAAAAAATTTGTTTAATTAATTTGAAACATTTAATGGGCAGGAGGAAATTTTTTTTCAATGTTTTATCAATAACAATCGAATAATTTTCATATTATGCAGTTAAATTTACGGGTCAGTGCAGTTTTTGTCTTATGTATAAGTAGAAATTGAAAAAAAAAAAAAAAAAAAAAACTGAATTATAGTTTTGAAAAAGAACTGTTATAAACAATGAGAATGGTTATCAGAGAAAAATAATTCTTCATAATCGAATTTGGTCTTTTTATTTTGAAATTTAAAGCTTGATGAGAAATACTGATGAAATTACTTATTTTATAAATGAATAACCTTTTCTCAATTTTTTCAATATATTCTTATTGGAAAATTTTGTTATTTTAAAATTTTTTTAAATATTTTTTCCTTTGGTATTTTGCTTCAATGATTTCATATAAATAGCAGAAACATTAAATAAATAATAGATTATGGGTTAAATGCAAACATAGCTATAGGTTTCTAAAATTATTACTGGTTTAAAAAAAAGACCTTTTGGGATCCACTGATCTATAAAAAGAAAATATTTTTCCCGCTTTAAATAAGACCAAGTACCAAACGATGTAGGACTAATAGCTTAGTTTTAATAATTTACTATACAAGAAGTACAATGTTTAACTCATATCTATTTGCGCAGATGACATTTCTATCTAGACAAAGGAATCAAATAAAACAAAACACGAGTCAATGGGCTAATTGTTCAAAAGTTGTAATGGTTCTTTATTTATACTTAAGTTTTATTATTGACTTCGTAACTTTTGACTTAGTTATCTAATTGCTATCTAGACAAGTGAGGTAATATTTCTTCTGTATTTTTTTTTTTTACGCCGATTCAAATAAAACCAAGTTCAGTTTGGTAGGACAAATACTTTAGAAACTATAATTATTTTATGTTCAAAAGTACGCAATGTCTGACTTGTATTCAGAATTTGCGCATAAGAATTGTTATCTAGACAGCCTTAGTATTATTTCCTATGTATTGTTGTACGCCGTATCGAATGAGACTAAGACGAAAGTTTAAAAGTTCCTGCGATTTTATGTATAAAAAGTACTTGCTATTTTTGTTCTGTATTTCTTTACACTTTTCTTCTAAACTATTTATCCCATGGACTCGAATTTAAATACACAATTAAAGATGCATAAGAAACAATTTCCGTTGTCTAGATAGCTCTGATATAACATTGTAAAAAGAGTACATTAGTATATAAAACAAAAGTAATAAATTTAAGCAAAACAAGCCTGAGTCATGAACTTTTAGTTCTATTGAGTCGTGTTTGGTTTTGTTCGATAAATCACATATGAAACAATATTTCATTTGTCTATATAGATATGCCAGATGCGTATAAGTCAAACAATGTACTATTTGTACATAAAATCATTTTAAATTCTAAGCTATTAGTCCTACTGAATTTTATTTTATTTTATAACTGGCTTTAAACAGCCGATCCAACCCTGAGTTTCGACTACTAATGTTCAGCTCCGTAGCCTTGTAGTTTTGAACTCAGTCCAGAAGACAAATGATCAAGTATTGGGAGAAATCTGCCTTCATGGAGGACTTTTTGATTGAACTAAAACGTATCATTTGCGTTATATGGAGATGAAAACCTCCCACGGTTAGCTCGATGGCAAGGGGACTCTTAACCCATGATCCGCCAGCCACTGAGAATAATGTATGTCAGCACTGGTCGGTGTAGCCGGGAGCAGAATTCGTATCGACCAGTCATCGCTGGGATACGAACCTGGCCCACCTTATCGGGAGGCGAGTGCTCTATCGTCTGAGCCTCCATGACTCACCGAATTGTATTTTATATTATAATCGTCGTTGAACAGCCGACCCAATTTAGGTTTTACAGCTACTAATATTCAACGAAATAGATTAATAAAATTTTTAGTACATTTTGCTACAATTATCATGAAATTTATATTGATTCGTAAAATCTACTGGATTTTTTCCTATCCGTGTTGGCAGCTATGTAAAATTACTTTTCTAGATAAAAACGAAATCACGGATGATTTCTCCATGAGTACTTTCTTTAAGAAACTATTTATGATTTTGTTTGATGGATACCACGCTGCGTTCTGGTGCTTCTCAACTGAATAACTTTTTAAACATGGAAAGAAAAAATTTTTGTCGAACTCCCGTAATGGCTAACTTCCTATGTTTCCTCTTTGTCATTTATCATGGATTAAAAAATTAAAATGAGCCTCTTGAGATCTGAAAATATTTACTTTATGTTTCTCTCGTTATTTTTTTAGCTTGACATCAGTTTTCGTTTATTATAAACTTTTACCATTTCCTTTGTTCTGTGAATTCATAATACACTACACGTTTATGCATTTAATTAAATTTTATATTTTCATAGTTTCTACCCTTGATAACAAAATAACTTGATAACACTATTAATTTAAATTAGTTTATTTCCCCCTTTTCCGCCTAAATTAATTCTATACATTTTCCATGATCATATATTTTCATTTTTAAAATCTGAACCTAAATCCTGATGTATCATTCTTATACATTTTTCACTAGTATGGGGGCAATTTTTTTTATCTGATTTATAAAAAATTTCTAATCATTTTTGTTTCCAGTTAATTTTATCTTCATTTTTTTTCTGTTATTTTCATTAAGTATAATCCAAATGCATTATCTTCTCAATATTTAAAAGAGAGATTATGCATTGTATTGTTCTGCTTTGTTATCCTCTTGCACTGAATACTTCTATAGATGATAAAACTCCCCATATCCAACGAAATGAGGGCGGTTCTCTAAATGAGCTGGCTCATTTCACAATATATAAAGAATATTATCAGTTACCGATAACCTATCGTTTTTAGAATTCGCTTTCTGCTTCTTGCATGGTGGTTCGTGTAAATATCGATCTCAAAATCAATTTATATATTCCAGTGAATTTATAGGTACGTGTTTTCTGTTTATAATCGTCAAAATTTGTATAATGAAAATGATATCAAATATTTTTCCTTTAACTCATTTTATGTAATTTTGTCTGTCTTCTACGAAATTTTATTTAACATATGAAATTAAATAGCATGTATTCTTGAAATTCATATGCTGCACGAAAAACGTTATTAGAATAAGTACAGGCATAATTTCTTTTTTTACCGCTATTTCTGTTGTAACTCATATTCTATTGTAACTCATATATATTGTAACTCATATCATATCATTTTCGAGGTCAGTTTCAATCAAATAGTTATTAAAATGGAGATTTTTGTTTAACATTTCTTTTCTAACTTTTGATACTTTCTAGCTTAAATTGTAATCTTCTTATGACGAACAAACTGTTTACCATCTTTATAATTTTATATTATCTTTTTAATTTTATGTCTAGCAAATTTAATTATTACTGTTGTATTTTTTTCCCTGACTTCTGTTTGGCGTTGCACGGGCAAAATATAGTTATTCACCAAAAATTTGCATCTCTCATTGAATTTATTTTTTATGTCTTATTTTTTTACCAATTGTAAAACACAACGTTGAAAGATATATTTATAATTTTAATAATAATCATATGTTAATCATAATAATCATAATAATCATATGAAAAATTTTAATAACATTTTAAACAATGATATGAATGTTAAATAGCAAAATTCGAAATCTTAACCTAATCGGTCGAAAAGTTTTCGAGAAATGTAAGTTTTTGAATACAGTTTTTTTAAAAATTCGTTGCTCAGATACTATTTTACTTACTTCGGCTTAACTATTAGGATCATATTTTGCAGAGTGCGGATACACCAATTATTTGAGTGTCCAAAATAAATAAGTAAATAAAAAAATTTAAAAAAAAAATGCCTATTCAGAGGGAGTACAGTTTTGTGTCTGATTACGTAAATGTAACTGCAAATATGGTATGCAGATTAAGAGTATTAACTAACTTTGCATATTAATTGTACATTTAAGGTCAAACCCTCGAACCATTAATATTGTATCTTAGAGCGTATAAGTATTAACATAAGATGAAATGCTCTTCAGTGTGTTTTATTTCCTCTTTTTTTTTTTCAATGCATAATAATGTAATTGTATACATGATTTTTCTTACGGTTATTTCTTTTTTTTCTTTCCTTTTGATCATTTGTTATTTAATTTTTAATCGTGTTCTTAGAGTATTAATAAGTCGCTATTTTTTTGTCAGGATTATTTTTAATCTTGTTTTAAGACTATGGGTTATAATTTGTTTGATTATTCACTCAATTTTAAGATTCCCATGCTACCAAATTTATCAAGTTCATCTCTTTGTTCAAATAAATAACTTTTTTCAAATTAGTTGCAACTTAATTGAGAATCAGATATGCAACTTGTTATATCAAATTTTTTTTTAAAAAAGTTAAAGTAATAGTATATTGATTCATTTTACGAACATCTTGCTAACAAAAACCGTCTCTTAATCTTTACACAAATTAATAAGAAAAATAAATCATGTTTTAAAAAATTTATGCATACCTAAAAGCTTAAAATAATTATAATAAGCTCTAAAGCTTATAGTGGTTCTTTGGCACACGTTTGTTATTATAAAACCTTATAATCATTTATTGTTTTTCAACTATTACTAAAACGACTGTTTGTTATGGCTCTTTTTATAGCCAATGAATGAATGGAACTGAAAAAAAAAGGAAGTGAATCAGGGATTTATTGGAATATTTTTCTTGCGATTTTATAAAAATTTGGAGCTTTCGACTCACTTTTAAGAACTCCATTTAATAACAAAAGCAATATTTTGAACAGATCGTTGTAGAAAGTTTTTTCATACAATGCAGCCACGCATTATTAATGTGTAACATACTTAGCCATGCCATTCCTTTTTATTTTTCTGACGGGGAAATAGAATTGTGTTCTTGCTTTAGAAAGGACAATAAAAATTTTAAATTTCGAATGCTTTTGGTGGTTTATTTATATCAAACATTAAAATTATGTATAATTCATGATACATCTGAATTATTTAAGCTAGGGTTGTGATTTTAGACGCCCAGTACAGGTTTTGAAACGGACACGTGTGATTTATTATTCATGATTGTGTTAAAGTGTCCAAAACTTATAATTAAGATAGTTAAAGCATTTATAACTACATCTGTCGTGAATTTATTGCATATAAAAAATAGATATCGAACTATATTTTTTACTGATCTTTAATTTTTATTGTATACCTAATGAAATCCTACTATTGAATGCTTTTAAGGAGATAATAGATTTTAAGATATATAATTATATCGAAGATTCATTGCATGAACTCAAATAATTTCCAAAACTTTTTTCGTCAAGTTTATTATTTGTATTTAATTTTTTTAATATACGAGTACTTCAAAGAAAAGCTCCCAATTCAAAGTTACAATTTTAACCTTATTCTTAAATGCACTGCATTTTTCACATAAAACTACACTGAAATATCTAGTTCTGAACAATTCGGGACAGCCGGATAAAAACCAACCCTTTTTCATTAATTATATTTGAAAACATGGATTTACATTTCATCATAGTTAAATTAATAAGTTATGTTAAATCTCTGTTGAGGGCCATTATTTTATCTCTTAAATATTTTTAAATTTTAGGTTTAATAGATATTTTTGTTTGCATATGTATTTAAGGGACTATAGTTAAACATTATTTTTCTTTCAAAACATTCATTAAAAAAACATCGTTAAATCATCATTTTAAAGAGTTAAGTGAAAAAACCTCCTAAGTGACATTTAAAAAAAAAGAAGAAAAAAAAAAAGATTTTTTAAAGAAAAGATTTTATTTTCCTCTTATATAACCATCTATATAATATTAATTTATTTTGTCAAGTCTTTGAATTTTGCAGTGGATGAAGATACTAAGTGACAATCCTTTAGGGTTTTCTGAATGGAAGAAGGTATTGGCCAACAAACAGATTTAGCTTAAAAAGTCTGTCTTTTGGCAGAAAATTTAAACGCCAAAAAAGGCAAACGCTAACATGTTTAAATGAGTTATGTTAATTTATAGATTTTGTCATCTAAAAGAAATAAAGCCAAGGCATAATCTTCATATCCTTTTTCCAACTCTTATTGTAAACTAAAAGCTAATTTACTCAAATTGATTGGAATGTCACTTAGAACCTTCGTCCACTCAGCTCATCATCAACTGTTATTTTTTAACATTTATTTGTTGAATTATTAAATGTTAATTCGCGTTTTATGATTAATTTACGTAAAACTCTACTAACTTTTTGTTTCTAAAATTTTTCTTAAAAAAGTTTTTTTTATCTATTTGTTTTAGATTTTTTTTTATTTTTTAAACTATGCATAGTTACCTTTTTACTCTTTTGAGATTAATAAGAGAAATGTCGTTTTTCGAATTTAAAAATTTCAGAAATAATTTATTTTTTTACGTTTACTTTTTCATTCATGCCCATTTACATATCAGTTTGTTACAACAAAAAAAATTACTTTTTAATATAAGTTGTTGCTAACGATAACTTAACTACGTGGTAAATACAGTGCTAAAAAACAATACAACAATACAATAACCCAAGCTTAAGTACAATGTCTGGACCAGAAAGCAAAGGATGACAAGGATGGATGGTAACAAATGGAAAGACTGGAAGATAAAGTCAGCTGCCGTACCTCCGTTCCAGAAGTGCGTTTACATTAGTGTCTTAAGAAATCTGTAAATGCATTTTCTGGAATGTAAGGTGCGATTGCCGCATCCACGAGAAGATATCTGTTGGGCTGCGGCAGTGGTTGCTGGCAGTGTGGTTAGCTGGTTGTCTGGCCTATTCTGGAACAACCACTATCCTTATTGCCTCAAACCACAGCTTCATACCCGACGGTGGACTGCAACATCCTAAGCTTGGGGCTCCAGACGTTGGGAACCAATGTTTTGTGTACGAGAACATCAACTCTATGATTTGAATGATTATCCATGAATCAAGCTGCAACCAGATTGTATTCAATCAGCACCATCTATATGATATGCATCAAAACTGCTTCCCCCAATCTTTTAAAAAGATAGTAGAAAGTTATAAATGAATAGGTGATCAAAGAAGGGTATAGCTGCAGTTGTAAACGGATTTTTCATTAGTTTCAAAGCTACTTTTGATGCATATGATTGATAATAATTTGAGTTTTAATTCCTCTTATTTTTCATGCTTTGCTTGTTCTGCCAAATTTTTTTTTGAAGAACTATAATTTATTGTACTGTAGGCTGGCTTACAAGAAGTATCAGTGAAGCAAATGTACAAATGAAGATGTTTTTGGTTATTTTATTTATGTTCTTCTTATATTCCACCTTTTTTTTCTTTCATTTTACAGTGCAGCATATGTGTCTTTTGGAGGCTTGTTGATGCGATTGCAAGGTGATCCGAATAATTTACACGGATTTGAAGTGGATAATCATGTGTATTTACTTCTTAAGAAACTAGCCTTCTGATCATTTTGTATGATTCGTTTTGTAAATAAACATCATTCATTTTTTAAATAAGTACTTTCTTGATTTTTATATAAAATATTATTATTATATTTTTTTTTACAATACTTTTTGGGATATATGTTTATATACTTTAAAAATATAGCACTTTTGTACTTTAAATGTTTTTAAAATATAATTCTGTAAAAAAATAATTTTGTTTTCACTGTTTCAAAGTTTTACTCTTCCAAACCCCTTAATGTAAAGTTTATCATTATTTATATTCAAGCTGCTCTAATTAATTCTTAATTCACTCACTAAATAAATTATACAGACTTATATCATTAAAAAAAAAAAAAATTCTACTAACTGTATTCTGGAGAGAAAACTTGCAACATGTCCTATGATTAAGGTGCATTCTAATTTAAAATTTATGTGCTTAAGAAAAGTTTTAAAAGTATAAAATTTTGGTTTCAATCACTGATATTAAAACTTACCCATTGCAATAAGAAAATAAATTGACAATACAGACTTTTTCTTATCTTGTTAAAATATTTTGATAATGTATAATGAAAGTAATAACATCATTTCTGACCAGAATATCACTTGTTTCCAATTGCATTGTCCGATTTGAAATCTAGGTTCTACCAAGCAGCATGATTAATGCAACTAGTCTGTGTAAACCACAAAAAATGTGTATTATGTTTATGGTCTATTTAAAACTCATATAACCATATTTTTAATGATTTTGGCTGGTAAAAAAAATCCCACTCACTCCTTCCTTAGCTGCTTACATAATATTAAAACAGCCTTTAGTGGTAGATTGATTTTAGGTTATACTCCATAGCCATTAAGCTATCATTACTAAATTAAATATATATTCAAAATATTATTATATCTATCTAAAAAGTATCTCAATATTACTGAAACAATATGCCCTAATGATTTTTAATGTTTAGAAAAATAAAATATTTTAATTTTAAGTGATCTAACTAGTTTTAAGAGAAAAAAGATAAGAAAAATTAGCTCATCAATTTGCAGTTTATGAAGTTTTAACTATCCACTGAAAAAAAAAAAAAAAACTAAAACAATTGTAGTTTACAGTTTTAAAAAATATAAATAAATTATAAATAAAGAAAAACCGTTAAAAGTTTTGAATTTAAAATAATTTTGAATAGTTAACTATTTTGAAAATTGTTTACCAGCAATATAAGAATTGGTTAATAAATTTAAAAATAAATAATTTACAAGCATTTCAAAATTATCAATATTTTTTAATTTATGGATTTTTTGGATAACAGAAACCAAAATTGGTTTTTAGGGTACTGGACTGGTTTTTAGGGTGAACCCTTGAAAATTACTTTAAAAAAATATTAAACATATCAGACTTAAATCTTCATTAAGTTATAAAATATGTGTATAAAATATTTACAAAATAGTATAAGACAACTTAAGCAGAAAAAAAGGGACTAAATACATAATTTAAGTGAAAGGAAGAAAGAAATACAGGTAAAAAAATTGAGCAAAATGTTGTGATAGTCTGAAAGTGCATCATAATTTTCTATTGAGGATTTATTATCAAAATACTAATTTCATAAAAATAAAAAAAGATACTACCTTAGAATTTTTTTTAATACACACATTTACAGTGCAAAGATGTTAAAAAAACTGGTTTAATTGCAACTATTATTATTTACAGATACTATCTAAAAGAAATCATACAAGAAAATAGTTTATAATGCACATCCAATTAAAAGAGATAAAGGCATTTGTTTATGAAACTTTTATAGTAGAAACTGATGCTTATAATCAGAAATAATATTGATTGTTTTACTCATTGAATGTTAGTCAGTTTATTAAACAAGTAATATTAATTACAAATTAGAAAGTAAATAACAATTGAAAAAATTATTTTTTAAAAGATTAATGATTATTGATTTTATTTATGAAAATATGTTAGGATGAAAAATGATTATTAAATATTCTTATTCAAAAGTTGTAGTTTTATTTTTAAAATACACAACATTGAAACAAAATATTATGACAGTACAAAAAATATAATACTAAGAGTGTAAAAAAATTAGTAAAACAATAAATAGGAATGAAACCATTATATATTTGTACACATAAAAACTTAGTCATGAGAGACTAGAACACAATGGTAAACTTCTTTACAATTTTTCTTCAATACCATCGCTTTCAGTAACAAGTGCTCTTTCCAATATGACACGTCCTTCTTTGTAGCGTTGGTTTTCTTCAGTAGCAAATTCATATACCCAACCTAATTTCGTATCACAACATTTACAGGAGACATCTCGTACCATATGGCGACCAGTCAACATAACCCGATCTTGTACTTCACTGATAATAAAAATCACGATAAGCACATCTTAAGAAAAATAGTAATTTACAGTAAAATGAAAAATAAATAAAATTAATATTTTAAAAATTTTATTTTGAATTTTAAAAATATCATATAAGTACTAAAAATGGAACTTTTGTAACGAATCAGTAAAGAACCTCTATGTTTTATGAATTGATACATATAACCATAGAAGAAGAGGGTATTAAACAATGCTTAGAGTAACACTTAAAAGTTTTGTAAGAAAATTAATCTGTTTTTTCTTAACATTGTTTTTAACTTAAAAAGTATTTTATACTCTTAAAACTTATTAAAATAACCTGAAAAATTCATTTTTTACAACATGATATAGTTTAAAATATTTTAGGATTATCTTAAAATTTTTTAGAATGAGCTCTGCAAGGTTAGATATGCACCTCCTCAAACCACTCTAAAAGCCTGAAGAAGTTTTTATGTAATTTTTTAACTTGTTAAACAGTGGATCTCTGTATATAATTTTCATACTCATAGGAAAAGTATATGGATCCCAGATTTATTTAATTTGTTAAGGTGAAACTGATCAAGCAGTCATTCTTATAAATGTAAAAATAAGAATTTAGATTACTTGTAAAACCAAGTTAACAATGATAACCAATTTTGAATGAGAACTTTTTCTTTTTTTAATGTTGTGAAACTGATAATTCTTCCAGAACATTGGAAGAAACAAGTAGAAATTAGGCATAGGAAAAAACTGGGAGTAATAGAAGAAACTAAAAATGACCTTATAACTGTTTAGCAATAACTATTATTTTACAAAAAAATAGAGTTAAAATTTAAACAAATTAATATAATGCTGGAGAGTTTAAATTTTTTCATGCATATTTTTCTTTAAAAATTTAATTTACTTTTATATATAAATTTAAAAAATTTATATGGTGTTGTTCATAAATGATGTCCCACTTACACATTAGAAACAAGACAGTTTATTTTAATGATACATTTTCTAATAAAACTTTAGTCAATATGCTGTGGTTAGTGTCATTCTAAAAGCAAAGATTTAGATTGGTGAAGAATTTTTTGAATTAATAAGACAGAAGTTTTGTGAAAAATGACATAGATACATTACCGAGCTATTTAAATAGATATATATGAATCAAGTTAATATTTGTATAATATTAATTTAGACTCTCCTAAGTGCAAATTTTAAAAAATTTCAAAACACAAATTATTTACTTCCATTTTAAACATTAAAAATATATGGTAATCAAATAGATTATATATTTCATTATTAAATATGTTTAACATGGCACATGAAGAGCAATTATACAAAATTTTTGTTTTTGAGAATACTAACAAACATTTTATTATTTTACACACTAAAAATAATTTTAAAATTTAAAATTTTGTCTTATGTTTGAAAAACATAAAAACTGCTTTTATATAATCAGTAACATTTCTTTGAGTATTTCCCATACGGTGAATCATTGATTCAGTCTAGATCCAATCAAAACATCTTTTTTGAAAATAATAAACAAACAGTATTTTAAATGATGAAATGTAAGTAAAGACAGCTAATTAAAAATAGATATTGACTGAAACATCCAACTGTAAAAAAAATAAAATAATGACTGTCATTTTAATTTTTAACAATAAAATAAGTTTCTTTCTTTTTTTGCAAATAGGTCTGAAAATTTAAAACCAGCAAAAATCAGTATCACATACACATTGACTTGTTAACTACATCAAAATTTAATAAATGTGCCAATTATTGCAGAGTCGCCTTAGTCAAGGTTAGAATCTTAAAATGTTTTGTTTTTGTTTCACAACATTAAGATAATCCTGAACAAAAATGTTTTCATTTTATGTGATTCTTTGCAATGTTATAATTCTTTTAAGTTAGATTAAAAGTACCTTAATAACTATTATTATGATTTAATTTTAAATTTTACAACAAAAGGAATAAATTAATGTATTTATTTTGACTATTTCTTAAAAATTTAAAAAAAAAAACTTTAGTCATGTAAGAAATGTTTTAAAATTCAAATAATTAGGAGCAGTTTGTAAAAAGGGAAGTAAATGTGACACAAATATTCATAAGAACTTTTACCTATAAACAAGGTTCACGACTCGATTGAATAAAAATGCTCGACCAGTGGCACCAGTAAATCTTGTACTGATAAGTTCACTCCGATTTGTAAGAACAGTTTCACAGCTTGCACATAAAAACAATCTGGATCCACCAATATGTCTAAGGAAAAGTTTTCCCATACTTCTAATCTACAACAAAATAAGAGAATGGCTAAATTTTGAGAGAATAAGAGAATGGCAAAACTTATTACACTAATTTAAATTTTTAAAAAAAGACATAGAAAAGCAATAACCAAATTAGAAAAATAAATGTGAGTAACAGTAAAAAGCATTAAAATTTCGCTAACTTATATATTAAATTTTGTAAGCGAAAATTTTAATTATTTATTTTTAATAATTTCATAACTTTAATAATCATCTTTAACTTCTTTTATGAAAATGTTCAGATTAAATAGTATTCAACTAGGTTATTTGATCCTTTGTTTTTATCTCCTTTGCTGTCATAGTATAAATGTTTATTATTATGTGTGATAATCGTTTGAATCTTACCAAAAAGCTCTTGTTTAAAAAAATTAAATAATTCCCAAACACATAACATAAAAAAATTGGCAAAAATTATATGTTTTCTAAGCAAATATTTAAGTTTATTGAAATAAATTCTCCAAAAAACAAGCTAAGCAAAATTCGTCTGCGAAAAAAAAGAAATCTAAACAATGAAAATATAAATACTGAAAACGTTGCCAAATTTTCCAAACAAATGTCTAACCTTAAGAAAGCATTTCTGCAGGATCATTCCCACTGGATTCAGTCAGCTACTTGCGGTGATCATACGTAAGATTTGAAAGTTCAAGGAAATAAGTAATTTGATTGCAAATTTTTTTTTGCGATTCTAATGTCTCATAATTTGAATTTCAAAGAATAAGCAAAAATGATTTTGATTAAAAAAAGTAGTCAAAAAGCAGTTTTAAGTTTACATTTCGATACACATTTAATCGATATCTTTTTATTATTTATCCTCCATCTTGGATTCTTGAAACTTGAATTTTATTGTTATTGTTCAGTAGTGCGCATTAAAGAACGATAAAACTAATCCAAATTATGGCTGAAGATTTATCATCAAATTTACAGAGTTATCAACTTCAGTTACAACAGGTGATTATCTTATGATCTTTTAATTGACCTAAAATTATTTATATTGCATTAATAGTGTTAAGGTCTTAAGACTTGAGTGCAATCACGTAATTTAGTGTTCAGCAATTAGCTTAGTAAGCTTCAAAAATTGTTTGCACTAAGTAATTAAAAATCAACAAAGAAGAAATTTAATTCCTTCTTTTAATGTCTCTTCCTCATCATTTAAGTTAAATTTTTAAATTGGTCTCATGAAAACCATAAGATATTAAGTAATGGATTAAAAATTTTGTATTTTTAGAATTAGTAACATTCAAGCCAAAAAATTTGACATTTTCCTATATATTATTATTCTTCCCTGAAAGAATAAACTTTCGAGCATATGCGTTGAAAAACTTTCCACTTATAGAAAAATATGTATCTTAAAAGTAGCATGTGCACAAACCCTTTGATACCTCAGTGATGGTTGTTATTAATAGGTATAGATATGGATGTATCCCACATTCATTACATTGTTAAAGTTATTGTAAACTGTTGGTATTGGTAATATGATGATTGAATTTGGTTATGCCGATTTTGTCGGTTCTATGTTTTGATGGCTGTTCCTCTCCTGCCATGAAGATATTGGCAAGGGATTTTAGGCTATCATAAATCAATGAAAATTATTCACCCATGCTAGTAAGGGTTTGCTAATCTTGATTACTGTCATGGTTTTGCAATTTTTAACATACGAATAAAAAAATATATATCTTAAAAGTATATTTTGCGTGTGCAAAAACAATTTGAAACTTCAGTGATGGTTGTTGTCATGATTAGATATAGATATGGATGTATCCCACATTCATTACCTAGTTAAAATTATTGTATACTGTTGGTATTGGTAATATGATGATTGAATTTGGTTATGCCGATTTTGTCGGTTTTATGTTTTGATGGCTGTTCCTCTCCTGCCATGAAAATATTGGCAAGGGATTTTAGGCTATCATAAATGAATGAAAATTATTCACCCATGATAGTAAGGGTTTGTTAATCTTGATTACTATCATGGTTTTGCAATTTTCAACATTCGAAAATGTATTCACAGAATTATTTTTTAAAGAGTGATAATATTACACTCACAAATTATCATGCTATATTATAAATTTTACTATAAAATAGATGTAATTAAAAATTATCCTGTATATTCAGTAATACTATTGATACTTATTTCAAGATAAAGCAGAATCAAAAAAACTACAAGGTTGGGAATAGTCAAGAAATGACAAACAGCTGTAAAAAAAAACAATCCATAAACGACATTGATTTACAATAAAATCTATCTAAATTGAGCTTGTCAAAAAGTGACTCCTTAAATCACTTGTCGTAGTAATCAGAATAAGCTTGTGGTAATTCTCAGAATAAGATTAAAAAGTGGAAATGTACAGAAAAAAAGTGGAAAACGACGTGGATTTACGATGGATTCGTCGCGAAGTAAATGCCTCAGAAATTTTTACCCACAATTTGAAATTCGTGTGTCATGATAACATATTACATATAGGAGTTTGAAATACCATGTGTAAAAAGCCAAAAATATGATAAATAACAGTAAAAAATAAACTAAAACCAAACGACATCAATTATGACGGAATTGTTGCACATTTTAAGAAGTGATAACTGAAATTTGAACGTCCTTTTAAATCATATAAAAATATCAGAGGAAATAGAAGAACTATTACGTTTTCCAGAAAGTTTATGCCTATACATTATCTAGTATTGCTGGATAGGCATGGATTTTCAGAAGGACCCAATATCATCCGACTACAAGAAATTACAATGGAATCTTCATGAATCGAATGTTGTAATAATATCATTCATGTTAGAAACAGGGGTCTGTCCAGACATTTTGTGATAGGTCCGTTTTTGCAACATTGTGAAAAAATTATTCGTAATTTCTGAATAAAAAATAAACGGTAAGTCACATTCTTTCAACCAGGGTCCGCTTTTGTAAATTTATGCAAATAGGGTCCCATTGCAAAAAAACTTTTTCAATGAGTTTTTAAATTGTTAAGACACAAGATTGTGCTCAACACTGCAAAATTATAGTTAAAAAATTAAAATTTAAAAATAAACAGCAATTGCAGCTACTAAATTAGCGATGGAACATACAAATATTTGGTATTTAGCCTATACTGCTGAACGCAGAATATTCATTTCGGAAGAATAATGGGAGAAGCGTCTGCAGAAGATAAAATTTAGTTCGTTTACATCTGTCTTTCCCCCCCCCTTCCTGGGAAGGGTTTATTCGGTTAACAAAACAATAATGAAGATAAATAAGTTAAAACATTTTGTGAAGGGTCCGTTAACGGACCCAAATTTCTTCTAAACAGACCCCTGAGAAGTATCTATTGGTGTCCTCCCCGACCCCTTTTGTTATTTCTGTGGGGATCACACTGCAGAGCACTCCGTGGGGGTTCCTTGATTGAACGTTATTGGGAGACTCAAGGCGGAATGAGAATATTTTTTTTTTTCCCTTTATGTCAAATTCTCTGCCATTGGAAATAAAATATTAGAAGTATCAGGTTTTGAAAAATCATGTGAAAGGGAACGATAAAATGATAAGTAACTGCCGTAAAACCTATCAGAGAACAGCGAGAAATTAATATAGAATCTTCACCAATCAAAAGCATCAAATAGTGATAACTTAAGTTTGAATTTCGTATATCATATTAAACATATCAGTATTTAAGAAGCCACATAAAAGTGCCGAAAAATGATTAATGACTTCCGAAAAAGCAATTATTAAACGCCATGAAATTGAGATAGAATCGTCATGAATCAAACACTTTAAATAGTGATAACTCTTTCGCATTTCGAGAGTTGTAATAAGTATGGAATTATTATAAATATGGAATTTGAATTCTTCCTATTAAAAATATGGAATCTGAAAAATCATGTGAAAAGGGCTGATAAAATGATAAATAGCTTCTGAGAAAGATTATCATTATAGGACGTGAAATTGCAAAGGAATAGTCACGAATCGAATGCTTCAAAGTAGTGATAGCTCGAGCGCAAAATACGCATGTTGTAATTATGTATTAATGATGTCGAACTTTGAAAAAAACCATAGGGAAGCGGTAAAAAAACAACTAATCACAGCCAAGACGTTATTTATTACTGCCAGCAAATGATCGGAAAACCATATGAATTTACCAAAAAATCATTGGGACCTTTCCCTTTTCAACCCCTTTAATATGTTAGGATGCATAATTAGATTCACTAGGCATGTGAGGTGAAATATTTTAGTCAAGGGCAAACAGGGCGCCCAGTCTTGCAAATCCCGTCTAGAATGAACCCTGTTTATATTACGCAATGCAATTAATCACAAAGGACACAGGATTTCACAAAGGACAAAATTGATTTGCTATTTTAGTTGCAAACAGTTATAAGGTGTAACATATATTTTAAGCTCTTAAGATGTGAAAATCTACCCAGAAAAAAAAAGACTCATCTTTCCAGAAAAAAAAAGACTCATGCATGTGCATTGAGCAATTTTCACACGCTGATTTACTTATTTATAAAAAAATATATGTACTGTGTATTGCTGCAATTTATTGCGTAGATTTCTGTATTAGTATCTTGGTTAAACTAATCAAGTTTTGATTGAAGACATCCGAACAGTGACATAAGTAACAAAAATAAATAAATTTTAGAAAAATTAGTACGGAGGTGATAATAACCACCAAGCAAACTAGTGCAAAAATTTTCTAAAAATATTTTTTGTATTTAACAATTTCACATTTGTATGTAACAATTTCACATTTATTACACTTATGTTAACATTATAAACTGTTGATATTGGTTTATGTCAATTTTGTTAGCTTTATGTTCCTCTTCTACCATGAAGATATTGGCAAGGGATTTTAGGCTATCGTAAATCAATGAAAATCATTCACCCATGCTAGTAAGGGTTCAGTAATTTTGATTACTTAAGTATCATGGTTTTGCAATTTTCAACACCCTGTTATGTATTTTCAGGGTTTTCTTTTTCTATTAATTAAGAGTTTATTTTATGTTCTATTAACATGGAATACTGCTTAAATAAATCTTCAAAAACTGTAGATTTTATTTTTGTAGCTTTCCCATTATATTTATTTTAGAATTTTTTTTTTTTTCTATTGAGAAATTTTTAATCTATTTTAAATGTCTAGCATATTTCCAAAAAAATTTTTTTTTTAAACTGTGTGAAAAAGAAAATTTATTTCTGATTTCAAGGTTGGCAAATTACTTGTAGATTTAAAAAACGAGATTTCTCTCTTGAAATTGAGGGTTCTATACGACTTATTGAAATATTTGTTCTTCAATTTTTATCATATATTAATGTATATATTCGTATCCTAATGTATTGTTATATTTATGTCAGATATTTTAAAAGAAAAAAGATATTATTGGTTTTTCCAAGAATTTACTCTTTAAAAGCTTACTCTTTACATTTTTTCTTTTTTTTTTTGCAAGTTTAATAAAAAAAAAAAAATAAGGATAAGATGTTATTGCTTATAAATATATATATATATATTTATACTGAATTTGGCCAAATGCTATAGCATTTTATGTGTTTAGTATTAATAAAATGCTAAATATGTTTTATGAATACATGGTAAAATGATATATAATAAATACAATAACATTTATTTTAAAATTGTTCTGTTTTAGGTCGAAGCTGCTCTAACTAATGAACCAGATAGTGAAGAATTGTTAAAACTGAAAAAGGATTTGCAGGTAAGGTTTTTGTTTTTTCTGTTCTGTAAAACTTTATTTATAAGAAAAAACTTGTTGAATTTGAATTTTTTTTAAAAAAAAATTTTTTTGCTGAAAAAATAATTTGATTTAAATTAAATGTCAAACCAAATAATGTTCTTTTAACCCTGTCTTTTAACCTTTTTTTTTTTTTTTTTTTTAAATATATTTGATTTTTTTTTTATCTTGCATTAACAGTGTGTTTGCAATAAAATTTATAATTAATTTATTTATTTTTAATCTTTTAAGATCATTATTATCTATAACACAAGAATGTGTTTTAATTTCTTCTAAATGTTGTGAGATTGTTAACACACTTTGAAAGAATTAAAAATAATTAATGGTTAATTAAAGTGAGAAAAAAAACCTGGAGAACAAGTTTTAGGTATTTGTATGAAAACGTTTCAGATTTTTTTCTTTTCTTTTTGTATTACGAAAAATATGAAGCATTTACTTGAAAACAAGATGGAGCAATTTATTTGTTCTTAATTATTTTAACTGATTGTGAGTATCAGGTATTTTAAATATTGCTTCATGCACATTAAATGTAATGTCGGATCTAGGGTAAAAGTATGCATTATTAGGTTATGACTTATTTTGTGCTCATCCTTAAATTTTACTGTATTTAAATAAAATAGGTCAAATATTTAAATAGGCTATGTTGTTGCATTTTTTCTTGAAATCTGTGGAAAAATCAACATAGTTAAAACTTTTTTGCTAAGTGATATGCTGTGGTATTCTTTTACTGTGAAAGGTATAAAGTTTTTAAGTATCAATTTTTCAGTCTGCGGAAATGTAGAAAATCTCAAGTCTACTGCCTTAATAAGTTTGGTTACTGGTTTGTCCAGTAATTTCTTGTCAAAGTTGCCGTTGCTGCTTCTGAAAGGATTAATACAGAACAGTAAGACATCAGTTTTGTTTTTACATTTATATTTTAAAGGTAGGTTGAGTATGTAGCATTTTATCTTCAAATTTTCTAGATGAACCGTATGAGTGAAATGATTAGCAATACTGTTATAAATAAAATCTGTAGAGGAAAATAGATTAGTAAAAACAATTTTAAAGATGTTTTATATTAAGAACTAAAAAACTATTAATATTAAAACCTAAACTGGATTTCCATCATCAGATAAACATGAAATTTTCATGTGAATGGATTTTGATTAAAATACTCTATCCAAATAAAAATAAAATTTTTTTTTTTTTTTTTTTTTTTTTGTCCTACTTCAAGCTTGAAAAATAACGCAAGTCAGAATTATATATAGATATATATGACCAGTAGCTGAAAAAAAAAAATAATAATAATCTCTAGAGATCAGTATATGTTCTAAATAAAAAAAATCTTGGCCATTTTGCATGTACTAAAATTTGAAATAAGGAACAAAAAAAAATTTTTTTTGCTGAAAAAAATGTTTAAATGAAATTTTAAAAATTAAATATCGTGAAGGAAAAAAAATCATATTTATTTTATTTCTGAAATAGAACAGTGTAAGCTAAAACAATGTAAAAATAATTCCTTTTTTTTATTATTATTATTTGAGTTTTCTCTCTTTTATGTTTAAAATTATGAATAAAGTAATGTCTAATCTTTTTAAAAAAAACTTATATTTTATTATGTACTTTTTCTACAGTATGCAGTTAAGCTAGATATTTTATGTTTGTCAAAATTATTCCCAAGTGAAAAATTGAAAGTGGGTTTCGTATTCAATACATTCAGGGATGGATTGTTAATTTTGTTTAAAGTGAAATTTATAAAACATTAAAACAAAACTAATGGCTCAAAGCATAGATTATTATTAATAATTTATTTATAAATAAATTCACTAAATTTTTTATTTGTAAAAAAATTAGTTGTATAATTTGAACTTTTTCTATTTAAATAAGTACCTAACTAAGTATTAAATATGTACCTACTATAATGCAAATAAGTTTGTGTTAATGCAATCTAATGTATATTCTAATAAATTATGGTGTCTATTTTAAGTAGTTTGTAAATCCTAAATCAGTAAGAAAGGATATTTATTTAAGAGAAGAGCAAATTTTTAAATATTTATGCTTCATATGTTCTTTTTTGCAATGCGTCTGAAACATTTTGAATTTATAGGAAGAAAAAAGAAACTTACTTATCTGTTTCTAAAATGATGTTATGTTTCAGGAAGTAATACACTTAACTACAGATCTAATTGCTGCCAATGCTGATAAAGCTCCTGGTTCTTATAATGACGAGACCAACAGAGAATTTGGAACTTACGGCTATAAGTGGACAACTGGTGATGCATGCCTTGCACCTTGGTCAGAAGACAATCAGTATGTGGAATTAATTTTTGATATGCTTTGTAAATTTTGTGTTTATAAAGTGCATAATTCAATTTACCTGGCTCCCATTCTTGTGACAATTCCATTTTAATTGTAATGCTGAATTGAACTGTTTATTATGATATAACTTCTGGATATTTATTTTTACAATAAACCTGGGACATTCCTACAATAAACTTGGAAAATAACCTTTCTTTGAATTGTCAGTAACAATAATCCTCTGATTATTGACATATATTATTTGGAAAGAATGTTTGCTGGTTATCAGATTAATGCTTTATACTCCGAAGAGAGTTTAAAATTTTTAAATAAGGTGGATCGGAGAGTAATGCCCAAACCACTAATTATTGGTAACATCTGTAAGCAGTGCTATCTGATTATTTTGGACAAAACTAATTTCTGTAATTTTTTCTTCTTTAAAAGTAGTTCTTATACAAATGAATTAAAATAACATAAGCAAGCTGTACGCTGTGTTATTATAGAACATTTTGTAATATAAAAAGATGCAATTTGAAAAATTTAAATGTCATTTTAATAGTTTGCAAAAAAGAAATTGCATTATTACCAATTATTAAATTTTAATTTTTATAATGAATAAATACTTGCAATAGTTCAGTTTACTCACAATATTGTAACCTCACTTTATAATGTTCATTTATGTTTGGACCACAAGGGTTCTTGTATTAAGCATTGTTGTATAAGTTTCACAATTTTTTCCTTTATTTTTTTAAAGAAATATATGAAAATCAGGGATGTGTGTTAAACATTTTGCCTGGGTTTGACAATTTTCAAAAAGTGTAATAGTATTATTATATGAAGAAAAAAAAAATTTTTTTTTACAACAACAATGTTTTTAAAACAGTTTTTTCAATTTACTTTCCAATGTATACTGTAAAAATTCTTTAATAATTTCAGGGCTTGAAGTTGTTGAAATTCAGGGCTTGAAAATTCTGTAAAAAAAATAAGCTTCCTTAAACATTTTTCCTTTTTTTAAAAATCTTAATAAATTTCCTGAAGATTTTATGATTTTCCAATTCCAAATTTTTATTGAATTTATAAGAGAGTAACTATTATAATATTTCTAAAAAATAATCTTCAGTTAAGGTAGAGAAAAAATTAATTTTTATACCAAGCAACAAGATGAATAACAAAATGCGCACCATGTCTTCATAGTGTGATAGTGATCACACTATGAAGACAATGTCAATAAAACTACACTATCAATAAAAACTACTGTTTTTATCGAGAATTACTGCTATTTAACTATTGCTTCCTGATAACCCTAACTTAGATGATTTTCTTCGCAGATGATATGGGCAGAACCCAGAAGGCGGTGAGTGGAGCTTTCTGCACTTGCGTCGACAGCTAAACATATTATACTTACTTTTGACACCGTAAAAGCATTATTTATTCCATTAACACATAAAGGACTTAATTCAAAAGCACTTAAAATAAACAAAGCACCAAATAGTTTAGTTAGGAAAGCAATTTAAATTGTTCACCAATTAATGTTAATTCTACTAATTACGTATTTCACCATATCTCGAAATTTTAAAGCGAATTGAACTATTTTTACTCACAGTTATAAAATTCATTTATCTTAAGACAATTCTATGCAGAAAAGTAAAATTTAATAATTATTTTATCATTATTTAATATTTCCTTTAATACTATTTGAAACATTTTTGAATTATAAGGTATACAAATTTCCACATGATTTTAAAAAATGTGATTTTATGTGGAAAAATACAAAATTTGTGCGAAATTGGTTGAATAATTTTTGTGATAAAAATTTTTTTTAAAAAAGTCATAATTAAAAATTTTATTTCTCAGTACTATTTGACCAATTTTGTATTTTGCCTTAAAGTAAAATTTATATATTCAACAATTAAGTTTTTTTTACTATTAAATAAAATATTAGAAATTATAAAAAAAATTTACAATTGTGTTCTAAAAATTTTCACTTTACAGAAAAATTTCTTGAAATATAGTGAAATAAGCAAAAGATTAAATTAACATTAAGGTGTCCAAAGTCTAGACCACTCTCTTGATCAAATTAGTAACTATATTTCCAAGATGGTGGCATTCCCTGATATATTGAGGGTAAGAAATCTGGATCCTTCAAAAAAAAAAAAAAAAAAGGCTATTCAGTTATTCAGAGAGAGTGCGTTTTGCATCAAATTTCGTAACTTAAAATATCATCTGTGCTAATTAATTACCATAAAGGTCACCCTCTCTAACCATTAAACTTGAGTTTTAGTATGTGAAATTTCTATCATTAGATCAAAAGTTATTCTCGGTGTCTTACTATTTTATTTATTTATTTTTTCACACTTTACAACTAATGATAATAACCCAAAAAATATTTATTTTTTCATTCAAACAGGCACCCCCACATCTCTCGTGTAACTAAAAGCAGGAACCCATTCATCCCTTTGCAATCACGCTTCATATGAACCTTGATTTGTACCTGATTGAAAAGTCATACATTGTAATTAGTCTTCTCGCAATATGAAAGTCACATATCGCAGTTCGTATTCATGCAGTTTTAAAGGTGTTCTCACTCGCTAAAATTCATAATCACACTATTTAAAGGGGACACATTGCGGCTCGTTTTAATGTGATTTAAAAATTTCTCATCTTGATTTGTATTCACATTAATTAACAATGAAGGCAAAGTTAGCTGAGCTGACTCTAAGACTTGGAGGAAAAATGGTGCCCATTGTTTTCTAGGAAGGGATAATGAAAGATTAAAACTAGCCATTTTAAAAAGTGACATGAAGGACATAAAAGTTGCTCAAGTGATGGTTAATATTGGAATGAAAGTATAGTTTCTAATTCATTCCAAAAAATTTACCACTATTTACCATGGTGTAGCTAAAATAAAAATAATAAATATCGTTTATCCAAGTTTCAATGTTCCAATTTCGTTTTCTAAGTAATTTATATTTAGAAAGTGGTACTTTTATATTTTAATTATGCATTTCTTTCCCCCTTATTTATCAAGCATTTAAAAGGTTAGTTTCGTTTCAAGTGGTTTTGTTTTTACGAGTTGGAGAAGTTTTGTTTTTTTACTACATTTGGTTTGTAAAGATGTTAATTTATTTTTGTTCCCTGTAACTGTGATGCTGTATCAATGAAATTTAACATTCAAGATATAAACTAAGTTTATATTTTTAACATTTAGATTTTATGAAGCAATAATTGAAGATATAACAGAAGATGGTCAGTGTACTGTGAACTTTGTTGCTTATGGTAATACTGATGTTGCTGATGTAAGTAGTTTTTATTAATATTATGTTAAAATTTCCTATTTCTTTATATTGCACTATATACTAAACTATTTTATTCAATATTTTAGATAAAACAATTGAAACCTCTTGATAAAGAACTTGGAGAGTTATCTGAAAGTGCATCAAAGTCAAGGTAAATTATTTTATATAAAATAGGCGTATAAAATAAAGGCACTTCAATGATAAATTATGGCTTATCAATGATCAGCCACATTTTCAAATTTTTTAAGAAACATTTGAACCAGCCACATTTTTGCTGAAAATATTCAGTTTCCATCTAGGCAATAATAAGCTATTTCAGAGTTTTGGTTTTTAATTAGTGATTAAAAATTACTAAGCATTGCAGTAGTCGCAGCAAGTCTCTTAGATTGTAAGGTCATTATGCCATTAGAAAAGTCACTTTTTCAATAAATTAATCATTATTTTTACCTAATCTGAATGTGCCGTGATCAGCACTGTTTGATGTTATACTGTAAGAAGCTATTTTTCAAAGATTTAAAATATTTGAAAACTGAGCATTTTATTACTCTCCGGCTGGATTCGGACACCTGAGTAATACCTAATCAGTGAAGTAATAAGTGCTGAAGTAAGTATAACAAGACAGAAAGCTACCTTTGATAAACTGGAAAAGTATTTTCAATAAGTTTGTTTTTATACTTAGGAGCTCTGAAACAGAAAGACTTGTAGTTATAGAAGAACATTCAAATAACAGGGTCACATCTGCAAGATGACATGTGCAAAACAAGAAGTAGCCGCTAGGACTTTCTACACTGCATTTAGCAGAATCTTTCTGCATTTATGTCCCGTTCTCTGCCTTTCCGCACTGAGACAAAGTTTTCTCAATCTGGTGACCCATACATGAAATTTTTCCTTCCCTTTACAACAAAAGTAAATATAGAAATACATATAGTATAGATTTATTTTTTATTAGAATAAACTTTATTTAAGATTTTAATTTACATTTTAAATAAAATTATGAAATTTATAAGGAATTAAGCACTCTTGCAAATTCGACCTGTCTTCTCATCTAAAATGCTTCAGAAATTGTTCAACATTTTCCTGCACAGTTTGCATTGAAAACTTTTTTAGTAGCTTTGACTACTTTTTCAACACTGAATTTTCATAAGGATCTAAAGCTATAACTTCCCTGGAAAAAAAATATCTTGGTTACATACCATCATAGACATTCTTTATTCTCCATTTTTAAAATACAAGACTAAAGTTAATGTTTCTATGCTATATGTAAGATGCAAAACGCTATTTCTGAGCATGCACAGTATCCCTTAGAGTAGAAAATAAGGTTACCATTAACATTTGAAAAAACCTATGCAAAAGCTCTCTTAAGTTTTTTAGTTTTCATTTTACTTGATTTGTTCTGAAAAATTTTAGTACTCTTGTTATATGATGGTTAAAATTTAACTCAATAATTTTAGAAAAGTGGAAAAAAGCATGAATCCTTCACCTTTTTTAATATTTATATAGCAAACATAGTAAAAGATAAAAACAAATTCAAATTTGTCATTTCAAATTATTTAATTCATGTCTTTGTCAATTAATTTATAAACATTTGGAGTTAATAAATCAATTCTCATAGAATTGTTTAAGACAATTAATGTAGAGATCTTATAAAATAGGGACTTGACATATTAAATTTTATTCAAACAATTGTTTTTTTTTTTTTTTTTTTTAAGAGCTGTGAGATGGTCTTGATGAAATCCAGAAAATTATATTCTTAATAGATTGCACAGCAATGAAAATTTAAAAAAAATTTCGACTAAGACTTTTTTTTTTTTTTTTTTTAATGTTTAGAAGCAGCAGTAATGGCCAGAATGGTTGTTGGCATCCCACACTTCAAAAAAATAGAATGGTTAAGCTACTTATCTAAGCCAAATCTCGAAATTTTGCTGGGATGATGTGCCAATTTCTCATAGTGCATTTTAATTAAATAATTGAAATACTGATATGAAAAAGAAAAGTTTTATCATCAATTTAGATGCAAAAAAAATCGTTACAGAGCAAGGGTCTCCTCCCGGAGAACCAGATAATGAGAAGACACATCCACACACAAGTGGCTCTGGGGTTCAATTGCACTAATCTGCCAAAACCAAATATAAACACCATTAGCTCCAGCAAATGACACACCTGGATAGTTAACCAATCAGGGCAAAAAACTCGAAGACTTATCAAATATCGTAAAGAAAATTCTTCTAGTAACAGCCAAAATCACTAGCATTTAAATTGATGATAAAATTTAGATGCTAGTGAATTCGTAGTTGAAAGTGTAATAGAATAAACTAGTTCAAACCGCACTACGTGAGTCATACGAGGGAAGAAATAACCATTCTCAAGAGAAAAAAGGGATAGTTAAGAAATTCTCTTCAATAGAATGAAAGACCTTAAAAAGATTAATATTTATTCATCACAAAATAATAGATTAATAATTGAAAACAAAAAAAAGAACATAATTAAACCCTGTCAAAAAACTAAACGGAAAATTAAGTACATGAAAATAAACCGTCATAGGCCTCTGTGGCAGTCACTAATAGAATCAATACAGTTCAAAATTATTTTATCATAGTTTTGCAAAGTCTTCAAAAATATGTTTGCATTTGTTAATTTTTTGTTTTAGGAATATATATCTAGATATTTCAGTGTAGGAATATATTTATTAGTTTACTTTATATATATATTAAAGTGCTAAAATATATTATAACTGTTAAATAAAAATAATAGTTATAATTTTTTTATTTATAAAAAAATCTTTTTATACCAGGGCAGGTCCATTATTTAGGGTAGTGGATTAACTAATAATTTTTTTCTTAAATTAGTTAGTGAAAAGGTGTGTTTTCCTTCATTATATGATAATTAAAATAAACATCTAATTATTTAAGCATGTAGTTTGTAAGCATTTTTGTGTATTGGTGCATAAGTTGATATCTTGATGTAGAGATTATAATTTTCACTGCTTTTCACTTTGTTCACAATTATCCTTGACAAGTATAAATCATAATTTCATGAGCATCAGGCTGCATTTTCGATGATATAACTGGAAAAATTAATTGATTCCAATTTTTTTGTCATACTAAGTGACCAAAATTTTTTTTTCTATTTTAATTTTATGCTGGTCCCTACATTTACCTGTGATCAGGGGGGCTCGAAATATTACCCGTCCCAGAGGATGGTTGTCCAACAATGTTCCCGTCCTCCTTTGAAACTAACCCATAGCTTCTAAATAAATAAAAATATCATTTTCTCTTATTTATTACAAACATTTGTATAAATTGCACAATGAATTAGTAGTTACTAGGATTACAAGTAGGGGAGAGGGGGCACATGTAAACAAATTTTTTTATTTCTTCATTTTTCAAAAAACATCATCAATTTCTCACAGTAAAGAAGTCCATATGTTTAAATAGTCTTTTCTTTGTCTTATGGAATTTTGAGATTTTTCAACAAAATATTTCTTTACTTTATGATATTTTAGAAAAATGACTTCAATTGTTCACATGTGCCCCTATAGGGCGGCACATGTGAACATGCCTGGGGCAGATATGAACAAGATTAAAAACACAAAGCAATCATCATATTTAAAAGAAATTTTTTTTTTATATAACAGATATAGAAACACATTATACTGAAGGGGTTGTATCTTACCAAGTGAATTTATTGGGTTTATTTGTTTATGAGAATTTATTGGGTTAATTTCGTCAATTGGGTTTCTCGCAACTTCATGTTCCTCAGGAGTTGTAATGGGCCTTTTTCTTTCTTCTCTGATACTCTTTCATGCTTTTTTTTAAAAAATTTTCTATCTTTTCATTTTTAGTTTTAGCAATTCTATCTTTCTCAGGTGTATCAGTTAATATGAGCGATTTTTCCTTTTCGCGTTTTTGTTTCTTTAAGTTACTTACTTGGGCTTTTAGAAATGGTCGGATTGATTCTGGTGTAGGACAAGTGCTGTTGGCACTACTGTTAAGATCATTGTCAACATTTTCTGCCTGACCATTAGCAAGTTTTTAATTTACTAATGACCATTAGTAATCATAAATTTTTAAATGAAAAAATTAACAATTAATTATGGAAAATTAAATAATAATAATTTTTAATGCAGACATATTTTTTAAACTTATAATATCACGAGAATAATTATCTTAATACTATGTAGGGGTACATGTGAACTGTTCACATCTGCCCCAGATGTTTTGTTCACAAGTGCCCCAATCATCTTTCTTAAACCTAACTTGAAAAATAAAGAATTGTTAATTAAGTAAAAAAATAATAATTGTGATAAACATACCTGAATGTTCATATAATAGTCTGCAATAGTTAATTTTAGCTTATTAGTTGATTTATACTATGTTTTCACTTGAAGAAGCGAGTGATAAAAGTATATACAACACCAGCTGATACAAAGAAATTGTCAGAATAGAATAACAAAATGGCTCATTGTTCTGAAAGTTTGGCAGAGAAGTAGGAGTAGAACTGTCATCTATTGAAAATTTTTCAAGATTTTTTATTTCAAATCATACTGGTAAAACATACCATGTTCACATGTGCCCCCCTCTCCCCTACTAGGATTACATTGTTCAGTAATAAAAGAAATACTAGGTTACTAATAGTAACCTAGTATTTCTTTTAGGAAATAATTTAAATGACAAAGGTCAGGTTATCTGAAATGCCAGTTCCACAATCAAGCCAATGATTTAAAGAGGTTTCTGCAGAGAAAGGAGTTTTCCATTTAGGTAGATGTTCATAATTGCGTTTAACGCTTCTTGTTTAAGACCAGTACATAATGTGTTTTTTGTAAGTTCATTGCTAAAAAGCTCCTTTGAACCGCTGCAGTACTCCCAGACAGAGAAAACATCAATTCCACCATGCGCAGTATGTTGCTGTATTTTAGATTGGAGGGTCATTTTAGAAGTGAGGCGGTATACTCTTGTAAGATTAAAGAAGAAAAAAATTAAAAATGTATCACTAACATTAACAGGAAAATGGCGGGGAATTTTTGCCCGCTGTGGGCAAGCGGTTCTTCGAGCCCTGTCTGTGATTAATACTTCATTACAAATTTGAGTAAGTGCATATTCTTTACATGGTCACAGTTACACAAGAATCTCTACTGAACACTAGAATTCAAAATAAATTTTAATTTTCTTAGGATGATGGTGCACTTGTTTATAGACATAAATATCCTGTTTATATTTTTCTTACCTCAGAGTTGATTCTGATTAGATTCATTTTTTGTTCATTAGCATTCTATAGTTATAGCTTTTTTATTATTTCCAGAAAAAAGCTTTATAATGTATATTTAATTATGTTATTTTATAAATGCATAAACTTTTCAATTTAGGAAGCAATTATTACAAGCTCAAAAAGACTATAAAAAGAAAAAAGCACAAAAGAAAGCTCAAAGAATGAAAGCTTTAGAAGAAGAAAGGGAAAAAGAAAAAGTAAAGTGGCACTCATTTAATGCTAAGGTATAGTTTATTTATTTATTTTTGTCAGACTGGTTTTAGGTTGCTTTGTCTGTAAAGGTTACTATATTTATAATTTTTTTATTCTCAAATGGTTTAATTTTTAATAACATCATTTTTAGGCATTTAATAAAAAGGGGCATGTCAAAAAGAGTATCTTTGCATCTCCTGACAATATTAATGGACGTGTTGGAATTGGAACTTGTGGCATTGGTGGAAGGCCTATGACAGAGTTTCAACAACAAGAGAAATGGAGGAGAAACATGAATGGACCTTTAAATAATATAAAAGCTACAGCTGCTGCAACTGCAGCTGCTCTACGAGGTCATTCATCTCACATGTAATTAGATTTCATTGGACATTATTTTCTAAAAGTGTGTTGATAAGTTTAAATATGCAGTGTTAAGTTTTCTCCCTCTTTGGTTATGATTTTAATGTAGACATTTTGGTTTAAAAAAAATTCTCAAATTATTATTATCTTTTTTTTATATTTCTATAAACTAATTGCTAAATTTTTATTAAATATTACAAGACAATAGATTCAAATATTTTGATTACTTAACTTAAAAGATGTAGCTGTCTGTTGCTTTACAAATATCTGTGTACTATTTTAAATAAATAGATATTTTTGAAATAAAATTAAAAGGTATGTATCTTAAATCATGTTATTGAACATCAATTAACATTCTATAAGATAGTATACTTGTTTATCCATGTGTTTTGTCCAAGTTTCTTGACTTTTATTGCAGCTTATTTATGAAGATTTCATGCTGTTGTCTTTCTATGGGCAGTGACATTTTTCCCCTTTTCATTTGAGCTTGTAAAAAAAAAAAAAATTCTATTGATGACAGATCACTTTATATAAAAACATACTTATGTAGCCAGAGAGGGAAATGCATTAGCCTAATGCACTCATGTGTATATGGCGTTATGTAAAATAAATTAGTGTATCTTTTGTAAATAAATTGAAGCTGTGTATGTAAACATTTTGTATTTGCCAAGTTCATCCAACGAAGTCATATTGTACAGAGATTAAATTGTGTAAATAAAGTTCTACCCATGTAAGTGCTTTTGTATCAACTTATTTCATGTGTTTGCAAATATTTACTTTCCTAATGGATTATGAAGGTGCTTCGACCTGTACTTAATGTCAGATATAGTTTAAAGATCCCTTCTAGAGACAAATTTTGTAACATTCATATTGTAAAAGAAATGGCATGCCTTGTTTTTGAAGTTTTTATATTACTAAATATAAAAAGCATTGCAAATGTTTTCATTTTAATTCGTTTTTAGAAAAGGTTCCATTTTCATGGGTGGAATATTACAGTGTTCTGACCTGCCAGTATTATCATTGAAAATATCGCTTTATTCTTTGGACAGGAAAGATACTGTATTTATAAAATTCCATTAATTCATCTTTTTTGGGTTAAATTTTTATTATTTTATCTATCTTTTTTTAATCTTCATATTTTTCAATTCTATTAGTAAGCATTATGAAAGTAGGAAGCTGGCTATGCCCTTATGAGAGCTGTGAGTGAAAGACTTTTGCATTCAGTCTTCTGTTCCAGTCATATATAGCCAAAGAGAATGTGTAGTGTGCTTGCTGTAACCTAGTTCTAGTAATCGATGCTCTGTCTTTTTATTAAATGAATGAGAAAGTTAGAGGGTGCTTGCAAGCTGTATTATTCCATTCTTTTCTATGTAGCCAGAAAAGATAAAAGCGAAAAAGATTGTTAAAAATACTAGACAATAAAGCAAGATTAAGTAATGATGTCTCGTTTGGATACTGTATTTAAGAAGAAAGCTACTGCTTGCTGGAGATCAGTGCTTGATATGTTAAGATGCTTGTGCATGTCTGCACACTCTCTTAATAAACTTATCTTGTTTGGCTATGAGGGACCAGAAGTTATGAGAAAAATGAATGAAGTGAAAAGTACACCAGACAAAGAGAAATACCTCTTTCATCTGTCGCATTTTAACCTGTGAAAATGTGTCCTAAAAGGTTAAAAGCGGGTCTGGGAAACTTTCCCCCCAACATAATAAGTTAATAGAACTTGAGTGATTAGAGAAATGACGTAAAAATAAGTTTAGAAACAATTCAAATTCATGTATAGAAAAACACTAATAAATTAATTATACTACTAAGTGTAACTGCATCACTTATGTGCATTAACGTGCACTTTAAACAAAATACGTTCCTATGGTTATATCTACCATATAACTTTTTTTAAACTTATGCATTTCTCTCCTGAAATTCTCCAAAATCTCCTAATTAAAAGTTTAAAACAAACTCAATTTGTAATAAATTCTATTTTCAATTAAATGATCCGTGCAAAACGATCACATTATTAATTACAAACCTAGTTTAAACCATCTATTCAGTCAGAATCGCTGAAAAAGAATATTGGTTTCAGCCAACTGCATTCAAATAAGCAAATTATTCGACTATAAGAGTGCTTTAGTCAATCTTAAAAGCTATGTGTTTATGAAATTTTACCTTGAAATGATATGTAACACATAGTATTATGTTTAGAGATAATAAACTCATTTTAATGAAAAATAAACAATCATAAATTAGAGCTTTGTTAGCATCACAAAATATAAACAATATTTTAATTTTTCTATACGGTGTTTGAGTGCAGGATTAAGTCCCTATTATTTGTCTATTGAAGTGACCACGTACTATATTCTTAACTGAAAATTCTTTTCTAGTTAGCGAACATTATTTAGAATCGTTTTTTTTTTTTTTTTCCCCATCTCGTTATCTCTCTATTATACAATTAAGCAGGTAAATAATTGTTTGAATAAAGAAATTTAACATTAATTTCATACAAAATAATCTGGTTCCATAAAATTTTATACGTATTAGCAGGTTATTCCATTATTTGATGTGCAATTAAGTGGAGGTGACTACTATATTTCGATTAATAAACATATATTTTGATCACAAGTATTTATTAAAATAATAACCTAAAATAGTATGTTATTTTAATGGGCAAAAACTATTATGATACTTCTAGATACAGCTTTACTGATTGCAAGATGCGCTTCTAACTTATGCTAGAACTTCACTTGCAATAAAATAGGTTTTAGCTATTGTAATAATAGTGTTAAAAATGCATTTAAAATTCTCTCTAAGATATTAGTCCTCCCTTTTAAAATTCCAGAAAAATCTTTCTGAATCTGTGAACTTCTAAGTACATTTTTACAATATTTTAATAACAAGTACGCTGTTTAACACTCATCAAATTCATAGAACCTGGTAAAGATTCGACAATGTCAGTTCGTTAATCTATCCCATAAAATATTACTCGTTCTTCTTTTTGAAATATTAAACTATACTTTAAATATAAGCTGAATGCTAGGTAATAAAAAAAAATTTAGAAGTTTTATATTTTTTCTAGACTTAATATCATTTTCTGATAGGAGTTAATGTTTAAAAACGTCATATCTTTGGCAAGAACTCCAAGAAAAATGCAAAATTTCTAGAAACTTGTTTAATGCATGGGATATAACTGTTAGAAATATCAACCAATAACTAAATAGTGCTTAATAAACCTGAGTAGTGGATCTTTTTTCTTTGGACGGTCTCATATTCCGTTATTGAAAGGTAAATATGAAATAGTAGAAAAACCTTAAGATAGGAGATAAAATATTTCCATTAACTTCAAAGCCATTTAACCCACAAAAACGTGTGTAGGACGTATAACACCCCAGCCCTACTAAAAAGTGGAATAGTGCGAAGCCAAAATTTTCTAATGCATTTAAAATTCGATTTTCTATTTGCTCTAGACCTTTTGAACAAATTTTTATTTAAATGAGCGTTTTAGAAAAAGTATATTTTGGACCTGACACATCCCACATGCCTGCTCTTGAATCTTTTTACCGATGAAATGTGTACATCAAATTGTGTGCGTGTAAATATTACTGCTCGCAAGTTTTTTGTTTTAAATCACTTTGAGCAAATTATTCAACTACCAGAATAACTAATAGGTGCCAAGTATAATTTTTTTTTTCTTCTGTGAATTGTGCTGCAATAGATACACAATTCATTTCGCTTTCCACTGCTAATCACAGTCTTGATTTAGAAGTAGTCAACTGTTTTGGAAATTAATATTTTGCTACTGTATACAAAGGGAGAGCAGATTTTTCTATTTTGACATTTGATTGACTAAGTATAAATGTTTAATACAAAATCAAAAACAGTAAAACATATTCCAATTTTGCTCACTTTTTTAAGCACGTATTTTGAGCTGCGTCTAATTTTTTTAAACACGCATTTCGAGCTGTGTCCGTTTACTTAAACAACCATTTCTGGGTCGTAGTTGTTTCATCCTTGGGTCCAGATTCTCATTTTCCCTCCCCATCGACTCAAAGCAACACCTCCTAGAAGAAGGAAGGCCTCAGCACGGATAAATTTAGTAGTCCGATATGACGAAGTTAACTGCGCAGTTGATGAAAAATAAGAAAGATGTCATTACGTTCGGGGTACTAAGCTGCGCAGTGGTTGAAAATACGAAATATGTCATTACATTTGGACTACTAAAGGATATTTATGGTAACCAGTGCTGAGACCTACTCTTTCTAGGAGGTGTTGCTCAAAGCCTCGTATGATTCTATTGCTGCCCGTAAACTAGTTTGGCGCGATTATCGCCGCTTTTACACCAAATATTTATTACCGATGAAGCTTATAGAGTAAAACATACAGCGAGGAAAAGCATGACGTTCTCCCTCATATTTGGGAGGTACACTTGTAACCTTTTTAGTAATTTCTTGGAGAAAAAAAAAAGATTACAAGATCATTTACTTGAGCCGCGATGGCTCAGGGGATAGAGCGTTCGCCTTCCAATGAGGCGAACCGGGTTCGAATCCCAGTCGATACGAATTCCGCATCCGGCTTGCACTGACCACAGTGCTGACGTGAAATATCCTCAGTGGTAGACGGATCATGGGTTAGAGTCCCCTTGCCACCAGGCTAACCGTGGGAGGTTCTCGTGGTCTTCCTCTCCATGTAACGCAAATGCGGGTTAGCTCCATCAAAAAGTCCTCCACGAAGGCAAATTTCTCCCAATACTCGATCCAGGAGTTCCCTTGTCTTCTGGATTGGGTTCAAAATTACAAGGCTACGGAGTTGAACATTAGTAGCCGTAAACCCATTAAGTTGGGTCGGCTGTTCAACGACGGTTATAAAGAAATATAAAGATCATTTACTTACTTTGTTTGAAACTGAAAGGGGAACTAACAGTATTATGTTTTCAACAATCAAGAAGTTAGAGACATGCTTCTTTAAATTTTTTAAAAAATAAAAGTTCGTTATTTAAAAGAAATTTAATAGGAATTTCTTGTTTTTTAAAAGCATAAGTATTCTTATTCAAAAATCTAAATTGATTTTTTAAAACCGTTATTTATTTTCATTATTGGTTAAAGGAATTATTATTATTATTTTTTTAAATATTGCTTTTTTATTTAAAGAAGATCAAATTTTTATTATTATTTATAAAAAAATTCTTATTTTGTTGAATATTATTTATTTTTAAAAAACATTCTTTGTTTTAAAAGTATTTAATTGATTTTTAAAAAACTTATTTTTATTTAAAAACATTATTTTCTATATTTAAATTTTTTTTAAAAGAAATTCTTTATTTTAAAATATAATTTATTTTTTAAAACTATTATTTGTTTGGAGATTTTAATTACATGGTACATTTATAAGTAAAAATTTTTATTTTTTAAATCTTATTTTACTCTTCCTGTTAGCGATTTTTCAAGTAAATTTTATTCAAACATTTATTATAGATTACCTCTTCTAATATTAATTAATATTTTTTATTAATATTTTTAAAAAATTAATATATAATATATATTAACATATATATATATATATATATATATATATATATATATATATATATATATATATATATATATATATATATATATATATATATATATATATATATATATATATATATATATATATATATATATATATATATTTAAAACTATTATCATTATTTATATCGAAACATATCGAACTGAACTGCAAACTAACGAAACTAAATTAAACCTAACTAAACTGAATATTTCAATCTCATGATAAGCTCTGTGAATTAGAGAGTAAACTCCGTGAATTAGAGAGTAAGCATGACTAGCTCTGAATTAGAGAGTAAGAGATCGAACTTTATTTCTGGAAAAGTTTGGGCTAAATATAGAGTACAGTGCGACAAATAAAAAATATAAAAAAAACTGAACTAACCTAAAAAACTTCTAATCTAATGATCGGATATTCACTAATATTCAATCCTTATGGTTTGAGGTAGTGACCTCAAATATGCTAATTAATAAGTACAGACGATATTTAAAATTATCCAGGGTGGTCGTTTTTTTTTTTTTTTTTTTTTTTTTTTTTTTTTTTGCACACTGAACAACTAGAAATACACAACTTATCAACCAGATGATGCCCTTTAATACATGGGTCTTTAAATTAATTAGAGGCATAGATCCTACCAAAAATTAATTAGAAAAAAACTCCATAAGAAATTTTATGATTGCTTTTCGGAATAATTTCAATGAACTTTCAGAAAACTTCAAAATTGTAATATTAAAATTCCAAGATGTAGGGGTTCCAATTCAACTTATTCATTTTATAATTAATTTCAGACTTCAAAATATTTAAAATTTTGAGAATTAACGTAGTCCTGGGAGTTTTAAAAAATTTGAAGCTATTAGTAATTTATATACATTAATAAAGTAATAGAATGAATTTTTTCACAAAAAAGTTTATATAAGGCTGTAATTTAATTTTGAAGACAAAATGTGAAAACGTAAAATGTTTTTTAATTCAAACATAATTTAACCTTATAATTAAGAAAAAAATGATATAGTAAGTTCTTATCAACTGACATAAAAACAAAATTCGTTGCAAACCTCAAAAGCCATTTTTCTTCCTGTTCGGATACAAATGTTTATGTACTTATAGTATACTTAGAATTTAAAAATTTTTTTGAACAGACGCTATTTTAATGCTTGGTACTTAATCTATAAAACCTGTCTTTTTAATCTTGAAATTTCAGAGAATTTTAGTTTGTCTGTAAAGTAGGAATCCACTGTCTCTTATGGTTACTGTAAATATCTAAAGTAGCAAAAATATTTAAATAAATAAATAATAAATCAGAACCTTTTTAAAATTAAAATTTTATTTAACATTACTTTTCGTTAACTTTTATTTAAATACAGTATAGTTTAATGAAATTTAACAACAAAAATCGCTGTTAACACTAGGGAATGTGCTTGAATCCATAAACGTCAACCTCGGCTAACTGTAGAACGTTTGCTTCATTCTCAGGACAATCACCGCAAAATTTCACTATCTGAACACTGATATAGCGACCATGGAGTGGACATGGTAAGCAGATGAACTTACTGACAACGGCATCACCTATCCCACCTCCTACGTGTTCACCACACAAAGAATTTTCCTCAAAAATAATGTCATCCCATTTCTTGTTCAGTTTCACGTTTCCAACTCGAACTTGAATGTCGTGTAAACGGAAAGCTTAGAAAAAAAAAGCATACATTATTTTAAAATCAATGCATAAATTCCATGCTGATATTCATCACATGAAAATTGATCGACGACTTATTTAAGAAAAGTAACTTCGAGCTTTGAATTTCAGAACATTTTTACATTAAGTACGTTTAAGAAAAACAAAAAGGACGCAGCTGTTTTTATTAGAATTAAAGGATAGGGATAGAGCTCTGAAAATCAATCAATCATGTTGTTTTCATACAGATACTAAGCGGCGGTTAAAGCACTAAGCTTTCATCGTGAAGGACCGGGGTTCTTTTCTCTCGCTGTTTTATGTTCACCTATGTTCAGATCTATGGGTATCAGCTTGTCTAGAAAACAAATCTATTTGGGAAATGAAATGTGGGTTACAAAGAGGAACACTGCTGACCTCGTTTCCACCATCATGCTACTGAACTTAAAATCAGCAAGTCTTAACCTCAATGATTCTTTTGGTAAATAATTAGTTGCTGCGAAAGCGGTTATACGTGTAACTAAGTGTCAAATTATACTTGTAATAATTAATTGCTGACAATAGTTTTGAGAAAAATAAAACAGTCATTATGAAGAAAAAAGAATCGGCATCCATATTGTGACCATATTTTAAGCAATGCAACTACACTTAACAATTAACAAAAAGTCCGCAAAATTAAAATTATTTTGGCATTTGCTGACAGTGATGTAATTGATTTTGATTTTTAAGGCATAATAATATTTTCTTTAAACTACGTAATTTAAAATTTGAACCAAATCGGTTGAAAAGTTTCCAAGAAATGAATCTTATTCAGTTTTTATTTCTTAGTAATTAATTGACCGAATTCGCTTGCATCTTAAATTTTGCTATTTTAAATTAAATAGTTTAACATCACGTAAATATTGTAAAGCTTTAAATTTTAAAAATTGTTATTTATCATTAAATAAAATATCGCTTAACTAATATCTTCTGGCTGTTTTTATTAATTATAATTACATTACATTTTTTAATTTGATTTTTGCTAAAATCATCATTGACTTTTCAAAACATAAATTGAAGTTTTTTTTTTTTTAACTTAAAAATTCTTGATTTTTTTAAATAAGCTTGCAATGCTATATCTATCGTAAAAAAATTTCTAGACCCCGAGACGATGGAAAAGTTCTTTACCCTATGAAAAATAGTCACTTATATATAATCCCTCTTCTGTATTAAGGCACTCTATTTAAACATTAAGCTTTAAATAGAGTGCCTTTATAATATTGCCTTTTCCTAATATTCTTATTATTTCCTTCCCTAATATTTATTTTGCTCAGTACATCCTTATTTTTGAGGCATTTTCAGAGTGGCACATAACATCGGTACATTCCTATGTTTATAGATCTAACAATTTCATAAAATTTGGAAAACATTTCAGTTATTTTTGTTACTATAATTTTAAATCGTATTTAGAGTAGTTAAATTTTTACCCCAGTTTCTTCGGTTGAGAATGTAAATTCCTGTTATGACGTATTCATCTTCCAAATCAACTTGCCACCATGGCCAGGGTTCAGAATCAGATCCATCCATTGTGTGGGCAAAGTATGGTTGAAGGAAGCCCTCGACATTTCTGTTTCCGTCATTTGCCCTGTCTGCTGTATATTTCACGTTCTTTAATCGATAGGTTGAGCTTTGATAGGAAGGCTTTGCTAAAGCCAGACTCTCTGAAAATAATATTCTAGTTTGAAATCAGCAGGTTTTCTACCTTCTGGAATATATGCTACATTTCACTAGTTTTTTTATGTTTGATGAACGAAAAAAAAAAAAAAAAAAAAAAAAAAAAGACTAATTAGTGGCAACTGTCTGCGTAACATCCCTGAGGATGATTCGAAGACAATTCATAATTTTCATCCTCTCGCACACAATGATTCACAATTTTGACCATTCACAATTTTGATTTTCTGCAGAGGTTATGGCACCCCTGTTTCGGTAGTTCAAAGACCTGCCCACGAATTCGAGCACTTTTTGTATAACAGTTTAACGAGGACAAATATCGCACATTCTCGATCTTTTTTGCTGGTTAATCAAAGTGGTCACCCACCCGCACACTGACCGCAGCCAATCATGTTCGCCTTTGGTGATCTGCCTTGAACCGTATCTTAACGATCAGACCATTGCGGGACTACAGGCTGCTGTTAGAATCAAAGAATAGACCAAAAGTACCTAATACGCAGACTTTACATTATGTACTTTGACTTGCTATTTAATATTGTTATTTAATTTAAGGACAACGTGTACCAAATATATATCTTATTTGTTGATTGATTTATAGCATAAAATATTTACGATACATCATGTTAAGAAAATTTAAACCCATATTTATTTCAAATTTTGTAAGTTCATGTTTCTAGTTCTTTAGGAGAGAAACGAAACACATTATTTGTTAAATTTAAAGGTCTGCTCGGGCCTTTTAATAAATTAGGCTTGCGGGTATCAACGAAAGATGATCAGTGATCTCTACTATCTTTCCTCCTTTTTCTCGTTCACCCCTCCCTCGTTATACTTGCTTACATATCGTTTGATAAGTTTGAAGAGTACATTTGGGGCGAAAAGCCCGTACCGACTCTGGTGCTATCATACAATTTTTAATTTAACTCAACCAAAACACTTTGCTCAGAGAATGAACCATTTTGTTGTTTCCTACAATCCTTTTTTATTTTTTGAATATTCTATATTACCAATTGAATCTTACTCTAATATATATTAATGACTTCCATTTATTTATACTATCGCTGTGTTACAGTATACTCATACTAACATAATAATAATTAACTATTATATAATTTCATTTCAGATACACACCTATAGCATAAAAATAAATTAAATGTTTTGTTTAATTTATTTTATCATTCATAATATTAAAATGATTCATTAAAATATTTTTAAAAAAATTATAAACAACAGATTGAACAGAATAAATAAGTAAAATTTTAGTTCTAAAAAGTAACTTATAAGACATTTTATTAAAAATAATTGACAAATCTTCTACAATCTGACATAAAAAGTTGAAATTAAACAATGCATAATGAAATTTATATTTAACAATAATATTTATCGATAAGCTGAGCAACTTCCAAAAGACGTTAATGACTCATTTTGTGCTTGTAAGATCATACTTTAGATCCTAATAAATAAAATAAATAAATAAATGAAAAAGAAAAAACAAAAAACCTCTAACTAAATATTTTAATATATTCAGTAGTAAGTATAAATGGTATCTTCACTCTATTCACTCTATCAACTGATGTAAAAGTCATAGTATTTAAAATTTTCTAGAGTTCCTTTCGCTCTTTTAGTTTCAGCCAAATCCTTTGTCAAATTTTTTTATAGGTTCTAATTTTATATTTTAAAGAAATCCCAAATTTCAGAGTTGCCACTTAGCGTTGTTAATTATTTAAAAAAAAAGATTTTTCTAAATTGTTAATTATTACATTTATTATATCTTTTAAACTTGGCTCTTTCTTTGGCTCTCCTCTTGGAAGAATGTAAATCATGAACCAAGTTTTTAATATTATGAAGCGAATGTCCCTTGTTTGGACCTCCCGAGGGTAAAGGTTAAAGAGGAAAATTTGGAATCATCTGAATACACACATTCTTTACACCTTGGAGCCTCATACATCTTGAGGCTAGAGCAGCAGGAAGAAAGAGCATTTTCAGTTTGATTTTACCATTTTCGTCTACCTGTTTGCTATAATAATACATTAAGAGGAATCGCGAAAAACTTCATTTAATTAATTTTATTGTTGATATTCAAAGTTGCCTCTGTCGTCATATATTTACAGAAAAGTTGTTTTTAAGTCAAATTGCAAAATAGTTAGGTCCCTTGGAATGGGCCTAAAGTTTCATTTTCTTGGGGAAAAAAAACTTAAATTTCGAATCTTTTTTAAGAACCTAAATGTTATACAAATATTAGGTTTCAAGTTTAAAAATTGTAAATTAATTGCAAAAAGTGTTCTGCAAGAAATGTAACATTTAGGTCTACCGGAAACTACATCAAAAACTTAATCTAACTCGTAAATAAGATTAAATCTTAACCTAAGCATTAAGGTGCAAACACATAGACATGCGTATTTGTTAATGAAAATCAAGGTTTTTATTTTGATTCTAGACTTCTTAAGTAATACATTTCATATAGAGTGCTTAAATAAATAAATAAATTAGTTACTTAATAAATAAAAAAATGGATTTCATTTTGAGTAACTTTTGATTTAAGGATCGGATTCTTCACGTTCTATGACTCAGTCTTAATCGTTCGACTGGGTGGCCTTTAACATACTAATTAATTAGTGCAGGTTATATCTTAAGTTACAGAATCTGAGACAAAAACGTATGTTGTCTGACTAAACATACCTTTTTTTTTTTTGTTGGTGACGGATTTAGATTTTTGACCCCCAAAATACAGAAGGAAATATGGAAAATATAGTCCCAATAGTTTGGTCAGGAGAACGATCCAAAGTTTGGACCCCTTAATGTTAATTTTACTTTTTGTGTATTTCGCCATATCTCCGGAATTTTCTAAGCGAAATGAAAAGTTTTTATGCACAATTATAAAATTCGTTTACTTAAAAATAGTTCCATAAAAAATAATTTTAGTAAGTCTTTTTAATTAATTTGTTTTATTATTTTATTTAAAAAAAAGTCAAAAATTTTGAATTGTAAGGTATATATTTTTTACATAATTTTAAAGAATGTAATTATATATTGCAAAATACTAAGTTGGTACAAAATCGGCAAAATAGTTCTTTAGAAATCTAATTTTAAAAAGTTGATATTTTTAAAATTCGACCGATTTCTCTAGAATTTTGTATTTTCCCATTTAATTTTAATTTTTGCTATTTATTAATTATTACAATTTACGTTTATATCCATAATAAATGAAACTTTAAAAAGCCGATTCCGAAAAGCCTAAATACTTAGGTAAATATGCGATCACAGTGAAAAATTTTTATCGACTTGAAATTTTGAATTTGTAAAAAAAAGTTTGACCTGATACACTATAACGCACCCTATTTCTTCAAGCTAACAGTGATCAATCTCATTTATATTTGAACATAAATATTGTTACATTATCCGGTTTAAAAATTGTTTTGATACTTAAATTGTTTAAAATGTTTTACTGTATGAAGTAGGAATTGTTATCATCTGTTCGTTAACAGATAAAAATTACCAAAATGAATAATCACTTAAAGTTTGATTTTGTTTCGTGAAAAGATTCGATAGCAAATGTGAAGCTATATTTATGAACTTACCTGTTTCCAAAGTCTCCTTGTACTTAGCCTAAAAATAAAAAAATATAATTACATTTCCGAAAATGAAGGTGCTGAAAGAATTAATGAATTTCTAATATATTTTAATTTTGTTAATTTTAAATCATAAAAAGCAAGTAAACTTCAGATTCATTATTTATGTATTATAAGCATTGCCCTTAATAGTTCAGGATTAACGGTATTTTCTCATAGAAACTATAAAGTGTATGGAAAATGGGGGGTAGTAATAACTTTAAGAACTATTAACCTAATATTTAGATTTTCACTCATTAAGATATGATCATCATAGTATGAAATGTTTGTTTTAAATCTCTGAGCCTTACAAATATGTACTTTCTCTAAATAATCGTACATTTTTACAAATGGAATATGAGAGTAGTCTTGTTTAATAAATATTGAGTTGTTCCGAAAATAATTTCGTATTTCTTTTTCCAAGCAGTGGACTTAATTATATTTTTCCATAGACTTCCATAGACCATATCAGACTTAAGTCGCATATATTTTGACAACTGATATAGCAAGGCTTGCTTGTAAAAAAGTTTGATTGATTCTTCGTAGTAGATAGTGCTTTTTCTAATATGGAAAGTGAAATGCAGAATTTCTGGCATATTTTACTTTCATACTGTCGAAAAGGTAAGAATGCTATTCAGAATAAAAAATAAAAAAAAAAAAAAAAAAAAAAAATATATATATATATATATATATATATATATATTTATATAACAACCTGGTGAAGACACAAGAAAGGTATTAATTGATGCAAACCGGCGAATAACAACCCGTGAGATCCCCAAACACTAAATTTATCGAATTCAACATTTCATGATTATTTAAAAAGCCTAATTTCTAAGCCAATAAGGTTTGATTTCAAAGCTCAACATGAGAGTTCCTCAAGTTCTTAGGGGGAAAAAATTGATTTGCTTCTCAAACATCAAGAAAATTTTATATATCTATTGAAATTGAATATCTATGAAAATTGAATATCTATTTATGAAACGCATCATCACTGGGGGCGAGAAATGGATTGTCTACAACAATATTGCGGCCTCTACAAAAAATTTTTTAGACGGTAAAAGTTTTACTTCAAATAAAAAAGTAAAAATTCCGGATCAGTTTTTTTGCCAGAAAAGAACAAAAATTTTATAAGGGCCGAATCATGCTGCGACCGAAAAGGCGACAAAACGTATCAGACCAGAACGGTCAATAGAAGATTCAATAAAATATTTGTTCATTTTAAGAAAATCCACTTAACGCATTTCATTTCCTTAAAAAAAAAAAAAAAAAAAAAAAAAATTACTTTTTGTACAGCTCAACAGTTTAGTCAGAAAAGCGGGAAACAATCGGAATTACTTATGTTGTTTTTACCGTGTTGCTTTAACTCTTTGATGCAGAATTTTTGTTAAACGAATTTTTAAAGTTTCATTATTTTGTATTATTTTAGGTCAAAATAAGTGAATAATATAACATTAAGCTATTTAATAATTTATGGTTATGAAATGCAGCATGAATCGACAGTGTTTTTTTTGCGTAAAAGGTAAAATTTTCCAAACACGGCTCACTTCTAAATAAATTTTTTTCTTCACAATTGCACTTATTTGCAGTTATTTTGATCTAAGAGAAACAATTATTCATTATTGAAATTTCTTTAATTAACAATATTATTTATTTATAAATTTTTGAATATTAACCACTTAAACAACTAAATAATTTCAAATTTAAACAACTTTTTTTTTTTTTTTTAATTTCATATTTTAATGCAAATACAATTCTGATAATTTAACTGATTTTTTTAGTATCTAATAGACTATTTTTTATAATTAAAAAATACCAACATATACTGTTACTCGTGATTAGAGCGTCAAAAAAAAAAAAAAAATACATCAAAGGGACACTGGTGTCCCATATGCGTGTCAAAGGGTTAAACAACTCGATTTCGCCTTTTGAGATCAAAATTTCTTTAAAAGATATATGTCATCTTTTGGAATTAAAATAGAAAAATATTGGTTTAAGCCTGTACCTACAATCTGAACTTTGGTTAATAAATCAAAGAATTACGCGCATGAGAAACATGACTATAGCACTCTTATGATGCCTCTCTCAGCGGTAAAATAAAGGTGATTAATTAATAGAGTTGTAAAATTCTTTAAATATACTTTTTTGGAATTTAGTAATATGAAACGAATATATATTCACCCACTGACTACTGTTCTCCTGATTTACTATTGTTTTTTTTAATAAACCTTTACTTGAACCATAATTTTTAGGGTCTTTCCCAATTTTAATTTTTTGTTTCTTTTCCGACAGTTACTCAATCTAACTTTGAAATAACACTTACGCGAGTTTCACTATCCCCTTTTCAAATTCCTCTCTTCCTCCTGAGAAATTTTCTTTTCATTTTAACCCCCCCAAATAACAAAAAAAAAAAAAAAAATAAATAAAAAAAAAAAAATTAAGATATTGTTTTCCTACAAAATATGTTTGTATTCCCAATTTGAAGTCTGTAATATTTTTTATTGTACTTTATTATTACGTTTTTTATTTTGATTGTTTTATAAGTTAGGATTTTAAAACTAAAAGAGATGTTTCTTTGTTAAAATGTATAATTCCATGATATATTGCCTTGTCACTCTACATTTTAAGATAAACTTATTTAAATCAGTGTCTAAGTTTATTAACCGTATTACAACTAATCTTTTGGTGTAAATAACATTAATATACTATTATAAATGACAGTTAAAGAGATTCGTTAAATGATTAAGAACTTAACCATCAGCTTAATGCACAATATGATACATGCGCAAATTGTAGTTAATACTTCGGCCGGTTTGGTAAGTAGAAGTACTAAATTAGGATTGTGAACTCATCAAATTTCTTATAACAATATACCTCCATTTCTAAATGTTATTCTAAAAAAAATGATTAATATGCAAAATTATTTATACCCACGGATAGATCTTAATAGAATCATAAGGGAAATGTTTGTAAGCGGGAAGTGAGGCCCAAGGGTAAGCAATCAGAATTCTATTTAGTGCATATGAATAATTTCAACTTTCGTAGAAAAAAACTGCTTTTTGTTAAGAAAAAAAAAAGAAAGAAAAAAAACAGTAATTATGAAACAATCATCGGGGTTGGTGAGTGGCAGCGAATAGGGGCTTCCTCTTAGTATTTAATATTTTAATTGTTACAGACAAAAAGTTATTTAAATGATTATTGAAAGGTTACTCCAAGTAAGATAATGTTACAAGTAGATATATTTTATTTTCTAATTTTTGTTTCATATATTAAGTCAATTAGAAGACTTACGGCTGCGTAGTAGACAAAACCATCAGGATTTAGAATATTAGGATTACTCTGGTTGGTAAAAACTTCACAGACGCCATTTCCTGTGGTGGAAATTCTGTAATATTTACAATTAAAAACATATGTTTAAATTATTTACAGAGTTACAGAATCAATAATTTTAAAAATTTTCACTGTTTAAAAATGCTGTGTAAATATTAATGAAATATGATTATTAATAATCAACTGCTGCAATTTTTTACTTTTAAATGTTTTTTAATTTTCTTTATTTTTCTAAATTTTCTGTCTTATGAGTAACTGCTAATGAAAAGTTTTATGTTACAATATTCACACAAATAACACTGGAGAATAAATTTTTTGTTGTATTTACGCAAGCACTATTGTGAGGATTTGGGATTTTACTTGAGTTGGGAGATTTGGGATTTCAAATCTAGAATTAGATTTGCTCCTCAAGCTGAAAATTTTTCTTTTAAATAAACTTTATTTTTAGTCTTTATTTTGTCGAAATGCACAAATTTAAAAATGTTTTGTATAACAAGGGGTCGCATAAATGTTGCGATTTACTTCTGGGGGAGTTTAGGCACATCATCAGGATTAAAATTGCATAGGAAATCATGTACGCGGCTGAGGGCTCTTCACTATTATGACCTGTTCAGAAGCACGCAAAGAAACAGTTCATAATAGGGCAGTGCGTATGATGACATTTCCAAGCATAGGTTCCTATGCAATTTTAATCCTGATGATGTTCTTTAACTCCCTCACTTGTGTGATCCCCTGTTTTAAAAGAACCCTTTCCTTATTTTGAATATTTCGACAAAAAATGGATTAAAATTGTCATTTAAAAATTTGTACCTTGGAGGTAGAAACCGATTGCAGATTTTTGTTTATTTTATTATTTTTTTTAATGGCGGGCACTTGGAACTATTGTCCATTTGCCACAGAAAGTGCCAGAACTGCTAATTCTCTTTTCGTTACCCAAGCGGGCACCTGTGGCGAAGCCACAGCGGAGGAGCAGCGTCGCCCACGTCACGCTACCACAATCCGTTTATATGGCGGGTCACATTCACACACAAAGGAGAAAGGACATAGAACACAGATAGAGAGAAGGAAACATCCATGCCTTTGCCCGGGATTCGAACCCAGAACCTTTCTGATGCAAGGACAGTTCCCATACCCCTACACAGGCCGGTCGGCGATTGCAGATTTTTAAATCAGCGATTCGAAAGTTTCTAAAAGTTGTTTTAAAAAAATCTTATGCAAGAGGGGAAAAAATTGCTCCCTAGAGTAATCTGCACTCAAATGTTTCAAAAATATGCAATTGAAAAGTTTTTTTTTTTTTTTCAATTTGATAGAACTCTCTAAAAATTGTTGGCTGAAACTTCTAATAAAATATATAAGGTTCTTTATTATAAAACTGAAACAATTGTGTTTCTTTTTTGTGACATTACGAGGGTTGCTATTTATATTTCTGGCCTTGGCAACAGTAAGTGTTGCTAGGCGACCGCAGACGATTTTAATCGAAAGTTTGATATTTTTAAACATAAATTCAGCAGACGATTTACCATTATAGCTTCATTTGTGTTGTTGACAGTAAATTGAAACAAAACAGCAATCAACTGTATGGGTCTTCCAAAGACGAGGCAAAACCAACAAAAGTTGTTCGAGGAAGAAGCACATCGAAACAAATGATTGCCTGTTTCTTCGGCATTAACGGTCATGTGGCAACAGTGGCGTTAGAGCAACGCAGGACGGTCAAGTCTGAATGGTACACGACCATTTGTTTGCCAGAAGTCATCGGAGAAATTCGAAAAAAGCAGAAGAACAGGCGAATCATTCTTCATCATAACAATGCATCATCAAAACTTCATCATTTTCGACCACCGAAGAAGCGGTTGATGCATTCAAAACGCATGTTTTGGAGTTACCTCAATCGGACTGGAAAAAGTGCTTTGAAAATTGGTTCAAACGCATACAAAAGTGTATTGATCATCATGAAGAATATTTTGAAAAACAATAAAACCAATTTCGATCCTACATATTTGTTTTTTCATTATTAGGCCAGAAATATAAATAGCGACCCTCGTATTTCAATCCTTTCACGTTGTGTAACTTTATTCCGACAGCACAAAGTTAAATTTTTTTTTTTTTCATTTTGGACTCAATAAACTATATTTTTGAAAAGTATATTCAACTAAATCCCTTAAATGGTACTTCTTATTTTAATCGACTGCTCTATAATTTGTGTTCACAAACCTGGCACAGATACATGATGGGGTTTGTTGACATCTTCCTATGCAGGCGGCAACTTCTACTCTTTCTGGTATCCGATGGATTCCTATTCCTTTTTCTCGCTTTCCACTTGTTCGCAGATAAGACAGTGGTGTAGGAGCTACCTGTAAGAAGATATAGAAAATCTATTTACACTGAATCATAAGAATTAGCAATGAGAGAACCATTTTTAAAGTTAAAAGCTAAGTGTTAAAGTATTATAAATTTCGAAATGATTTTATGGAGGCATTAAGTTTCAATTGTAGAATACCGCACAAAAGCATAAGTTTCCCATCTTTGTTAAAGTGAGCAAACATTGAAATTTCTCTGTATGTCTAGAGAGTAGAACAGAGAAAGTATTATTTTTCAAATAAAATTAAATTGGCATTGTTTAGCAGTTTATAAGTGAACTGTTTTTAGTGCTCAAATTTTTTCTTTAGTAAGCTGGCCAGCGTCCTCAAGAAATTAAAAAAAACTGGTATTAAAACTTCTATGCGAACATTACTGCTAACTGCTTAATCTTTTCAAAATAATATTCTTCGAATAGAGTTCCCCCGCAGGAATTCCTCAACAAAAATAATTCTTTTAAAAAGGTAAAGAGGTTAAGTTTTTGGAATGTTCTTTTAGCAATTATGCTACTAGTTATTTAAATTTTTGAGGACGATTATCCTAAAGGATAAGGTGACCAGCATCCTTTAAAAACCTTAAAAATAAATAAATAATTAAAAATTAAATAATAACAATAACGATAAAAAAAACCTTGGTTGGGAAGCTAATGTAGTCGAGCGGAAGAAAATCAAAAATCACTGAATAACTTTTGTTCTAAGATGTTCTACAAATAATAAGCTGGTCTCAACGGTCGTAAAAAAGTTTGATTTTTAAAAGCTTCGGCGACAATTTAAATTGCAATATCAGACACAAAATCGTATTTTCGTCAATAAATAAATATATACTACTTCAAGAGTGAATTTTTTATGCGGGGGTAAAATAAATTGTGTGAAAATCTCGTGCAGCATTGGAATTCACTTTCATTAATTCGCTTCCAGTGATTCATATAAGAATCCCAATGGGCAACCCGTGATCTTTTCAATTTATGACGTAGCAAATTTCACTATTAACTTACAGCTAAACCGTAAATATTTGTATCAACTTTGTTCCTATTCTAAACAAATATCAGTTTTGAAACGGGCTCGATGTTAACTAGGGCTTTATTACATGCACGAACAAGCATGTAGTATGTCTATTGAAAGAGCTCCTCTCTCCATTCGTCTGAAGCAGTGGCGGTGACCATGGTTACGAGGTTTAACTATTTCAAGTAGGGGTGTTTGATCAATATTTAAGACATGTTTTAGTTCGTGTTGGTGAGAGATAGGGAATCAAGGGAGAGAGAAGCTCCTCTCTATTTCCATAACAGCAGAGAGTCTTAAACTTTGTGGAGAGGGAGTTTTTTTCCATAGACAAACTACAGCTAGCTGCGTAGCAGAACAGGTTGAACACCTTTCCTTAATTCGAAGATTAACAAAAGTTGAGGCATAACAAAAGGAAACAGTTAAGAGGCTCCGCCCATCACGCGTTGCTTATTCCGATATTATTGCACTCATTTTTCATATGAAACATACAAATAATAAAAAGAAACAATACGATCGTTTTCACTTTTGAAAATATGCTCGTGCTATTAAATAAAATTTACTAAAGTCAAGGTTCTTTTTTTTCAGTATGGCAACATGAAAAGTAGCCTGTTAAAAAAAATAAAATCTAAGTCAAGGATCAAGTCTTGTGTGAATATAAACTTTCAATGGGAACTTACCACAGAATGAATGAATATTATAAATATTGCTGATAAATAAAGTTGTATTTCTTTACTCCAGTCCATTTTCTTTTTCCGTTTTCATTGAATCTAAAAATATCAAAACGCAAATTACTCACTAAGAAAAATCACGATACTGATCATTTATACCAATATATGGGAAAAGTGGACAAAGTTTAGTCCACTTTATCGGGTTGTCGGTATACAGTGTCCATTCAAAACTGTCATTCTAAATATTGTCAGTTCATCTGTAGCTTTGGAAAGGTTGCTGCATCTTTATATTTTCAAAGCCAATTTAATTTTCTCGCTTGTTATGATTTTATAGTCATTGGAGCAAACTGTTTATTACAGCTAAATAATATGCATTTGAAAGATTTACAAATTTTAAATATTCGAATCCATGCTCGAAGCATTAAGTTTGAAGGGGGGAAATATAAGTTACTCCCTATGTGTACTCATTTATTGACATGCTGTCTGTAAGGAATCCTAATTCATATTATTTTGTCAAAACTCCTTAAAATAATGCGGGACTTAAAAATTATTTGCAATGGATATTATTTTAACTAAAGTTGATTAAATTGATACTTTTACTAAATGTTATTGTTTACTTACCTTAACATATAATTTAACCAGCGTGTGTTCATTTAATTGAATCTGGTTGACATAAATAGCCACTTTGGAGGTTTTCTTTATTTAATTAACATTTTGCGTAAATAAAACATTTTTAAAACAGGAGTTAGTCATAAAGAATTTATCGAAAAAGTCGGCCGTAATTACTTTTCGTATATATATTTTTAATAATTTTTTATAATTGACTGAATAAATATTTATCTAGAGTGCCTCTTTGCCCTTCTTTTCCAATGAGCTTATAAGTACTACTTATGTAAATTAATATCAATGATATTCCAATAAATACGTATCTTGGGTTTGCAAGCTTACCTTATAAAAATTATTCTATTTTGCAATCTTGTTAAAACATTATTTTTTTTCTTTTTATTTCCTCATCTCGTTTTTTTTTTTTTTTTTTTTTTTTGTAATGAATGAGATTTAGTAAAATAAATGATATTCATATTTCTAAATTCCCAGTGCGCGAAGAAGAGAAGAAAAAAAGAAAGAAAATAAAAACGTGACACACTGAATAACGTCTGATCTAATGCAATCTTGTTAAAACATTATTTTTTTTCTTTTTATTTCCTCATCTCGTTTTTGTTTTTGTTTTTTTTTGTTTTTTGTAATGAATGAGATTTAGTAAAATAAATGATATTCATATTTCTAAATTCCCAGTGCGCGAAGAAGAGAAGAAAAAAGAAAGAAAATAAAAACGTGACACACTGAATAACGTCTGATCTAATGCAATCTTGTTAAAACATTATTTTTTTTCTTTTTATTTCCTCATCTCAGTTTTTTTTTTTTTTTTTTTTTTTTTTTTTTTTTTTTTTTTTGTAATGAATGAGATTTAGTAAAATAAATGATATTCATATTTCTAAATTCCCAGTGCGCGAAGAAGAGAAGAAAAAAAGAAAGAAAATAAAAACGTGACACACTGAATAACGTCTGATCTAATGCAATCTTGTTAAAACATTATTTTTTTTCTTTTTATTTCCTCATCTCGTTTTTTTTTTTTTTTTTTTTTTTTTTTTTTTTTTTTTGTAATGAATGAGATTTAGTAAAATAAATGATATTCATATTTCTAAATTCCCAGTGCGCGAAGAAGAGAAGAAAAAAAGAAAGAAAATAAAAACGTGACACATTGAATAACGTCTGATCTAATGATCGGATTTTCACGTATTAGGGCTTTACATTATTAGTTTGAACCTATATGGTCTTAAGTATGGGGCTGGCTATATTTTAAGTTACGAAATCAGACCTTCTCTGATTAAACAAATATTTTATCTATCTAGCTATTTATTTATTTATTTTACTTATTTATTTATTAATTTTGCTGTTGACGCGAATTTGGATTTCTGACTCCCAAAATATGAGGGGAAGGTAGCCGTAATCTGGAAAATTTAGTATCAATAGTGTGATCAGGAGAGTAATCGGAAAATTGGAACTCTTATTGTTGCTTTTTGTATATTTCACCATATCTCAAGAACTTCTAACTGAGTCGAAAATTTTTTCACAGAATCTTTAGATAAAATCTGTTTATCTAAGGTTTCCATGAAAATTTTTTTTATTCATTATTTATTATTTTTTATTATTTTAATAATAATTGAAAAAATGTTGAATTGTGGGAAATACAATATTTTATATCATTTAAAAAAATGTAATTTTAAACGGAAATATGCAAAATTTGAACGAAATCGTTTGAATAGTTTCTGAAAAATCTAGTTTTTAAAAAGTCGTACATTTAAAAATTTGGTTTCTCAGGAACTATTCGACCGATGTTGCTCAAATTTTATATTTTGCCATATAAAACTACATTTTTTAAATGATGTAAAAGCTTATAAATCTTAAAATTCAAAATTTTTCGACTACTATTACGTAAAATAATAATAAAAAAATAGGGATAAATAATGATTAAAAATAATTTTTGCATGAGATTATCGTTGGATAAACAAATTTTATATATGTGTGCAGAAATTTTTTTCCATTCGCTTACAAAATTCTCTAAGTATGGTAAAGCATGCAAGAAGTAAAATCAACACTGAGCTGTCCGAAATTTGGATCGGTCTACTAACTAAACTTTTGGGACCTTATTTCCCTGATGCGGCTGTATTTTGAGAGTATGGAATCCGAATTTATTGGAAAATTGGTATGCATATTCAGAAAAAGTATGTTTTTGTGTCTGATTTTTTAACTTAAAATTTCGTCAGAATTAATTAATTAGCATATTTGAGCTCAACCACGTGAACCATTAAGATTGAGTGCTAATACACGAAAATCCAATCAGTAAATCAAAAATTACTTAGGGTGTTTTTTTCTAACATTGTATGTATAAAAGTATTACACTGAATAAATAATACACCGAAGAGCCATTACATTATGACCACCCTGCTATTAACATGTAGAACCACCTTTAGCCCTCAAAACTGCTAGCACTCGCCGTGGCATTGATTCCACAAGGTGCTGATAGGTAGTCTGAGGTATCTGGTACCAAGCGCTCACCAACTGGTCCTGCAATTCCCTCACATTGCGAGGGGGTAGCGAGGCAGGACGAATTTGGTTTTCCAAGTAGGACCACAAATGCTCTATTGGATTAAGGTCAGGTGAATTTAGAGGTCAAGACATGACTTGAAAGTCACTGGAATGTTCCTCGAACCAATCCATGACGATTCAACCCTTGTGACATGGTGCATTATCCTGTTGGTAAACACCATCCCCCGCAGGAAAAGATGTTGCCATGAATGGGTGAACCTGGTCTGCAACTATGTTCAAATAGCTTACAGACGTCAGGGATTGTTCTATGAGGATTATGGGTCCTAATGTGCCCCATGAAAACATTGCCCACACCATACTACCATACATTGTTATAGATGGAGGGTGGTCATAATGCAATGGCTCTTCGGTGTATGCGTGCAGTTTATTACTACATATTATTGTGAAACTTTAAAGTAACTTCCATCTTCTATTTATAAAAGCTGAGATCTAACTGAAATTTTCCATTATAATTTTCAGAAAACTACAACCCTTATGAAAAACTTGCAACTTAAAGCTTCTTTTAACTGATTCGCGTAAGATTTTGCACCAATAAAACTCGAAAAATTATTACATTGTAAAGACGCAGGAATTCTTAAAATAATCACGACCAATTAGCATCTCAAAATTTATTGATTTCTATTTTTATACAAAGCAAACACAAAAACTAATGTAGCACAGATACAATATTACAAACACCGCCATCATTCTCTATAGACTTTTAGTCTCTTCAGAAAAGAACCAACATAAAAAGTTTGCTACGCCATCTAGTGGCCAGTTTCTTACAGTATCTTTATTAATCTAGCGTTTTATTTATTATTTTTATTTTTTATTTTATTTTTTTAAAATTTAGTATTGCACTACTTATGCAGTAACGCAACTATTTAATCTCAGTGTTAAAAAGTCGTAAGCATTACCTCTGTATTGTGTGTTAAACTGAACGTTAGATTTGTTTTGGTGTACAAAAATTAAAAGACTTTGAAATTAATTTTAAATTTCAAAGTCTTTGAATTAATTGTAATTTTAACATAATAATGTAGAAAAATATACAGTGAGTACGAAGTAAAAGAAATCATTTTAGAGATAAGCCGACTTAACTTCACATACCTGATTACTAATTACGCATCAATGATCAATCATTGATGCATGATGATCAATCACTGATGAATGAGTAACAACAATGATTAAGTAAAGATGCTATTTAGCATCTTTTTGTTGAGCTAGCGAGCTATTTGAAAAATCGTATTGTCTTTTTTTTTTCTTTCTTTTTTTTTGAGGGAAGAGTAACTGTTCCGCAAAGGAACAGTTACTCATCCCAGTTACTCAAAGGAACAGTTTCTTTAAGTTCTGTGTAAGGGAAGAGTAATTCTCTCACCTGATTCTATAGCCATTATGAACTCTAATAAATAAGATTCAAAATGAAATAACATTTCCAAAACGGACGTTTACTAAGATGAAGTTTAATGTTATGGACATTGGTACATTTTCGTTATATTTCACTCCATAAAATATTTCGCTCCTAAAAAAATAAAATTGCATCTTGTTTTGTTTTTGGCAAGTCTCAAAGACGCATTTTCGTAACACTAAAAAATGGCGACAAATAAAGAATGGTTCTTTTTTATTTTATTTTTTTATTCGTAAGCATTCTTTATTTTACGTTAAAGCATTCAATATCTTGTTGCCATTAACCATAATAATATTATGACAATTAATTGATTGATAATTGGCAGGTGATGTAGTTCAGTACTAGTTGGACATCATCCAATAGTGGATCAGCCTGTAATGCTAAGACACGTTGCATAACCTTGAATCAACATCTTTTTAATTATTCATAGACTTTGCTTGAAAAAAAAAAAACTAATAAGAAAGATTGGAAGGAGGGCCATTGCAAATGGGGTTGGATTGTCCAACCAATCTCATTACTCGTAATGAAAAAGTCTAGAGCTAGTTTGAACGGTTCAGTGGAGCGAGTTCGATAAATTACACAAAACTGGACTTCAGGATCAGAAAAAAATGTGCGTCTCCTGACCAGTGGTTCTGAGAGTTACGGTCAAGTAAGCGTGACCACATTTTACGCGAAAGATTAGCTATTTCGAGGCAAAATTCTAATTTTTTGTTTCTTACCAACAGAAAACCGATAACTGATTTGTTCTCGTTGTGATTTCTGAATCTAGTTAGGCTTGGAGATGGATTGTTCACAAACGCCTTGTTTAACGTAGGGCATGCATGCTAAGTAAGAATATTCATGACGCATATTCATAATGCATGAAATGATGATGGACTTCAAACATACGAAAACATGAATTACGGTTTTCTTTTTTATTTAGTTCTGATTAAGAAAGCTTATGATTCTCATTTTATATAATTGAAAGATTTTATTATTTGTGAAGGTAATTAGGAAGCTAATTTATTATAAATTTCAAATCTAATTAGAATAATAAAACTTGATTTTGTAAGAACATGACCTATTAAAAGTTTATTTTCATTGCTCTTCCGTTCTGCGAACGAAAGATTTTCTTTTTAATTTGAGAATAAAGCTATATAACAAATAAATTCTAAATTTCAACGATAATCAAAAAAATAGAAATAGATTTTTTTTGACAGGATTTATATAAAGTTTGTGAGACATTTTGCTGAAAACTTATTCTGTAAAAATAGTTCCTAAAATAGTTGATTTAATAAATTAATTTATCTAAATTTGAAGCTTTTAATAAAGTTGTAAGAATTTTAACAAGTAATAATTAAAAAAAAGTATGATGGAACTTAAAACGTAAGGGATAAATTGAAACACGATCTTTTCATAAAGATTAATTATTACTTATGACAAAAAAATACAATAAATAACTTACCCTTGATATTAAATTTTCTGAAACATATTTTTTACAGTATTTATCTACATTAGTGTTCAGAATTTAGAGAAAGTTTAGATTTGGTCTATTATCCATAGAACTGGGGAGCAGGTTTTAATTCTGTGCTTAAAGAACTTAAGTTGATGTAATGTAATACAAATGGCTAGTCAACAGTTATAATACATATGCATGATCTTGTATAACAATCGTTGGAATCGTAGGTAGTGAGCATAAGAATTGAGTAAAAAATGGCCTTATCTTACGACTATACTGGTGGTCTTACAACGTAAAAATGGTGGTCAACAACGAGCAACCACATATATCAAATCAAGATGACGATTTTCTGGAAAGTAAAAGTCATTGCTGACTGGGTTTTTCAGCCAGGTCTCCAGACCCTAACTTCATAGACCATAACATCTACCTATTAATCTGTTATTTTCTTTTGATTCTGGGACCACTGTCTTTTTCCGAAAAATATTATACAGAGTTCAGCGTGTGTATAATAATTGACGAATGATTATTTCAACAACTTTGTTTTCTTTTAAATTCTAATTGAGTGGTTTTCTACTTTGTATAAGAGAGATTTTGGACTTATAACTAAGTGTTTTGAGATATGAATGGATTTTCTATTTTCCTTGAAGATTGACTCGTTAAATTTTTTTTTCTTTTTGATTATCATAAATAAACGCGTGATTTAAATGCTCTTAAATACAACCTATTGTTAATAGAGTGCCAAATCCTAAAAAGTGGAGGAGGGAATTGAATATTATAAATGACGGTTTAACTCATCAGCTGACGTGCTGACAAACACCCATTTTTAAAGACTGATTGGGTATTTTCTATTAGATTCCCACGTTATTCATGTAAAAGTTGGGTGAAACAAATTCACGTTTTTTTTTTGCCATGGTCACTAACAAAAAGCACAACAAAAAAGTGTTGATCGGACTTTCGGATAAGTCTTTTTCCAAATTCATACCAAGTTTAAGCAACGTCAACCACACATTGTAAGCAAGTGGACCCAATTAAGAAATAGAGGAGGCGAAAATAATTTACAAATTAATCTTGGAATAATTTATAGCAGGTTTTTCTTTTTCGTACAAAAAAGAAGAAATACAATGTTACCAAAAATATAGATCCATAAACCCGTTATCATTCTCCTATAAGATCATCAGATTGGGAAACGTATTTCATTCGGTGAAGAACAAGCAGATTTAAACAATCAAAAAACTAATCGAATCATGTAGCGAATATTAAAATGCCTCTCTGTTTTATCTTCATTGACTAAGAGAAAGCTTTTTGCATCAACCAGATGCCTGCTGAGCTGAGTGCAAAAAAAAATGGAATTTAAAAATTTTACACAGACATCATTCGAAATATATATAGCAAGACGGCGTCAAAGATTAAATTGGAAAAAGGAAAGCTAAAATCAAATCTGAAAAAAGAATATGGCAAGAGGACACAGTATGACGTAAATTCTTCACTTTTTTGTTGGAAAAGCTAATTCGTGTAAAAAAGGGATTAAAATAAATTAATAAAATTGTCATATTAAATTTTCTGATAATATTACAATTGAGACAGAATCATTGGCAGTTAACTTAAACTCTTATAATTCACGAAATTATTAATTAATTAGCCTGAAATTTTTTTTCCAATTTTTGCGTTTGTTTTATATTAAAATTTGTTGCAGTGTTGGAAATGTGCAGGAATAAATTTAACACATTGATTCCAGCTTTCTGTGATTCAGATGAACAAAAATATTTCTCTATTTTAATTTTTTTCCAGCATATTAAATGTCCTCATTGTGTACAGGTGTGAGCAAATATACTTTATTTATCCAATTAAAGAAGAGTTGATTTTATGCTGAAGTATTAATAAAATAAAATTAAAATAACCACGAAAAGTCACACATAACATTATATGAAACTGACATACGAATATGTCTGGCTTATAGAATATTATTTGTACGTTTTCCCAGTTTTTCGTTGTTTTAACTTTGTTTACATGTTTTTTGTAAGAGCAAAGTTACAAAATTAGGAAAATCTTCCATTTTACTAAACGTAACATTTCAAATCAAACTGTGCATACGTCAGGGAATGTTTCGTAATCTCTACCGGAATTGCGTATTTTTTTTAATTATTTTTAAAAATAATGTTAAAAAATTCACATTAATGCTCTAATGACATTGGTCACAAAGAGTTGTTTCGAAGATAAGTCCAACAACCTTTCTCTATCTGCTATGGCAATCAAACAAACTTTAATGTTTTCGGTCGATAGCAATTAGTTAGACATCGATAGTGTTTTTTCCTTGCTCAAATATTAATATGTAACCCTTAATGAGTATATCTTCTACTTTGTCTTTGATATTCAAATTCTATAAATAGTTAATAAGAATGGCTCCTCGACATAAGCGTGGACAAAACTAAACTGGCCAGAAAGTATTTTTATGACTATTTTTATATTACTACTAAACATACGACTTTTTTGGCTTTTTATTTCTCAGGAGCTAGTAGACCGATTTCGTTTAAATTTTGTAATTTACCATGTAAAATTAGCCATTTAAAATTTATATTATTATATTACTACTAAACATACTATTTACTATACATATTACTATTTTTATATAAAAAATATTTATATATTTTTTATGCTCTCCCGTATATGAACCGGAGGCTGCACGTACAGTGAGCAAAGAAACGGACCACCCTGAATAACATTTGATTTAAGGACTGGATCTTCACGTTCTCAATCTTAATGGTTCGAGAGGGTGGCCTCAAATATGCTAATTAATTAGTGCAGACGATATTTTAAGTTACAAAATAAGACATAAAACGTTCTTTCTCTGAATAAACATACCTTTTTTAGGGTGAATTTCTGACCCCCAAAATAGAGGGAGTTGATGCAATGCGGTTAGAGATGATCCCCATAGTTTGGTCAGGAGAATGATCCAAAGTTTGAACTTATGTTAATGTTAATGTTAATTTTACTTTTCGTTTATTTTGCCGTATCTCGAGAATTTTTTAAGTGAATCGAAAAACTTTTGTACACAATTATAAAATTTGTTTATCTAAAGATAATTCCATGCAAAATATTAATTTTAGTAATTATTTATATTTTTTTTTGTTATTATTAATTAATTATAGTCGAAAAATTTTGAATTCTAAGGTATACAATTTTTTACAATTTTTTATTTTAAAGTGACTATTTTTACATGGCAAATTACAAAATTGAAGTGAAATCGGTCAAATAGTTCCTGAGAAATCAAAAGTTAAAGAAATCGTATATTTAAAATTCGATTTCTCGGGAACTATTCAACCGATTTAGTTCAAACTTTGTATTTTGCCATGTAAAATTACCTATTTTAAAATGATGTAAAAAATTTCATACCTTATAATACAAAATTTTTTCGACTGTAACTAAATAAAATAATAAAAAATAATAAAGGTTTACTAAAATTATTTATTTATTTAGTCATTTATTTTTACACCTTTAGACAAACAAATTTTACAATTGTGTGCAAAAATTTTTCAATTTGCTTAAAAAGTCCTCAAGTTATGGCAAAATATGCAAAAAGTAAAATTAACATTCAGGGTTCTATATTTAAGATCACTCTCCGGACCAAACTATGGTGACTTTATTTTCCAGATTTCGGCTACCCCCTATATTTTTAAATCTGTCGAAAATAAGACATTTAGAGAAAGTACGTTTTTATGTCTGATTTCATAACTTAACATATCGTCAGCTCCAATTGATTAGCATATTTATGGCCACTCCCTCAAACTCTGAAGTTTGAGTCATAGAACGTGAAGATCCGATCAATGGATCATAAGTTATTCAGAGTGTACATAACTGAAAATACTGACCATTGATGTCGATGTAGTGTTATGTTTGAGAGATAGCAACAGTAGCATTTTCAACATCCTGACCTGCTGTGCATGTTAAATGGTAATAGAAATACGATATAAGTTCTAGTTGATAAGTCCTACCGGATGATTTTGTTTTATTAGAAATCTATTTTTAAAAACTATATGGCAGACTTTTAGAGCCTAATCCTAATTTTTAGCTTGTATGAAATCAAAATATTGTAACATATCCTATCAAAACTAATTTGACACAAGCTTTTTTTTAAAAAATATGTTGCATTCTAAAGTGTAAAAAAGAATATAAATTATGTTCTTCGGTTGATTTAACTTCAAAAACTTCAAATGAACTCAAATAAAGAATACTGTGAACTAAAAATATCAATTTTAAAGAAAATCATCTTTCATCAAATAATTCTTACTAAGTCATTTCATGTTATTTGGAAAATTATATCATATAATTTTTGTTCTTATCAATAAAAACTTTGTTTGCGATATAATTAAACTGGATAAAGATCTATTTCTTTGGATACAAAGTTTAACTAAACTAAAAAACTATTTCCTTCTATATTAAGTTTAACAAAACTAATCTAGTGAACTAATATTAATAACATAAAAAAATTCTTCAAATGCACTGTAAATTATAGGGGAGAAATGGAGAGATAGAGTGGACAGTGATGGAGTGGTTATCTTTAATAACTGATTCATTTAGTGGCCAAATTTCCTCTGAGAGATATTGTAGATTGGTAATACTTCCGAGTGCAGTTAAATATTCACACTAAGAATGGTAGAAATTTGTAAAAGTAGGTTTTAGGTGAAAAAGTAGCTTTTATTTACTAATTTCAGGAAATATTTTAATGGTTATTTTAATAATTACATTTATTTTAAAAGGTAATAAAATGTTATAAAGGATGCTATTTTTTACACGTTTTGATATTAACTTTGCTTTGTGTAGTTTCAGTTGGCCAACATTAGGCTTAAACAAACACACATCTTTGGGACTAATGTCGACGTATGGTGGTGGGGCTAGTATGGATATGTCCACACTGGACCCATTCAATTTTAAATGTTTTACACGTTTCGATATTAACTTTGCTTTGTGTAGTTTCAGTTGGCCAACATTAGGCCTCAACAAAGACATATCTTTGGGACTAATGTCGACGTATGGTGGTGGGGCTAGTATGGATATGTCCACACTGGACCCATTCAATTTTAAATGGAAGAAATACGAGTATGAATTGGTCACAAATGTAACATATTTGATGCTATTTATTTCCTAAATTAGAATGATTTTGTTGAATGACATACTTTTATAAATTGTGGTTTCAATCTCAAGTAAGGAATTCAGTACGAAACTCTTATATTAATCTACTTTTTGACCGTTCTAAGGAAATTTAAGGTACACGTTTTATTACGTTTGTTAAAGGGATACAATATAGACGAATTAAAAAAAAAGTTTTTATACTTTTCTTTTTACTTTTTCGTCCTCTCTTTTGGAAGTTGTTTACCTTATTCTTTTAAAGTAAAAATCGTTAAGCCATGTCAGTGTTGTATTGTTCATTTGAACCATTTAATCATCAACTTAAAACTAAACTGGTAATTAAAATAAATTCAACTTAAAATTGATTCTGTGCTTGTCAACGCAACAGTAAGAAGCTATTTAAAAATATCTAAAAAAAAAAAGGACAGCAAGCAAAAGTCACACGTTTTACAGATATGGAGCTTATGATGTTCAATTCTTAAGGAAAAAAAAGATGGAGTTATTTCTTCTGATCAGAGATATTCCTTTTCCCCCCACAAAAATAAACAAATAAATAAAAAATAAAAAGACATTTCTCAAATCTCGATAGCAGAAATAACAAACTTAAATTGCCAGTAATTGGTAGAGCTGCCAGCACTGCATCTCAATAAAAAATTTAAGTTAACATAAAAAACTGTTTGATAAATAAAATACAAACTTCGAAATATTTTTCAAATAAATCAAATTAAGTAATGGTTTTCAAATGCATTGATTTGCGTTCAGAATGTCTTTCTTAGTACATTGAAACGCTCTTTAAATTATTAGTGAAACACTCTGAAAATTAGCATTTTAATTAAAATACGTCAATATTTTTCTCCAATAAGACTTAGATTAGAATTAAATTCAATATGGCTGTAAATGTAACTTTTTGATTTTTAATAAAAGTCTACTTACTGAGTTATTAAGTTTGTTCTCACCAGTCTCATGTAGTGAGGTTAGTGTGGTCGAAAACAAGCTTTAAAAAATTATTATTGGAAAACCAAAATGCAGGTGAACTTGGAAATTATTGTTAAAAAATTACTTCATGAGTTAAAAAATTTTGCTAAGTAAGGTTTTTTGACAAATTTGTAATAAATGTCCACACTAACTTCCCTACCAATATTAACTTAATCTAATAAATTAATTAATATAATTAGTTTTATAGCGATATAATATTAACAAGTTTTTCAATAATGATAACATTTTTAGACTTCTATATTTACTGAACTTATTTCTTAGAACTATCTATAATATTTCAATTCTACTGCTTTTTATGAATATTCTTTTTCTAAAAATTAAATAATACCTTAATAACAAGTCAATAAATATAAAATTATCCTATAAGTATATCATAAAACTAGAATATTATTACTAAGGGGAAAATAATGCAGTTAGAAAATTATCTTAAAATTTTTTTTATTATAAAATACGTTTTCCATTACGAAGATTTGTTCTCAAATATCTTTTTAAAACTTAAAGCAAATATTTATTTTAATGTTAACTGAAAGATAAAAGTTGTTATATATTTAGAAAAGCTTAAAAATATTCTACGGAACTTTCATTTACATCTCTCAATGTTAGAATTAAAATTCCTTACGAAAGTTCTATTACTTTTTTTATCAAAACTTATGAAATTTAATACTTACAATTTAATTGCAGAAATTGAGGCTGTTTTCAATTAACTTATGTCCAATAAATGCAAATAAAAGATTTCAACTTCATTTATATCTTTTTATAATGATGATTGTTTTAATAGCTCTTATTATAAATCTTATTTATTATAAATTAAAAAAATATATTTTAAATGTTCAACTGTAGGATGAAAATTACGAAACATTATGAAAATTGCAAAAATAATCTCTAAAATTTTTGTTTTTATCTTTCAAAGTTAGTGTAAATATCGCTCTGTGAAAGTTCGAAAAAATAAAGCTATTATTAATGGCCTTCTATGTACAATTTAAAAATTTATGAATTTAACATTTATGACTAATATTGGAATTATTGACGTTCGTTCCAATATATAAACATTCAATAATTGCATTAAAGCATTTTAGCGTCATTCATATTAGTTTTATAACGATAATTCTTATATAAAATTCATTAATCAAAAATTTAAAAAAAAAATCTTCGTATGAATGTTTAAATTGAGGGAAAAAAATTTATAAATAAGGAAAGTATTTAAAAAAGCTGTGAAACTATTATTTACATTTTTAATTGTTCGATTAATTTTTTTTATCAAAAGAAATATCACTCATAATTATTTTATTAAAAATAATGCTATAAAGTTATTTCGGTTATAAATTACGTTAAATAAATGAATTAAAATATTTCAACCTCAAATGATACGAAATAAAATTTACATAACATAATATCTTACCCTGGTCATGAGATGTTCTTTAAGTTCGGTGTAAAAACTTTAGTTGGTGAAGAGGGTTATGGTGAATCCAATTCAACCATGCGTGGAGGGGTCCGCCTCGAAAACCTCACATTGGCTAGAGTTTTATCGATGATATAAAATGGAAGCGTAGTAAGAGAGTGGCACCATTAATGTTTCATGTTCAGTCCACCTCTTCTATGTGTTCTGACAGAAAATTATATACAACTGTCCTCATTAGGCTGCAGAGAGCAATTGAATAAATCACTTAAAAGTACATACGTCAGCATGTTAAAAAGATTTTAGATGAATAACAATATTAAAAATTAAACATTTGTTGAATGACTAAAACGTCATGACGTGTTATAATAAAATGAAAATATCACTTTTTAGTCACTTTGTAATAATATTTTATTTTATTTTATCACCAGCATTGAACAGCTTATCCAGATTTTTAAAAAAAAAAAAAATTCAATTCTGAAATCTTTGTAAACTTGAAACCAATCTGGAAGAGGAATGAACTTTTGGGATCAGTATCGGACGAACTCGCATTTGAAGAGAATAAACCAGAATTTGCATAACATATTGATTAAAAGCATCGCATATTAATTAAAAGCATTGAATAGAATCTCCCACAGTTATCCCGAGGGTAGCGTTGTTTTAACTTACCTTTTATCAACCACTGGAGACATTTTGCGTTTAAAACAAGATATGAATTAGCCGTCTATTAACCATTGATCAAATACGAATCTTTGGCATCGCAGTCCAAATCGAGGGTGTTATTATATCTTCTGGGATATTACATACTTTCCAAAATTTGAAAACAAAAAATATGAGCATTGCAGTTCACGATTTAAGGTAGATTACTTTTATAATTTATCTTGTTTAAAATTAAGCTTTAGATTTAAATGAAGAATAACAAAAAGGTTTTCAAATTCTGACAAATATATTTATTTGACTTATATATTTATTTGTGATTCCTAATGTACTTAGATTTTTTTAAGTCATTTCAAACAAGAGTTTTAAAAATATATTAAAGGGGGTTATAACAGAAATCATACAGACTTGGGGCTGTTAGAGATGGATTGCTTTTAAAATGTCTTTTTTTTCGAGTTAGAATTATTATATAACACCTAATACGTTTTGCAACTGTGTATTTTTTTCACGAAAAGCATAAACGATAAATGTTATGTAAAAAGCTTTTTTGTTCTATAAGTTAAGTGCTAAAAAAATTTACGTCACCTCCCCCCGAAGAAAAAACCTCAAAACCTTTAAAAAAAAAAAAAAAAAAAAAAAAAAAAAAAAATATATATATATATATATATATATATATATATATATATATATATATATATATATATATATATATATATATATATATATATATATATATATATATATATATATACATATATATATATTCTTTTATTTTACTTTATTCCATTTTTTCCTTAAATAAAAGTTAATTTTCTAAAATTATCAATTGTCAACTTCTTTAAATTATCCAGTATAATAATACCTTGCGCACATTCTTTTTCGGGCCCATCCTTGGTAACTAACAAATCAAACGCACTTCAGTACTGCAGTAAGAACGCACTATAAAACAAAACCCCTCTATTTATGCTTTTACCTCAATTTGCGCTTCTGTTTTCATATTTTGTAATCTGGCAATCTTGTTACGAAAATATTTTCAATCATTCTTGAAAAATTTCCTGTTCATGTAAGTTCATTTGAATTCGTTACTCGCTTTATAGATTTCTTTTTATGTTTTGTTCTGCTTTTTTCTTACATTTTATTTCCTGTTTTTATGCGATATTCATAATAATATTTTGACTTAATGTGTTCTATTTTATTTGTTGCAAATTTTTTGTGAGGACTCCTCACACAATTGTATTGATATATTTTGCTTTGGCTATATTGATACAATATTAGAAAACACTCCTTTTTGGCTGATATAATCGTATGAGCTGATGAAAAGATTATATCTTTTATTTTCCGGATTTTTATTATTTATATTATTATTTTTCTTTTTCCCTTTTTTCATTTTTTTGTAATTTTTTCCATGTTTTCTCTATATACACACTCACGCACACACATATTCTCTCCCTTTTATATCTTATTATATTCTCTCCCTTATATATTTTTATTCTCTTCTTTACGCAAATATTAGAGTTTTTTTCGAACGACGCCAATATTTTTCAACCTTGCTCTTTAATTCAAGTTTATATCCATCTTCAAAGAACTTATTTCACTCTAGAAGTGATCATCTGGCAAACAAGTATCAAAATCTTTTGAGGTAAGGTGCCTAAACAAGTCGCACAATTTTAAGCTAAATTCATTCCTATGGAAGTTGTTTCCTATAAGAAGTGGTCATTTAGCAGCAAAAGAAAGACACAAACCTTTGCAATAAAGTGTTTAAATGAGTCACCCAATCATAACCTAAATATATCCCTGCGGAAATTGTTCTTCCTTAAAAGCGATCATTTGACATAAAACAGAGATACGAACCCTTTCGGTAAGTCTTCAAAACGTGTCGTCCGATTCTAATCTAAATTAATCCCTGTAGAAGTTGTTTCTCCTTAGATGCATTCGTTTGGCAGCGAAACAAAGACACGAACATTTGCGGTAAACCGCCAAAACGTGTCGTCCAATTCTAATCTAAATTCATCCCCGTAGAAGTTGTTTCTCCTTAGATGTAGTCGTTTGACAGTGAAACAAAGACACGAACCTTTGCGGTAAACCGCCAAAACGTGTCGTCCAATTCTAATCTAAATTCATCCCTGTAGAAGTTGTTTCTCCTTAGATGTAGTCGTTTGACAGTGAAACAAAGACACGAACCTTTGCGGTAAACCGCCAAAACGTGTCGTCCAATTCTAATCTAAATTCATCCCTGTAGAAGTTGTTTCTCCTTAGATGTAGTCGTTTGACAGTGAAACAAAGACACGAACCTTTGCGGTAAACCGCCAAAACGTGTCGTCCAATTCTAATCTAAATTCATCCCCGTAGAAGTTGTTTCTCCTTAGATGTAGTCGTTTGACAGTGAAACAAAGACACGAACCTTTGCGGTAAACCGCCAAAACGTGTCGTCCAATTCTAATCTAAATTCATCCCCGTAGAAGTTGTTTCTCCTTAGATGCATTCGTTTGACAGTGAAACAAAGACACGAACCTTTGCGTTAAACCGCCAAAACGTGTCGTCCAATTCTAATCTAAATTCATCCCTGTAGAAGTTGTTTCTCCTTAGATGTAGTCGTTTGACAGTGAAACAAAGACACGAACCTTTGCGGTAAACCGCCAAAACGTGTCGTCCAATTCTAATCTAAATTATGCCCTGTAGAAGTTGTTTTTCCTTAGATGCATTCGTTTGGCAGTGAAACAACGTTACGAACCTTTGCGGTAGACCGCCAGAATGAATTGTCCAATCCTAATCTAAATCCATCTCAGTAAAAGTTGTTTCTCCTAAGAAGTAATAATATAGCAGTGAAACAAAGATAAAAACCTTTGCTGTAAGGCTACAAAACGAATCGCCGTATTCTATTTACTGTAGAAGTTGTTTTTCCTCATACAGAAATGGTAATATGGCACTGAAAAAAAACAAAAACGAATCTTTTTAGTAAAACGTCGAAATGAGCCCCCCAAATGCAAAATTTGATGAATAAAAAAGAAGCCCTCACTCAATAGCGATAAGTCTCATGTATTATTTTTTCGTCAATATAAGAGGTAAGGTCATTTCTGCCTTGGAAAAAATAAACATATTTTGTAGAAACTAGAGCTCCGAATAAGTGTAATAGATTGTTGTAACTTAGAACAATTTCATCTTTTTATTTTATTTATTTATTTTTTTCTCAAGCAGAAAGTAACAACTCAAATGACTAGGAAATTTTGTTGTGAATACATATGTTTGTCTCTTAATGCATTTTTTCCTTACTGTGAGCGAAATCTGTTATACACTTCGAAATCTGTGCACGAAATCTCTCACACACAATATTTTTTTATATGAGGAAAATCAGTCCAAGATACTATACAGTATTTGGATTATTGCATCCAAGACACTTATTTTAAAATTCTTCCCTTTTAAATTTGTTAATTGATTGGATTGGATATTCATTCAGTTAACATTTATTTTTAGTGTAGTCTGCATAAGCTAAAACAAATCAAGTTAATCATATCAAAAAATATTTTACTAGAATACTTCACAAACCTTAGAACATAACTTAACTTCATGAAACTTAGAACATTTAATTTCAGATAATAAGAGTTCTTATATATTGTGACTGCATACTTCGGAGGAAAATCTAATTTTTAGAAATTTAACCTGCTGCACATACTTTGGGTTTGCCAAGTACAATAAGCATACTCTTTTTTTCACTTTGTTAAGCCGAGCGAAAATGTTTTTTTAAAAAAACTTGTATTCTATCTTTTTTTTTCTTACCTCAGTAATTTTTTCAAATATAAGTATATTATACGGTTTATTTTGTAGTCAAATTGATTGGAAAAAAATTACAAAAAAAGAAAAAGGTTTTTTAGCACAATTCTTCGAAAATCTGATATGTTCACGAATACAATAGATAGTACCAGTTGTTTCAGGTACCGAACACATAGGATACCAACTACATAACTACAGGTACCAACTACATAACTGAATGCAGAAAATCCTCCACTTTGGAGATGTTGTAAATAATTACACTGGTCCAACACTTTGTAGCCAAATGTAATTTCCAAATTTCACTCAGGAGAACAGGAAAACTTTAAAATCCTTTATGGCGTTTTTGCTTTTGAAGTTTTTCTTTACTCGAAGGACACTCTTTAATTCAAACGCCGATATTACGATATTAACTCTACCAGAAATTCCTATTCAGATAATTGGCGCAGTATTATCTATAATTAAAAATTTTACCTATGATTTAGTTGATTCGATGCCTGATCCAACAGAAATAAAGTAACGTAAAGTTTAGTAAACTTTTTTCGAAGATAACCTTTTTGTAAGTTTCCGGAATTTACCCTAGATAACAGAAACATCTTATTAATAACAGAATTATCCTATTAAATGAAAATTTGGTGTTTTTCACCAAAACCCTTATCCCAAAGAATTTGAAAATGTGGCTTATCATTAAATCATCTTACCAATCGTACAAATACTTTTTTTGTTTTATTTTTGACTAAGATTCTAAAAATATCTATAATGGGATGTCGTTACTGAACACTTTTTATATTAGTTTAATATAATTCATTGCTATTATATTTATTATATTTATTAAAATTAGAGGTTTTTGACTTTTCTCTTTGATAATAATTAGAAGTTTTTGACCTTTCTCTAGAAAAATGAATAAGAAGTTTTTTGTTTCCAACTTTAGCCAGTAGCATGTTATATTTTATTTCAGATTAAAAACAATAATAGAAGCAGTATAATTAATTTAACTTGACTGAGTCGAATAAAATGGGGAGAAGGTTAAATGAATAATAAAATAATTTTGACAAGAAAATATTACCATGATTCATACCTTCATATGATTCGTCTCTATAATCTCTCTGTACAATAGTGAAATAATAAATGAAATAAAAAGCGTTACACCTTAAACAACTTTAAATTTAATAATGGAATTTTTCTGTAGTAGTAAGAAGTCAATAGCTTGAGAAGTCTATTTTGACTTGCTTATTAGGAAGTGCCGATAATAACATGAGTTATTAAGTCATACAAAAAACGTAATTTTTCCATATGCGCCATTTTGGAACGCGAGATGTATGGAATTCACTCACTTATATTCCCAATAATTTAGTTAAAACACCAGTATAAGGTTTAGGTGAGTAAATGTTAAATTTATTATTATTATTATTATTATTATTAGGATTATTATTATTATTATTAGAATTATTATTACTTTAAAATTAATTTTGCAACTGAGAAAAATCATTTCCTTTTATAAATATACATTGAAAAAAGTAAGTTTGCACAAAAAATAACTTTGGAAGATAATTTATTATAATTTGGTGAAATAACTATAAATGTTTTTTTTTTAAATTGCGGAATATACAAATTTTTTTGTCCTCTAAAACTATCTAATTTTAAAATTCAAAACCTAATTTTTTTCAAAATCAGATCAGATTGGACAAAATAATGGTAACACTTCTACAACATTTTGTCTCATGTTTCTCCAAAAATAATAAGAGAATCATTTTATAACTTTAGAAGATTTTAAATGATGCGCTTTATAAAACATATCAAAGAAGGTTAAAGTTTTTAAAAGTTTGAGGGACCGATATTACATTACAAGCGAAAAATAATGTTTTTGAACACTTTATGCCGAAAAATGTAGCGATAGATTTGTAACTTGTGACAGTTATTTTAGTTAGTATATGCAATAATTACATCAAATTTCGTAAGTCTTGTTCAAACTTTTATGGAGAAATAGACTATTTTATAAATAAAAAAATAATTTTACTGTCTTATTTTTTTCTGATATAACTTTAAAATATTCAATAAAATTAAACAGAAATCATTAAAGAAATTAAACAGAATAAAATTAAAGAAATTTAAATTTAATTACAACATTTTTGCTTTAAAATTTGAAAATAATTTTTTTTAAAACTGTGCAATATATAAGCATTTAAAGTAGTTTTTTTATGCTGAGCATGGGCGGAAAAAATATAATTTTTTTTTCTAGGGAATAGCGAGGAAAAAATTTTATTATTTTTTTATTTTTCTTTCTTTCTAATTTTGTAAAGAATCGTATTTGGCAACTAATAAAGAAAGTCCGGTTTGAATATCTTAAAAAGTTAAAGAGTTTCAAGCAATTTAAGTAGTTTTTGTATTTTTAGAAGAAAGCTCAAAATGATAAGGAATTTTCTACAAATATTATTTCTTATCATAAAACAAAATTTAATAACAAATGATAATACCTTATAATAAACGCTCATACTTCAAAATGTCATGTAATAAGGAAAGAAACATCCGAAATAAAGATAATTTTATTAGGGGTGTTTCCCAACAATGCCGTTGTAATTTTCAATAAATCTTGTTTAAAAGCACAAAATGAAATATGTGAAAAGCCCCTTATCATTTCGAGCGTTCTTTTAAAAAGTACTAAAATTACTTAGAAAATTGCACGAAGCTTTTTAAATTTTTAAAATATTCAAATCGGACTTTTTTATTAGTTGCCAAGTACAATTCACTACAAAATAAGAATTTTTTTTATTTTTTTTTTATTTTATTTTATTTTTAGTTTTTTCCGCTCCTGCGCAATATAAAGGAACTACTTTAATTATTGACATCTTGCGCATAGTTTTAAACGAAACTGTTTCAAGTTTTAATACAATAATTTTGTAATTAATTTTAAATTGCTCCAAAAATTCGGTTAATTTTATCGAATATTTCTAAAGTTATGGCAAAAAACGCAAGACAAAAAAATTAGTTTTTTACAAAAATGTCTCTATTTCCATATATATTTAGGCTAGGCTTATGAAATTTTATGTAATTACTGCATATTATAACTAAAATAACTGTCACAGGTTACAAATATATTGCAAGATTTTTTGGAATAGGGTGTCCATAAACATTATTTTCCATTTGCAATTTATTGTCGGTCCCTCAAACCTCTTAAAAATATTTAAACTTCATTGACACGTGTAATAAATTGCATGATCTAAAAACTTTTGAAGTTATAAAATTATTATTTTATTATTTCTGGAAAAATATGAAAAAATTGAAGTGATTTCATTATTTTTTCCACTGCTTGAAAGTTGTTCGTGAGCAATGAATAGTTGACAGAGAATATAGAATGGACAGGGGGTGGCCAAAATTATCTTATGTTGAAAATAAACTTTTTAAATTTACTTTCCAGAGCTTATACAGTAAAGCAAAATTTATTATTTTTTTCGTAAATACGTCTTTTTAATTTATATGTCGTTTCATTACAGTCTGGGTTGATTTTTTATCTCATCATCATCATAGATGGCCAGACAGCCCAATGTGAGCCAATGCCTTCCTCTGAAGATTTCTCCATGACGACTTCCGATTTATCTTTGATCGCCAATTTTTTCCATTAATTGCGAGAAAATCAGACTCCACTAAGTCAGCCCATCTCAACCGCGGCCTTCCCGGCTTTCTTTTTCCAGTGGGTCTAAAAAGCAGTATCTTTTTTAGTGTGTTGTCGTCACTCTTTCGAATCATGTGGGCAATCCAATTCATTCTATTTATTTTTATGTATTTAATAATATCAGGTTGTTTATAAATCTTGTGCAGTTCAAAGTTAAATCTCCTTCTCCAGTTATTGTTTTCATTTACACCACCAAGTATACCCCGCAAAATCTTTCTCTCAAATATTGCGATGCTATTTTCCTCCAGTTTTGTCATTGGCCAAGCTTCAGAGGCGTATGTCAAGACTGGCCGGACAAGAGTTTTGTAGATTATGATTCTTTATCTATGCAATAGTAAAATAGTTCATTAATACGATACACATAAATTATAGGTTTTACGACATTTTCTCCCGTCCTTTTTTTAATAAATACATAAATATTCAAGAGTCAACTTATGTATCTCGGTGCCCTAGTCGCAAAGCCCCTGGAGACCCTCTAAAACAGTCAAGAAGTTTCATTTAAGTTATGCAGGGTTTTTAATCACAATTTTAGAAGATAATTTTTTAGGCAACAGAAAATTGTAGACAACCTGATAATTGATTTAGAAGCGCATCATATAGAAATTCGATATTTAATTTAGGTAAGCAATGAAAAAAAAATTTAAATTTTATTGATAGAGTAAGAGTTGTTGATGAAATTATGTCGGCATGGCTACCAGTCTTCAGTCCTGGGGACTGAAATCAATCTTCAGAAAAATCTTTGGACTAAATTCCATTGAAATTTGGACTAATATCTCTTTCCCCTTTTTTCTGAATCGAAATTTTTTTTTTTTTTTTCCCTAAAAAAAATGCGACTTATTTTCTGTTAAAGATAAAATTAAAAAATGTTACATTGGAATGAAAACATTGTGAAATGATCAAGTAATGATGTCACACTGCAATGAAAGAATGTTTTTAGGACTATTATATTAATTTTGATTTTGGAAACCTTGCTAAATGTTGTTCTTAAAGTCTTGAGAAATAGGATTGAGTCAACTTCAACATCTGCTTGTCTAAATAAAATTTTTACTATTGCTGAATCTAAATCTGATTGAGTTTTTAAATTTTAATGCTGGGAGAAAAAATAAATAATGGCAAAGTGAAAAATAGGTAGAGATATGATTGGTTCTAGGATAAAATTAGTGGTGTATTATTTAGTGAAAGGTATAAAAATATAGACAATGCTACTGTTATTTTTATATTTTTGCTGTAAAAAGTTAATAAAATATAAAAAAATTTAAAAAAAGAAAATAATAAATAAATAACCAAGTGATTGATTTAACAAGTAAGCCATTATCAAAGAAAGGTAAATTTTGGTGTTAATAAGCTATAAATCTCTGAAAATTCCGGGAAGCAACGCTAGACTGCAATTAATTTGTCAAAAAATAAGTTTAGTCTTGAAAATTTTCTTATAGTAGCACCCATGTGTAGAAATCAAGATATTCGTAGTAAGTACCTAGCAAAGCATCTAAAACAATCTAAAAAAATCAATTGTGAGTTTATTATTTACATTAAAAAATACTATTTGTCAAGTTTATTGAAGGTAATAACAATTTTATGAAATAGAAACAACTCACATTAAACGTATTTCAGATTTTGAAATACTTATATGATAGTTAACATTATAATATGAAAGGTTAAAGAAAATTTGGGAGCTCTTACAAGTTAAAGACCAAATTAGTCAAAAAAAGAAATAAAAACATTTCTTTTTCAGAGTTAACAATAGAAATGGTCATTTCAAGGTCTCTAGACTGATAGGTGAAAAGGACTGCCTTTATTGCATCAAGCCTATAATATTATCACAATTATTTTTTACAGTGAATTTCTATTAATTTCCGTAAATACGTCTTTTGATTTATACGTTTATTTACATCAATTCCCTGAAAGATATCTAAATGGCGTTTTATTATTTCTCATTTTTTATTTATTTACTTTTTATGAACATGAAAACTATTTCCATGAATACCATTCTGTATAATTCAGCAGTTTAGGCTTGGAACTGAGCGTTAATTTTTCAGGCATTGGCATTCTAATGTCAAGTTTGTTTTAGAAAATATTTTTTTAAGAGTTACGCGGTATAGTTTGGAAATTAATTTTATATACAATTTGCTTTACGTAATCATGAACGTTTAATAGTTTCTAAGAATGTCATTCCGTAAAATAGAAGAGTGTAATTTGAATTAGCATTGGTAATCTGAAATCGGGGCCGTCATGATTAATGCGATTTGTTGCATTCTCTTAAGGGGCCTATTCTCAAAGGGAGAATACGACGAAATCTCTTATGATTTTAATGTTTACATCTTTTAGAACATAATAACTTATTTTTGTCTAAAATATTTGACAATATTTGAAAGATATTATTTGTCATATACACATAAAAAAACAAAAAATTTTATTATAGAAATGTATTTTAAGTATTCTACTTTTTATAAATCTTCGTTATAAGTTTTTTTAAAAATACAAATAAAACATCATAACTTTTTAAAATCCTTTTGATGAAAAATCTTTAAAAATATACTTAGATTTGTGTTTATGTAGAAATATTGTTTTCTTCTTTATAAATTGCATCTTATTTGCTAGGATAAATTTATAAAATTGTAAAAGGGGATAAATATCATACGGGTAATACAATTTGAGTGCGTTTTGTTATTATTTGCGAAAAATGCATCGATACTTTTTTTAGTTAATTCTCTACTAATATTTTGAATTAATTGCTAAAAACAAATTAAATTTTTTTTTTTCTTTAGTGAATTCATTTTAAACAAATCCAATTTTATTGGACTAATTTTTTTAAAGCAATTGAAAGTGAAAGTAAGAAGGTGAAGGTTAAATAAACGTGTAATATTGACTAATCTCATTTACGTTTTCGTAAAATAAGAGAATTCGGAAATATGCCCAATGGTTAGACAAAATTTGTCAAACCATTAAAATCTTTGGGAGGTCACGTCAGCAACCTTCTGTGACCTTCCATCTTGGCGCCCATTTATAGGTTTGTCTTGCTTGTGAACGTTTAGAAACTACATGTAAGACGAATTACTGGCGCATGCGCGAATCGCATGCGCATGTAAACTTTAGAAACTGTACTCTATATCGGAAATAAACTTTACAAGTATTTTTGTTCATGCATATTCATGTATATTATTTATTCATGCATATTATTTCATGTTCACGCATACATGAACAGAATTTGCATTAAGATGCATATATGTTCACCTGTTATTTTTAGTGGCAGTGAAATGACAATTAATAATCTACCGTACGTAGAATTTTTTTTAATGAATTTCGCTAGAACTTGAAGTGACATTCAAATAAATATCAAGCTGTTTAAGTTACTAATTTTCGGTAGTAATTAAAGATTATTTTACACTAGTTTTATTAAACCAAGTTTAAAAAATTAAACAAATTAATCTTGATTTTTTAAAAAAAAATTTCTATGAAATGAGGAAACTGTGGCAGCCATGATGTATTGCTAAAAAGTTAATAAGCTGTATGTAATTAAATATAAATTTTATAATGAAGAAAAAATTCATTTTTTATATGCCATTATTTATATTTTTGAAGTTAATTTGTAAAAATTAGAGTGCTTGAGGAAACGAATATAAAATATATATATATACATTAGATGTTAAAAAAGATTTTTACAAAACACTACCATGCTTCATGAAGGGATGCAATGTAAACACTTTTGAGAAAAGGCAAAAAATAACTATTTTGTTAATATTGAAGTTAATTATATTTGTTGAAAAGTATTTTCGATACAATGTTACTCTTAGTTCATAACGGACGTATTAGTTCATAAGTAAACGTCAACGGAAAACTGACACAAAAGCTGATACTTAGAACAAACAATTTTAGCAAATTTTCATAAAATTCCGGACGAAATTTTGAATGTAGAAAAATTTTATGAAAACAAGAATGGTGGAAAATACCGGGTTCTTAAATTATTTTTTTTTTTCCATGAGAAAACGAAATAACGAAATTGCTTACATTTTTTTTCATTTCTTTCATTAATTGCTTTCATTTTCATAAACGAAATTGCTTACATTTTCATTTGCATGATAAATTAAATCTTTAGTTCAAAGATATAATTTAGTAATTAACGTAAAAAAGCCATATTTTTCAAGTTAAATTGGTTATTCTTCGGAAGTATGCAAAACCTCGATATTATTCATCTGATTGAAAAAAAAAAAAAAAAAAAACTTGGTACATATAGATCAGATGAAAAAAACAACGTTTTTTTTCCTTTTGAAATGTTTTCATAGCAACAAATTAATAATATGACCTTCCAACCTGAGAAACTTTCAGGGGTTTAAAAAATCTAGGAAGATTAGAAATATATTAGGAATTTTTTGTAAATTAAGTTAATGGATCAGATTTAAAAACAGAAATTACAAATAAAATTTCCATTATTTCTGTACTGTGCTATAGGCTTCATGTGCTTATAGTTGATAGTTGAGACACTGTAACCAATCTTTCCGGAATTTTGTCTTGGAGTGTTAAGGAATATAACAACCTGGTCATGTTAGACTAACAACATCCCGGTAACGAATTTACATTCCATGAGCCTTTAACGACTGACTATCTTTTTTGAAAATTTTTCCTCTTGGCTGCAGTTGATCGCAATTATAATGCTAGCTAATATTTATTTTAAAATTTTTTGTTTGAACTAAAAGAAATGAGTCCAGAATTAACCTTTTTTATGTCAGAAAGTGTTAAACGGGAGAGCGTTTCGTTAAAGGCTGCTGAATTGGAAAATTGCTTCCCGGTTTAATCCGACAGTACCATTGAGTAGGAAAGAGGTCTTGTTTAAAACGTGACGTAAGGTTATTTTTTTAACAATATTAAAATTTTTACAAAAGTAAGGCATTAATAGAAAAAAAAACACATTAAGGCAATCTTATACTTCTCATAAAATAGTAGCTAATGGTCATGGGATAAAGCGCTACGATAAATATTAATAACCATTTGAAAATCCAGTATGAAGGTTGTGCATGTAGTTCTGTAGAGTCAAATTTTAATCTCATAAAGTTCTATTAACTTGCAAATGTAAGCAAGAAAGTATATTGAGGCACTTGTATATGAAAATAAAATCCATTTTAATCACATCTATATAAAATGTAATATTACACGTAATGAAGTTTTGAATAAAATGCTTTTCCTATCAAGACTTTCGATAAAATAGTGTAAAATAATTTCAGTTCTGTATTTTTTTCTAATATTTTGTTAGATTATTTAATGCTCTATTTATTAATAAAATAAAATAAATAAATAAATTAATTTATTAATAATAAATTAATAAAATAAAAATATATGTTATGTCCGAAAAAGAGTATAAAGAGAAAAATTAGAAATAATAAAGAAATTAGTCATTTATTAATAAAAATGTGTGCAGAAAACTATAAGACAAAATAAAAAAATAAATAAATCACTATAATTAATTTATGCATTATTTTGTAGAAAAGTGATACGAAGGGATCGAATTTATGAAAATTCGTATAATATAATCAAATAATAATCGAAATATATGTAAAAATAATGACATAAAAAATAATAAAATCAATACAAAAAAATAAATATTAAAAAAAAAAAAAACTGTTCGCAATCGCAACACTCGAATATGCTATTTGAGAAGAGCACTGGTTTTATGTCTTGGCCCTTCCCTCTCCTCAGTTGCAGGGGAATGTAAAACGATATTTTAATCTTCCATAGTATTTTTCGCATTTAATTGTCAAAATTATTTTCTAGAATTCCCATGACGTTTTCTTTAAAAGCGATGTTTAATGCGGTTTTGAGTTCAATATAGTTCACTAATTTAAATTTTTTTATTCCATTTGAAAATCAAAACTGAAACTAATATACTTCCTTCGCTTATGACTATCCACCACACGCTAATGGTAAAAGCATGCAAAGTATTTTTATTGGTAGAGAGTTCAGCTCTGCGCCACTTATAGCCAAAACTTATTTGAAATTTTAAAAAAAGGTCAACGTTTTTTTTATTTTTAAATTTTTAATTTTTTGTCATTTGAGTACAAAGCTGCAAAGAATTATAATTTTATTGTGATTTGTTTTCTTAAAAATACGAAATACAGTCAATATAAGTTATTTAATCAATTCATAACTAATTCAAAATTTCAACAAAGTGAGAAGAGTAATTACTGAATTACTCGGCTAAGTTTCTGCAGTATGTAATTAAATTGGTAATATTCTTTTTAAGCTTCGTGTAACAATTGCCTACATCAATAACCAAACTGTATTTACCATATTCCTGATACACTTTTTGAATATTTCGTTTTCATAAGAAAAGAGCGATGGATTTTTTGATGATTGAGTGATTGAAAAAATGGGTATCGAGTGTTTGAAAAATGGTCTTCTAAAAAGCACGGAGAGCATTAGATTTATTGAGGAGTGTAAGTTTCGTAGTGGATAGCTGAAATTATATTTATGCATATTTTTTCATCGTTATTGACGATTGAAATGGGCTACAGGTAACGCAACGCAGAACTCTCTACCTATGGCAACATTTCGCATGCTTTTACCATTAGTATTCGGATAGTCACAGGAGAAAGAAATGCGTTAGTTTCTCTTTTGATTTTCAAATAGATGAAATACTTATAAGTTAGGAAACTATATGGAACTGTAAGCTGCATTAAACATAGTTCCAAGAGAAAGCTTCGTGGAAATTTTAGAAAATATTTTTGACAATTAAATACGAAAAATATTATGGAATCAAGGGCGGCGCCAGTAGGGGGTCAGGGGGGGCAATTGCACCCCTGTCGGGCATGCCCAGCCCCCCCATCGGGAAAATTTTAAAGTCTCGTCGGGAAAATAGTCTGGTCACATTTTTTTCTAAATTATCTCAAAAATTCATTTGCAAATGCTTAATAAAATTTTTTGTAGTTGACTTTTTAGTTTTTATTTATTTATTTTTAAGAATTAGTAACAAAAATTAGTAAAATATATTGTAAATTCTATGTAATTGTAGTTTCACTGCACTACTCATAACTTTGCCATACATTGTTAAACTAAAGAGGGGATGCGATTAGACATGGGTGAAATTGACGACTTTTCGAAATCCTTTCCCCCTCCCTGCAGACACATCTTCATTTTCTTGGAAACTTATCTTTCAAACTGCTTTTCTTTCTTCTGTAGAACTGAGAAAAGGACAATCACACCTCTTTTCTGGGGGAAAAACTGACAAAAGCCTGGGGGATAGAAAGAGAGGCAGGTCCCCTTCTTTAGGAATTCTTTTTTATGTAATGTGTTCATCAATTGTTTATGGGATCACATAATTGCTTTTTGAAATTTTGAAGCAAAATGAAAGTATAAGAATAAAAAAAAATTTTTTTTAATTTTTAAATCTTTTTTTTTTTTTTTAATACTTTTAAATGAGGAAAATCACTTACTTATTCGGATTCAAGGTTTATAGTATTTTAATCAACGCAATATATATGCAGTCGGAAAAAAAGAAAAACAATGACCAAATAATTTTTTTTAAATCATTTTCTTAGTAATAAAAAGATTGTTGATTGATTAAGAAAAACAATTAAACTGTTCGTATTCAATATCGTAAAATATATATTAATCAACATAACAGATTCTCATTGACTTATTTTATGTACAGTGTATGAAATGGAAAAAGGGAACACCTTGATTAACTTTTGATTTAATCATATTTTCACCTTCAAAGAGTCAATACCATATTTTAAGTTACGAAAATAAACAGAAAAGCGCATTCTGCTCTGGATAAACATTCAAGTTTGTCTAAAGTTTTAGGTTTTTACTTTTCAAAACGCGGAAATAGCCGCAATCTGGAAGATATGGTCTGAAGTTATGGCAAGGAGAGGGTTGGAAAGTTTGGGTCCTTTAATTTTAACTTAACTCCTCGATTATAGTCCATTATCTCGAGAACTTTTTTAGTGTATTGAAAAATGTTTGCATAAAATTACAAAAAACATTTTATATACAAATTTTTAAGCAAAAATAATTTTAAATAATTATTTTTTATTTTTTATTAGTTTATTAAATAATTGTAAAATATATTGAATTGTATGATCTACATATTTTGGCATCCTTTTAATTTCAAAATACAAACTTTCAGAACAATCGATCTATTAGTTTGTGAGTTATCAAATTTTAAAAAAGTCAGTCTGCTTAAAATTTTATTTATCTCGAATTATTCACCCGATTTCATTCAAATTTTGTATTTTACAATTTAAAATTATCTTCCATAAAATTATATAAAAATTTTACTATTTTATCTTGCTATTTTATTTTATCCGTCATTGAACAACCGAACCAATATTCGGGTTTCCGACTACTAATGTTCAACTCCGTAGCCTTGTAGTTTTGAACCAATCCAGAAGACAAGGGAACTCCTGGATAAGTACCCCCAGAGGTCTTGATTTGTTATGGGAACATGGAGGACTTAGCGACTCGACAGATTTAACGTGCATCAGTCACCATTTACTACATGGGGATTTCAAAAATCGGGATTCAGAATTTTTCCAACGCATATTATAAATATAAATATAAAAAATATTAAATATTTCATAACTATTTAAAAATCAATTTTTTGCATGGCATTACCTTTGGAAAAACGAATTTTTGCAATTGTATGAAAATTTTTTCGATTCAATCAAAACGTAAAACGCTCTTGAGATATGACGAGGTTGAGATATTATCCTCATTAACAATGAGCTATTATTTCGAAGATATTACTATGCAATTATACTATGAAATTAACAAAATAGGCCAAAATAAAAGACGTTTTTATTTATTTATATCTGATATTAATATTGAAAGTGAACATCATTTCACCTTATTTTCCTCTTTCAATCATAATCGTTAAAATTATCAAAGCATATATACATGGATAACCACCAGCTAAATTACCTTTCTTTATAAAAAAGAAAAATTATTTTGCTATTATCAGCAATATTGACATATACTTCAAATGAATGTAAAATTGACCCACCGGAATAAATTTTAATCTTAAGTTCGGCTCCTCATGTTCTAAGACTCATTCCTAATGGTTCGAGAGGGTGACATCAAATATACTAATTAATTAGTCCAAACGATATTTTAAGTTAGGAAATAAGACATAAAAACGTTATCCGATTAACCATACTTTTTTTTCGACGAATTTCTGACCTCCAAAATATAGTAGTTTCAATCTAGAAATATTGTTTTAATAGTTTTTTTTCAGGAACGCGCTTGAAAGTTAGGACCCTTTAATGTCAACTTTAATTTTTGCGTATTTCACTATATCCCAATTTTTTTTAAGCGAATTGAAAAAGTTTTGCATACAATTCCAATCAGATCAATCAATTCCTATTCGTTTTTCTAAAGATAATTTCATGCAAAATAAAACTTTTAGTAAACATTTATTATTGCTTTATTTAAGGGATGTCGAGAAACTTAAGAAATGTAAGTTGTACAATTTTTTCATCATTTGCAATTTTAAATGTCAAAATACAAAATTCAAGCAAAATCGGTCAAATAAGTCCTGAGAAATAAAAAAGAAAGTCTTTTTTTTCGAAATTTTGTCCCCTAACTTCATAATTTTTAGTGTTCATTTTTTGTGACTTAAAATTCGTAACTATGAAAGCAAAAGCAAATTTAAATCGTAGAGGAAATAATGTTACAATAATTAATTAACTGTGTGAAAGGTTATTCGTTGCAGGTGTATGTCAATATGTAAAAAGCTTCTGCAGGGCGAAACAGAAATCTTGGTAGAAAGTGTGCTTTCAGCTTTGCAGAGAAACAAAAACATAGGCAGACCAACAGCAGCCATGAGTGGCAATTTTTAAAAAAAAATGTAAGTTAGTTAATATTCGTTTCTCGGACGCAAATTTAAAATTTGTAAATTGAAAAATAATTACAAATTTATGCTATAATTTTTTAATCTTATATTTTAAGCCGATGGACTTACTCTTTTTTTCAAATGGAGAAATTAGCATTTTGCCGGACATAGATGTTCACTTTAAAAGCATCTTTGAAAAGAAAAAGGAATCGCAAGGAGAAATTTTTACCTTGTTTTTATTTACAATATATATTAACATCGACTCCCCTGATTAAAATAGCCCTTTTTTTGTCCGTAAAATTATACTACTTAACAATTAAAAAAAATTCGAATTTTACAATTTTATGCGCATAACCATTTCGAAGTTCGTTCAAAACGGGGCATGATATCTTTAGATAGAATACGTGGATGCGAAAAATGTACTTAAAACTTTATTTACAAAACATTTAAATAATTCGAAAGCCAATCGATGAATATAAAAATAACATTTTATATCAAAATGTTCTTAAAATGTTTTGTTAAATGTGCATGAAATTTCAAATTTTTATTAAGGAATAACTTTTACGTTATGAGAGTAGGAAGCGTAGAAATTTTTTGAAATAGAGTTTACTGCTACAACTATTTTTCTTTATTACAGAAGTAATTTTTACGCTTACAATGTATGGTAAATTGCACCATACAGTACAGAATACATCGATAGCAGAAAGAAGAAAAGAATTAGATTTAAATTTACACATTAAAAGGAATCTGCACATTATGGTATCAATATTAGTGATTTTAGATTTTTAGAAACATTTATTTATTTTTTTTTTTTTGAAAAATATGATGTGAGAAAAAAATGTAAAGTATAAAATTCGTTTTAATTTAAATATTTTGAATTCATTTGTTTGAGCCCCCCTGTCGGGAGAGACTTGACCCCTCGTCGGGCAGAGTCTGGCGCCATCCTTGTATGGAATGGGAAAATATCGTAGCACATTCCCATACAACTGAGAAGAGGAAGACAGGAAAGGAGGGGGATGCATGGAGCCAGTCTTCTTCCCATTCCCAGGCGGCATATTCGGGCTTTGCGATCGCGAATTTAAAAACGTTAAATAAACGTGTAATATTGACTAATCTCGTTTGCGTTTTCGTAAAATAAGAGGAAATGTAATTCGGAAATATGCCGGATGACTAGAAAAAAGTTTCCGAACCATTAACATACATGACCTCCCATCTTGGTCCCCATGCATAGATTTGCCTTGCTTGTGAACGTATATTATAACACTGACGTACGATCATAATGCAAATCGCATGCGCTTGCATACTTTAGAAACTATTCTCTATTGGCGATCGAAATGGGCTGCAGGTGGCGTAGAGCAGAACTCTCTACCCATGGCAACACTTCACATGCTTTCCCCATTAGCGTGTGGAAAATCATAGAGGAAGGAAGTACGTTAGGTTCTCTCTTGATTTTCATATGGATTGAAATCTTTTAACTTGGAAAATTATATGGAACTGAAAACTATATTAAACATAGTTATAAAGAAAAGTATCACGGAAATTTTTAAAAATATCTTTATTAAGTAAAAGGGAAAAATATTAAGAAAAGGGAAAATATCGTAGTACATTCCTATACAACTGAAAAGAGGAGGAGAGGGAAGGGAGAAGGGCTAAAGGCATGAAACCGGTGTCTTCCCCAGATGGCGTATTCGAGCGTTGCGATCGCCAATATTGGAAATAAACTTCACTAGTAATTTTGAGCTTAGCTATGAAAACAAAGCAAATATGATAATGAGAAGAAAATTTTTTTGAGCTACGTTATTTTCTGCCTCAAATTTTCCTTTTATGGATTTTAAATGAACATGCATATATTTGAACCGAATTCGCGATCGCAACGAACTATAGGGGGCGTTGTTGTATGTGCCGAATCCCTGCGATTTCCATATGAACAGTCATTCAGTTACACTGGAGACGTCTTTAATGTAGCATGTAGCATTGTAACGTTCCATCTTTATTGTGACTGATTAAATTTAAAAAAAAGAAAAATGCTTGTTTTCTTTCTTATGCAAACGAAAACAAAATGGTATCTCTTTTTTTTTTTTAGAGAAGGAACATCCAGAACACATCGGAAAAATATGTGTAAATAAAGAGAAAAAAATAGGTATATTCTTATAAGAGTTCAAACCTAATGCCTGAGAAATAGTTTTACTAAATTTAATGGTATAACATGAAGGGCCCATTTAAATTTTAACGTAAAATAAAGAATGCTTACGAAACAAAACAAAAAAAAAGAACCATTCTTTTTTTGTCGCCATTTTTTAGTGTTACGAAAATGCGGCTTTGGGACTTGCCAAAAACAAAACAAGATGCAATTTTATTTTTTTAGGAGCGAAATATTTTATGGAGTGAAATATAACGAAAATGTACCAATGTTCATAAACTTTATCTTAGTAAACGTCCGTTTTGGAAATGTTATTTCATTTTGAATCTTCATAATGGCTATAGAATCAGGTGAGAGAAAAGTTTGTTTTGAATCTATGCTAAACTCTATATCGGCCCATTTTCCACCGAAGTCCGATTGACTACTTTGATTTTAAACAAAGTGTTTCATTTTAAGATTTTTTCCAAAAATTTTAAGTGTAGATTGGCGGCACTTAAAAATATGCCAAATCTGTAGCTGTGGTTAATACGTAAGTACCGAATTTTTCTTCCATACTTTTCTGAATCATATTACTTCAAATATTAGAATATGCAAGAAGTATACATAAACACATAATTTAATACCATTTAATTTCCAAAATAAGTATTTTGACAACAATTTTATCAAAAAATTATAAACTAAAAAACGTAAAATAAAGAATTCTTAGGATAAAAACGATTGTAAAAATTCCTCATTTTTCAATAAAAACTTTCGTGTTGTTTCTTTTTTTTAATTCTTATAGTATTTAATCAGACTGAAAAAAAATTCATTTTGTAGAGAACGATCATCAAGTAAGAAAAAAAATTATTTACAAGCAAATTTTTTATTATAAAATTCATAACACTTACCTGATTTATAAGTCCGGAGAATTCCAAAATGATATGTTCTTTGTTTGAAAACTTTATTCTCAAATAATATATACATAGTTTATCCCTTCATTACTTTTAGGTAACATACCACACATCAAAATTTTATAATTGTAAGATCTCGATATGAATTTTAATATGTAGCTTAAAAACAGAATAGCTGAATTCTAGTTGAAATTCTTTCAAAACTAAAAAACACTTACCAAGAAAACGATAAAAAATTTATTTATAATCAGCACAAAAGATACTTTTTCAAGTAATTCGGATTATTCCTTATTGTTGTTTTCTGAATTATTTAGATACAGAAATATATACATTTCTATGAAGAAGAAGAATATTCTATAACTATTACAGTTCTGTATGGAATTCATTGGAATGACGAAAGCAATGCTGACTTCATTTTAACTTGTAATGAATTGAAGACAGAAAAATCATTTTACCGCAATACACACATCTGTAACAGCAAGTGATCATGTTATGTTGTTGGTAATAGAAAGGTAAAAATTATTGAGATGTTGTTCTTCAAATGCTTGGCGTGTTCTGCTTCAATGTTTGGCATGTTCTGATTAGTTTTTTCAAGAAGTTTAACCTTTTCTTTACGGAAATTTTGCTTCCTATTTGCTGCTAAGAAAATGGCGTCCGTCATTGCCAATGGTTATGTGGGAACTAATGCCCGATATTTACAGTCTCCCGCTAGATGGCGTATCGAGTGTTGCGATCGCGAATCCGCGGAAAAAATATTAGACTTGCGTTTTGTACCAGTGAAAAGATTCTTTAAAAATTATTGCCTCCTGAAATGATGAATTTCAATAATTGGCATATATTTTTGTATTATTTTATTTGTATAGTGTTAATAACAGTTGATAAACGATCAATAATGGAAACTTTTTTAAATTTATTACATTTTATTATTTAAATCAAATATCTCTTTTATAAGCAATTTGATTTGGCAATGGTAGAGGAGAGTCTACAAATACAAACAAACCAGAGGATTCAAGTGATTTTCTAGATGTCAAAATAGTTTTTTACCTCCATGTTTAAGGTAGATAAATGCACAATTATATAGCATGTTAAAATCAGTACACACAAAAAACAAAAGTTCCTGTGGTTTCATTTGAAAGATTATAAAAAACGATTTTTCACTTTTCTCCTTGGGAGAGATCCGCCATTTTTAATGGTAATAGTGCTGCAGAAAATGAAATGTGCCATGAAATTATCATTAAATAAGAAAAAAAGATAAATCGTTATTAAAAACTACAGTCAGAATTTTTTAGCATGGATCAAATAAGTATTTTTAATTCACGAAGTTATCAATTTGTATTTACGGGGATCATCTCTTTCCCGCCATGTTGACTAACAGTGCTATTGTTTTTATTATGAAAATCAACAGTGTACAATGTAAACAATGCTAAAGAATTTTGACAAAGCGTTAGAAAATAAAATTGTGTTTATTTAAAACAAAATATGCAAGTTTCAATAATTTATTTAATATATAAAACAATGTTTAAATGACAAGCAGTAGTCAATGTACTCTATAACGGCATGTTTAGATTTAAAAAGCGTGTTATTGAAATGTTTATAACGAATTGTTTTATGACCAGTCTAGTGATTATTTCTTGAAATATTGTAATAAGAGCTGTTTAATGAATTATTTATTTTGCTGTACAAATTTTTAAATATTTTGTTGTGTGATTTTTTACATGTGTAGGTATTTCTCACTATCAAAACATTGCACTTAACATAAAATATTTTTAACAATTTATATGTATGAAACCTGTTTCTTTTACCCGAATTTTATGTTTATTATCAGAAATACCCAATTATAATTAGCATATTTGAGAAAAGTTCTAAGTTCTTAAATATTAACGCAATTAATATATCAATATTTATCTATTCGAACTGTTTTGCAGATTATCTAAAAATGACATCCGCACGTTATGAAATTTTATTATTTTGCTTGGAATACATAGTCATTTATAATGAAATCATTTGCTGTGCATTAAAAGCTGGTTATAAAATAAATTTGTTAAGAATCTGCCTATAAATCTAAGAACCTTGGATGATAATCGAATTGTCATGCATATTAAGTTTTAAAAAAAGAAAATCAAATAAAATACAGATTAAATATCAACTTAAAATACATATACAATTTAAGAATTAAACTTTCATATATTTTTTTTTGTTTTGTTGTTATTTTATTTAAGAGCTCTTATCTTCTCTAGAGATAGACTGGTTAAAATCTTTACTTTGTTTAATTATAATTTTAGTTTTCACACATTTATATTAAAAATATTTTATTTTGTAGATATATTATACCAGGTTTATTTTTTCTGTATATATTAAATTTTCAACAAAAATGCATTAAATCTAAACATTGAATTACTAATAAAAAAAAGTTTATTAGAATTGATAAAAAAAAAAACTAATATAAAAAAGGGAGAAAGGGCATAAATATCTTAGAATGTCTAAGTTCTTTTTCCTGTTTATAGAATGACTTCCTTATCCCTAAAACAACTTTACGAGCTTTCAGCATGTAGAATTATATATTTTAAGTCAGGGATGTTCAATGTATGACCTACAAAACAAAAGTGGTCTATTAACCCTGAACTGTTTAAAATATTAGTAAAAATACAAAAGATATGGACTATAGTATGAAATCTCATTTCTAAATATCTGAAACCTTCCCTTTATCCAATAAAAAAAAATTTAGGACTCTTTTGATTTCTTCTTTTCTAACTGGTTGGTACTTTATGGTTGAAATCTATCATAACTGGTATTTATTTTATTTTTTCCAAGCATTTTCATTGTTTATATTTTGTCATTAGCAAAGATTAAACTTATTCCACATTTTTTACTGTTATATAGACTATTTATATTTCTTTTTTATTAAGTAGGCATTATGCTATAGAAAGCATTAACTTCTCAAAAACAGAAAAATTTGAAAACGCTTTAAGTGTAGGGCTTTTTATTTAAATCTTATCTTTAACAAAAGAAGAAATTTTTTTTTTTAGTTAAACTTGTCTATAACATTCTTTAATTAATTTTTAGGGCACATGTTTGCATCTGGTGCAAAGCAGTTGATTTTGTCTTTTCAGCCATTAAACAAAATTTACTGAAGCTGGAATGATAATGTATTGCCTAATTTCTACAGTCATGCTCTGACAACCTGTATCTTCTTTTTTCTTAGAAAAAAAAAAAAAAAATTATTAATTCTAATTGATTTTCTTTTACTACTGTTCAGAAAGTTCTTTTCCCTTAGTGTCTATCTATAAAAGGAAGCGTTATAAATTATTTCAATATTTGGTCAAAATTTAAAGAACTTTTTGTTCTAACTTTTTTTGCTATTTTAAAAACTCAATCTCAATTAGTGTCAAAGTAAGAATCTCCATCAAAATTACACTTGCCAAATATATTATTTCTCTTCATAAATTTTTTTCATTTTTTTTTGAAATGTTATATGCTTAGTTGATATCAGAAAAGAAGTTTTAGAGAATAGGGTGTGAGGAATTTATGAATACTTATTTTCTGTCTTAGAGTTATCAAAACCTTTATTAAGGTTTAGGTTTGTTGCTATTTTTAAGAAAAATGTATTTGCAATCTTATATGTTAGTTGACAACCACAGAGTTAAAAATATTTTAACCTACATCCTATAAAAATTTCCCCTTTTCTGTAATTTTATTCAATTGGAGTTTTCATTCATTAGTGCAAATTTCTGTTTAGAGACAGAAACACAATACTGATTCACCTTAATAAGAAGCATATCATTTTTGAAATGACTGGAAAAATTTTGTATCTCTGAACTAAAGTGGTTTATCACTTTTTACCTCTGGGGTTTTAAATTTTTTTAAATATATTCTAGCATGTTCTCATAGACTGAAATTGTATTTCAGGTATTTTCTAATGTAGCGAAGTTGCATAAGCAAATGCTTGGGAATGTTTGAAGATGGCACAGAGCCTTTTGACGCAACGAGGTGTGGAGTATGGCTCTACAATGCGATCGCTTCAAGCGGTTGGAGCCAAGAAACATCCACCTAAAAAGTGGCGCTCCCGTAACCAGAGTTGCAGTGAATCAAGTAGTGTAACTAGTGATAGCTGTAGCAGCAGTGACAGTGATGGAGAAGGAAGCTCAAGTAGAAGCTCCGCTACAGCAGAACGAGAATTTTCCATTGTGAAAGAAAGTAATTTTGCCAATGCTCCATTGAAATTGAAAATTGCTGCAAGAAGAATAAAGAAGGCACAAGAGGTTGGAAATGAAAATTTAGACCAAGAAGATTATTCTGAATTTCCGCCAGCTGGAAGTGACTCAGCACATAATGACATCAAGTGCAAAAATGTTGGTACTGTAGCAAAATGCACCAGGGAACCTCGAGAAAGGACTCAGCGATGCAAAAGAAAAGTTGAGAAAGTAAGTATTGTACAAGAAAAGGTCTATTTCATAAATCAGGCTAATTATTATATTTGTCATTATAGTTTTTTAAAAAAATTATTTAAAAAATAATTTCAGTTTTAAATAAATAAAATGTATGTTTTTAAAGTGTTTATGTTCTTGAGAAATCTCGTGATTGGTAAGAGTTATAAGCTTTAAGGGTCTTCAACAAAATTTTTATAAGATTTTTTGAATCTTTAAATAGGCACAATTAAAACTTTTAGGAAGCACTATTGTTGATAGATTTTTTTCTCCATTCCATTGAAATGAATTTTTTTATTTCTTTACAATTGTTTTTCTATAACTTGATTGCATTTCTCTGTTTTTTTCATTCCTTTATGCTTGTATTTAGCGTCATAGTTGAATATTTAATTAATATTAAATTATATAATAAATCACATTCAACGAAATATAAAAATGTTTTTGACATTAATGTTGTCTTTTACTTTTGCAAAAATCAATAAATTTTGTAAAAATTTAATTTATAGAAAAGATGTCTTCAAACGAAAGATTCCCGAATGTCCTGTGGTGGTCAATATTCAACATGCAAAGCAGCAAGAAAAACACGTCGTTGCAGCACTAGTGGTAGCTCAAGTTCTTCTAGTTCAAGTGGCAGCTCCAGTGGATCTTCTGGGAGTAGTAGTAGTGGAAGCAGTAGCGGTAGTAGCACTGGTTGTAGTAGTAACAGCAGCAGTGGCAGCAGTTCCAGTGGATCTAGCAGTACTTCAGGTAGTTCTAGTAGTAGCAGTAGCTCTAGTAGAAGTTCATCAGGCTCTGAAAGTGAAAGCTGTTGCAGTGCTTCAAATTATACACGTTGTCGAAGAAGAAAAAGTCGAAGGAGAAAAGCTTCTACTAAGTGCCAAGCAACTTGCACTCTACAATGTAAGAAATTGCAGAATGTATCTGAATCTTCTTTATCTAACAGTCAATCTGCAGGACTCAGCGAAAAGCCAGGATTTGGTAAGGGTGGAAAGCGAATACCTAATGACTGTGCTCGAAATAAAAAGTTGCAAGTCAGTGACATTGATTATTTTACAATCTCATCATCAGATGAAAACTGTTCTACAGGAGATAAAAATGCTAGCATTCAAGAATGCTTCAGTATGTGGAGAAAAGTTGAAGAAAAGCATTGTGCCATTATTGAAGACTCTCCTGGAAATGGAGATTTACAGATGCAAGTGTTGAGTGTTACAAATGCAGAAGTAGAATGCAACATCAATGTATCTAGCAATATCGGACTTCTTAATTCTGGCGGTGAAAAACATTTTCTTGTAAATAATAAATGTGAAAATCAAAATACCACGGAATGTAATTTTAACTTTCATTCTTTGGAACAATTGCCATCTATTATTAAAGGCCATGTAACTGTTTCCACTACTAGTCTTGACTTAGATGCTTTACCTGTTTCTTTGTCTAATGTGTCCCCCGACAGTGGTATACAGTCTTCTGGCGATTCTCCTCTACGTGTGGATTGTGAAATAACAGCATGTAGGGATGGTAATCAGTCACTTGTTAGCCTTGTTGATGATTATTTTGAAAGAAGAGACTCATCTGAATTGACTAACAAGCTGAATGATAAGCAGGAAAAACCAGTTTCTCCTGCACATTCTCCTCCTGTTTTGATACCTCACGATCCACTGTGGACACCTAGAATTGCAGATCAACCATCCATTGTTGAAATTCAAAAATCCGATGAGGATTGTGCTCCATTTTTGGTTCAAGAGGGTATTGAGGTGAAGCTTAAAGGAACCTCAGAAATGAAGGTTGAAACAATGTACACAGATTATAAGGAAGTTGAATTTACTACAGTGAAAGAATTCTTACATGAAGAGTTGATAGAGCAGAGTTGTACTGATAAAAGCAAAGTAAATTCTTTGATGACAAGTAATAGTAAAAATTTTTCGACTGAAGCCAAATCAAATGTTCATACTTTTTCTCAAAATCCTCTTCACCTAATGTTCAATGACCAGTCTGTTGAGATTGAAAAATCTGAAACCCCTGTTTTCTCAGATCAGTCATCTCCTCAGCTCTTACCATCCACTGAAATAAGAAGACCCAAAGCAAGGACTCCTCGAAGAATAGCTGAAGCAAATTTAAAAACCGACAATGAATTGCTGTCATTAGTTCAAAGCGTTCAAGACTCTATAAGTTCGCAGTTTCAAAGTGTAGAATCTGATGAACTTAGTGATGTTGACATGAGTAGCATATCTGTTACCGCATTGACTTGTGACACTACCAGTGATAGTTTCTGTGATAAGCTCTCTAATGAGGAAAACATCGACATACTTCTCAATGAGAGGACTTGTATAAGAGAAAATGATAATGATGCAAAACCTTTTTGTTCATCGACAAATGTTGTTAATTGTGACGTGAGTTGTACCACAAATATGGAAAATTCTAATAACTTATCTAATATTTCAAATGAAGAATATTCTGAAAAAAATTCAGCACTTTCACACGATTCTAGCAAAATTTCATCCGTAGAAAAGAAGTTAACTTCAAATGAACTTCCAAGCGCTTGTGAAAGTGTTTCAGAAGGTATTGATAAACTCTCTTTGAATAATTCGACTGATCTAAATGATTGCTATACTCTCAATTTAAATCAGGATATTAAACCCCTATGCTCTGATGAATCTGAGATTCTTCTATTAAACAATTCTTCCTCTGGTACTTCTAATCATAAAAAAGAATCTGAAAATAACAACTTTAATCTTTTATGTAAGGAGGTCCCCGAAATTGTTCCTGAAAATACTTCAAATGCTAGTATAGATACTGAGAAAGAAATTCTTGATCAACCACCACCAGAGGTAAATGTTGAAACCCTTGCAAATTTACAATCGAATATTAAAGTACCTGAAAAGAAAGGAAGGGGCAGACCGAGAAAGCATCCAAAATGTACAGAAATAATTAAACCTGATGAAAAAATCGACTTATGTTTAGATAACTCTAATGCTATTCCTCTAACAAATCAAATTACAAGTGGCAAAGAAAAAAGAAAATCCACAAAGCCTGTTACTGATTCTCTTGTTGAAACTAAAAATGTAAACCCTGATTTGGATAGTGAGATAAAAAGTTCTAAAAATAAATCTAATCAGTCTAAAATAGAAAGTAATAAAATATCAACTAATTTAGATAGAAAAATGGACTCTTCAGTGAAAAATAGTAAAGGACGAAATAGAGATAAAAGTTTAGATCCAAACCGGCCATCTGTGGAGAATGATATTCTCAGTAGGAAGATTTCAAAATGTCCCCATTCTAGGAGCTTAACTGTTGATGACATTTGTGAAAATAATGCTGAATTGGAAAGATTAATTAATACTCCCGTCATTATTACTGATGATAATGATACTATAAAATCAGAAAAGAATTCTTCCCCAAAGTTTTCGAAATATATTAATCCACTACTGAATTCAGAGCCAAACAAACCTCAGGAATCTCATAATAAGCCAGAAATTAATAATATTGGAAATGAATCTAAAAGAAAGAAAAGCTTTGCTGGTCGAAGAAAAAGCTCTCATTATCTACTCAATTCTATTAGTGATCAGACTGATTTAAAATCTGAAAGTTTAACTTCGACTAGTAAAGAAGAAATTTCGGACGAAAAATCTCATGAAACAGTGTTTCCACCAGTTTCTACAATAGATGCTGTTCCTGAGACTGAAATAAAACCATCACCCGTAGATAAGAATTCTCCAGTTGGAAAATCTAAAACTAAAGAGTCTTTCAAAAGTTCACAATCATCTAATACTGTAATAAACCAAGCAGAAGAAAAAATAATTACCATAAATCCACAGTTAAGCAATAAAAATGATCCAGAAAAAGTACCTGAGCAGGACGTTGCGTTAGACTTAGTTGATAATATATCCGATTACAGTAATGCTGAAAAATTTGTTTCCTTTACACCTTTTCATAAACCCAAAAGTAGTAGAGGTAGAAAAAGTAAGAAAAAGAATTCATCTATCACAAGCCCTTCTTCACTTGAATCGATAACTCAGCTAGCAGAAACTAACATAGAGGTAGTAAATTCGGTTGAAACAAATCTTATAAATAGTGTTTTACCTGATGGTGAAGCAAACGATTTTCCACCAAATCAAAGTATTATCAATTTGAAAGAAAATAGCTCAATCCCAAATGAAAGGAATTGGAAAAGTAGGCTTAAAAAATGCAGTAAGTCAATTACAACATCTCATGAAGGATTAACAAAAGAAGATACCAACTTGAGTAACATGCCAGAAAAATCAGATGGTAATAGTGAAAATATAAAACCTATTCGAAGTAAACGGATCAGAGAATGTGTATCAAAGAAAAAAAATTTTGATAATGTGGATGCTGTTATTGATGAAGTTGCCCTATCTGGTAAAATTGATAAACAACTTGAAAAGGTTAATGAAAAGATACAAAAACTTGAATTGCATCATGCACAGTCAGAATTTCACCCTAAGATACCTTCTAAGAAAAAAGTAAAAAATTCTACAGACGATTTATCTAAACAAAGAAAATTGTCTGATCTCTATCCAGATAAAAATCCTGTGTTTGAATCTAAAGAAAAAAAGTTGGTATCTGAACAAAAGATGATATCACAGCCTGTTTCAGAGAAAACTTTAAAAACAATTGGTACTTCTTCTGAAAATAGTGATTTGAAGTATCTTAGTAATAAAAATAGTGCTGACGATGCTAATGGCCTTTCTTTTATAAACGCTAAACCATCCGAGAGACAAAAGAAGCGAAAATCACAATCAATTTCTTCACCTGAATTATTAAGTCAGAATTCTCCTGGGAAAAATAACTCAAAGATTTCTGCTAAAAAAACTGAGAAACAAAAATCTTCAGACGTAGTTGATAAAAGTAATTCTGAACCTGAGTTGTCCCCTTCTACATCCCCCACAAAAGTAAATTCTGATGAACCAAGTATATCTGGAACTTCTGAATTGATTGTGTTTTCTGATGAGAAACAAGTTCGTAAGAAAATATTATCGAAACAAAAGCCTCTTTCTCGTAGAATTTCAACTAGCAATTCAGATTCAAAAGGTATTTCAAAGATACGAAATACCAAAACAAAACAGTCTCTTTGTAAAGCTAATACTGTTTCTAAATCCAAACGTCGTAGAGTTAGTGATAAAGAGTTGCCAAATGAAAAACCAAAAAGTGATGTTCAATTAAATAAATCAAAAGTCTCCATTTCTGATAAAGGCACTAATATTATTTCTAAAGATGTTTCTAATGTTGACCAAATTACTGATATAAGTCAATCATCTTCAAAAGTAAATAAAAAAGATTCCAAGAAATCAAAAGTGGATGATGAAAAAGAAAATTTAGATGTTAGAAAAATAGATAAATTTTCCTTAAATAAAACAAAATCCAAACTTAATAAAGAATTAAAAAGTGCTAAAGTTTCTGAAGATGCTAAAACAATTCCTCATCAACAACTTAATGCTTGTAAAGAAATTGATTTCCACGAGAAGGAGGATAATTTTTCTTCTTTTTCTTTGAAGGAGGACTATAATACCACAGCAAACTTCAATGCCAATTCCAGAACTTATACTGTAGATAAGCAATCAGCACTTGAAATGAAACCTATTAAGAAAAAGAGGTCTGCTAAATTGTACTATACTGAGGATCCAAATTTTAGTATTGAGTTAGAAAAATTGGCTGGGTTATTGGACTCTTGTTATATATCTAAAAAACGTGTGAAACTAATGGATGAAACATTAAATATGACTATACCATCTATATTTCACTTGAATTTCTGTTTGGGCAAAGAAAAAGCAACACGACTTTCTCAGTCCAACAAAATTTCAAAAGATAAACCTAAAGTTACTAGAAAGAAACCTAAGAGACTTGGCAAAGCTAAGACGGTAGTGAAGGGTGTTGCAGCTCTCAAACCAAAAGATGTAGTTAGTGAAAACTGTCTTCCTCTGAAAAAACGTCGTCATATAACATCTGCTCAAGTACTTAATTCTAAAATAGCAACCAATGATACTGTTGTACCAAAAACTACGAGTGTCAAAAGGAATTTCACTTTAAATACTTCATTTGATGAGACGATAGAGGAATGTATTAGAAAACATATGATGACTGATGAGAAAAAACCCGTCCCAGTTGTCCAAGTAGTGAAAGCTAAACCAAAAATGTCAAAATCAAGAGATTCAATTGATGATGCAATTGATAGTTGTATAAAAAATAATTTGTTACCTTCCAAAGCAGTTTCTGAACCAATTGCTAAGGAATCACTAAAGAAAGATGAAACAGAAGATGTGCCATTAGCATCTTTAATGAATAAAAAAAGGAAAAAAGTTCCTGAAATTGTCACTAAGCCTAAAATTGTAGAAACAGCATTAGCATACAGGCAAAAACGAAAGCGCTTGATTAAAGAAGCTTGTGCTCAATCTGTGAAAGCGCAAAAAGAGAATAACGCTGCTGAAAATGTTCTTAGTGCTCAGAAAAAAAGGAGAAGATTTCGAAATAAAACTGGTTTTGTGCGAGTCAAGAAGAAAAAAGCTCGTGTGCCGCTGAACACAGAAATAATTGAAACAAGGGAAGTAACTCTAGATGGAGAAATTATTGATTTAACAGCTGAAGATAATATGTTGGATTCTATTGAAAGTGTTGTTAAAGCATCTGTAGAATCTCAAGAACCAAGATCTCGAAGAAAAAGGAAAAATGTTGCTCAGAAATGTGAAATCGAAGTGTTAGATTTAACAAGTGGTAATGATGATGATATCGAATGTCTTGAAGCAAAAAGACAAAAAGTAAATGAAGAAGATGAACTTTTAGAGCCCAAGTAAGTTTACTAATGAAATATCAATAGGCTTAAATTTATAATGGTTTTAATTTTTAATACAGTATTTTAAAATAAATAATTGTTTAAAGAATTAACTAAGTTCTAGTTCTACCTTTTATTGGAATTAGTTGTTAATCATTTTAAGATTTATCCTGTAGAAATATAATTTAAAATATATTAAGTCTTTTATAGATTCAGGGGTCTGTCTAGGTTTTTCTGAGAGGTACCTATTTTGTGAAAATTAAGACATAATTTGTGAAAAATTAAAAATTATATTAAAAAATCAACCCAAAAATATGGTTAAAATATGGATTTATTGTTTCTTAAGGGATGCAAAAATTAAATTTTATGAAAAAGAGTTTTGTGAAACTACTGTTTTTCCTGAAGTTGAATTTGTGAAACTACCGATTTTCCTAAAGTTGAATTTGTGAAGGTACCGCTAAACGCTAATAAATTCGGCATGGACAGACCCCTGAGATTTTATTGATTCTCCAGTGCAGTTAGTTTTTAATTTCATTAGAGAATAAAAGAATTCTTGATATTTGAAAATATATTTTCAATAAAAATTTAAATTGACTCATTATAAAAAGAAGAAAAAAATTTAAAATGCACAGTGTTTCCTAATTCAATAATTCCTAATTCAATAATTCCTAGTTCAACAATAAACATTTTATCTTGAATTCTTATAAGTGATCTTTAATTTCATTCAAAGATTTTTTAAGTGGTTCATTTAGGATGCAATTAATTAAATGTTATAAAATTAGTAATTTTAAACAACATTTTTTAAAAGAGAAAACTAAAATGTCATATTTTTAAATATGATTTTGTTTTACGTTTAAAACTTTTTTATCAGGTGACTGATTCAGTGTTTGAGTTTTATATAGAAATTAAATAATTATTTAATTAAAAAATTAACAAAAAGTAGGTATGGTCCAATCGTAACACTTTTGAGCTAACTTACGGGTAAGGAGGTCTTTGATCATACCACTCTTGCAATAAATTTATATGACTGAACACATTCAGTTCATGACGCTGTACATTTTATTTAAACATTAAAAAAATGAACTTAAGTTTTTTTTTTTTTTTTTTTTTATGTATCATGCGTTCATATTTCAAAAATTCAGTCAGTATATTTTATTAATTTGAAATTCCTTTTTATTTTTCTATATGAAAATTAAATTTAGGTCTTGTGGATTTTATCAGTCTCATGTTTGCTTTCAACATCTTTTAGATATCAACAAATCATTCAAGTTACAGAACCATCATCAGGTAGAAGGCTAGCTCCAGCTGATCCTCGAAAAGTGCGCAAGAAAGAAATATCTTTACCAAAGAAGAAATTTTTAAGAGCGGGTCTATACTCACCATATTTCAAACAAGATTGGTAAGAATAATTGTTAACAAAATATTCCGTATGGATTTTCTTTTTTGATTCCATACTTAGAATAATTTAATAAGTAATTTTAACATTGCAATTACAAAGGGGTATTCTTCTACTTCCTCTTCAATAGAAAACCTCTTCAATAGGATTGTAATTTTAACAGTCAAAATTGAATTTATCCAGTATATTACACTAAAGTGGATTTAATTGTTCACAACTGGTTACAAGTAGTAAAGAAGGGCCAGAACCTCCTAAAACTGTTTTTAAAGAGCATTAATTTTAATGATTGATTTTTTTTTATATTTAAAAATTACTTATTAATATAAGTAAGAGTGCAGTTAAAGAAATAATACATTGACAAGTTTCTCAGACTAATTAAATAAAATATGGTTATGCAATTCGATGTTAAGAATGGACCATATAATTGTTTACTGGTTTTACGTTATTACATTTTCTTAAATTTTAACCTAGTTTTAATATGTGAATTATACTTAATTATTTGATAATTATAATTTTGAATAGTGAATTTCATTTGTCAAAATTAATATCGATCTGGATGATTAAAACCAATATTTACCTGAATGGGGTTTTTCTAATAGAGAAGAAAGCTTTTTACAGCCTGATAAGAGTATGACTAGATGTTCATCCAAGTTTATCTGAATTCTATAGTTAAATCCAATAACTTTTAAAGCTTTGTGTTTATCATATCATATGTCACTAAACTTATGACCTATGTTTGTGAGCAATGTTTTTACAAATACTCTTAACTCAGTCATGTAAATGTATTTTTTCAAATTTTATTGAATTTCACTTGTTCTTCTTTTTTAACATGTAAAATTTTCAGTTTATCTGCATCATTTTATACTCTCCAGATAGAGTCTTAGAATTTAATAATGAATGAAATGGATAATTTTTTTATCCCAAAGATTACCAATGTTTTGAAGAAAAAAAAGTCCATTTAGCTTGACAGTTATACTGACTGCTTAAATGCTTTCCCCTTTTAACTAATGGAGTTTTAAGTCATTGTTTTATTCATTGTGATAACTGTCGTCCTGCCATTATAAGCATTGCATATTTTTTAGTTTTTTTAATTTTAATTCTTAAAAGTTTATTTAATAATCTAAATCTTTTTTTTAATAGTTAGAACATTTTGCTAGTTAGTATTCAGTGTTACTCTATAAACAAATGCCAAATTCTATTTTTAAAACTTTCTTTTTGTTAACTGTTAATATATGAGGGAAAAAATGTATTCCCTTAAATGTTTGCTGTACTTTTCTAGTGTCTTAAAGTTTTCTTCCTTTTCTAAATTATTTAAAATAAGCATCAGTCTCGATGGGTTAAATCGATTAACTTGATTTTCAGCAAAACTTGTTTTCGATAAATCGCTATTAATGGATCTTTCTCTGTATTCTGAAGTGCCTGTTAATAAATTGCCAATAATGGATGTTTCTCTGCATTCTGAAGTGTCTGTTAACTCTTTGCTTTTAACTTGATCTTCTTGCTGATAGGTTTTTTGCCTATCAAGTAAAATAATTTGCCCTTCCTGTCGGTTTATCTGTTCAATTATGAATTTTTAGAAATTTGATATCGATTTATGCTTCTGATAATTATGATACATAAAAAAATACTGAAGAATCTATTTAAATCATCTGGTGTTAAAATGTCTCTTTTTTTTATTTTTGCTACCAGGTAGACAGCTAATAAAGGTGGTCTAAAATCAAAAATGCATCTACACTTATCGGTAAAAATATACTTGAGGGTGTCCCTTGGCGAAATTGGCAATTTATGTTTGGTGCCATTCCTGTTTGCGCAGAACACCGTGGTAACAGGAATGGTGGCCAAAACATAATAATATTTCTATAAAACATTGGAAAATTTCAACAAAACATCGGCCAAAACTTTATAAAATGCATTTTGAACATTTTTAATCGAAACAGAAATTAATGAAGTAATCACTGCTTTTTTTTCCATTGTTATTCCAATCGTACAGAAACTTAAGATTTATCTTATTTACTGAAGTCATTTTTAGGACGAGTAGCAGAAGTAACCTTACCAGTCAGTACCCAACGTAGAACTAACGGACCTCTGAAGTTACATATGCTGTTGAACATTTGAAAATAACGATAAAGTCTAAACCAATCAGAATCGCGATTGGGTTTTAACACTTCCCAGCTTGGCGATCAACCATGATCACAACTTGGCGAGAATCAAGGGGCACCCTCAAATATAGTCTACCCCAATTATCTTGTTTTCCTTTAGTGTGCATATAACAAAAGCAATGTTTACATCATCACCCACAAAAATCAGCTTCATAAGAATGTAGTGTGCATGTCTTGCCTTTCACTAAGATTTATTTTTAAAAAAAGGTATTTGCTTTCAACTATGGGCAACATGTTATCTGTGATATTTTTGCTAAGATTCACTATGATTCCAGGTTGTTGTGAAAATAGTTTTAACTAATCTGATATAACTAATCTGATTACTTACTCTTTTACATAAGAACTGATTTAAATCTAAAGTTTAATATGAGATTTTATTGAATTTATAAACCTGAAATATTTATATGTATTTATTGATTCATAATGACAGTAGTAAAATCTTGGTCCATTTTGGTTGCCTAATTTATTTCAATCAAGGTTTGGTTGCCTAATTTATTTCAATACTTACTCTTTTACATTAAGAACTGATTTAAATCTTTTTAAAGTTTAATATGAGATTTTTATTGAATTTATAAACCTGAAATATTTATATGTATTTATTGATTCATAGAGACAGTAGTAAAATCTTGGTCCATTTTGGTTGCCTAATTTATTTCAATCAAGTAAAATATTTTGATTTGGTAATCAAAGCAAGCAGATATCTTTTGATATTATCATTAAACTTTTTAAAATCTTAACTGAAATATGTTTTGTTTCTGAAAAGACTTGCAAAAGATTGAAAAGACAATACTAGCTAACAAATACTGTGAGATAACAAATTTTCATAGCTTTAGACATTTTTTTGATTATTCATATATTAAAAAACAAATTATCAATTTTCATTATGTTATGCTAAGTTCGCAGTATCCTAAATATTGTTTAATTATTAATTTACTAAAAAAAAAAAAAAAAAGAAAAAGGAAAAAAAAAAATTTTTTTAATTAAGTATTTTTTGCAATTCACTTATAAGTGCTTTTTAATTTTAGACAGTTGTGTGTTTTGGTTGCTTTAGTAAACTTTGATTAAATAAGCTAAAAATTAATTGTATTTTTTACCCTTTAAAAATGTCAAAACTTTTACTTAATAATAGGACAACTTAGTATCAAAAAACGTAAATTGTGTTTTTAAAATTTGTATGTATTTGCATGTGAATTTGTGTTATTTATTTTAAAATTATGTAATTATTATTATGTTATTTTATTTCAATTCATAATATACTTAATCATATTTTTTCAATTTTAGTTTATGATTGTAGTATTTTCATTTATTTATGTTTTCCTTTTTTATTTATTTTAGCCCAGCTCCAAAGAAAAGTAGCAGCAATAAAAAATCTAGATCCAGAGAAATAAAAGAATATATTCCTGAGGATCACGAATTTGGATTGATGCCTCCACCTATTCATGTTGGAAAGTATTTAAGAGAAAAGCGTTCTGAATTCAAATTACCATATGACATATGGTTGCTTTATAAAAATAAACAAGTATGTTCCAGTACTCCATTAGTTAGAGAGAAATTTTATCTATATCTTACTATTTTTTTTTTCTTTTGCTAAAAGCCGTTTAGCTTAAAATTGAGTTTATGCAATAAATAACAAATGTTATTTTTTTAACTTTCATAATGCTTTAAATGTTTTATTTATATTTATGCATTATTTATTTTTATTGGTGATGCAATACTAGAGTTATACTAGTGTGCTGTTTGTAAAAGTTTGGGATTCATTCTTTAGTGATAAACGTAATGCAAAAACTTTTAATCATTGCATGTTCTGGGGATGCCTACTACTACATAATTTCTGTGATATGTAATGATTTTCTGTGACTATTAAATTATAGAAAACCACTGATAACTATTTTAAAAAAAATCAATAATTTTTTGAATTTTTTTCAAAAATATTTGTTTTTCCTCTTTTGACAAAAAAAAAAAGAAACTTTTTTTTAAAAGAACATTTTGAGGCATTTTTTTTAATTATTTGTATCCATTCATACATAAAAAATTATTAAATTGCCATTTTATGATCTTATTTGGATTTGTTAATTGCAAGATATCTTTACTTATTTTTTAGCTTTAACAAATCGAATGTCACTATATAAGTTTAATTGGCTTAGGCTAGCCTTTGAATTTTATATAACTTTCTTTTATAAATTTATTCTCTATGTTATGTTTTTAAAATCATTTATTTACTTCAAACAATTGGTAATTTTAAATTTAAATCTATTCTTAAACTATACAGCCATTAATAAAAAGGATTAAGAATAACTTCAGATAAAGTTTTTATATTTAATTTTTGACCCCCCAATAAGATTCATTACGCTCTTTTTCCAGTTTAATCAATCTTAAATCAAGTGCAATCTGAGAGACAATATTTAAAACACACAAATACCTCTATTTCAATAACATGATTGGACAATATTGAACTTAAATGATTTTGAAGAATGTGTTTGTATGTGCGTTAATAATATTATTTTGATTCAGATTTTTTATATTTTCACTGGATTTTTCTAATGTGAATTCTTTTTTAATTAAATTAAGAGGACATAGAAGATTAATATGCTGGGAGGTCTAGAATTATTTTTACACACAAACTGATTGATCAAAGTAGCTTAATTTATTATGTCTAGTAATTAATCATAATACAAAGTGATCCATAATATCAATCTATTCTAATGTAATGTTAATTCTATTTTTTGATTTTTAAAAAAGACTTTTTTACTCTTTATAAGTTATCTGCTAACTACCTTGTTCTTATTGTTAGGTCAAAAACTTTCAGATTACAAACTTACTATATTTTTTTTTCCAGTAGTATATTGCAAACTTACTATTAGATATTTTTTTTTTTAAAAAGCTGATTTTTATTATGATTAAATATATAGTGATGCTTACTTTAGATTTTTGTGTAAAATTAACTTGTGGAATATTAATTGTTTCAATTTGTGATTTAAGATCACTGTAGAAGCTACACATTTTTTTACCACTGTAGAAAAATGCAGAAAAATATTCTGCATCTTTAGGAAATATTGCTACCAGTTGCCTTCCTGCTTGCTCTTATCTATTTATGATTATTATTATTTTTATACTTTTTTGCTCAAGTTTTGATGGAAAGCTGTTATTTTATAGACTTGAATAAAATTTTTACTGCATTCTTTGTTCTCATACATAAAATTCCTTATTTTGCAGCACTTACAGTTTTAATTTCTCTTGTAGTTTTTATACCATTTTTAATTTTATTTTTAGCTGGTCTATAATGATGAGTTAACAAATAACTATCGTAAGATTAGAACAAGTGAGTTAATCTTAGAATTTAATACTCTAAATTTTGTAAAATTATGTTTTAATCCCTTCTGCAACTTACCAAAACATGCATTTTGATATATTTTTTGTTGTTATCTATTGTTGTTTAAATTGAATTGTGATTTGATAATAAATTATAGGATATGCGCATCAATTAACAAATTCCGATTATGTAAAGATACCACATACTTAAACAGTAGCTTTAAGAAAATTAATTCTAATCAACGTTTTTAAAAAATTATAATGGGTGAAAAAAACTAAAGACCTGTCGACTCTCAGATTTTGTGTTCAATCTCAGAACCTCTGGCCACCAAAGAATTCACTCAGACTTTTTAGTAAATAGTATATAAATCGAAGACCCGTGTACAGTTTGCATACAGCTCTCAAAACTTCCTTCCTTGTCAGAGATTTTGTAATTCAAATATTTTAGTTAATCGTTTTAATTTCCTTTGGGAATCCTTTTTTTTTTTTTAATTGAAATGTCAGCTATATTTTTTTTTTCCTTCGGAAAAATGGGGCAAGATAAAAAAGTATAAAAAATGCTCTTACAAAAATGCTGCGCCATGATACATTCAAAGAAACTTAAAGTAGACTCTGAAAAATTTCTCTCTTTTTTTTAAAACTTCATTTTCTCCAAATGCTCATTTTACAGATTCCTCGTACTAAAGAGGATAAAATTTCACATTCTCTTGCCACCTGATTTTGACACAACTGTGTGTTTGAAATCGCACAGTTTTGGTTTGGTTAGTTTAAGATGGATGGGAAGTGTGGCTCCCTGTCTAAATTAAATACTCTTGCATATTTGAGCGGAATTAATGGAGAGCATTTACCAAGTATTAGTTTGTTTTCTATGGTGGATTTTTGAACTTTACAATTGTTAAGAAAAATTCTTTTACAGAAATTTTTTATTTTTTTATTTCTGAAAATCTCAGTTTTACGGTTAGTCAAATTCTGAATACTTGAGCTTTTACTATTTTTTAATCGTTATATTCTTGAAGATTTAAGCCTCAGTATGGTATATATTTAGTATCAATAGTTTTAAATGAATTAGTTTATCATTTTACGTCTTCTAATTGAAAAAAAAAATCAGAGTAATAAATAAATTATTTAAATGATTTTTTTATATTTAATTTGTCTTAAAATGCTTATTTATTCTTACATTTGTATGAACAGATGTGTATGTTGATATTAAACCTGTTGATTCGAAAAATGATGATCAATCTTGTAACTGTATGCCACCTAAAGATCATCGAAAAAGAGGCTGTGGAACTGATTGTTTGAATAGGTAATTAGTTACATTTTATAGGTTTTACTATTCTGTATTGTAACAATTATCTGAATGATTTTAAATAGTTCTAGAGTTTTCTAGGAATGCATCGAATAGTAATTTTGGCTGGATATTAGTCATTTTGTTAACTATGAGTTTTTGTGTGAAAGATATTATGATATGTTGGTATATTTTAAGAATAATGTTAATAAAATCACTAAATTTAAAGTATGATCTTAAACCTGGTGATGATATATTCTTTGAATGCAAAACTATTATCAAATAAAGCATTCAATTACATAATATAAATTTTAACTATTGTGTTAAATATTTAATATAAAATGTATTTAATGAGTTTGGTTTTTTCTTAACATCTTTCTATTTAGTTCTCAAATTATGATTTGTAGGATATTTTAAGAAGAAAAAACTTTATTTTGGTGACATTTAGCATTTGAAAATAAACAATTTAGAAAGACTTTGTGGGGATTAACTCAACTGTCTCAACTTAATAGGTTTTTAAATTTGTTAAGAAAATTATTTTCGAAAAGTAAATATTGATTTAATTATGTAGAAAGCTCAAAGTAGTAAAAATATACTTGTTTTGTAATTTAAAAGAAATAAATTGGTCAATATTATTATTATTTTTTATTGAATAATACTTTATCAATATCAATAATACTGAATAAATCAGTTAGTTTTTAAAATAGTAATAAAACATTTCATAGATTTATAGAAAATATAATATTGCTAAATTTGTCTACTTATCCTTTTAATTCTTTCTGAATGAACTTTATTTTATAACTGTTAATTCAGCTAAATAATGTTAATTGAATGCTGTAAACTGTTAATTGAATAAACTAAAGTTAATTCATCTCAACTGAATCTTCATCCTGGGTGGCTGAATAGATCCGCTTAATATTCAGTGTATTCTTAACTTTTTTAGTACAATTTGTAATTATAACTGCTTTTTTTAAAAAATTTTAGAATGATGTATGTGGAGTGCACTCCAAATATGTGTCCTTGCAAAGATCAATGTTCGAATCAGCGAATATTTAAACATGAATGGAGTCCCGGTTTGGAACGCTTTATGACAAAAAATAGAGGTTGGGGCATACGCACTACAGAGTATATTCGTTCAGGTATGTTTATTTATCAATGCTTTTAAGTTTAATTTTTTCAAAAAAAAAAAAAAAAAAAAAAAAAAAAAAGACTATGATACAAGTTTTTATCTTAATTAAATTTTCAGTCAAGTTTAAAATCTCACATCAGAAAATTGCATTTGGTAAACCAATTAATTCTGATTAGTCCATGAACTATGGATTTCTCATTAGTCTACTATAGATTCGGATTAGTCCTTGAATTGCTAAAATAATAATAATACACAGGATTTCAAGCTTCATTTTTTTCATCAATTTGAATTTTGGATATATCACAGATGTGTATAATTATGTTTGTTTTTAAGTTTCGGTACTTATTGGTTTTGACAGTTATTTTTTTATAAAATAACTGTGAACCATACAGTTATTAAAAGCCCCAGAAGTTAAATTAAACTTTAAAACTAAAATCAATACCATAGCTATTAAATGTTTTATAGTTTTAATTAGCAATTACCTAAATATAATTTAAATTTGCTTTTTCCTTTAAATTATTTACTAATGATGATAACAAATTTATTTACTAATTATTATTTTAAAGAAGTTATAATTTGCAATTGACTTTCAAATTTCAGGAGAATTCATTTTAGAATATGTTGGTGAGGTTGTTAGTGACACTGAATTTCGTCATCGAATGGCTGAACGTTATAGAAATGATCAGCATCACTACTGCTTAAGCTTGGACTCAGGAACAGTAATTGATGGTTACCGATTAGCTGGAGAAGGACGATTTGTAAATCATTCTTGTGAACCTAATTGTGAAATGCAAAAATGGTATGTCTAATTATTTTAGATAAAAAATGCTGTTAAAAATTTAAGTCATTAAAAAAAATTGCTAAATATTATATTAACTGAAAGTAACTCTTATTACTTTTTCTTAATTATTCTTAATTTGATTACAAAACTGTGAATCTATTTTCTGAGGTGAAATTAAATGAAATTTCTGTGCTGAACACATTTTTATGTCATTGTAAGTTGTAATAAAAGTATTAGTTTCAATAAAAGTATTAGCTATATTAAAAGTATTAGGTGTAGTAAAAATATAAGTTGTAGTAAATAAATGTCAGCTGTTATTTTATTGCCTCTATCTAATAATTTACTTGGAAATTGAGAGTAAGTGTCCTACTATACTAACAAAAAAGTAATCTTTATAAAGTAGAATTCACATCACTAAATGTCATAAAAAATTTATGTATTTTCTTCTGTACTAATGAAAAGACTCGAACAATTTAAATTTCTTCCAAAAAAGTTATATAGTAGTTTGTAAAATAGTAATATTTTATATAAATAATAGATGTATATATTAGTATAAAACTTGGTGTAAAAAAAAAAAAAAAATTTAAATAAAAAGAAAGTTGAAATTTTTGAAAAACCTTGACTTATTTTTAGTTGGTTTATATCTAGTATCTTTTACTTGTCTTCTTTTTTTTTTCAATGATGATATAGAAGATATTAATAGATGTATTTATTAGTATAGAACTCAGTGTAAAGAAAAAAACGAAATTGAAATATAGAAGAAAAAAGCTACTCCAAATATTTAAGAATTCACTGCACAGGTTTCAAAAAGCATATCTATTGTGCTGAAAGGTTTAGAATTTTAATTTCATTAATTCTTTGGTTTGATAGTTTCTTAAATATGTATTTTAAGTTGAATTTTTAGAAGAAATAAAAAAGAATTAAATAGTACAAGAAGTATATTAGTTTTTCTAAAAACTGTTTTATTTACTGTGTATATTTTTTCCCATGAAACGTGCCACATTTATTAATTTGTTCATATTCTGCATTATTTGTCATTTGAAAATTATTTGTTGAATCATTTATCTATTTTCTCATTTTGCATCTATTTTTTAAGTAATGTAAATCATTACATCTTTTTCTATGACACATATATATTAAGTTTTAAATAAGAAAAGGCTGTAAGATTTCAATATTAAGTATTTGAGTAATATCAATTACTTTAGTTCATTTTTTTTTCATTAATTATACTTTCTGGAATATATGCTGATTTTTGATTTTATGTTTTTTTTTTTGTATTTTAAACATAGTAATTCTTTGTAATGAATACAATGTATGGCATAAATTTTAATTCTAAGATTAAAAAAAAAAAAACACTATGTTTCTAATTGAATGCATTTAATTAATAAGTATAAGTGTACTATATTTTTTATTAAAGTGAAAACTTAATACTATAAAATGTTAAAAATATATTCAGAATGTCTTAGATTTCTTTTTTATATTTTTATTGTAATGAAAAAAAATTTTTCTTTGGCAGAAAATTTACTTAATGCTAATTGAATCACAGTCTTGCTTTTTGTTTATAAAAATATTTTTTATAACAAAGCATGTTAAATGAATGTAAATACATATTGTTGTCATGAAAAATGTCATTAATTTTATAATTTCACTTTCAGGTTTGTCAATGGTCATTATAGGGTTGGACTTTTTTCATTACGAGACATTGTACCATACACTGAACTTTGTTATGATTATAATTTTGATAATTATAATTTGGAAACTCAGGTAAGACCCATAGTAATTTACCGCTCCCATTGTATTATACTTTAAAAAAAAAAATTTTTCCTTCACTAATAAGTTTATTAAAATTCTTATAAAAGTATATTTTCTGTTATACTATAGCAAATATGCAGGTGTGGAAGTTTAAAATGCAGAGGTTTTATTGGTGGTCGTTCTCAAAAATTAAATGGCCAAAATAAGGAAAGAGTTAGGCCTGCAAAAACTTCAAAAACTATTGTGGACTCTAAAAAAGGTCCTGGCCGACCTAAGAAAAGAAAAGACGAGAGACCAGTTGAAATCCAAAAGGAGGTAAATTTAATTATTTTTCTCATAAAGTACTGATAGGAATTTTCTTCTTATCTGTTTACAACTGTTCTTTTATAGCCTCCAATTTTTAATTTGAAATAATTCTTGTAATATGTTAATTACCAAGAAATGGTTAATTAGTCCATGTTTATTTTATCCATGCAGGTCTCATTTTCTATTGTATTTTAATCTGTTCTATTGCATTTGAATGCTTTTTTTTCTGCCAGTTTATTTTAACGAGAGTTTGCCAAAACCTGATTTTTTCCAGGTGTTTCCATGTCAAAACCTAATTTCTGCCATAGATAAGTGGGGTTTTTTTTTCAAATATTTTCTGCATGTATATTTATTCATGCAAGCATTCTACTCTACATGCATACTTATATATACTGAATATAAGAATAAGATTTAGTATAGATTGAAAAAATATTGCTTGATTGTAACCAAAGGGATTATTAAAAAAAAATGGTTATGAGAATAACTATTTCAGTCATTTTTCTGCCTTCTAAATGTATAGTGATGAAGCTAATGAAATGATTCTTTTAAAATTTAAAGCATATAATATGTTATGTGATTGGTTTTAAATTATAAATAAACACATAATTTGCTTTAAAGTAATTTAATGATATTTTTAGATGAAATGAATTGCACATATCTTTTTGTAGCAAATGGGATGTTCATTTCATTTTTCAGTATATGTATGTACGAAAGATTATCAACTTTTATCTTTATTCAGGTGTGATTGTATTCCCAGGGTATCCCAAAACTCCAGGTTTTTCGTAATATCCTTCTGGGTCTAAATATTAGGAGCGCAGGGCATATGATTTTTTCTGGGAATATCGCGGAATTAAACGTTTCTCCCGACCATTGGTTCTCAAACTTTCGCTAATCAAAAACGTATTATCCGCAGTCTAAAATTAAAACTTCAAGTTTTACTTATTCCTGCTAAAAAGATACACGTGATTCTTCTGCCAATGAGCATAAATCCACCGATTGATTCTTATATTTTGGCGGATTTTCTTCATTTTGAATGTTTGAAACTGTACCTGAATCCGCCGCTAAAAGCGTGATTCCTATTCACACAGTTTGAGTATGAAGCCTCAATCTTCGTATTTACCTAATTTGAATTGCATGTTTTGAGTTGCATGTTGTGATTTGTATTCACATGGTTTACAAATTGTACATTGTAATTCATATTCATGCGATTTTAAACTCTAACATTGCTATATATATTCACACGATTTTAGAAATCGTGATTCATATTCATGCAATTTTAAAATTTCTACATTGCGATTGTTGTAAAAACTAAGTTTTTTCATAAATTAATTACTATAAAATTGTGATATTCATTGTTGGTAGAAAATTTAATTTTAAATTTTATTTAAAAAAATTATGTTAAATATGAAACATGTCTGGTATATAGAGTGATATTAAGTTTTTGCTCATAAAATTTTCAGTGTTTTTCACTTTGTGTCACAATCACCCCTGTTTACTGTACTATTTGCTTATGAAAAAAATCAATTATAAAAGGGCTCCGATGGGTCAGGGAGAACTGGGAAAACCTGGAATTGTCAGGGAATTTTGACTTTAAAAAACAGGGAATAGTCAGAGAAAATTGAAATTTTTTGCAAACACCTTGAAAATTCTTATATTCTACCTTGTAAATAACCAGTCCCAGAATCTTCAATAATACCAATCAGTTATTGAGATCAAAGTTAAATAATTTCAGCATCCATTACAAACATTTGTTACAAAACTTCACATTTTAGTGACACTTCCATCCTTATTTGAGGATTTTTTCCCCTCACAAAATCTAACATTTGACATTAACAAATAAAAAATCAAACTTTTCTAATGAAAAATATTATTTTGCAATAAAATATTATTAGATTGTCTCTCCCTGCAGCAAAGAGTGATTGTTTTAAAAATATTAATTTGCATTTTATTTTCAGTGCCCTGTGTTGAATGATTTTGTTATTGATTTTGTTGTTAATTTGGAGATGAATTACAGCTTTTATTTAAATTATGAAACTGGTTTTTTTGAAGCATTTTAATTAAATGATAGCATTACCCCCTATATTAATTTATAAATAAATGTATAAATTTAATTTAATAAATTTTTATGTGTTAAAAATCATTTTGCTAATAACACCTAAAGCAAGCAAATTCTTCTTTGGTGCGCTTTTTTTTGGCTAATTTAGAAGGAAATAAAGTCTAATCTTAATATGTAAAATTTAAATGTTCATAAGATTCAAAAATAAGTATAAATGTTAATATTTCTGATTCAATATGATCTATATTTCTGATTTTTAATTATACTAATTTCAATATTACTGCTCTGAAAATTGCAACATTTGTGCTTAAAATTAAAAAAAGTGTATGATTAAATATTTTTTTTCCTCTTTCATTTCGCAGCATATAAAAAATGAATATCTACCCTATAACCGCCAGTCTTTTACAATACAAATAAAACCCATGTCTCATCAGCAAAGATGCTATGTGCAGAAACATCATTGCTTTTTGCTGAGGAATTATGAAAAAGTGAAGAAAGCAAAAGATGAAGCTCGTATAATTGCAGAGAAAGAAGCAGAAAGGGAGAATGCTGTCAATAAACAAGGTTCATTTTAAGATTTCTTATACATAAGAGTGTACATTTTATTTTTTCTTTGAAGAACCTCAGGAAAATATAGTTGTTATGGGCCTGCAGTTTTTGTTTCAATTAACATTAACTTAAACATTCCTTATGTTAATCAGAACAATATTAATTGAGTTATCTTAATTAATAAAAAAACAAATTTATGAAGAATATGTATAATATTTTCCACATGGTTTTACTGAACACACGTAATGAAATAAGTATAGAGTTTGTCTCCAATGAAAGTAAATGGACGCAAGTTTTTAACTTTTCCCTGTAAAATATTTTTTTATATTTTTCATTGAATATTTACTACTTACATCTTTGATTTTTAAATAAATATTTGAGCTACATATGTTTCAAACATGCTTTTGTTTTAAAAGAAAATTTCTCTATAAAATCTAAGAAAGTTAAATAGTCTTTTTACACTTCTTAATTATATATTAATCTTTTTACTGTAATCTTTTTACACTTCTTATTTACAAACTTTATTGCTATAATTTCTATGTTTTTTTTTTTTTTTTTTTTTTTTTTTAAATTGAAAATTATTTGAAGAACAGTAATAAATTTTTCTTATGCAAATTGTGTTAATTTTTCATAATTTTTTTAAATGTGAAGGATGTATGTAGATCGTTTGAGGCATGCAGGTTTACCACCTACTTTTTTTTATGAATTTAGCTTATTTTGCTTTTAAACCTCCACCTTTCTTATATTTAAAATAAATATTTTACAGCATTTTAATTTTTTTGTTCATTTTTTTAGATGCTTTCTTGACACAATTCACAGCATTAAATACATCTAGATCTATTAAAACAAGGTATGTAGTGAATAATTATTTTTGTCATTTTACTTTTTCAAATGCACAAAAAGCTATTGAGTATTAATTTTCTGTTTTCCTTTTGCAGAAGGCTTGCTACTGTCGAGGAAAATCCTGAACTTACGCAAACTGCCAAATTAGCCCAAGTTTTTAAAGATATATTTACTGCTGTAACATCTTGCAAAGGTAACAGTGATATATTCTGAAAATATTATTTATGTAAATAAAATTTCAAAATTCTTGTTTAAAATAATACTATCGTTCTAATTTTTTATATTGTTATTGCCTATTAATCCTGATTTTAATAATTAATTTATAAAATTGAAAGTTATTTTTTTTAAAGAAACTATACGTTATTTTATTTTTTTGTTTTGCTTCTAAATGTGTTATTTTTTTTTAAAATATTGTCTAATTTTTTACTGTTTTATTTTAGGGGAAGATGGTATAGCTTTAGCTAGTCCTTTTTTCCAGTTACCATCAAAGAAAAAGTAATGAGTTACTTAACTAATATTGTTATGTTCTAATAATTTAATTTTTTTAAAATCAAGCCTCAAATGTTAAGTTATGTTTTCAGGAAAGTTTTTATTAAAGAGTAATTAAAATTTTCTCTTCCCTTAATCTATCAAGTAAATTAGGTTAGAATTGTAGAAAATGTAAGTTTTATGAAATTTTTTTATAAACTTGTTTTTTTAACCTGATTTTTTATTTATTTTTTTTAAAATTTTAATTTTTACTTAATTTCCAAGATAAAAGAGATTGTCTAAGTTAGATTTCTTCTCCATTGCTAATATTTTTACATTCTATTTCATTTTAATTTGTAGATTAATATCGGATTAAATTATTACTAACTTCGAAGAGTTTTTCCCCTTTAAATAATTCTTTACAAGTTATTTCTAAAATTTTATGGTTGGTATTTCTTAGGTTACTTTTCCCTCCATTATTATTGATTTTGATATTGAAAAGTTATGTGTTATTATGCTATTGGGAATAAAATAAGTTATTATTAACTGCAATTTTAAAGATAATTTTATATTTATTTTTAAGAAAGTAAAGTTAAACCTCAGTATCTTAAACTTTAGGAGAGAACAAGAAATTTAAAATGCCAAAAATTTCTATTATTAAAAATCGCATGTTATCAACATTGAAATAAAAGGGGGGGGGGGGCATTTATATACCTTTTTAAAAATTTACCTTTTTTTATTGAAATAACACAATACACAAGAAAATTTTATGTAAAAAAAATTTTTCCATTTTTGTTTGCTTAAGAGAAAAGTATGAATTATCAATTCACTTTCTAAGTGGATAACAACTTTAAATGTATTCTAAAACATATTTGATTGATTTTTCTAAACAACAGAAATTTCTCTAATGTTAAGTTTTCTTTATTTACTTGTACTATAATTGAACTTTTTTAGGATAATCGCTTTATTTGTTTAGAATTGACAATCTACAGCAATTGCTTAAAGTTATTAGCAATCCCAAATTCTTTTGCCTTTTTTTTTTTTTTTAAAACTTTTTTTGACTTTATTATTTGCTTTGCATTTCAATTGTAAGCGTATTCAATTTTTATTTAATATACATTCTGAACAAATGACTCACAAAAGATTTTACCATCTGGAAATGTTGTTTCAGAATAATTTTTAACATATTTCAGACCTTACATTAGATAATTTGAATATAAACTGATGATTGAAAAGGTGAATTTGAAGAAGGTTTTACCGTTTCAAATTGTTCTTTTAGAATGATTTCTGATTTTTTCAGGAGTGGCATTAGATAATTTGTATACGAGACAGAAGAGGTATGCAATGACATGTTTATTTAACTGCTCTTTGCAATAGTTTAGTTGATGGGGAATTCTATTTTCGTCTCTTTGTTAACGATAGGTGAACACTTTTTAAAAAACACTGAGGCAAAAATTTTAAAGCTTCATATATACATGCCTTGTTGTTCATGCCTTCATAATTGTTTTGTTGAATATACACCACTTCCCTATTGACATTTGAAAAAGAAAAAATAAGCAATCAACGCTTATTACACCTGTCAGAGAGGAGACAGTGGAAAAAAGTTTTAAACTACCTGTTTAGGGGTTTTTAAGGAAGCTTAGCAATAAATTTTATTATATCTAAATCTAAGTTTTCAAATGACTGAAGCCCTTAGTGAAAATCTATATTATTGAAAAATGTTCATTGTTTGAAAGTTCAGACATCAGTATTGTATTCAAGTATTAGTATACATTTAAAAAGATTATTTTACTTACAATTTTATTTAAATATAGTATGTATCTTGTTATAATATCTTGAAAAAACTCTTATCTACTTCATTTTAGTATTTAAAGATGCACATTTTTATTTGTGCATATATATATGTTATTATTTTTTGCATTTTAGAAATTCTGCTTATTACAACAAAATAAAATTCCCAATCGATTTTGCTATGATCGAGAAGAATATTCTAACCGGCCATTATACAAGTGTGGAAGCATTTGAAGATGACTTTTTGAGATTGTTTGAAAATGCTGAAGTAAGAAATTCTGTTATTCTATTTTTCATGTTACACTGATGTTATTCTTTATATTGTTTCAATCAAGTTAATAGTTCTTGTGTATAGATTATTATGTTTCTAATTAAAATGTAATTAATATATTTTTAAAATCACTTTCCACTTTCTGACGTAATTAATTCAATTATCAATTACTAATGTATAACTACATTTTTCTTTTGCAACCATTTTGTACAAAATTAAATTAGTTTCTGCCATAGCATTTATTTAACTAATCCTGAAATGCTCCAATATTTGCTCGTAATCTGTAACAAAATTGAAAGAATTATAGGTAAGTTCTCTATATTTTAAAAGCATAAGCAAAAAGAACTCAAACTTACCAGTACTAGCTTGTAAACTTTTTTTTCTCAAAACAAGCAGGGAGGTTATTTTTTGTCGATTTATGCTTTTGAACGAAATTTGATCAATAAAATTTTTTAATTTGTGGCATTAATTATAATATAACTAATAATTATAGCAGGGTTGGCAAGATTTTGCCGCAGGTGGAAAAAACCATAGTAAAAACCGTCCTGGCAAAAACAGGTTTTTGCCAAGCAAAGTGGCAAAAACCTATATTTTCCAAAATGAGAGGACAAAAACACATTTTTGATACAAAATTATTTCTAAAATTGAAATATATACTATAAATATGTATAATTTTAAAAAAAAAATTAACAAAATTATTATTCCATTATTAAATCATAATGTATTAATATATCATTTTAGTAGTTTAAAACATTATTGATTGGAAAATTAGTGATTATTCTCTTTTTTCCAGTGAAATGAACTTATTTTAAATTAATATAACTATAATTTAAAACATAAAATATCTATCAACATGTGTAGTTAATTAAAATATACAAGTATCAATGCAACTTTTTAAATTTGCCCAAATTCAATACTTTATTAATCATCACAATACAACTTGTGCTGTCTCAACATAGCGTAACAGAACACTAGTTTATTTAGAGGCAACTTATTCCGAATTTTAGATTGTACAAATGAAAAATTTAAAAACACTTTCAATGGCAGTACTACTAAAAGGACATGAGTGTAAATGAGAAATTAATTCCCAAAATTCACTGGAAATTTCACAAGAATTTTAATTGTGTGGTTTTGTTTGCATTTTGAAGTAATATTGAGAAATGAGGTGATTATCAAAGTCGATCTAATAAAACATCCATCTTAGCTTTATTATGTCTCTCTTTAAATATAGTGTAAGGGTGATATGTAAAATAATAAATACCAACAGTTATTATGAAGAAGTAAAAAAAAAAAATACAACTTGTTAAAAAAAAACATTTATTTAAGGATTCTAAAATGAAAAGAGGTCAAAAAATTTAAATCTTTTAAAAATTATTACCCTTATATTAGTTATTAATATTTTAAAAATAATTTTTTCATGTAATGTATCAAAATTATTATTCCTTATGATTGATTTTAATTTGCTTCAAGTATTTTGTAATAATATTTAATCAGCAATTTAAATAATTTAGTTTTTGCCGGGTTTTGCCACTGTCCTGGCAAAAACCCCTTTTTGCCGGCAAAAACTTCAACCCTGAATTATAGTAAGGGATTAATTAGAACCAAAAAAAAAAATTTAATGGGTGAGTGGTATTTAGCAAAATTTGCAACATTTGATTGATTCATTTATAATTTATACTAACAAAATTTATTTTTATTTTATTCTTGCACATATTCTTTGCATGTTTTGCAGTCACTGTGTAGCCATATCTTCACACATAGATTTATTTAAGCAAATTTGTTCATTAAAATTAATTAAATAATTACTTATTTTTTAGGAGTTTTATGGTAGAACATCTGATTTTGGACACAAGATTTCTTTGTTGCGTAAAGCTTATGAAGCAGCTAAGACGGATGCAATGATAATGTTTGAAGATATCCTCGGCGAAGCAATGTCATCAGTTTTTACGTCATCCAAACCTGATGGTACATACCCTTTTTCATTAATACGTAATTTTAATGTAACTGTGATGATATCATTTGATTATTATTTATTACTTATTTAATAATGGTCTAATTATTAAATGACAGTTATTAGTCTTTATATATAATATTTTTATATAACAATGGGTTATAAAATCAAAATTAGCTTGAATTTATATCAGTAAAAGAATATTTTAGTTTTTGAGTTTTTGGTTTACATTTATGAAATTTTAAGAATTAATTTTAATTTTAGAGTAAAAGAAAGAAATTAGAAGAGTGGACATCTAAATTTTTTTGTTCTCACAATGTAGCGTGTTTGGATTAATGTGGCGTGTATGGCAATGTTCGGATTAATAATTAATCTAAATTTTATCCCAATTTAATCTCAGTTTTTCAAAATAATTTTAAAAAAAAGTCAATAGTACTTTTCAGTTGGTTGAAATTTGTAAAAATTAATATTTAATTTGAAATAAAACTCTGTAAATATCTTTGATCGGATAATATAAGTCTTAAAAGCATAGTCTTTAACGTCCTGCTTTGTCAATTAATTTTGAATTTAGTTTATATATATTAGTGAGATCCAACTTGGGAATTGAGAAGTATCTTTCTAAAATAAATAAATAAATAACATGATTTTATGATGGCACCCTAGTTATCATTCAGCTTGTTTGTTCCATTCTTTTGTCCTTATTCTCATGTGTTATTCATTACTTATTGTACAGTTGAGTGCAAGCAAGTTGGCTATGACTCAGCCATTTCTCATTATGAACTGATAATTTTCACTCTATTAAACTAATCAAAAAGAGCTTTTATTTTGAAAAAAAAAAAAAAATTCCTAATAGAATCATTTTTTAACATATAAGTTTAATAATATACAGTAGAGAACCATTTATCCGTTATCCAGATAACCGGGAAAAATTTTGCTCGGTTTTCCCGCCATTTTTAACTAGAACGAATATGAAAAAATCAAAGGAGTGGCATGCTGACTTCGTTTTCTCTGATTTATAAGGGGGTGGGGAAAATGCATTGCATGTGCATATCAGTGAACAGAAGATGAAAGAGAAAAATATATTTATCTATTTGACATCGATTAATAAAAATAAAATATTTTCTTTTGAATAAATTCTGATTCTTTGGTATCATTTGCAAGCTTTCTTGATGTGGAATCACATCTGCTTTCGTTAAAAATCGTGTTTTTATAAATAAATAAAAAATTTAATAAATAAATAAAAGGAAAATTGTTTATTAATTTAAACATGCGATTATTTTATGATGCAGATTGCAGATTTGTTTTTCTGATTCCACCACGCTTTATTTTTTTCATCATAAATTTTGCTCTTAATAAATTAATTCTTTTTATTCATAAATTTTATCATTAGGTTTTTCTTTATTCTTTTTTTAATTCCGTTGATCTTGCCTAGTTCCGGGCTTTAATATTTATGTTAGTGCCTTTTTTAACGATCGTTTCGATTTTCGTTGTTCTGAGTTAGATTAATAAGTTTTCCTTTTATTTTATCGTTTTCCCCCCTGTATAATTAGGTATGAAATATATTGCGTTATTTAATCATTGGTTTTGCTTATATTAGTTAATTTAGGAATTGTAATTATTTTTAAAAAATAAATTTGAGAATTTTGTATTTTTTAAACTTATTTTTCTTGTCTGAACTTGCAAACTTTTTATTTTATTTTTCTACCACTTTTTTTTCTTTTTAAATTTAGGATTGCTTTCCTTTTTTCTCTTACTTTAAAATGTGTTATACTTTTTCCTTGTAATTCGGGTTCGATAAAACATCGATTAACGACACTTTTTGGTTGATCCAGAAAACCGGGAAATTCAGACATCCGGGATAGCGATGGTCCCGTACATTCCGGATAATTGGTTCTCTACTGTATTACCATTACTTCAGTGGGGTGACTGCTGCTCCAAACTTCTCCAGTCCACCTTAGCTGTTCCAAAGATAAATATTTTTCCACAAAATTGTTCCACGCGCATTCAAATTCATATATGCTATGTTTCAAAAGAAGTTTTTTTGATGAAAAACTTTTCCGTTTTGGCAAAATAGTCATTCTTTACAGAAATGTATTAGATTTGTTCCTAAACATTGTATTCATTGTTAAGGTAGTAAAATTGGTAATTCTCATTACATTTCTATATCTAATTATTATTAAAAAAAATATTTTTGAGTACAATTTTAAGTGAAATATAATTTTTTGAGTACTCTTCAGTGAATAAAATTGCTACTCTGAAGTGCACCAAAGCCATTGAAATTTGCTGCTTAAATCATTATTTACTTTTGTGATTCTATCTTATTTAATTTTAAATAATCTTTCTCTATTTTTTTTTTGAAATTTTTTTTTAGTATATATGTTTTTATATTTTTGCTTCTTATGCTCTAAACACGGAACTTTTTGTAGAACTGTGTGGGATTTTTATGAACTGCATATAGCTTTCATTTTGAACGATAATTTTTATTTCATCAGAAAGTAAGCTGATACGCTTAGTGTTTTAACTTAGTGTGTTACCAATATGAAAATTTAAAGTATTATGTTTTTTTCTTTTTCCTAACATCTATCAAAGGTTTGCTAGAGTTTGTTTCAGGTTAATTTTTCAAAATTTTTTTTTAAGTGTTACAATGCATTTAGTTCAATATGTGTATTTTTTACTTTTTATGCTTAGAATAAGAAATATGCATTTTAGCAGTGCCCATAATTCAAATATATCAAATAATTTGGCAAATTTTGGTTTCATTACTTAGAATTTTTAGGTGTATGAAATTTTACGTTATGTCTATTAGCTATAAAATCAGCCTAAAAAATGATTTATCATTGTTTATTTGTTCGAAAATTGCCTAGAAAATGAATAATAACAGAAGACTTATTCATTTTCTTTTGCTCAAGTGCTACATATTGCATACATTTTGTTCATAACTTTTTTTATAATAATAATATATATCCATGTGTAATATTTTATAGATGCTAAAACTGATGAAGATGATGAAGTTATACGCTGCATTTGTAACATCTATAAAGATGAAGGACTTATGATTCAGTGTGAAAAATGTTTGGTAAGTTTATAGAATATGCATTATAAACTAACTATTCATAAACATTAGTTCTTTGTTTATCTGAGCAGATCTATTGAAAGTAAAAAAACATGAGAGGTTTGTCTCATATTTTTATGTAAACTTTTTTCTTAATTTTTTAGTGTAAAATTAAGGTAACATTAGTTGACATTATTTTATAATACTTGTCATCTGTTTACAATATTACTCTTTACTAAAATGATGAACTACCCTATTTATCAATAATCAAGGTGGCCACCCACTTGGAAAACATAGAATACCTGGAATTATCAGGAAATTTTTTTATTAACCAATCTAGTGATTTTTATTAATCAATCTAGTGAGAAACTCTTTGTTGATTGCTAAATGTAGTTCATGAAAACAGAGCTCGCTCTCCTCTAAAATGCCTAAAAATGGCTCTATTTAAATGTAAATGCTAAATCAATAATTATGATTAATATATAATATTATATATAATAATCTGTCTCAGGGTTGGCAAGATTTTGCCGCAGGTGGAAAAAATCGTCCGGGAAGAAACAGGTTTTTGCCAAGCAAAGTGGCAAAAACCTATATTTTCCAAAATGAGAGGACAAAAACACATTTTTGATACAAAATTATTCCTAAAATTGAAATATATACTATATATATAATTAAAAAAAATTAACAAAATTATTATTCCATAATTAAATCATAATGTATTAATATATCATTTTAATACATTATGATTTATTATTTATTATCATTTTAAAACATTATTAATCGGAAAATTAGTGATTATTCTCTTTTTTCCAGTGAAATGAACTTATTTTAAATTAATATAACTATAATTTAAAACATAAAATATCTATCAACATGTGCAGTTAATTAAAATATACAAGTATCAATGCAATTTTTTTAAATTTGCCCAAATTCAATACTTTATTAATCATCACAATACAATTTGTGCTGTCGCAACATAGCATAACAGAACACTAATTTTGAAGCATTATTTAGAGTCAACTTATTCCGAATTTTAGAATGTACAAATGAGAAATTCAAAAACACTCTTTCAATGGCAGTACTACTAGAAGGACATGAGTGTAAATAAGACATTAATTCCCAAAATTCACTGGAAATTTCACAAGAATTTCAATTGTGTGGTTTTGCTTGCATTTTGAAGTAATATTGAGAAATGAGGTGATTATCAAAGTCGATCTAATAAAACATCCATCTTAGCTTTATTATGTCTCTCTTTAAATATAGTGTAAGAGTGATATGTAAAATAATACATACCAAAAGTTATTATGAAGAAGTAGAAAAAAATACAATTTGTTAAAAGAACATTTATTTAAGGATTCTAAAATGAAAAAAGGTCAAACACTTTCAATCCTTAAAAATTTTTTACCCTTATATTACTTATTAATATTTAAAAAAAAAATTTTTCCCGTAATTTATCAAAATTATTATTCCTTATGATTGATTTAAATTTGCTTCAAGTATTTTGTAATAATATTTAATCAGCAATTTAAATAATTTGGTTTTTTCCAGTTTTTGCCGGTTTTTACCAGGTTTTTGCCACTGTCCTGGCAAAAACTCCAACCCAGATCTGTCTATTTAAATGTAAATAAATCGAAATAAATTAAAAATTATATGAATGTGTCATCTGGAATTATTTTCTTTTGCTTAATAAAAATATCTTTAACAATATTTGCCCAAGATCTTTTGGGTCACTCTGCATTTGCTTTTGGTGCACTTTTTACAAAAACTACTTAAAGTAACACATTAAAACATTTTTTACTAAATAAAAGCTATATATTCTACATGCTAAACATGTTGTTTTCTTCACATTTATCTTAATTTGTTAAAAAATATCAATGTTTTACCAAGACATTAAAATTGTTTTTAAAAAGAGCCTTGCTAAATTGTAAAAATATAATATAGTAATTATTTTTGCAGGGTTAGATATTAAAAACATTGTATTTTAAATAAAACACTTTAAAATATTGGCATTTTTCCTAAGGGTTAAGTACACTTTCTGGGAATGTGTAAGATAATTATTTTCAAAGAGTGTTAAAAAAGGGTCTCTTCTTTAAGGTGGTGAAACTCACATGAAGAAGTCAGACCAACAAGAATTAAACGAATCGTTAAAATATCTAAAAAAAAAAGTAATTAGTTGTCTGAGCTGAATTTGTTAAAAGGATTTTGTTTGTATCCGTAAACTAAATTATCTGACGAATTTTCACTTCACTTTTGTTTGTTTTTTTGTTCTTGGATTTTCTCTTCCTTTTTTTTCTTCCCCTTTACTTTTCTTTTTCATATGCCTTTTCTCAATTACCTGTTTGATAAAGGAAACAGACAAAAACTTCAATTTGGCATGATTAAAGAAAACACATTAGAATAGGATAAAGAAAAACACAATAAATGTACTGATGTTTATTATTATAAATTTGGTAACATGAATTCACCTTTTTTGTATGTGCATTAATAGCTCGATACCAGGAGAACTTGCAATGAAAATTAAAACTTTCCTGGATAAAAAATTATATCTCATTTGATTATTCCTTGATTTTACTTGCAAATTGTTGGTAGACAAAAACGACACATGATTCTGTTGCAATCTGGTGCTGATCAGTTAAACTATTGGTTTAAATATGAAATTTATAATGCTGATCTCACCTAAAGTAAATAAAATAAAAGCATATAAGTTTTATTTAAAAAGAATTTTTTTCAACATTTTCAGCAACAAACTTAATTTAGAGTTAAACTAATATCACACTTGCTATAACTATTATTGTTGTAAGTTAAGTATATAAATTTTCATTTTTTAGGTCTGGCAACACTGTGATTGTGTTGGTGTTGATGGAAAAGTTGAAAAGTATTTATGTGAGCAGTGCAGTGGAATCGAATTATCAAAGGTATGTCACTAGTTTTTAAGTAAATTTTTTTTCTTCAAAAATTTATTTTTCTGATCTATTTACTAAATATTTAAAAAAAACAATTTAATATAATTAGCCTTTATTTTTATCTGCACTACAAAGTGAAGTTATTTAACTGTAATTGACACATCACAAATTTTTTTTTCCCTTTTTCTTTCATTTTGAACATAAAAACATTCTTACTCTAAAACTGTACATATAAAGGAAGTTTCAGATAAGTGACCAATCTAAAGTTTAGTGAATTTTTATGATAATTTGATTTTAATTGTAATTTAATTCAATAACAATATACCTACAAGTTCTCACCTGGCATGCTAACATGACTTCAAGCTGAAGTAAAATTAATTTTACCAAAAAAAGAAAATAAATTAGAATTTGTTTTTTTTTCTAGGTTCTTTTTTTATTAGAAAGAAAATTACTTTTATTAAGTTTTTTTTTTTTACATTAAGTTTTTGTTGCAGTTTTGTTTTGATCTAAGCATATTAGTTTTAAACAGAAATGCAGAGTCCAGTGCAAACAAAGATGTCTCTAAGTTAATGAGATATGTAGATTTTAAAAATGATCTGTAAGAAGAATCTTCCTTTTTTTATATATATATTTATTATGAATTAAAACATTTATATTTTTTTCGATCAAAAAAAAAGGTTTAAATATTGAGCACCAAACACAAATCTTTAGATGCTATTGTGAGCTGGCGTCCAAGATTTTTTGGCCTTTTGGTATATAAAGTATTTTACAAAATTTATGTTCTAACTTATCATTTCTTTACACTATACTTTTCAAGTATCAATTCTGACATTTAAACTATGTAATTCTGATTCTGTCATAAATTTTATGGCCACTTTATCAAACCTTCTTCCTGGAAACTTTATTTAACTTGATATAATTAAAAGATTGTAGTTTAGCATCTGGCACTAAGAAATCTCACGTTTTTATTATTATTATCAATTTAAACCAAAATTAAAGTTATTATTTTATAATAATTGTTATAATTTTAAATAAATTTCCAGGAAATACTGATGATTCCTCGACCTCACTATGCAACTCCTGAGTGTCAGTATTATTTAACACTTCTGCTCAATGATCTTCAAATAAAACAAGGTAAGCCTTAAACAACCTATATATATATACATAGATACATTTGTAATTTTATGTTTTGTGCTAATGTTTTTATATTATACAGCAGATGCTTTTTGAGGTTTTCAATTTTATGAAGGTGTAGATTGATGAAATGTAATGCTAGATGGGGGGAAATATAAGATTCGGGATTGTTTGCAGTTCCATACAGGACTGTTGAATTGAAATGGATAAATTTCAATATATATGTTCTATGTGTTGTCTCTGTAATGCTGATATCCCTATATCATGTTGGCACTAATTATTTTCTCAAATTATGCTTTAGATTTTTTTTTTTTCCCCTGTAAAGACAGTAGGGTTGCTAACTTGCAGCAGTGCTTTTTGATTACTACAGATCTATTTTTCCTTTTATTTTTTCTTGTCAAAAGGAGATATTTTTCTTAAGTAATACGAATTAATTAATGTAAAATTAAGCATTTAATTTATGTCAAATTATTATTTTTTTTTTTACTTGCAAAAAAAAAAAATTTAGAATTTTTAATTGTATTAAACTTAACTCTCTTTCCAAAGTATAAAAAGCGCATCTCAAATAATTGAAGGGGAAAATATACCATAAAATATGGAGCGAACTTTTCTAGCTTTGAAAATGCTGGAATTATTACAGTAGAATGGATTCCGAACAACTAAGACACAGTTGGTGGATAAAGGGAAGTCAGATCAATTGGTGTGGGGAATTGAATTCCTTCCTGTAAGTGATGACTAAACCCATTACACCAACTGGGTGACTTAACAAATAAGTAATTAATGATTTAAATTATTTGTTCATAAACTTTCTGAGCATGGAGTTTTCTTATGATAGTGATAATTTTTTTTACCTAAATTTATGGAATAAAAATCAATTATAAAAAATGTGTCTTTTGAGGTTACTGGATATTACTGCTAAGTCTTATTGCATGCAAATATCCGATAGAGTATCTATCTTTTATCATTATTATCTTATTTTTTGAATTTATTTCATTCATTAACATTTTAACTAAAAATTTTATTGTGGCAATGACAATTTATTCTCCATTAATTCTGATTTGAACATTGAGTAAATAAAACTTGTTATTTTTTTCTTTAGTAAATTTAATGGTCATGGATGGTTCATTTTTAGGAGATTGTGTTTACTTGAAATCAGATGGAGAAAACTCTTCTCATATGTCAAATGAAAGTGTTCAAAGCCAGATTCTTTCCCAAGGTGAAAGCGGTGATGTACATGCTAGAAACAGTTTAAGGAGTAAGAAAGCTGAACAGTTTGATATCTTTCGCATTGAACGGCTTTGGAAAGATGAAAAGTTAGTGTTGTTATTTATTGGAAAATAATTGTTTGTATGTAATTAATATCATGTTAATATGAATTATTTTATGGACATATTTCTGTATTCTTAAAAAAAAAGAGACATTAAGTTTGTTGGTTATAACTGAGAATAATGTAGTAATAGAATTTGTATTTGCTTCTTTTTTGTTTTATATTATTTCCCTCTTACTGGCAGATTTAAAAAATATATATATATATATATATATATATACAGTTGAACCTGTTTATCTCGAACCTGCTTATCTCGAAAACCTGTATTTCTCAAAATTTCTTAGTTTCTCGACATTAACGATTTAATTTTAATGTATTTTTCCAAGTTTATCTCGAAAGAATTTCTTTCAAAACCTGTGTTTCTCGAATTTTGACGGAGAATGTACATCATCGTAACCGATGCCTGGACAGCAGAACTTGTTCAAACAATCTACATTAGAAGAACCGAAAAATTCCCTAGTCCCATGGGAAGTAAGAATGAGCAGATTAGGGGGTCGTTTCTTCGAATTTCCGGTTACTATCGTCACACTCTCCAACCAATTGAGTGTATTCGGACAATGAAAAGTTGATTGATGAGGGAGGCGTCACCACTGGGCATCAGTTTCCACACATGGATAAGAACAACACAAAGAGAAATTCATTTTATCAGTAGAATTTTTTTAGCAGGTCTTTGGTTTAAGCGTCTCAGTTTTTTTTTAAACATTGTTCAATTGAATTTTGATTAAGTATGGCAGGGGCTAAACGTAAATTAAATGTTCTCTCAATTGAAGAAAAAATGAAAATTTTAACGTTCTTGGACGGAAATCCATTAATGAAAAAACACGAAGTTGCAGTGAAGTTTGGTTTACCAGCAAGCACTCTTTCTACAATTATTAAGAATCGAGAAGCTGTGGAGCAAAAATTTCATAGCAGCAACAAGAATGCGAAAAAAAGCCGAAAATGCACTTTTCCGGACGTGGATGAATGTGTTTTAAAATGGTTTACACAATGCAGGAGCAGAATATCGTTTTTTAAACTTGCCTGTATATCTCGAAACCTCTCTATCTCAAATTTTTTTCCCTTTCCCGCGAGATTCGAGATAGGCAGGTTCGACTATATATATATATATATATATATATATATGTATATATTTCCTGCTTTTTAATACTTTTTACTTTGTTTGTTTAGAGTGAATGTCACCATTTTATACATATAACATTTATGCAGGCGTCTTTTAATTTTTTAAATTAAATTTAAAATCTTACAAATTAATTCATAAAGTTTAACCAAAATTTTAATGCTGTGTTGATATTTTTTGTCTTCTAGGGATAATAAGTTTGCCTTTGGTCACCATTACTTACGTCCACATGAGACGTATCACGAGCCATCTAGAAAGTTTTTTCCAAATGAGGTATGTATTTATTAAAAGCTTGTTTTAAATTTCTGACAATTACTAATTTTTAAAAATATGACACTTCAAAACAATTTTTTTTCTGGCTTGTTATGCATTGTATTTTAACCTTCTGTCAATGTTTACATTTCCTACTAACAACAGACAAGGTTAATAAGACTTAAATTTTGAAATTAGAAATAAAAAAGTAGGCTATTTCTAAACACACGAAGTCTTTTTGTACAACTACAGTTTTGTATTGAAAATAATTATTATTTGATGAAATCCATATGGAAGTCTTGTCTATTATTAATGCTTTGACAAATCATGCTTTTATTATTGGTATAAAAGTCTACTTTCAGACTTCATTGCAATTTAAGGCATGCAGAGTATGAACAACTGCTCGAAATGCTGTTTTTTCCCAAAATTGCTCCAAAGACTAATAATATTCACTGAAAAAAAATGCACAAATTTGGGCCAATTTGGTGCTCAATTTGTGTGCAAAAATCAGTTTTGTTGCTCCTAAACCTCCAGCAATTTTAGTTTTTCACCCTAAATTTGGATTAACTTGTTTAGTTAAGTGATTTTTTCCCTCTATTGAATAGAACATGTCAAGAAGTTGTTACTAAAATAACAAAAATCACTTGTCCAGTTATTCCACTTATATGTTATAATAAAACACGTCAAATACACAAAAAATCGTAGGGGGAATGCAAAAATTAGTTATGACTCATCCCTTGAGACATGTAATTCTCCAGCACAGAAAAATATATTTATCTCGTGCTAGCAAAATTATAATCTAACTTTAAAAACATATGAATAAAAATCTTTTTCTTCATTAATAGCTGAAGGAGGAAGGTAGAATAATTTTGAGTATCAAATTACAAAATTATTAATTTTACTTGATGCAGGTGTTTGATCAGTCCTAATGAAAAGCCTTAATTGTCCAAAGCTCTTTTTGTTCTTTCTAGGAATAGATAAGTGAATTTTAAATGAGCATATTGATCAGTTGATAAAGAGAAAGATAATTCATATTTTAAATAGGGATTAGCTGTCGGTGAAAAAGGACTCAGAAATATGTAAATTCTGAGTCACAAGACCTGTATTTTTCAAAGTATAGTGAAATCACTGTTGCAATCTATATATATATTTCTCTTACACGACGACAAATGGAAAATGGACCTCGAATGGCAACGCTAAAGAATCGACCAATGATTGCCGCTAAAAATGTCACATGTCAAATCTAGCTGAGGTGGCTCAACATATAGCTTTTTTAAAAACAGTAACTGAAATAACCAGAGAGAGCATTCTCACCAATTAAATTATTTTTTTGTTATTAACAAAGCCCTTAATCTTTCTCAGTATTTGTTCGTATTTAGTATTTATTGCAAATTAATGTTTTGTTTCTGCAAGTTTTTCTTTTGTATGTCAAAGTTCTAAGACTTATACTTATGTTTTTAACAAAGTTGTGAATCGTTCATGGTTATTATTTTTTAAAAACATAATGTTTTGTTTATGCAGGTTTTTTCATTGCAATTCACTTATTTCAATTTTTAATAGACTTAATTTTATACAAAATTATAACCTTTTTAAAGAGATATCAGTTTCAGAAATTTTATCTTAAGATTTTATACTATAGCACATTTCTAATAGGTTTAACGGATTACGTGTTATTTATTTGAATTCAAATTTATTTTAATGATTTAGTATTTACTAAAAAGATGTTTTTTTGTTTTTTTTTTAAGTTGTTATATGGATTTGAATGATTGTTTTGAATTCTTAGAATTTTGTGCATTTGTAATGTACCTAAGTTAGTAGCGAGTCAAGAGAGCTTGGTTTGAGAAGCAAACCATATAAGATTGCGTAGCAATTTTTGGGGGTTGGTGAGCGTTAGCGAGCAGAGGGCGCAGTCCACTAGTAATATATAATATTGTATTAAAAATATTGGAATTTGAAATCCCATGTTTAAGTAATTCTATAGTAATTCTCTATAGAATTACTATAGATTAAGGATTTACTATAGAATTGGTGCAAATAGAGCAAGTCGAAAAATAATACCTTAAAATTTGGCATACGCGTGTTGTAATAACATTTTCATTAAAAATATCGAAATTAGGAAAAGCAAGTGTAAGTGGCGTATAGGAATAATTGTAGAACGTAAAATTGCTATTGAATCAGGCGGGTCAAAAAGTGAATAAATTGTTAACAAACACTCGATAATCAAATGCAACATTCAGAAGTCTTAATCACATTGTTATCGCATGTAATTAAACTTGTTATATAAGCCTGCAGAAATAAATTCTAAAAAAGATTTTATTTTCACAGGAAACCCTTTAAGTAAAATTTTTTATGTTAAATATTTATTTAAATAATTCTTTGTTGCATTTGTGTTACATCTTTTTTATTTAATAATGCACTTTTAGCCAAGTTCTGTTAAAAAAGATGTTAATTTATGTTCTGAAAAATCTAATTTTAAAATCACTATGCTTCTGGCCACAATCTGCTCCAAAAACAAAATTTATTTGTGCCGAAACACATTTTTTCTCTTCTAAAAGGGTTGTGTTGTTGTTCCATCCCAGGGCATCGATTATTGCACAGTAAATTATGGTTAAATTTTTCTATTTCTTTTATTTTAATACTCATTTTTTGGAGCTTCCTTAACTTATTATGTTTTTTTTCTTTAAAGGTTTTCAGAGTACCACTTTACGAAAGTATTCCTTTGGATTCGATTGTTGGTCTTTGCTCTGTTCTTGATTTACCTACATACTGTAAAGGACGACCGAAAGGATTCAAAGAAGATGATATTTACATTTGTGAATATCGTGTTGATAAAACAGCTCACCTTTTCCATAAAATATCAAAAATAAAGTAAGAACAAAACAGTTCTTCATGTGTGTTAAGTTGAATTGCAATTGATTTCAAAGTTAAATATAGCAAAATTTTATGTTTCTTTTGGTTAACATAATAGAGCTTTAGATACATAAGTTATAAAATGAAATTTTCTTCTGACTTGGTTTGTTCTTCATTGTTGTTATTTATTATAACTAATTGTTAATATCAGCTGTGAAACATGTCTTTCTGTTGATCTTTCCCGTGAATGACTTAATCAAAATACTCATTTGTCTTAATTAAGCTAGAGTTGGATTTCTGAAAAGTTTTTTTTCTATTCTTCATTTAGACTAAGCTAATATTATCAAAGCTATGATAACTGGTGTAAATAATTTTTAAACAGTTTGCCATAATCGGTACTTTTTTTAATGCATTGGCATTTAATTGATTTGATTAATTGAATTACGTTTAACAACAAAAAGAAAAGTAATTTTTTTGTTATCTCAGAATATGAATGGTTGTTGTACTTAAATAGCTTTCAGATGGAAATTTTTCTCTAGCTATGGTTATGCAACTCAGTTTCTTTTAATTTGCTACACTGGGCAACAATGGTACCAATAGATGTTCACTTAAATTTACCCATTCTTCTTTATATATATATTTTAAGAATGGGAAAATAGAAAACTAAAACAAGAAGGTACAGGCCATGTTTAGTTCATTTTTTGAAGAATTTAATATTCTAGTGTAAATGGTAAAAGCAAAAGACTGAAAATTTTTAATAATTTTTACACTTTGTAAATAATTTTTACATTTTGTAATGAAGCCATGCAAATAGCTTCCTGCATATTTTGTGCGCATAATTTTTTTTTTTTTTTTTTTTTTTTTTTTACAAAGCACATTGTAAGAAATGAAATTGTTTATTTAATTCATAAGAATTGCATTGATTAAATATATAGGGGAAAAAAACTTTTTTTTTTTTTTTTTTTTGTAGTATAAAACTTACTGCGAGATATACTTGCAATTTTAGTTGTTGAGTTGCAATTTTTATACTCCTCATTTGCAGTTGGTACTTTCAAATGTTTTAAGTTTTGCAAATTTTGTGAGAACAAATTTATTCAAAATGTTAAAAAATAGTGCTATTCTGACATTTAATTTTGTTTTTCTTATTCTTGTTTCTCATTCATGTTGTCTTATTTTAGTTTTTCTTTACAACTGTATTAATTTGTTTTAGGTATCCTATCTGTACCAAAAAATATGCATTTGATTACTTTGATAAAAAGCGAAATCCTAAAAGGACATTTTTGGTAAGAATTGTTTTTCAAAATGCAAATTATCTTTTAAGTCAAACTTAATTTGTTTCGTGAGAAATTTATTTTAATACATGTCTAATATATAATAACTTTATTACTTTTTTTTTTATTAAATTTGTATAATTTCAATATGTTTTAAAATTGTGCTACAAGTGTTATGCTTCAGAATATGGTATTGTAAGGAATATTAAAAAGGCTGTTTTCAACTATTATTTTTTAATTTATAAATTGTATTGGTTGTATTTAAAAGACATATAGACTTAGACTTAGAGGTTGGGCAGCTCTGACGAGCAGATCACATCGACCAGAGGTCTATTGTACCCAAACCCTAGTCGTGATTAGCAAGAAAGCCCTATAGCTGAAATGAAGTTCAGCAGACACCTTACAGGAACATCTTGCAGTTCCCAGGCATTGACGCAGTGTTGCCCTAAATGCTCAAACCTTTGAGCAGAATAGACATCACAATCACAAAGTATGTGTCGTGATGTCTCTTCTTCTAGATGACAACCCCGACAAAGAGAATTGGATTCAATGCCTATAATGTCTAGGTGTCTCCTAAGGATACAGTGACCAGTAAGAAGACCTATGATCTTCCTTAAACTGTTTCTATTAAGCTTTAAGAGCTCCTTTTGACGTACACTAGGACAGTCTCGATTCAGCTCCTTAGCTTGTCTCTGACCGTCAGCAGCGCGCCATTGCTCATGTGCAATCTTGCCGTAGAGCTTGAAAATGGTTGCCCTAAATGAGGAGAGAGAAATTCCCAGCGCAGGTTCAGGGCCCTAGAAAATTGCATTAGAGCCAGCCCGTGCTGCTTCATCAGCTAGCTCATTTCCACCAATACCCATATGTCCAGGTACCCAATGCAGGGATACCTTGTTATGAGCGGACAGGTCACAGAGGTCCGAGAAGCATTCCCACACTAACAAAGAGGTGAATTTACACCTTGACAGTGATAGGAGAGCAGCCTGACTGTCAGAACAGATGCGAATAGTCGTATTTTGATATCCCTTGTCTAAGCATAGCTTGCAGCACAAGATAATTGCATAGACTTCAGCCTGAAAAACCATGGCATAGTTTCCCAGGGGTAAGTGAAGTTTGGTACTGTCATTGGAGCAATAAATTCCTGCTCCTGATTTGGCACCAATCTTTGAACCATCAGTGTACCATATTAGGCATTTGCCTTTAAGCCACCGAGGAGAATTAAACCATTCATCTCTAGTGGGAAAATGGATCTTGAAGGGCTTGTGAAAAGCGTATCTTAGTGACATATAGTCACTAGGCATAATAAAAGAGGGTAAATCCATCACTTGTGAAACAAGATGTCCCCATGACTAGTGCTTAGAATACTCTTTCCATAGGCCAAGGTACATAAGACGCTTTACGCCAGTCTGAGCTTTAACCTCAATTCGTAAGTTCAATGGAAGAAGCCCAAGTAAGCTCTCTAAAGCAGCTGTAGGAGTGGTCCTGAGACAGCCTGACAGGGCTACACAGACCATTCTTTGAAGTCTGTTAAGATCAGACCTTGCGGAATTCAATCTAGTCCTTGACCACCAGACAACTGCGCCATAAGTGATGATAGGACTAATAATCATTGAGTATACCCAGTGCTCTATTTTGGGGGACAATCCCCAGGTTCTACCAATAGCATTTCTACAGGACCAGAAAATCTTTCTGGCCTTGTTGGTACAGTATTCAAGTTGATGACCCCAATTTAGTTTGGAGTCAAAGTAAACCCCGAGAAATTTGACTTTCTCCTTGAGTTCCAATATATGGTCCAGGTAGTAAACATCACCTAGATCAAGTTGCCTTTTTCGTGTGAAGGCTACATAGCTTATCTTGGATGGATTGACAGATAAGCCTGATTCAGAGCACCATCTAGCTACTTCTAGAAGTGCATTATTCATGATGTCAGAGACTGTTCTCCCATGTTTGCCTCTGACAACAATGACGCCGTCATCAGCATACCCAATACAAGGAATGCCAAGAGCAGTTAACCGAACTAACAAGGAGTCCATTACCATACACCATAGGATAGGGGAAATTAAAAGACATATATTACATAATCAATTTAATTGGATTTCAAGGTTGCACTTTTATAAAATTTATTTAAATGCTTCGTAATTTTTCAGCCTCATGCTGTGCCTAATAACTACCAGAAAAAGGGCTCTTCTGATCGGGGGTCAGTAGCCGACAAAAAGTGTTCAAAACCTGAAGCTCAAAAAGAAGAAAAAAGAAAAAGGGGATCACATAAGGAGATAGAAATGAGGCTAGAGGAAAGTCCTGAAAGTGTAAGTTTGAAACTAAACTATAATCATGCTGTTGGTTACAGAATTTTTATTTACACTTTATTGCTGGGTGCATGTAAATCCAACAAGTTGTTACAGCATCCAATATTATTTGACTTTTTTTTTTTTTTTTGGCATCTCTAATTGATTCAGTCTTTAGTACTCTGTCATGAGTAATAAATTAACTTTTCTGCCATACTGAGAATACTAATCTGATTACAATGAATCAGAAAGTTTCATTGACTAATAACAGTTTAATGTGATGCAGGAAAGCATAGTAAATAAAGTATGCATAAGACAACAAATTTTCTGAAGCACTTTTTTTAGTTGAAAAATAATTTTTTTATGAAAAAAAATATTGTTTATAGAGGAGTAGTTTTTCCCATTTTATTATGCAGGTATTTCAAATATGTATCTTCTTTAATAAACATAATTTTCCTATTTTACAAAAGATTATAATTTAATTTTTTTTTAATAACAAGATTTGTGGCTTTAGGGAGAATAAGATTTATTTTAATTTAAATTGCTTTTAAATATTTTTGTATGTTCATTAATCAATATTTATTCCTTATTTCTGATTAACAATTCTGCAGTGAAGAAATAAATAAATTAGTACTTTGCTAAGATATAAAAAGACGCCCGGTGGCTGAGCGGTAGCGCTTCGCGCTGTCGTGCCATAGGTCCCTGGTTTGATCCTCGGGCCAGGCAAGGACGACTCAGCCTTTCATCCCTTCAGTGGATTGATAAATGAGTACCAAGCATGCTTGGGAACTAAACACTAGGGGTTCCGCGTTCGGCTGACCACCTGACCGGAACATCTGCTCCTGCACCCCAGAGCCCAAACTGAAAGAAGAAACAGTAAACTGAGAAACTGAAGAAAACTGAAATGGGCACAGTAGGCCTTGGCCCTCTGTGGGCTGTCGCGCTGCTGATTTTAGTTTAGTTTTAAGATATAAAAGAAAATAATTTAAATTATGCCCCACATTTTAAAAAATTACTAGAATGATAGTTCTCTCCCCCCACACAATTTTAATAAATAAACTTGCTAATAGTTTTTTTTTCCCAAAAATTCTTGCTTTTTTTAAAAAAAAAATAAAAAAAATAAAAAAAACTATATCTGTTGTATGAACTATATCTGTTAAATTACTTCTGAAATATTAATTTTAAAAGAAGTCTGATTTTGTAACTTAAAACTTTGTCTCTTATTGATCAACAAATTTTAAGCAGGCGTCTGAAACCTTAAAATTACATTTTAGTTTTTAAAAATTTAATTACTCGGTTAAAGGAGTTTTTAGAGTTCTTTTAAAAAAATCAAAAAAAAACATTCATATATTTCGAATTGCATATTTAAGTTTGTGACACACACTTTTTTAATTAATGTAGTTTTTTGGTTCTATGCATTTTCGTATACATTTCGAAATCCTGGTATTATTAATAAGAGTTGCTGAAGCAATGAAGGGAATTGTTTTTAATTATTATTCTTTCAACAGTTATTGCTAATGCTTTACCAAGGTGTTTTAAAATTTCAATATTTTTTATCCAGTATTATAACGACTTACTGTATTATATAGATTTTTGAATCATGCATTCTAAAAATAACTTTTGATGTGCTTTATTTCTGGGGAGTTCACCAGCAATCTAAGTAATTTTTGAATTTTTTTTTCAGTTATTGCTATGCTTTTCAACATGATTTTGAAAATCTCGGATATTTTTAAAACAATATTAAGATTTGCATGTTTCAAATACTTCATTTGTGCCGATTTCATCGTTAATTCAAGTTATTTTTCAACTTCTTTTTAAACTGCTGTTGCACATTTACACATTTTTACTTAAAAAATAAGTAAAATTTTTAATACAATATTACATGTGAAATTCAAACATAAGTTTATAAAAGGTTTACTGTTTTTTTAACTTTGTTTACTTTTTGTAGCTTAAAGTGCTTAAAAAACCATTTGATATTTAGCATTTATAAAATATCCTATAATTCCTGAAATATAAATGTCCTATAAGTTGAAAATATAGTGAACAGAATTTCTAAATTTCAACTGAATGTTGAATCTTATTTTAGGCTATAATGTGTTTGTTTTATTTTTAATCATTTTAGACTCCTTTAAATTTCTTTAGTTAAAATATTTAATTTGCTTTTATATTGCACAGTGAATTATTTATTTATTTTTTGTTTTCATTCATAAACTACAGTAATTTATTTTAAAATAAACTTCTGCGTTTTGTGGTGTAATTTTGTGACTTGGCCTTGCAGCCCTTCATTGATCAACCTGCTATGCTAGTGGCCCTACATTCAAGAACATTGTTCAACCCTAATTTAGAATTCAAAATTTTTATTTTGCACTCTTTAAAAAATGTAATATTGTAGTTGTTCATATTGGTGTTACTTCAGATATTTTATAAAATGCAATACTTCTTTATTTTTCAGAGAGAAAATAAGCGAACTCATTTAAACAAATTGCTGCTGCAACTTCTCAATCTTATGCCTTGCAAAGAAACTGTTGATTTGTCCTACCTTCTAGAAGGTGGGTTAGGCAAGAGAATAAGGAGGAAAACTAATCTCTCCCTCAGCTGAGTTTAGTGGTTCGCCTGAAGGCGAACGTTCAAATTTCTCTCCATGTCCTAATTTGGTCGAGACCTGCTGCCCTAGTATGCTTTTGGACAACTATCAAGGATGCAAACACTGTTGTAGAATATTCAAAGGGCAGCTGCATCGCGCTGATCTGACAGTTATCGTGATATGTACAGTTGTTTTGGTGATTATCAAACCACATAAAAAAAATTAAATGTTTTTAATTGTCTTACAACCACATTGTATCTATAGCTCATTGTGCAGAACCTTGTATGACAAATATTCATTTGGTGTGGATTTGATTTCATGATTGTAAAATTACTAAACTGTATCCACAGTAACATTTCATGCCAGTAAATACTTCTAAGTATGCCAAAGATGTGTAAAGCCATTAGTTCATTCATTAATATTATAATTTACTTAAGTTATCTAAATTTAAAGAAAGATAAACTTTTAATTGAAAGCAAATTTGCTTTGTATTTTTTAAGAACAATTTGTTGTCTTTGTTATTTTATTTATTTTTTAATGATTAGCTTTTATAATGTTCCGTATTAATAAATAGTTTAAGACCCTGGATTTAAAACACTACTTAATAAATGAATGCATTATAATAAGGCTCCCACTGTTCAAATAAATTTTTCTGAAAATACCTAGAAAATCAGGAAATTTTTTCTTTGAAATTAAGTGAGAATTATTATTTTAAAATTGTGTTTGAAAACTGGGTTTGGTTGTAAAAATATCAAGCTTCTTTTAAATAATTTCATGTCATTACAATTTTTTTTCATTCCAAGCAATATTAATAGTTTATCATTCATTAATAATTTTTATTTAATCGTAATAATCTTTTATCAAGTTTTACTGATAGATCTTAAAAAAATATATTGTCTTAATTATTAATATATGGAATACTCAGTTTATTAATGTCTTAATGCATATTTCTTTCCTTCTTTTTTTTGTACTTCTCATTTTTAATAGATATTCATCTCAATCAATTGATGGTCCTTAAAAAAAAAAACACTCTCTGCTTTGAATTTCAGACTTCTTCCAATATTTTCGTCATCTGATGTTATGACATTTATTTCATTCATGTTGTCTTTTATGGCCCATATCTGGGAAACTAACAATGTTTGTGGATAGAGTGTGGTGTTAAACTTTTAAATTTACTGACAGAGTGTTGCATTTAGAATTTTTTTTAATGTTCAATACATGGCGTGGGAAATTTTATATTGTACATAGTAGATTTTTAATCAGAGTTTTTATTCAGAATTTTTTCTTTCTTTTTTTTTTAAAAAAAAATTTCAATTTAAGACACTGCTCAAGAATTGATTTAATTAATTTCACAGTATGGCATTCATTCAAAATGTATTATACTAATATGTGCCCAAAATATTGTGAATACAATTATTGCTAAGACTAACTAGTATGTGAATCTTTATTGTATGAAGATTTAATTTCAATGTATCACTTAAATTGGGATTTTGATATTTGCACAGGTATTATTTAAAATGTGAATAATCTGTTTATAGGTAAATTAATTTATTTAATTCTGCTAAAAAATTGGTTTGTATGTGTTTGATTGTTGGTGAAACATTGCATCAATTTTGTGTATAGATAGTATTATAATTACAATTAAAAAAACTATGCTTAATAAATTTTGGTATTGGTACCAATTTTTCCAGTAAATGTGTTGTGTATAAACATAGTTATGAGCTGCAACAATATGTTGAATGTGCAATGATTAAAAATGTTGCTGGCCTTCAAAAATACTAATGCATTGTGTTTCAATATTTATTGTCATTTTTAAAATATGTAAAAATATTTATTCCGCAGATAATCTATGTAATTAAAAATTTAACTCTATTGAAAGAAAATTAATAAGTTAGGAGATGCAGGATATTTTTTTATCTCGTACCAAAATGTTCAAACTTAAAATTATAACTCAACAAATGTTCTTATTAGTTAGAGTAAATTATATTTCACTAAAAAACAATTGTGTCCGCATGAAATGTGATTGCAAACAGTCAACAAACTGCATAAAACAAAGCATAATTTTCGAGATATAGTAAATTTTATTAAGAATTAAGTAAGCAAAATACACCCTTCCGTTGTAAAATCAGATACATCATTAAAGTTTCTTTGCCTAATTTTTTTTTTCTACAGGACACAGTTATTTTGGAAAATATTTTGACTGAGTAAAATGTCTATAGAATCTAAATTAAGCTTAATATCCTTATTTTAGAAATGAATATTTTTCTTCAGTATAGTTTTCTTTTTTTCTTAAAAATCAATGATTTTAATTTTTGGTTTAATTCCACTTATATGTTTCATAAACATCAAATCTCTACCAGAAACACAAATATGTATATATATATATATATATATATATATATATATATATATATATATATATATATATTGCTATTAATTTCTAATACTGTCAATTAGGGATATTGACATTTTTAAGAAATCGAGAACTCGACCCACTGGAATTTTAATTTACCAATAGTTTCGACTGATAGGTTTCAAATATTGATAGTCATTTTTATAACCAAATTTCCTTTTATTATTATTCTTTTGACTATAGGTTCTTATTGTTGGATTTACTTTTTCTCTTGATGTTTTCAAAAAAATATTCTGCAGAATTCCTTACTTCTACTCTACATCTTTCTTTTCATGGTATGGAGTTGTATCCACATCATAAGATTAAATTTATCTTTTAAATTAAAAGTTCTTAACTTTCCTTTAGACTTTTTTAGGGATAAACATTTCTTCCATAAATACTTAAAGAGCAAATAATAAACTCAATGCTAATCAAAAGCTTAGTGGACTTGAAAAAAAATGAGATAAATTTGAATGCATACATCTCCATTTTATCCTTTCACTTCTTAATTCCATTTCAATACAGGGCATTCATTATTGATATTGGCATTACAGACCATATTTAACCTAGTTGACTCATTCCCTGCATTTATTAAAATTTTATTGTGCATACATCACAAGAAAGGGAAAAAAATTGTCACCTTTTTTATCATTGTTAATTTTAATTTTTCTTATGCTATTAAGCCATCTGTAAAAAAAAAATAATAATTTGTTCAGTCGCCTTTAATTAAAAACTGGATTTATTGTGTAGATTCAACTCATATAATATTTATAATTGTTTTCATGAATGTTTTAAAATTGAAATATAATTTTTTTCATAATGAACGGATTAAAAATACAACTGTCTTTTCAATAATGGTATTTTCATTAGACTACTAAGAGGTTATTTAAGTTGTACTTTATTTCTTTTTGATTTTATTACAAGCATAGTAGTTACAAAGAAATAAATGTAATATTTGTAATTAATTTTCGAATCTATATAAATATTCATCTTTAAATTGGTGCTACAAGACTATGGTTTTCTTGTCTGGAACTGCTTGTCTCTTCTTATATTTATACTTATTAATTTTTTCCTATTAAATGTGGGATTTTAATATAATTTATTTTTGGATTGCTTTTTAGCCAAAATTATTGTCTTACTTAAATGCACAATCATAGTCCGAATTTCCTCATCCAGATAATTAAATTATATTACTGTGTAAAGAGTTCTTGTTAATATCATATTACAGTCATAACTGGCATAAAATAATATTTCGTGAATCCCTGTAGTTATAGCATTTGAGTAGTCCAGTTTTTAAAGGAATTGGTTTTGGGTATAATGTACATTGTATTGCTTTAAGTGGAATTGGTATGAGAATCATTTTTTTTAATACTCATTTGATGCTCACAAATTCTTGTTTTTATGTTGTCAATGTAATTCGTGACTATATTTATAAAAATGTTTTAAGAACTGCCATATTTTTTCTTCCTTCATATTTTGTAGGGTTTTGTCAGTCAGCTTTAATCATTGTTGCAGTGTAAATATAATTCATTCCTTTGCTGTTTACATAAGCCAGTCTATTAAAATTTTTTACTCAAAACTATTTGTATGTTCTTTTTGTTTTCAATTTATTTTATCCGAAATATTATTGTCATTCAATAAAATAATACTGCAGAGAAATGTTATCACTTATAATTTACAAAAATTAATAAATATTCAAAGAGCTGTAAGATGATAGCACTTAAATTTTTCACTTAATTTTATATATAGAAAAAATTAATTTGATGCTTTTAAATTTTTATTTAATTTGATTCTTAGAAGCTTGCTTTCATATGGTTCATGGAAAATAATAATTTGATTTTATTTTATTCTGAAAAAAAAATCTTTTTATTTATTGCTTTAACATTTTTATTTGACTCAATATTTAAACAAGTTTTGTTTTATTTGATTCCAGAGGCATAGTTTGAGTTAACAGCACTAAGGGTCAAACTCAATTTCGGTACCTTTCTGCTATAAGATGTCATACTAAAGGTTGCTTTTCGGGACCATTTTAGATTATCAAAGCTTAACCCCACCCGAGGGCATCCGGAGAATACTATAGACTCTAAGTGCACGCACATGACCTCTCAGTAAAAAAAGAGGATTCAAAAAGGTAGGCTTGCGATCCATGGCAGCACCAGAAGGCCTCAAAGAATTTAGTGAAATCTTAAAATTAACAATAGTAGTTATTCAGAAAATAGAATTTAGGAATTTGAGTGTTCAAACATAATAGGCGAGGCATCAAAAAAAAAAAAAAAAAACGTTGAAAAAAAAGTAACTAACATATTGTGATGATGAAAAGTACCAGTATTTGTCCAAAGCCCATGAAAACAGATACAATTTCAAAAAGAAGAGTTATGGCAATAGGTTTTAGATTATGTAAGAACTGTATTCATTAATTAAACTTAACATTGAATAAAATTTTGCAACTTTAATTAATGATTTTTTAAGACAATATAAATAGTTTAACAATTCGGTTCGATTTAAAATCGGAACATTTACTAATGAATTATTAACAATGTAATGATAGTACTTAGATGTTTTTTTAATTGCTTTTATTGTTTTTGATTAGCATTTATGTCCAATATATCGTCAATATGTTGAAAATAACTTTAAAAAATAAGTAAATCTACATGCAAAGCAAACTGCATCCTGTTCAATTTTTAGGTAAGTCAAATAAAAATTAAGGAGTCCGTAGTCAGCGAATGAAACAGAGAATTGTTGAAAGAGAAAAATATTTAATTCTTGAATTCATGTCTAATTATATTTTATGAATTTATCAATCTATCTAAGGCTGCATCAGAGGTCAAATGTCCCCTTTTGCCCTCCGCTAACTATGCCACTGTTTGATACTTAAAAAATTTTTATTGCTAATTTTTTCATTAATTTACATAATACTATGAAAATTTAATTTTATCAGTGCTCTATTAAAAATCAAGTGAGGTAGAATTAATTAGGCATTAGACTTTAGCATGTGTTTATGAATTTTATTTTACATAATATTTTTAATATTTCTCACTTGATAAAAAAAAAAATGGATGGTTGACTGAATAACAAGCTCCTTAAAATTGGATCAAATATCGAAAATTCCGGTATATCCTTCCTTTTATGTTAAGTTTACGAAGCTTTATATTCTAAGAAGTTTTATAGTGATTTGTGCTTAAATTTACATGAAATTTTACCATTCATAAGTTTTCTGTAATATATGAGTTCTAAAAGGTCTTTAGCCTTAAATAAGTTTAAGAAAATTAAAATAATAACAAATAAAGCATAAGGTTCGATATGTTTTGAGTGTTTCCCTTATTTGGCTATATTTGTGTGAAATATTGCTATTTTTTATTTTTCTATAGCATCACAGAATGCTCGTGGAGTTGTTCAAATTCGTTTTCTGAAACTAAATAGATTAAGCTGATGTTAAATTGAACACATTGTATTGTAAACACGAAAGTATAATAATTTTGGAATCAAACAATTTATCGTCCAAAAATATATTTTTTTCTGAGTTTTATAAATTTTAGGTCCTTTATGAAGATCTTAACTTTCTCTCTTTTTTTTATTTGAAAAAAAAAAAAAAACATTTTGTGGTTTTTATAAGCGAGACGATAAAAATAACTTGGTAATAAATTAAATTATTTTTTTAAAATCTAAATATAATTTATTAATTTGTTGCAGCTATAGATACACATCAATCTAACAAATGTTTTCTGAAAAAAAATTCCTTAATGTTTTTAAATAATCAATTAATAATTATAATTAGTTTATTAATAATTAAAAATGTGTATATTATAAAACTAACATAATACTACTGCTTAAAGACTTCTGCTTACTGCTTAAAATGTTTGTCCTCAAATATTCATGATTATTCCTGTAAATCTTATGAATCTCTTCTTCCAGTAATTTGCAAGAAATCCGTTTTAGAACGATTTTGCTTTGTACGATTGCGATTCTATTTATGTGCCTTTAAATTTATGCACATTTGAAATAGAACTTAACTTCTGCTGAGTTTCCGCTAAAAAATTCATAACATAAAATGTTATGAAAGAGCAACATAAACATTGAACAGAATCTTTAAAGTTTAGATAATGTCGACTTTATGCTTCCTGGAATCAAAATCTGATAAAACTCAGACGAATTTTCGACAAGGTGAATGATGTAGCTCAACTCCTGACTTGGAGCTGGTATGACATGGGCATACGAAAACTGTCACAGTGTTTACAAAAATGCTTTGACTTCTTTTGCGATTGCGTTAGAAAATAGGCTATCATTCTTCAACCTTTAAAATAATATCAATATTAATTACGAGATATGTATTTCAATAAAAATAGATTAGACCTTTTGGAATTACCCTTATGTAAGAATGTACTGCTTATCCAAGTCTTTATCAATTGCAGAAAATAATAAACTTTTGATGAAATTAAAAATAAATTTGATAACCCTTCAATTAAACATTTATTTAATAGATTAATTTTAAAATTCATAATTTTTTTAAAATCTTTTTTGTTTTGCATACGCAACAGAAACATTTAAATGAGTTATTAATGTACTAGAAATTATTCCATCTCTCGCCAAGCCTTTTCCTTTTGAAAATTGACTCGTGGATCTTTAAAGAATTGATGATGTTCTGCGGTAATTATTAGGGAATATTATCTTTTTTATTATCACTAAATTAGTTTTCTTCTTTTGATGTAATTAATTCATTTCAAAACTGATGACCTGCCACTTTGAAGATAGAACTTTCACTTCCTCTTACGGGCTCCTTATATCTACGACACTACTCTACGAGACACACATCACCCCGTAAGCATAACATAAGCAGAAGGATATACCGGAAGTTTTTAAAATTTCATTCAGTTTTAGGAAATTAGTCAACCATCAATTTCCGTAACGAGCGATTAAATTTCAAAGTGACCGGATAAAGCTATTGGTCGAAAACGACACAAAGGGAAATGAAATGTGTTGGATTTGATTTGGCGACAGATTCAAGATTTTGGTTTCTGAATGCTTTGTTTGCATGTGGTATTAGTGTTTCTTGTTATTATTTATGTCTAATTATGAATCAGGTGATTTGCAAATATTGCAAAAAATTATTTAAACAAAATAAAAATCTGTATGAGCATATTAGGAACGTTCATAAAGCAGATGTAACAACTGGAAGTTTGAAATGTCCCATGTATGATTGTGAAATGTGTTTGAGAACTCGGATGTTATTAAGAGACCATTTATCAAATTTTCATAACCTCAAAAATGTGGAAGAAAAAGAGGAGCATCAATTTGATTCTTTCACTAGTAAGTTTGTAAGTCGTATGTGGCGTAACTACCACTACGAATATTAAACATCAATTCACTGGTATTATAAGGCATGGTAACTTGATTCAATCACGAGGTACCTTTTGATAGATGACGGTTGGCATGGTCGAAAACTCCGCCCCCACACGTATAATATTTCATTATACGTCATGTTGCTATGTTATGCTCTGTAGTAATTGTTATTATTCATATTACATTGCAAAAACAGCAATACCTATTATATTAGTTGTTAGTTAATTACGATATTAAGGAATTTGAGATATTTCCGTATCGTGATCTGTCACGCCAACTACCAAAGAGATTTTAAATTTGCAATTAAAAAAAAAAAAAAAAAACATGTAGATGTTTGCTCTAGACTTAGACTGAATGTGATTACGGAGTACCTGTCCGCGAAGCCGACACTCCACTCCTTCAACTGAGATAGCGCCCGTGGGCGCCTGGTGTACTGTCTTTAGGAAATAAAAGACTGAAGTTGATGAGATGATGGCTTGGCTGGGTGGTCGGCATCTTGGTGTAGTGAAGATCACTATGACTTTGTTTTCTGGAAGCAAAGATCTAAGAAGCTGGACCAGCTCCTCATTCTGTAGTAGCTCTTGCAGCTCTCGAAAGATCTGCAGGAATCTGTTGGCTGTATCAGTAGCACTCCTGTGCTGACTTTTTTTCTGTGGTGGTTTTCTCCTTGGCCTAGCACCACAGCCTGAAAAACAGGCCGGGTGCGCTCCATTGCAGTTAATGCAGGTGGCAGGAAGACTTCTGGGCTTGGAGCATTCGTATGAAAAGTGAGCTCCCGCATACTTCATGCATGCAGGATCGTTTGAGCAGTTCTTTTGGATGTGGCCAAATTTTTGGCACCTGTAACATTGTACTTCATAGTGACCTCCTCGAAATCGCTCTATCTGCACTGTAGTAGAGAGAATCTCCTTGGTGTGGATGCATTCCCTGTTCTCAGGGCTATCTGGAAGTAGGATCAGAAAAAGGGGGAGGGGCTTATATCCTTCGCCACTCCTTCTCTTAAGCTGCTCTACTCTGATTGGCCGATGACCATTAGCTGTAAGTTCTTCTTCCAAGACCGAAATCTTAGAATCTATTGGAAGTCCTTTTATGAGGAATTTGAGTTTTCTACTGTTCTTATGTAGATTCTCCGTCTGATTCTGTTCTGTGGTCTCAACTGCTGGTGGGGTTGCAGGTGTGGCTACAGGTTCTGCGATATTGCTAGTAGATGGAATGTCCATACTTTCTGTGGTTAGGGAAGGAGGAATTTTCTTCTTCCTTTCTCTCTTCTTTTTTGGAGGCTCGATGTTGTCCTCTTTCTGTGATTGTAGATGTTTGCCCGGGGGTGGCTACGAGTTATACCTTTTGAGTTGGTCCCTTTCTGTGATGTATTTTTTTAGTTTCTCGCGGGCCACTGCCCGGAAGTTTCCAAGACTTGGCGATTATTCTGTCACAGATCACGATGCGGAAATCTCCCCGATTAAACGCTAAGAGTTTCAAATCTGTTGTGCACAGATCAGCTGTTTGACTACCATAATAAGATACGTGCTGCGAAAGGAAATTATGATTCTTATTTTCGTAGACCTATAGAATAGCTACTAAGATTCGATTAAATTTGAAGTGCCAAGTTTTAAAAAAACCTATTATATGTTTCAATATGAAGTGTCAGTCATTTAAACCTTTATTTTTACTATGATTGAGGTTGCAGTAATTTGTTTCTGCTTATTTTAAGTTGCACTTAGCAGTAAATCAGTTATTTTATAAGTTTTTTTTTTTATTTAAATACTCTTTATAATGGTTATAATTGATCCTGAATTAATGCGTTTGTATTCCTATTTTGAATCTGTAGAATGTATAATATTGCAGTAGTATTCAAATAAACTTTGTAGGTTAAATTATGTTTTTATTGTGCCCAGGTTTTTTACAATGAAAAGATTCAATTGAAGCTCAACTCAAGTCATCTTACTGTTCCAGTGCCTCATTTACTCTGGCAAATGGCAGCAAAAAACGTTACTTTTTTTGTAATCGTTCTGGCATCTTTATATTAAAAGCTTCTGGGTCTAGAGCAACAAAATCGCAAGGAAACTGTAAAAGCGGTAATTTCTGCCCATCAACAATTGAAGTCATAGAGAATGATAAAATCTACGTCACTTTTTATAAAGCTCATGTTGGCCACAAAAATGAACTGAAATATCTTCCTCTGAGTTTGAGAACATCAGTGAAGAGTGAATTATCAAGTACGTGTTACTCATGTTCATTATCTTATTTTGCAATAAAAATAATTTTATTTGTAATTCAACTTGCTAGCAAAGCATTATCCACTCATAATTTTAAATGTATGTTTAAGAAGTATGTATTTGCATGTAACATTAATTTATAAACATATTTATTGAATATAACTAGATGTAAAATGAATTACTATCTATCATCTTTATTTAACTGTTTAATTTTTATACATTAAACATTAAAGGTAATTCGGCTATTTGTGTGTAAAGTCTTTGTGTGTAAAGAGTAAGTAATTTTTATAATTTGTATTGCATTTGCAAAAAAAAGTATATAATATATTAGTACAAAATTTCTTTTTCTTTTAGAGTAAACACTTTTTTAAATTTTAAGTTATTTGTGACTAATAAGCTAAAGCTAATAACGATATGGTTTTAATATTTATTCACTTGAAAAGTCACATATATAGATGCACTATCTGTACTACTATTATACGCTATTAAATACAATATTATACTTTTAAGACTGGGAAAATTCATTGAAAGTTATCGCATTTCTGGAAAATAACGCGTGACCTGCTAGACGATTAATAATAGACTAATGAATCAGAAATTAAATTCTACGTATTAATAAATTAATTAAATCTTCACAATTCTTTTGCCTTGCAAGACTCAATATATATAGTGTAGTAGGCCTTAATAGAAATTTTAGTTTTTAAATTATATGTTTGTTTATGTTTACTTTTGTAACCTAACTGCTTAGACTCAGCATGTATGCATGCGTTTTAAGTGCCATGCTTGTTAATTTTATAATATTTTATTTAAATGAGCTACTTTTTGTTTGAATACGTTAAACAATATTTTTAGTGTCATATTGTTAAGAAAATCTTTTTCTTTGCCATATTTTTGTTTTTGTTTTACTTGCTCTGTATCAAATTTTAGTTTATAAATAAAATTAGCTATTTAAATGCTTTTGTGTCTGTCTTTATGCTCTTTTACGTATCTTTAGTTTACTTTTTTAAGCAAATTTTACAATTATGTACATTTTTCTTTTATATTTTACTGTTAAAAACTATATGTTTTTGTTGTAAGTTTTTATAATAGCTCTCCCTTTCATGCTGCTAGTATTTTATAAAAAATACTAAGTATAGTAATACTAGCTAGTAATTAAGTATATTAATTTTAAATTATTTTTAACTGTTTTAAAAACGCTTTTAAAAGTATAATTATTTAGTATTTATTTTTATCACAATTTTTAGATTTTATAATAAGGTTTAAACTTGAAGTTTTAGTAATTATGTTTGAAAGTTTCAAAGTTAAAGTCAATTTTAAACTTAAAGTTAAAAATTTAGTTTTATAGAAATTTCTGTCACTTTTAAATAGTTCCAATTCAATCAACAGGACGATTGTTGTTTTTCTTTTACCTCCGAAAAATCAATCTCATAAAATGGAAATATTATCGTCCTTATTTGGAATGATGAAGTTTGACTGATAATTTTGAATTAGATTTCTGAATGATTTGTTGTCCGATTTTCGGTTATCATTTTTTATAAGCAAACTTATTTGCTGCCTTTCCTCTTCAAAGGTGGAAATTCCTGCAATATTTATCGATTTATATTTGATATTGGCTCCACTATCTCAATCTAAACATATTTTTTATGAAAATTATTTTTTTTTAAGTTTTTGCAAATTACACTGGTGGACAAAATTAAGAGAAAATCAGAAATAATTCAGAATTGGACACAGCTTCAATGGACTAATGTTCTCTTCACCGATGAGTCCAGATTCAGTCTACAACCTGATTTTGGACGGTTATTGATATGGAGGGAACCTGGAACCCGATACCATCCCAGCAACATTATCGAAAGGGACCATTATGCTGGTGGAGGACTCATGGTTTGGGCAGGGATCATGCAAGATACCCGCACACCGCTCCATGGGTTTGACAATGGTTCCGTGAATGCCCAGAGGTACAGGCAGGAGGTCCTAGAGCCCTATGTGCGTCTTTTCACGGGCGCTGTTGGCCCTGAATTCATTTTTATGAATGACAATGCGCGACCACATAGGGCTCTCATGGTTTATGAGTATCTGTAAAGCGAGGATATTCAACGAATGGATTGGCCAGCCAAATCCCCTGACCTGAATCCTATTGAACATGCTTGGGATGCTCTTGGGAGAGCTATTGCGATGCGCCAACCTCCCCCCAGAACCATTCTGGAGTTAAAAATTGCTCTGGTGGAAGAATGAGAGGGTCTTCCACATGTCCTCCTTAACTCCCTTATTAACAGCATGCATACTCGTTATGCATGCTGTCTGTCTGTCAGGGGTGACCATACACCATACTAGAGGCAACACGGAACGTGTCTTTAGATTACTGTACAAGCCTCACTTTTATTGTCATCTTTTATACCTAACTTCAGACTACATTGGATTTATTGGCAATAGGTCTTGCCAGTGAATGGCACTTTCATTTTTGTTTTGAATACTTTATTATCATGGAATAAGTTACATCCATACCAAATTTCATTTATTTAAATTCAGTATTTTTTTAGATATTTGGAAAAATGCCTTCCATCTCTTGATTTTGTCCACCAGTGTAGTTTACTAATTTCAATAATTATAATCTTTCATCATAAATGTTGTACAAAAGTGTAAATAAAAACTTTTTTTGTTTGTTACAATTTGTTTTCTTTAAAAGGGTTGGACAACATGTTTTGCAAGTATGTGTAATTATTTGAAAAACTCGATAAAGTTTAAAACACTGATAAACAAGCTATAGATATCTTGCATGGTGTTTCCCTTTTCTAAAGTAATTTGTTATGCTGATTACAAATCTGAAAACCGTTTTGCTCTATCATGTTAGGTTCTTACAGATTTTTTTTTTTTTAGAACACTGTTTAACTGTTTGTAAATTTTATGGAATACTATTTTAATGGAATTTACTTGCATTGTATACAACAACTACACATTTTTGCCATAGACACTTAGAGTTAGTAAATTTTTTTGTAATGAGTGACATTTTATGCTAGAATCATAGGAAAAAGTTGGAAAACTACTTAAAGTTGGAGCACTACTTCAACAATTAAGTATAGGAGTTTACTGACTGATTTGATTCAGGCTGTTTAAAATGAATTCAATACAATTAAATATCTATTCAAATGTAAATAAATAGTTTATAAAAACTGATTAATATACAAAGTTTAATGTGAAACTTGTGGAAACCAACTTTTAATGGTTATTCTGATTTTTCTTCATTGAACAGAATACAATAGATAAAAAGTTAATTAACAATTGTTTCTCATGAGGTTAATTTTGTGACAAGTTAAAAATTTTGACGAAAATTATTAAATGCTTCATTTTACTATATTTTTCTTTAAAAAAACCGTCGATGAAGACTTGTCTCAACACAATTAGTGTAATTATTGGGATTCAGAAAAATTATGGAGCTGCTAAAATTTTTTCTAAATATTATGAAGTGGACTTTAAATTAGTCCTTCAACTTAAGCTAATATTTTAAAACTAGATCTAACTTTATTCGAATACAGATTTAATTGCTGTAAATTCGGGCTTAATTCACCCAATGGCCCAAAATTAAATAGGACATTAATTCAAACAGTAACAATAGATAGTAGCGGTGATTTTTTTTCCCTTGAGCTTATTTGGGGTTCTTTTTTATACTTACTGTCTAGAGCTTATTTTCAGTATTCTTTTTTTCTTTTGATACTTTTTTTTAACTATTTGGGATGTGAAGATACAACACTAAAGTATACCATAAATTAACGATGTATTTTCAGTGTGAATGAAGTTTATGTGTGCTGTATTTTGAACTTGATACTTCTACACACACTAAAGTGTGTATAGAAGTGAGCTCGGTGTTACTTAGTCTGACTGTTTTCTTATCTAATGATATGTTCATGAGTACTCAATGTAACAGTAAATGGCTCTAGTGAAATATAAACGGATGAAGACGTATATCTAAAAAATAGTGGGTGATAAAGAAATGTTTTGCATATTTTGCATCAGCACAATTTAATTGTTTTAGAAAATGCAATGGATTTTTAGGTATCCACAACTTTTAAAAATGGGTTTACCAGTGCAATTTATCGTATTTTTTTAAAAGTAGTGACAATAAAATATTTTTTTTTTATAATTAAATTGGAAATAAAACAAATTAGCAAAATTTAAACCTAAAAAAAAAAAATTTCAATTTTAGTCATTAACATTTCATTATTATTATTTTTTTAATATACTAGGATAGTCGCTCTCCAGTTTAAGCAAAATTTTCAAATATTTCCTGGTTTTCTGGAGTAAAATTCGAACAGTTCAATATACTTAATCAGAATCTAGTTACAATTAAAAATTATTTAGATTAAGGGTAATAAATAATTTATGGAGGATTTAGGCACTTTAAAAATATTACAAATTTTTACAAAAATTGTGAATTTTACTACAAAATTTTCAATTAAAAAAGTAAGCTTTTAATTTCCTTTTTTTTATATCTATTTGATAAATTTATTATTAATTTTATTAGTCTCAAGATATATAATTACATTAATTTTCAAATGCGTTTATTAGCCTAATATTTTAAAAACTTAAATAAATGGCTGTTAAATAGAAAACAATAATGCAGTTTACTGAATTTTATAAAAAGCACTGATGACAAAAAAAAAAAAAAAAAAACAACAACAAAAAAAAGTATTACTGGGGTTAAGTTTTTATAAGCCACGACAGGTAATTAATAAAAATACTGTGATTGTAGACAGTATTTTGTTTTATTTATGCTACAAATGTTTATAATGTATAAGGCATGCGACTAAACAAATATATACTTGTTTTTTAAATAATTAAAATTGTGAAAAATATTAAAGACAGTATTCACATTTCTCACAATTTTGCGGTAATTCTATTAGAATGATAGTCATGGATATTAAACTCAATACTGATATTGCGTCATGAGCATCCCAGGAGTCCGATTTTTGAGGACGAAATTAAAAAAACATAGTAACAATAGTTCTCAGCATGAGAAAAAAAACTTTTATATTTGTAAAAATATCAATTATTTTTTTTCTAATTTGGGTTTTTAACTTTGATGAATTTTAAATCAATTGGTTCATGAATGCTGTCTGAAATATTGAAGAGGACATATATATATCTTTCCACCCCCGCCAACGACGGCCTTACGTGAATATTTCCAAGAAGGTAATAAATCCAGGGCAAGTGGGAAAACGAAAATTGTCGCCAAAGTCGTGCATCGTCCAGCCTACATGTAATGTCCTTTTCGAATAATAACGTGATCCAGTCATTTTAAAATTTAAACGCTCGTGTTGCACGAGGGATGAAACATATAATGGATGGTGTTTTCGACACTAGGGAGCACTGCAAGCTGTATGCCGCTTATACTTCCGGGTTACTGCTTCCGGTGTATTTTAAAGCCATTTGGCTCACAACGTGATCATTGTGTTTTAAAATTCCTGCAAACGTGGTATTTGAATACTTATTACTAAACTCAATCTTGCTCCTCGGACACTATGCGAACACTAATGTAGGATGGTGCACAGCTTGCGAACAAACAGTAATAAACAAATGGAAAGAGGCCAAATCAAGACTGCCAAAAAAGCGAGTTATTCAAAATCTAGCAACCATGGAGGCTAAAACAAATTTTCACTTCAAACTCACCAGAATTATATAATAGCATTAATATCTTATGAAATACGGCAGATTTGAGCTCAGAAACAATCTAATTTATTTCTTTTATTGAAAACAAAATTATCCGTTTCAAAATATCACCTCGCAGAATAACATGTAGTAAGCAGCTGCAAACTTTCTAACCGGAACTAGAGCAGTCATACAGCTCGAGATTGTTATTGTTTACATTTCTACTGAAAACACCATTCATAGCTTTTCAATTCCTATCACCTTCTTAAACGAGTGTTGATGTTTTCAGTGCCGCCTTCTTCAAGAGTGATTCTCCTAGTTTTAATGTGTGTGTAGTTAATTTACGTCGCACTAGAGCTGCACAATGGGCTATTGGCGACGGTCTGGGAAACATCCCTGTGGATGATCCGAAGACATGCCATCACAATTTTGATCCTCTGCAGAGGGGATGGCACCCCTGCTTCGGTAGCCCAACGATCTGCACGCGAAGTCGAGCACTTTACGGTAGAACAGTTTAACGAGGACCAATACCGCACACCCTCGGTCCCTACGCAGACTGATCCAAGTGGTCACCCACCCGCACACTGACCGCAGCCAGTGATGCTTGAATTCGGTGATCTGCTGGGAACCGTGTCTTAACGATCAGTCCACTGCGGGACCCTAGTTTTAATAGCGTTTATGTTTTTACCCTTTTGACATAATCATTTACGCCGCCGCTTATGTATACTCTTTACTCATTTTTGATAATGATTCTGAAAATCTATAATAAAGGTAAGCATTATAGAACACTCGGTATTGGCAATGACCTCAAGAATTTTATCTTCATAAATTCATCTACCTCGTTCTTTTTACAATTTCTCTTTATAGTATTACTCGATATCATTATTCAATTAGTTTTAAGATTTAATAATGTTATAACGTTCTAGATATTAAGCGTATTTTGCTCTATTTTGTTTCCAAGAACCCCTTTCATATCTATGGCCCCTCAAACCCCTACCTTACGGCACCCCTTTTTTTCCCTCCTAAATGGGCGTTTTCCTTCGAAATAGTAACCCTCTTGACCTCTTCTTTTTCTGACATAATAGTCACATAATCTAAACATTGTCAGCAAGTCACTTTGATCAGTATATTAACTTAAATAACAGAGCGCTCTGAACCAGAAACCTTCATAAAAACCATCTTTTAAAATAGGGGACCATCGTTCTTTTCAGATGATTTCTTTTCTCTTCGAGGCCATTTAAAGAAAAACTGAAAATTCTCTATAAATGTTAAGTTAAAAAGTGTCGTTTTCGGTTTCGCAAAAGAAGAAAGGAAGCTTAGTTATTTTTTATATTTGTTACCTTTTTAAGATTTACTTGAAGTGAGCTATTCCATTATAAAACGGATTTAATAAAAAAAATTTACTTTTTACTATTTTATTCTTTACTTTAAAATTAAAAGTGAGCACTATACTTTGTGCTTACTTTTAATTTAACTCAATCGAACAATTTTTACGTTTTAACAAAATATAAACAAATTTTACTTGTTGCGCAATTAATATATTTTAGTGAATTAATCCAATTTTTTCTTATAACGACGAACAAGCATTTACTCTAATATAATGTAACTGTGACCCTAACTGTAAAAGCACTTTATTTATGATATTAGTAAACGAATGAGTGTGAATATGCATACATAATGAATGAGTACGTACAGCGTCATTCATACCTATATAATGAGAGTAAATGAGTGTATATCTATATTAATAAAATAAAGAGTTAGTGAGTGTTTCGCTTATAGCTCCAGCATTGTCTGTTCATGATTGCGAATCGTTGATTAATAAATATTTATTGATTATTTACTTTTTTTTTATAGGAAGAACAAGTATTAGTATAAGGATACATGGATAACAAAATTCTAAATTGACTAGACGACTCCCTTCACCAACCTATGCAATTGTTTCTCATTTATCATAGTTTCCACCCCCCCTTAAAAACCAATATTTTCCAAAATATATATGCAATTATTATAGTTTTATGCCAAAATATTTTGTTAATATATTATTTGTAATGAAACGAACGATTACATATTGACAAAATATTATACTCTGATTTGGAAAATAATGATCTGTGCTTAGATAAGAAGAAATAAAGTAAGCTATTAAAGCTATTAATATAATAACTTTGAAACAAAATAAATTTTTCTTCAAGAATGAATAAATATTCAAGATAAAAAAAAAAGACAATACACGAGAAAATTCTTGACAAAATCATTTGAAACTTAAAACAAATACGAATTTTGAAAAAGATTTACGTTAAGTTTATATATAAAAATAGTTTATACAGCAATGCCAAATATCAACTCCATAGTTGCACAGTGAACAGAAGATCAGCTCACATGTTGTTGTTTTTTCCACCAAATTTACCAATTAATAATTCTCGAAGTAATTATCGAATGTTAAGTTTTATTTATTTATTTATTTTTTTATTTCGCCATACTTCCTCAAAATTTTTCTACGCAGAATCATAATTTCAAGATTTTAAGTATTATAGATTTTGCACAGCGAAACAAAATGAAGTGTCACACAAAAAAAGTGAGAAAAAATTCATAAAAATAATAACTTTTTATCTTTAAAATGTAAATTAACTTTCCGAATCTCTTTTACATTTGGTTTAAAGACAACTTAATTTAATATTGCGAACAAATTCAAAAAAATAATAGTGAATTTAAATACTATTTTCTAAAGCAAAATAGCCCAAGTTTCATTTAAATAATTGTTTGACGCAATAAAAAATAAATAGAAACTCTTGTTAAATGGTCCTTTCGGCATGTCAAATTTCAGCTCTATAATTGTATTTCTGTGGTCTGTAGAGCTGCTAGTATGGTGTTTTTACTACTCGCCTAACTTTTAATAATTAACTTTATTATCGAATGGCAAGTTTTTTTGCCGTTGCGCACTCACATTTTTTTTCTCACTTTCGTAAGTTTATATTTTTGCGCAGCAAAACTAATTGTAACGTCAAGTTAAACATCCAAAATAGTAGCGTCTGTGGCGCTTCTGAATTTTAAAAATGAAGATACTGTAAAGGGAAAATTTGGTGTATCAGAAACTTTATAAAGAGAAAATAAATCACTTTTCGATAATAAAGTTTATAAAAGAAGCTTAAGTTAAAAAGTATTTTTGAAATTAATTTTTTTTCCTTTCTCCTTCTTTTTCTCTTTATTCATTTATTTCTTCTTCTTCTTTCCGCAATTTGATCGCCCGTGATAGGGTTAACAATACGTAATTATATTCTTCTAAAGAATCAAAATCTAAATGCCCATCTTAAACTTGTAATGTTAGTAAAAAAAAGTAACAAAGTTTTGAGGTTAAAATTGTTTAATAAACATAAAAAGATTACACAAAATTTTTACGAAGTTAAAAAAAAAAGTCATGAGCAACCATTTTACATACATCGTAGGAACTCTATTTACACACAAAAATAAATAACATACGTTTAAAACAATATTTGCACCTTAACACTCTATAATGACATAATACTTAAGAATGTTTACAAAGAGAAACGTAGGAACATTTATCAGATCTTTAGTATTTTAAAAATAATGAATAGTTTATAAATACATAAACGAACACATAAATAAAACTTTTTTCAATGAGTAATGGAATTGTGCTTTTTTTATACAGTACAAACACGGAAAATCGAACGCAGTAAAATTTACTAAATATTCCATAAAAATCGAAACAATTAACTTCACCAATCTCTTTAATTATTTTGCTTGCTTTTTGTATTTTTAAATTGAGAAAATTCTAAATTAGAGAATATAGGTACTAATAGTTGTAAATACTGAAGTATCTATTTCTTCTTAATAATTTTGTATTCGAAATATTTCGTTACTTATCCATTGTGTTTTAAGAATAAATTTAAACAACTTTACAAAATTATCTAAATCAAGAGGTATCGACTTATTTTTCTCTGATTAACGCCTGAATTGAAAATAATGATTATCGAATTTTTTCACTTACAAAGAGATTAATAAATAATATTTAGTTACCAAATGAAATTGTGCGCATTATTTTAATTATGAAAGTTGTTGCATTTTAATTAGAAAGAATAGAGTGGATTGATTGGAAACGAGATTTTGAAAAAGCGCTAAGTCGAGTTTAACTAATGATGTTGAGAAAGTTCAGAATTTTTTTTTTTTAAACTTTGGGTAATATTTCACGATTTTATTTCCTGTTATTAAAAAAAAGCTTTTGTATTTATTTTTTTATTTTGTCACATCTTCAAAATTGAAATTTAAAATTAAAGGTTATTGTTCTAGTTCAGGCTATAGTAAGAGCTATAACATTGACTTTTTCGGATAAAAAAAAACTAGTTATCGGTTTAGTACCAAATATTAAGGATGTCAATTTAAAAAATGTGTTTATGTTTTCAAAACTTCAAAAGATTATTTTACAGAACTGAATATAAAGTAAGATTTTAAATTTAAAATTTTCGCGTTATACTCCTCAGCTGCCATGTAACGAGAAAAAAAAGATTCATTGATGCTATAAAAAATGAAAAGAAAATCTCATTAGCTTCCAAACTAATCAATAGGGTTTTATTATCGATTAAATTTTCGGGTACGAAAAGTTGCGGCATATTTCTCGTCACTGCAGCGTTCACTTCATTTGCAAGGATTCACACAATTGACTAGATTAACAATAAACGCTTTTGAGCGTCTTAATTTGCCTAAATACAACAAGACTTTATCAAAATTCCTCTTCTGAGTTAAGAGTTCTATCATAAAAATAATCATCTGGAACTCGCGCTCGTATTTCACACGTACACGCACTACGTAATCTAATGTAATCCATTCGCCAAGGTAAATCAGAATTGAATTCTCGCACTAATGCATAAGTATACGTGTATCTCTGAACACACATGGAGTGCACATGATGGTTATGCTGCACATACTTGCATGCTTTACCTTTAACACCTTCTTTACAGGATGTTTGGTAAAAACTCTGTGTCGAGTTTTGACCTCGGTACAATTCTAAAAATCGTCCATTTTTAGCAACTCCGCCAAGTGGTTGGAATATTTCTGTGACAGATGGGCAGCATTCATCTGGAATTGTCTTGAAAAATTGTTCTCGCTTCTTAAGTGTCGTGTCCCAAGTGAATTCTCTAAAAAAATGTACAAATCTTAGTTAAAAAAACGTTAATGTATATATACAATAGGGGTCAAAAATAATTATTTAAGCAAGGAAAAAAGTTTTTTATTTATTTTTTTTTTTTTTTTTTTTTAACCTGTTGAATCTTGAACAGGAGAGGCGAGGTTAAAAATCTTTTCCATTTCATCGGGCTTTCGAACTGGCTTATATGTTCTTTATCCCACCAACTCTAATAATAATTCTTCAGATTATGAGAATAATTTTGTTTTCTTCAAAGCTCGAATTTTATTTTGTAATCTCCAATGTGCAGTGCTCAAAAAAATAAACGAAATACCCTGAATAACTTTTGATCCTATGATCAATTTTTCATTAAAATATACTATTCAGTTATTGCAGACTATATTTTAAATTTCGAACTCAGACATAAAAACTTACTTTTTATGAATAAACATAAATTTTTTCTTCGATGAATTAAGATTCCTGATCTCCAAAATATAAGAGGTTAACCGCAATCTGGAAAATATGGTCTCAATCGTCCGGTGAGCGGTCGAACGCTTGAACCCCTTAATATTGATTTAACATTTTGTGATTTTCGCCATATCTCAAGAACTTTTTAAGCGAATTGGAAAATTTATGCATGCTTTTGTAAAATTCGTTTATTCAAACATAATTCAACACACACGCAAAATAATTTTTGATAATTATTTATTGTTTTTATATCATTTTATTTAATAATAGTAAAAAAATTTAGAAATGTGAGGTATATAAACTTTTACATCACTCTAAAAAATGTAAATTTATATAACAAAATACAAAATTTGAAGGAAATTGGACAAATAGTTCCTAAGAAATAGAATTATAAAAAAGTCAGATATTTTAAATTTAATTTCTCATTTTAACTATTTGACTATTTTTGTAGATATTTATTACACTTTAGTTTTTGGTAAGGATTCTAAAACTATGAATTAAGAGTTATAATTACGAAACAACCTAATAATTATAATTATGTGCTTATATAGAATTATTATTTAAGCCTTTTAATTAATTTAATGAAGAGAAACGGCAAAAGAGAATACTAAATGACTCAGGACTTTTGCCCTGTTAATGACTTTGTTTTTCGTCTGAATTTTTTAGGATTCCAAACATAAATGCGCATATTCATTTTATTACAATAATGACTTATTTCTGAAATTTCAACATGCTAAATTCGCCCTTGAAATAAGACATTCTAATGTGCGAAATTTAAATAAATTCAATTCAAGATTAAGAAATAGGAAGGCTCTTCAGAAATAATAGTATAAGATAAGATAAAAACAACAATATTCTAATGAAAAAATTTTCTTAAAGATATGACAAAAAAAAAAACATGCTTTACTAACATGCATTACATGATCAAAACAGAATACTTTATATTCAAAATCTTGATTTTCTCGAAGTATGGTCGTTCGGGAAGTTGTAATCCGCGGCACAAAATGAGTGACACTACAACTGAGTGACAACTAAATGAGTGACAATTAAAAAAAAAAAACTATTTTATGAACCGAAGGATTATTCTGACATTAAACATAAGTGAATAAAACTGAAATGCAGAAATGGTGCCGTATTTAGATTTAAGTATTTTCGATATGAATGCTTTTTGAGATCAGTGTTAAAATGCTTAGGGAAAAAAAAAGAAGAAAGAACGAGCTGTTTAGTTTTTTTTTTAAGTGAAAAGTTTAAAAATTCCAGCTCTTGACTTTTATTTTAGAATAAAATGTGTTATTCCTAATAAGTATCTGGGTTATGAAAAACCATGGCAATGTATATTTTTCTTATAAATTGTGTAAAATTAAATGTTAATCATAATTTTAACTCATCTTTTATCGAAATTGTGAACGAGAGTCGGTATAAGAGTACAATTCCATACAGCCACTTTAAGCAAAATTTTTTGTGAAAAGTGAAATTAACATCATAAAATAAGCGCAATTGTATTACACGAAAAAAGCAAGCACCTAATGAAAAAGGGTAGGTACCAGACTAAAAACAGCAAGTACCAGACAAAAAAAGAGCTTGTATCAAACGGAAAAGAGCAGGTATCGAGCGAAAGAGTGTAGATATTACTTAAAAAAAAAAAAAAAAAAGAAAAAAAAAGAAAAAAAAAAGAGCGGATACAACACATAAGTTAAAAGATAAGCAACTTATGATGTAATATTTTTTTAAATATACTCACGTATTGTGTCTGTGTTTTTTGTGTCCTGACCTCCATACATTTCCACGGGCGTTTAGAGATTTGGAGTAGACACAAGCTATCAACGATAGAAGCTGAAATAATAAAAAACATACAAATGTGAATATTATTTTTACGCACAATTTAGGCAAGAAAAAAAATATAAATAATAATGAAGAAAAAAGAACACTCTGTGTCAATCAATTTCAATTATATTGCAAATAAAATCATTATTAATTTCATAATAAATTGAGAATGTAAGCTGAACAAAATATAGGATATTACCCTCCTAAATAAATATTTTGCAATCCTAATTAAAAAAAGAAAATGAAGAAAATCTGATTGCAAATTAATATTTCAGTTAGGCGAAAAATCCCTACTAAGAGCAAACAAGAGTTTAAAATCCTCAAAAATTAATTTATTTTTCTTCTGGGACTGCAAAGTTTACTCTAAATATTTTTAAATAAAATTCCTATTTATATTTAATTCCTAGAATATATATTTTCATATTAGTTAAACTTTTAATTTTTATTCCAATGTTGCATGTGTTTACAAATTGTTAACAACATAAAACCCATACTTATTAAAATATCTAAAAAAATGTCTTCGTTGATTTTAAAATGAAATTGTTCTTTTAAAAAATAAAATAAAATGTTTTATAAAAAATACTAATCCTAACTATTTCTTTATATTTCTTTAAATACTGAAAAAAAACGGAGTATTGTATTGAAAATTACTATGACTCGAACTAAATTGCCAATTCTAATTAGATTCCTTAAGCGCTTTATACTAAAATAAACTGCTTATTAAAATACATTCTTTATACTTATGACGTAAATTTTTCACTAGTTAGAGTTTAAATAACTCCATGTTCTTTTTCTCTTACACATTATTTTTTTTTACTCCCAACCAACGTGCATAGGAATTTTTGATTACATTTTTTACACGGATTCTAAAAAACAGTTATTACGGGATATCATCGTTTCTGATTTGATATTAAATTAAATAATCTTTTAACCAAGTGTAAAATAAGTTTGTTAAATTTACTTTATTAATTTATTACTTTATTAATTAAACTATTTAAAGTTAGAGAATTATCGAGTCCATTACTTACTATTATTTTCCTTTTTAAAATAAAGTATTTATTTATTGCGTCAAGCAATTATTTAGATGGAACTTTGGCTATTTGGTTTTGTAAAACAGTATTTAAATTCAGTATTATTTTTTAAGTTTGTTCGCAATATTTAATTGTCTTTAAACTAAATATAAAAGGGATTCGGAAAATTAATTTTATTAATTAACATTTTAAAGACAAAAATTTATTTTGAGTACACTCATCATAATTATTTTTCGTAATTAAAATGAAGTAAAAGTGTTTTTTTTTCTAAATCAAACTATTATTTGTTTAAAACGAAAGAATTTTTTTCCGGGAAGAAAACCGTTAGGAAATTTGATGTGTCTTAAAATAATCAAAATTCTATGAACGAAATGTTCAACTTTCTATTTCAATCATTTATAATTTAAGCATTATAATATGATATTTGATTTTATTTTGCTTTGTAAAAATTTTTTTAATACAAGTGTTTCATAGTTATTAGGTATCTGCAATTCGAGAAGAAGAATACCGCCGAAATCATATGATAATGTAGTTGTGCATGGTATGTTTAAAGTTGGAATTATTAAATTTGGTTTAGTATCACGCTGAATCAATTTTCGTATCTGATGCAATTGGAAATCAATCATTAGGACCTGATTCATGGCATACACAAATGCTACGATTTACTCACGCGTGACTTCGTTTGCAGGTATCTGTTTATGCCACGAATCAGCTGCTAATCAGATTCGATACGTACACGTGACGTTGCTTGCGGGTTTCCAGTAAAATCTGATTCAAAAATTTACTAAGCACGATAATAAATCAAGCCTAATTGTTGTAACATTAACAAACCCAATCACGTGATTAGGCCCAACCACGTGATTCTTCTTCTCAAGTTAGTAAGTAACTTTCTTTGTTAATTTGAAAACGATTTTTTTAAAAAGAATAATAGCTTTTTATTACCTGTTTACATGAAAACGATTTATTTATTAAGAATAGATGATGTAAATAATTATCATATAGAACGCAAGTATGTGGTTAGTTCTTGAGACTATTGTTTAATTTTAAGTGCATTTTGATTATCATCAACTTTAACCTCTTCTACTTTTAGATTATTTAAAAATGAACTTTTCGTTGTCAGAAATGAGTAAGTCTAATATTTTTTCCCCATTTGAAAGACATACTTAACAATTTCCTAGAATCTCCACGAATGTCTATGGTTATGTTACTAAAAATGTTTTTGACGGAACATTTAATGTTAAATTTTTTATTTGATTCATATGACTCTTCGGCGTTTTTAAAACACTTCTTAGATCAATTGTTTATATCAAATAATTAATGAGTTGCGATTGGAAGCTTGATTTAATGAAAAGAGATTTTCAAAACGCTTTTTACAATAACTACTTGAAACAAATAATTAATATGTTCTAATATTATTTAAGAAAACCATTAATATAAAATTGAATTTTTATCTAGTGGATATTCTGTGAAAACAAAAATAAAATTATACATAGTCATAAATTAGTTGAGAAAGAAATGTGTCAATATGGGAAAAAAGACCCATATTCTAAATAAACAATAGTCAACAAAGGAAAGGGTATACTTTATTGTGGTATATAGACTAAAGCACAAAACAACTTGAATAAAACATAAATGAAAATATACTATAGCTTCAGTTCCATAAAAAAAAAATTAAAAAAAACCTTCCGCATTGTCTAAACGAATGATTATTTCATTTGACATTTAGACACTGAAGAAGGTCTAAAGGAGAAGGTCTGAAGAAGGTCTAGAAGGCTTATGGAGCTGAAACTATAGTATGTCCATTTATTTACTTTCATTTGCGCTTTATTCACGTTATTTTTTGCTTTAAACAATAATCATCCACTATAATTTGTAAGTGTATTAAGAATGAGAGATTTTTATTTTGTTATTTTTTTACAAAATTTCGTTGATTTATATGCGACTAAATACATAAATATATTAAAATAACTTTAATTTATTGTATATAAGGGTATTTACATTAACAATTGAATAATACAGTAATTTTACATACATAATAGAGCATATATATATATATATATATATATATATATATATATATATATATATATATATATATATATATCTTCGAAATGAAGATTTTTTTTTTAAAACATGAGTATTTTAAATAAAAAATTCCTTAAACTGAATAATTGTATGTAGAAATAATGTACGGTACTAGGTAAATTTTTCTAATCATTTATAATACTCTAATATGAAAATATTTTCATTCGCTATAAACAAATAATTAGAATTCCATTATATTTTAATGCTTTATTATCATTTTCCTGTTTTGACCACTTTAGAATTTTGTAGAATCTCCTAGGCATTTTTTTTATCAAGATTAGGTTATTGATTCGACGAGGTTATCGCGGTAAAATTATCGCGAAGAAAAATGTTCTATGATTATTTACTATTATTTTCCACATTCCACTACAGAATTATGATTAAAATTCTTTCTCAAGTACCTTACCGGGTTTACTGGAAATTTCGTCTAAACACATATTCATGAACTATTTAAATAATTATGATAATAATGACTTTTAAAAGCATTATTTCTCGCAAATGTCATTAAAATTTAGAATTAGAGAAAAAAATTAAATAATTATAATTTGAAGAGAATTGACATTTTAATACTTACCAACAAAATAACCGGGCAAATTATCAATAAGATTTTCATTATTTATTAAACTTTTTTTAAAAAGCTATTACCTCTTTAAAGCTAAATGAAGTTATCTTTAAGTCGAATATATCGCGATAAAACAGAAAAGGAACTTATTACCTGCTCATTTATGATCTTTGTTTATATACTAGGTGTCTTGAGTATGCGATAAAGAAGAAAAACTACTATGATTGTGTATCCACTACTGCAATCTCTAAAAGTGTCTATCAAAGGGTAATCCCCAAGCCTTTGTGCCACAGTTGTTAAAGTGAAATTCCCCTCACTCAAATCAAAACATTTGACAGAAGCTAACTGTTTGACTTAAAGCAATCGGTAAAATATTGATGATTGCATACTATTAGAACGAACTGCTTTAAAAATAAATAGAAAAATAAAGAAAGAAAAAATTTAGAATTCCCCAATGTAGATTAGAGTAAAAAAAAAAAAAAAATCGAAAACTTATTGTTAGAAAGTGTTTTATTTTATTACAATTGCTATTTTATTGTTTGTAGAAATAACATCGTTGTAAATCTTTTTTTCAAACAGCAGTTCCTAGATTTTAATTTGTAAAAAAACAATTAAAAATAAAGAAAGGTTTCTAATTTTCAAGGTCATTTGCAAGTAAGCATTAATTTTTCTACTATTGACATACTAACAAAATTTTCTTACATAAAATTTCAATATCTACATATTTTCTTTTTACAAAAATATCGATACAGGAAAAACGAACTAAGATGTATGAGTGGCTATTATGAAGGTTGCTGAGCGAAGTGAGCAATGGGCGGAACTTCAATTATTATAAATATCTTTAAAAAAAAATGCACGTGGGGAAAAATAAAATGAAAATCCAATTTGAAAACATATTGCGAAATATTGTTGATAAAAATTTTTGTTCTAATCCTCTTCCTCGTGTCTTTGTCAGTTATGCTGCTGAAGAGGGAAGTTTCTGGCAATTCTTGTGAAATTTACTTTTGTGAAAATTTAAATGAAATATTATTTTAAACAAAAACCTTGTTCTCGCATTTCCAGTTTATTTTATTTCTTATTTAATTCATTATTTATAACGTTTTAATGTTTAATAGTTTAATATGTATTTTATCCTATGTGTTCCCCAAACATTTATAAGATCTTTTACCTTATAAAATAAACATCGTTAATGTTACAAAAAAAAAAAAAAAAAAATAAATAAATAAATAAGAAATAAAAAAATAAAATAAAAAAAACAACAACTCAAAATGACACCACATCCTCGGTATGCGATGCAATCGAAATGATCGTGTAAAAAATTGTTCCAAATCAGAGGAGGGGAGAAAACCTGCCTAATTGGTTTTTTTGATTTAAAACATTTAGAAAAAAAAACGCAACTAATTACGATATTACAAATAAATTGACTTTTGAGTTTATTATTGAAGAGAGTTGTCCATATGCATCTGATTTAATTCTCATTAATTCTTAATTAAAAATAAGTTTACCAAGCTTACTTTTTTACCCAAATATTAAAATGTTTTTCTTTTCAAATTTGACAGAGAATAAATATTTATTTAAATTAATAAAATTTGCAATTAGAGTATATATTTTAAAGGCAAGCACTAATGAATGTCCTTTAAAAAGTGCAATCGGAAATGGAAATGTTTTTAATCATCATGTTTGATAAGTGAAGTGAAAAAGAAAAAGAAATGTTAATTTTTGTCACCAAAAAGAAAAAAGTGGAATTTTAAATGTTGATAAAAGTTTATTGTGAAATTTTGCTCTTGTGGTTTTTGTTATGCGTGAAAATTTTTATAAATTTATTTTCTTATTTTTAGTCTACTGAACAAAGTTGATATTTTAAATATATATAAATTTTTTATTTTCATTTTTTTGTACATTTTAGTTTTGAGTCTCCTGGCTTGTTCAGACCGAAAATAATCAAAATTTTAATTGGCGATAAGTTCTGCTTATAGTGGTGAGAAAGCGCTTGAAAATTGTGTTTTCATCCTGTACAGAAAACCAGTTAAAAATTTGAGCACTTAAACTAGTTAAAATTGGTCGAAGTTTTAATTGCAAGATTTTTCTTTCCTTTTTTGTAGGGTAATATTATTTATTCTTACGTTTAAATTCCAGGTTTGATTTTTTGTTCATTTTCTTTTAAACAAAATGTGACTAATTTAAATTCTGCAAATAAAAAGGAATAAATTCATCATTTATTTACTACTATTATTATTCTTATTAAATTATACTATTATTATTTAATTAGAATAATAATAGTATAATTTAATAATACTAGATTAGAATTTAATAGATAATACTATTATTAAATCCACTATCCATAGAAAAAAAATATTTTGTGAAGAGCAAATACTAACACGCCGGCAACGTTACGCCTGTGTTTCTAAACATTTTTGGTCCGGTGATTAGCACTTTTAATATTGTAGGAGTCTACAACCGCCGCGATAAATACCTAAACATCATGCTAGCGTTCCTATAGTTCTTAGAAAACTTTAATAGTGGTAACGACACTAAGACTAAGTTCGATTTCGATTATTTAGTTCGAATGTTCGAATAAGCGTATTCATTCATCCTGTCCTAATGTTAAAGATGCTGAATAAAATGTTCAAAATTGCAATTAAAGTAAACATTAAGAAATTACTTTTCCACCATAAAAAACCTAGATTTTTTTTTTCTACTTATGCAGATATAATTATTTAAGGCCTATGATTATTTTCATTTCTGTGAGAATTAAACTGAAGTCTATATTTTTGTTAAAATGTATGTAAAAATGTTGAAAATTTTTACAGCAATAAATTTAGCTTCCCCCCCCCCCCGAAATAGTGTCTAAATTTTTATTGTATATTTTTATTACTTTTAATTCTAAGAATATCTTATTTTATTAATTTGATTTGATATTAAAAATAATTTGATTGCTAACGTCACACTATATCAACTTTTGACCACAGTTCGGATATCATGCTTGGCAATGCTCTGATGACAATCCTGAACTATCCTGAAAACAAGTGTTGGGCTATTACAATTTAGATATAGAAAAGTAGATTTTGACACATCAACCGTTCTCGATTAAACGCTTCTCAACTACCTATCAATTTTTTTAAAAAGCGAACATCTTTTAGTGCGATTGGAAGAATACACAGCAATAAAGAATTTTACTTTAGTATAACAATTAAATAATAGGACTTTTATAATTAAAAATAAAAATATTTAGATTATATCTCTAAAATAGTTTCAGAATTACGCATGACACTATCAACGAAATAACCCTGTCGATGAAATGACCTTGTCAACGAAATGACTCTGTCGATGAAATGACCCTATCGACGTAATAACTTTGGCAAAGATATGACCCTGTCGATGAAATGACCCAGTCGACGAAATGACCTTGTCGACAAAATGACCCTGTCGACGAAATGACCCTGTCGATGAAATGACCCTGTTGACGTAATAACCTTGGCAAAGATATGACCCTGTCGATGAAATGACCCAGTCGACGAAATGACCTTGTCGACAAAATGACCATGTCGACGAAATGACCCTGTCGGTGAAATTACTCTGTCGACGTAATAATCTTGGCAAAGATATGACCCTGTCAATGAAATGACCCAGTCGACGAAATGACCTTGTCGACAAAATGACCCTGTTGATAAAATGACCCTATCGACGAAATGACCATGTTGACGAAATGGCCTGTCGACGAAACGACCCTGTCGAGGAAACGGCCTGTCGACGAAATGGCCTAGTCGATGAAATGGTGTGTTGATGAAGTGGTGTCGATGAAATGACCCTGTCGATGAAGTGATTGTCGATGATCAAGACCCGTTTCCAAAAGTTACACAAATTTCAGAAATCTTCAAAATTTAAAAAATAATAATTAAAACTACGTTCTTTAATTGTTCTGTAAAAGGAGAAAAATTATTCAATTTTCGTAACTATTTAAACGGAAATCGTGGTGTAACCACGAGACTAACCCCATGTCCTTTTTAAAAAAACGTGGGAAGAATTATTGGAGGCGGTATGTTTGTTCTAAATGTGACAAAAATAGAGCTATATATCCTCCTTTTCAATCCATCAAAAAAAAAAAAAAAAAAAAAAAAAAAACGTTATATATATATATAGATGTGTGCATTGAGATATTGATTTCTTTTCCAATATATATCTTTCTAGAAATGTTATTGTAATTGGATACACGTTTTATTCGTTAATAACGATTCCTTTACAAGCATTCGAGCAAAAGTTATGTACTTGCTTGTTAAAAATATTTATGAACTTTAGTAGCTAATGAAAAATAAATGGAAAAAAAAAAAAGCTTTTAACTTTGAGAATGACGATGTATTTTTCAATCACGCCTTTAAGAATTTTCAAGTTTAGTAGGGACTTTTATTTACTTAATTTTTTTAAAGAGTTTTTGGGGGGCTAGTTTTTTTTTCCTGGGAAGTTTTGAAATGATTTGATTTGCGACAGCTATACGCATAATTCATTCACTAAAAATTCCGGTTGGTGCAATGCATATGATAATATTAATTTTTTTTATTGTTAATTTCTTTTAATTATTTATTTATTTTTATTAGTAAGTACCAAAAAATTAATTTAACATTTATTAATTAACTTTTTTCGAGTTGATCATTAACACAAAAACTGAGAAGAATTAAAGATTAATGTTTTTGAATGAGTGTAATATTTTATAAAACAAAGTTGCAATTATATTAATTTATACATGAGTACGACAAAATTATTTTTAATTGAATTATTAATGCTCCAAATAATTTGATTTTCCTAGTAAATAGGAATTTTCCATTCGAACACTTAGTTAAGTCTAGAACATGAGTACAAATCTAAACAATTTGGTGAAGTAGTAAAGCTAAAGTATGAGTACTTAGAAACTAAGCAAAATGTTGTTTAGTTTAAAAGATAACAATTGAGTTTAATTAATAAGTAATGAGTTTACTTAATAATTATAAACAAAAACTCTTATGAAGTAAGAAATATTAACTATTTATTGATTAAAAACTATAGTTTTTATTAAAAAACTAGGACTATTGTCTTCTAATGCTACAGGAGTAACAAATTAGTTTTATAATATTATACCCTGTATAAACAATTGTTGCACAATAAATTGTTACTAAAACGATGTGTTGATAAATTTTTTCTGTTAGATAACAATTCTGCAGAAAAAATTGAAAATTAGAAAAAGATTAATGAAAAATGGCGCCCATGAAATCGTTTTCCAAAAATTTTTTTTTTTTTGAATTATTATTTTTGAAGTAAGAATAAACACATCCAAACTCTTTATGTAAAAAGTTATCTGGCAGCAAATATTTTCAAGTTGGTTAAAATTAGAAAGCGACATTTATCACAGTTCTTGTAGAATTAGAAAGCATTAAACTGGAATATTTCTATTTTTAACACTAGTAGATAAACAACTTAAAAATTTGAACTAATTTTTGGATTTAAGAATTTAAAAGCTTGGAAAACAACCGCTTTTCAAAGTTTAAAAATTTCCACGATTTAAAAATAAACGAAAGCGAAAGCGAGGAAAAAAAATCTGAATCTTAATAAGCACGTGTCAAAATGTTATCTTTCGAAAAGGTAAATACATTTGAGATAATTCGTTGTTGCCAGATCGATGAAGAGGTTGCTCAATTTAGAATTTCTGTGAAAAAGTTATTTGTGTTAATTTCTCTCACTTCGACTGATCCTATATGTTTTTGAGTAACGTTTCAGCTTTTAAAATTTCTCAATCAGCTTTTTAAAAACGTTTCAGCTTTAATCAGCTTTTTTATTTAAGTTTGAAATATTTAACATAATCGATTCTTTTTATTTAATTTTAAACAATTCAGTTTCATTATCAAATAAATTATATCTCTAATAATTAATCCAAAAAATTGTCGAAAAAATAGTATAAATAAATAAAAAAAGCATTAAATTCATCAGCTTAGTATAATAATATTTGCTAGCTTTTATTAAAGTATACAGTTTCAAAAGAAAATTATTTATAGTGTCGATTCATAAACATTTCAGGCAAAAACAGTTTACAGAATTCAAATTTACAACGTTATCAAATTTTAAGTATTATAAATACAAATAATATGTCAGTTAATTTTTTTCAGTAATTTTTTTAAAAAATGATAGAGTTTGGTGAAAGTTTTAAAAAGGTATTCACTAATTGAATGATTAGAGTCTGAGTTATTAATTTTTCTAACAAAAATAATTCAAAAATTTTGTTATGCACTTTAAGATATTTATTTATTTTTTTTAAAAAAAAAGTTTCTTTTCAGTTTTTTGCTGACTAAGCAGATTAAAAAAAAAATAAATTTTAAGAATATTTATTTTAATTGCAGATATATTTGACTACTGAAAATTATACAATATATTCTGTTTATATTCATGAAACTTTTCATTTTTATTATTTATAATAAAATAAGAATTAAATTAATGAATATGACAAATTGAATAGTAGAATATTAATGTTATTTATATTTACTGTATTAAATTAAACGTGTGATTTAACGTATATATAAACATGCGAAATTTAATGGAATATGAGTGTTATTTTGAAAAGTTGTATTGTTCCCTCATGTCTAGATGTTTATTATTTTATTTTTAAATCGTAATAGTCTTGGATTTTCAAATTTTAGTTTTCCTAAAGTTATAAGAGAGTTGTGGTGGTTTAGTGGTTAAAGGCACTGACTCAGTGGTTAAGTGGTTAAAAGCACTGTGCTATCACTAAATGACTGGAGTTCGATCCCCTGTAGCGGCTTGAAACCCTCCCAGCTTCAGATAGATGGTTACCAGCTTATCTGAGATATAACAGCGTCCTTGAGAAGTACTGACTACATTACTATAATCATGCAGCTGGTTTCAAAATCGTGGGACCGTTACTACACAGAGAAAAAACTTCTGGTAAATTTGCCATATTATATTTTAAAGACATTCCTGGTAAAGAAGGGGGGGGGGAACATAATTCTGATAACAAAACAAAAATATACGATAGTTAAACCATTTATTTAGTAATTTTTTCGCTCATAGGGTAAACGTTTACCGGAATTTCTGGTTTTCAAAATTATAATTCTTATCACCACACATTCAGTAAAAATACAAAACAAAAAAGTAAATTTAACCGTAGTATTTTTTAATAAATGGTCTTCTTGCCGTGATCTTACATATCAGGATAATATTACCAAATTTTACCACATATTTACTAATTTCTATCACATATTAGCAAACAATATTTAATCGTTAATTTTTCCAAAATCATTACCAAGGTACGTGTTCTTTTGGTGTGCCCACAAAACCAGAAACACTATCAATTTTATTTTATTCTGATAGCTTTGATAACATTTTTTTCTCATTGCATATCCCGGCTCATAAAGGGAATGCTTTACTCCTTAAACATATAACATAAAATTAAGTTTTATTATAACATTTTTGGTTGTAGTAATTTGCGAATACGTTAAATTTTCAACTTGGCTATCAGTTTTTGTAAGTGATAGCTTTAAATGTTAAATTTTTGTCTTCATACTTTTCGAAACGCGATTTTCAGCCATCATACAATAAATATGACAAGCATATTTTGATATCAAATTATAAAAAGTTCTAAATGTTTCAAAATCAAATTATAACAGTTTCTAAAGGTTTCAGAGTCAAATTATCAAGATCAAATTATTTATTTCTTAAATGAACTATTTGCTAGATAAATAATCTTTAGGAACCGAACTACATAAGTAAAATGGAATTCTAAACTGAAATTAAATTACATTACATTTTAACGTTAGTTTATTAAACTTTATTATTCGTTTACTTGACATTTTTTTGCAAAAAGAAAAAAAAAAGCTAAAGAATAAACGAATTAGTGATCCTTTATTTCTTTAAGATATGATAAAGATTGTAGTAAATATAGCTTGCGTTTATGCTTCTAAATTCAATAACCAAATTCAATTAATAGCAAATACTTTTTTTTTCAAGATAGCTACATTTCGAAACGAAGCATTTAAGTGATAATATTCATAGATGAATATTATTAAGCTATTAGCTGAAGCTATTACGGGCAGACGGTGCCTTATCAGCTTCATTAGCATAAATCAATCGAAAAATATAAAAACCAATAACTTTCAGTTAATCATCATTTATTTGATTTTTGTATTCTGTAATTTTCATTGAAATGGAATCTTTCGATAACCAATAAATATATAATATTATAAATTTAAAAAAAAAAAAAACGGAATAATTATTTAAGTTTTTCAAATAAACTGTTGAATAAAGTTGTTCAAATTTAAATTCGCGATCGCAACGAACTATAGGGGGCGTTGTTGTATGTGCCGAATCCCTGCGATTTCCATATTAACAGTCATTCAGTTGCATTGGAAACGTCTTTAATGTAGCATGTAACATTGTAACGTTCCATCTTTATTGTGGCTGATTAAATTTTAAAAAGAAAAATGTTTGTTTTCTTTCTTATGCAAACGAAAACAAAATGGTATCTCTCTTTTTTTTTTTTTATAGAAGGAACATCCAGAACACATCGGAAAAATATTTCTAAATAAAGAGAAAAAAATAGCTATATTCTTATAAGAGTTCAAACCTAATGCCTGAGAAATAGTTTTACTAAATTTAATGGTATAACATGAAAGGCCCATTTAAATTTTAACGTAAAATAAAGAATGCTTACGAAACAAAAAAATAAGAACCATTCTTTTTTTGTCGCCATTTTTTAGTGTTACGAAAATGCGTCTTTGGGACTTGCCAAAAACAAAACAAGATGCAATTTTATTTTTTTAGGAGTGAAATATAACGAAACTGTACCAATGTCCATAACATGAAACTTTATCCTAGTAAACGTCCGTTTTGGAAATGTTATTTCATTTTGAATCTTATTTATTAGAGTTCATAATGGCTATAGAATCAGGTGAGAGAAAAGTTTGTTTTGAATCTATGCTAAACTCTATATCGGCCCATTTTCCACCGAAATCCGATTGACTACTTTGATTTTAAACAAAGTGTTTTATTTTAAGATTTTTTCCAAAAATTTTAAGTGTAGATTGGCGGCACTTAAAAATCTGCCAAATCTGTAGCTGTGGTTAATACGTAAGTACCGAATTTCTCTTCCATACTTTTCAGAATAATATTACTTCAAATATTAGAATATGCAAGAAGTATACATAAACACATAATTTAAAACCATTTAATTTTTCAAAAAAAGTATTTTGACAACAATTTTATCAAAAAATTATAAACTAAAAAACGTAAAATAAAGAATTCTTAGGATAAAAACGATTTTTAAAATTCCTCATTTTTCAATAAAAACTTTCGTATTGTTTCTTTTTTTAATTCTTCTAGTATTTAATCAGACGTAAAAAAACCATTTTGTAGAGAACGATCATCAAGTAAGAAAAAAAATTATTTGCAAGCAAATTTTTTATTATAAAAATCATAACACTTACCTGATTTATAAGTCCGGAGAATTCCAAAATGATATGTTCTTTGTTTGAAAACTTTATTCTCAAATAATATATACATAGTTTATCCCTTCATTACTTTTAGGTAACATACCACACATCAAAATTTTATAATTGTAAGATCTCGATATGAATTTTAATATGTAGCTTAAAAACAGAATAGCTGAATTCTAGTTGAAATTCTTTCAAAACTAAAAAACACTTACCAAGAAAACGATAAAAAATGTATTTATAATCAGCACAAAAGATACTTTTTCAAGTAATTCGGATTATTCTTTATTGTTGTTTTCTGAATTATGTAGATACAGAAATATATACTACTCTATGAAGAAGAAGAATATTCTATAACTATTACAGTTCTGTATGGAATTCATTGGAACAGATTTATTCATTGGAATGACGAAAGCAATGTTGACTTCATTTTAACTTGTAATGAATTGAAGACTGAAGAATTATTTTACCGCAATACACACATCTGTAAAAGCAAGTGATCATGAAATCATGTTATGTTGTTGGTAATAGAAAGGTAACAATTATTGAGAAGTTGTTCTTCAAATGCTTGGCGTGTTCTGCTTCAATGTTTGGCATGTTCTGATTAGTTTTTTCAAGAAGTTTTACCTTTTCTTTAGGGAAATTTTGCTTCTTTTTTGATGCTAAGAAAATGGCGTCCGTCATTGCCAATGGTTATGTGAGAACTAATGCCCGATATTTACAGTCTCCCGCTAGATGGCGTATCGAGTGTTGCGATCGCGAATTCTCAGGTCAATATTTAATTCACCAGATTTTAGTTTTCTTAATTCATGTTAACTGTTTTATGTTAACTTAATTTATAATAACTGTTTGTTAACTGTTTTATTATTTTACTTTTAAACCTAAACCGCATTTTGCTACTCGTCGGTAAGTTTGGTTACTGCTTTCTTTTATTTCATGCTCTTTTTCAACAAATTTTTTTTTGTGATATCGATACATTTAAAGAATAATTTTTATCTTAGGATAATTGTTCTTTATTCAGAAATATCGCATTAAATTACACCAATAGATGTGTCTTGACAAAGACTATTGGTTTTTTCCCATTTATTGTTTTCTCTTTATATTATTTTATTTTATTTTACTATTTGAATATATATATATATATATATATATATATATATATATATATATATATATATATATATATATATATATATATATATACTGAAAAATATGAAAATTCCAAGTACTACAAGTACTTGATTTAAACATTATTTAATATTGCTTTAGGCTATTTTTAAGTGAAAAGGTTAATGGAATGCCAGACGTAAAAGTGAAACAAAATGAAGGTACGCGTAAAGCGGTAAAGCCAAGGTTATTGCCACGAAAAAGGTATGCGATTTCAAGTAATCTAACAATTACAATGGCCGCTTCTCTGAATTTGATTTTTAAATTCTTTGAGATATAAAACTAATTTTGTCAAATAGAGTTTTTTTTTTTTTATCACATACCCATCATTTTTATTTTAGAAACTAAATCTTGTGAAACAAGTTTAAACAACACTTTTCTTGAAGAAGTTACCCACATCATGTGCAACGTAGCTTAATTGTATAAGTTAAGGTTATAAAACTAAACAGGAACCATTATTTTTGTAACTCTTTCCCGACCCAAAATCATGCTAACATTTTTTTTTAAAATTCAGTTTTCTTTTTTACTGTTTGTTTATGTGTTATATCAATCTTTCAACAAAGTTAAGTTTTTGAAATAAAAAGTTGAATAATCTGAGTTGTTAAGACGTGAATTTCACGGGTCCGTATTTATTTTATCAATTTGTAGTGATTTATGTTTAAAATAGTGCCAGCAATACCCAGCAAAACATTATTTAAAACCTTAAATTATTTTTCAGTAAATTCAATTTTTTACAACAATTTTTAATTATTTTGTTCCTTTTGCTTAAGACAAAAAATGCACAAGTAATTTTACAAATAAAATGTTTTACAATGTATTTTTATTTCAGAAAATAATATAAATATTTAATAATATTAAATAATTATATAAATATTAAATAATTATATAAATATTAAATAATTATATAAATATTATATAATTATACAAATATTAAATTATTATATAAATATTAAATAATATAAATATTAATTAATAAAATAAATATTATTACCAAACAAAACTATATAAAGATACACTTTTGTTTAAATAGTTGCGCATGAAATATTTTGAAAATTTTAAATCTTAAAAACATGGTTGCAGTTCTAAGATATAAAAGCTGTGATTTTTTTTTAAAATTTAAAATCTTTATAAAGTGGAATTCTTAGAACAGCGTGCAACGCAAATTTTGTGATATGCACTACTCAAAACAATTAAAGGATATTGTGAGTCTTCTATAAAATAACGGTATAAGTGATTTTTTGTTGTTGCATAAGATGGGAAAAGAGAGTCACAAATGCACATATTTCTTGTTTTCAAACTTCGCAGTATGCAAATTTTGAGTTTGACGTCGAAGTGGACGCTTTAGCGGCAGCGAATTTGATTTGATTTTCAACTTAATGTAAGACAAAGCGGAAAAGAATGATCGACATTCAGTAAGCGCATTGTTTCGATGAGTGCGAAGTCTCAACGAAGTCATTTAACCGAATCAGAAGCCCTGAAGAGCTGTTGGCCGGTTAGGGGTGGGGCAAACACAAGCCGAAGTAGCAGAAGCCATTGGAGTTTTACAAAGTGTGATTAGAACCATTTTTTCCCCTGGAGACTGGAAATGCAAGCCGACGACCCTGGCTCGAAGACACCGAAATATGAATTCCACTCTTCTTCAACAACATCTTCGCTCGGCTACTGGTACCACAGTTTCGACACAAACTGTCCGAAACAGCCTTCACGCTGTAGGCCTGTATGCTTACCGACCAATGTTGTGTGTCAGAGTTAACAGCGAGGCACCGTCGCGCCTGCAGGAAGTGGGCAACAGAGCATGTGAACTGGAGGAGAAATAAATGGGCAATATTCTTTTCTCTGACGAGTCCCGTTTTTCTGTTCATCCTACTAATAGGCGTATTTTCATCTGGAGGGAACGTGGCACTATAAACAATCCTGCGTTCGTTGACGAAAATGTAAGATTTGGCTGTGAGGGAGTGATGGTCTATGATGGTCACCGATCTCCATATAATTCGAAATTTAGCCGTGAATGGTCGCCGATGTAGGGATGAAATCCTGAGCTGTACCCTTACGCTGCAGTAATTGGAGATAACTTTATGTTAATGGACGACAATCGCAGGCCACATCGAGCTAACTTGGTGAATGATTTCCTTTTGGAGGAAGGAATCATATGATTGGATTGGCCAGCGTGTTCTCCGGACATGAACCCAATCAAGCATGTTTAGTACATTCTAGACAGACGAATTGCCGGATGCCTATCACCTCTACAAACTCTTTGAGAACTGGAAAAGTTCTTCTAGAGGAGTGGGACAGAATACCCCAGCCCCTCATTAATAACCTCATTGACTCGATGCCTTAAAGATGCTCAACGTTGCTGGCCGACCGGAGAAACCATAGACTATTCTAAAAACTACTCATACTAAAAACGATTTCTTTTTAAGAAAACACCTTTTTTTTAAATTTGTTTTTCTCATATGCACAAATTGTGTTTTTTATTCCCTATTGTACCCAAATGCTCAATAAAACGCATTTTTTTTCCTGCCAACAAATGTTATTTTCATCTCATATAGTCTACATCTATAGATAATGCATCAATCATTCAAACAATTCTACAAGTGCAGAATAAACCCGCAACCTCAAAATCCTTTAATTGTTTTGAGCAGTGTGTTATGAAGAAAAGAAGCTAATAAAAACGAAGTTTATACAAAAGAAGCTTATAAAAAAGCTTACAAAGAAAAGAAGCTTAAAAATGAACTGACACATGGAGTGACAGAACAATTTACTGTAAATTTTGAATATATTTATTTATTTAAATATTTATATGCTTTTGGAAAAACAAGAGCGAATTTTAGATGTCTTAACGATCAGGAACATTTCTTTATTTGAGGTGCATTTCAGGTTTGTTTATTTCTTAAAACTCATCTAATTCTTTCTTTTAATTCATTCATTCATTATATGTTGTATTGACTTTCCCCAGTCAACAGTAGTAGTCAAAATAACAGACTTCTCAATTTGTACTATTTGTATTCATAAATGATTAGCAAAAATGAGAATGCATAAAATCAAGGGAAAATATGCTGATTCCAATCGCGAAAACTATAATTTTAATTATAACATTAATCAATATTGCTTTAAGCTATTTTTAAGTGACATGTTTACTGTCATGTCAAACGTAAAAGCGAAAGTGAAACAAAATGAAGGTATGCATCAATCCAAGGTTATTGTCATGGGAAATGTATGCGATTTCAAGTAATCGACCAATTAGCTGCAAACAATTGCCACTCCTCTGAATTTGATTAAATTCTTTGCGAAGTCAAATTAACTTTGTTACATAGAGTTGATTTTTTTTAAATCGCGTACACATCATTTTGCTTTTAGAAGCAAATCTTGTGAAACAAGTTCCAAGAACCCTTACCTTGAAGAAGTTACCTACACTACACTACAGTAATGGAAGAAACACTTTCAGTTAACATTTTTTTAAATTTCTCAAGAAATACTAAGAGGAATATTTAGTCACTTTAGAGGTAATTAGTTGATGCGATATTTCATACTTAGCAATAAAGTTTAAAGCTTTCAGAGATTTCAGGGACCGACAATAAATTTCGAAAGAAAGCAAGTATTTTTGTACACCCCATGCCAGAAAATCAAGAAATAAACGTGTAAGTTGAATTGATTACTTCAATTGTTACTTGTAATAGCTGCATAAAATTTCATAAGCCCATCTTAAATATTTATGGATTCTAATCTTTCTAATTTTATAAAATTTTTAATTTATCTAATTTTTTGTCTCAAGTCTTTTTTGCTATAACTTTAAAAATATTTAATAAAATGAAACAAAATTTTTGGAGCAATTAAAATCTAATTACAAAATTATTGGCTTAAAATTTGAAAAAAATTGTTAAAAATTGGTGGTGTCATTTTTAATAAAACATGTTTAATAGAACAAAATGAAATTTGTGGAAAACCCTTAATCTTTCTTTTTAAAAGTATAAAATCTACTTAGAAAATTGCTTGAAACTCTTTAGACTTTTAAGATATTCATATCAGACTTCTTTCATTAGTTGCCAAATGCGATTCATCACAAAATTATAAAGATTTTTTTAAACCTTTTTCGCCCATGCGCATCATAAAAAAACTGCTTTAAATTGCCCTATCTTGTGCAATTTTTAAAGATTTTTTTTTTAAATTTTGAAACAATAATTTTGAGGTTGTTTTTTGATTGCTCAAAAATTTTTGTTTAATTTATTGGATACAGCTAAAAACTTAAGACAAAAAAATTATTTTATCATAAAATTTGACCCTATAAATATTTAATATAGCTTTATGGAACTTTATGCAGTTAGTGCAAATAACAACCAAAGTAATCAGTAAAAGTTTCAAGTTTATTGCTAGATTTTGTGGCATAGGGTGATCAAAAATACTTTTTTTTTTTTTTTTTTCGTAATTTATTGTCGGTCTTTGAAACCTCTGAAAGTTGTAATTCTTATTACTCAGTATGAAAAATCGCATGAACTAATCACCTCTAAAGTTACAAAATAATCCGCTAAATATTTTTTGAGAAAATAAGAAAAAAATCTTAAACTGAATGTGTCTCTTCCATTATTGTAGGGTAGTGTATATCAGGTTTAACGTAACATAGTGTATACGTTAAAGCTATAAAATTACGCAGGAGTTTTTATTTTTTATAGTTTTTATTTTATTTATAGTTTTTTTTTATAGTGTTATAGTTCATTTTAGTTTTTATAGTTTTTTTTTCTCTAGAATTCACGCTAAATTTTTTCTTTTATAATTTTGTTTTCTTTCTATTTCTCACTGTTTGTATTTGAATCCTTCAAAAATTTCGTTACATTTGCTTATTCAATATCTTTACATTACGTATGCTTTTAAAATGAATTTAACTGCGATTTTCTGTCAACCAAATGAGAACATCCTGTTTTTGTGACGAACATGTTCCAGTTAAAGTTTCCTCTTGTATTCAGTTTTATGATTAAATAATATACGTAATAATAAAAAAGATTTATTGTTTATATTTTTATCAGAAAGTTTGTTTGGGTTACCCAAAAATATATCAGCAACCATAAATACCAACAGCTTTAACCAAATTCATCTTGTATAAACTTATTTTGAAATGCCGCGCTTTTTTTACTTTATTCTCAGAGTCTAAGCGAGAGGATTTTCAAACAATGATTTCTTTTTCTTACATTTTTTGTGCTTTTAAAAAGGATTAGGTGTTGCCACCCTTTTTTAGTTATTGGAAGAAAAAAAATTATTTTGAGTACGGGAATTTTATTTCATTTGGTAATCGAAATTTCAAAGAGAACGAAAGACTATAAAAGATGATAATCGTTCAACATTTGAAAACAAACAAGTGTATTACATATGCGTATAATTCAAACAATAATAAACATTATATCCGGAAATGCTGCACAGTAAATGTTTCAGAATTCATAAAACTTTTGAAGCGAGATATCAAATTTTTAAAAAAATGAATATAGTTTAGTTTCAATTATTAATAATTAATTTAATTTAATTATTATGATGCAATTTAGATAAAAAAAATAAGATTTGGTGGAGCACACCCCTTATGTTCTTGTTTCGTAAACAAAGATTTTTTTTTTTTTTTTTTTTTTTTTTGTAAATAACTTAGCGTAAGTTGAAAAGCAGGCGGTGCTTTATCAATAGAATCCCCCATTTTGCTATCCCCTTCCAAAATCAAACTTGCAAATAGCTTTGTTTACTTACACCCCAGTAGCCAAAGAAGTTTTAAAATGAATTGACGAGAGGTTTGCATACAGGTTGGAGTTGTTAGCTTGTCATACCTTCGCGTTTTCCCAGGGGTTTTACAAGGAGCAAAGGTAGGAAAACCTTTTCGAAAGTGGCGGAAGATGTTACTACTGTGGGGAGATTATTTTGTTTGCACTGATGGGCTATGCAAGAATGCCGTTATATTTGCGAGGAAAGTTATGGGTGAAAAAGAACAAAATGGCTAACACGTTTTTGCAGTATGTCTTTTTTTTTCCGTTCAGCCATCTGAATCACACTATTTAAATGTTCATTCTTTTTTTGTACGATAAACTTACGAAATAACAATACAATCTTTCATGTTATAATTATGATTAAAACCAAATAAAATCCTTCCAATTCTATTCGTCAAATTCTACACTTTAACTTTAGTATTTATATTACAACAAACGGCTCTTCTTATGGGATGATTATTTTTAGTTAGACACTAATTTCTTTATAAAAGCGATTGCCCTGAGCATTTTTTGTTAAACTCATACGATTTTAACAAAACATTTTTTATTCGTAGATAGTTTTTGAGAAAGAAAAGTAATTTTTATGTAACATTTCTTATCGTTTTACGTAATTTATTATTATGAAATTTAAATAAAAATAAAGATTTAATTTTTAGTTTTCACTCATAAAACTTATTTTTCTCAAAAGATTATTCACTTGTACTTTTTGGAAAATAAAAAAAATTATAAAAAAAAAAAAAATTACAATTCATAATTTTGTACGGTTTTATATTGTTCAGTCAATAAAATAATTCATTTTGATATATAGTATAGCGATTTAAAATTTTTGCTATATGAGAGTAAAGTAATATTAAATATTGTTTTTTTCTGTACAGGAGTCAATTTCAAAAAAAAAAAAAAAAATTAGTTTTTAATAAGAAGTCCTCCTTTTTTTTATAAATGCAAAATTTCTATGGTATTGAAAAAGATATTCTATTTCAGATAAATCCTTCTACATAGGATCCCTTATATGGAGTCTTTCAAGGGGTCGGCAACAATAGTATAAGTATTAATGTTTTTATAACAAACATGTGTTTTGCTCATACTATACGGAGAAATTTTTTTTTGTAAAATTACTGTACTTTGTTGTATTGACATTTCTGGTTTAAAAACCTATAATTCTGGTTATAAAATTGAAAATATCTGGTATTTAAACTATTCATTTGGTAATTTTTCCGTTCATATGGTAACGGTTTACCAGAAGTTCTGGTTTTAAAATTATAGCTCGTATTAACCACATATTTAGTAAAAAATACAAAAAATGAAAGGTAAAGTTAACCGAATAAATGGTTTTTATGTCATGCTTTAAGGTATCATGATAAAATTACTTAATTTTACCAAACTAAATTTTATCCTATATTATAAAACCAGAATGATGGCCAAAGCGCTTCATTAAAAATTACCGAACTTTTAGCGGTTCTCATAGAGCCAGAAACACAATAAAATTTACCATATTCTGGTAGTTTTCACTATACTTTTTCACTCAATGTAATTAGTTAAATAATTTGATTTTTTTTTACTTTAATTAATTTTATTAAGCAAAAATTACATTCGATAAATATTTAATAAAAAATCAATACATCAAAGCAGTGCTAATAAAATAATAGATGCTAAAGTTTTGGAGCTGATAGCGACTTTTTGCTGCAATATTTCGAATTGCTTTCGGTTGTTGCTGAGTTCTGCTGAATTTAAAACTAAGACAAAGTGCTTTTTTATATCAAGTACTTCACTTTCTTCTTCATTTAAATTAATGATTTCTCCAACATAATTTTTCTACGTGTTTCAGTTTCTTTTTTCAGTAAAACAATAACAGTTTTTACGGATATAGCTTGTGTGATACATGTTTCTGGATCGGTTGGTTTTCGCATGCTTAGTATTTCTGTGGTCATTTGAATTTGGATGGTCGCCATCTTTAGAATTGGTAGAAAGAAATTAAATTTGGAAAAAATCCCTTCCTTTCATATAAGTCTACAGTTTGTGTATTATTCTTGCCATCACTAAGAAACAGTATAATATTATTTTAATCTACTTGTATTATATTTACAGTAACAGTTAGAAATAACACAGTAACATTACAGTTACAGTACAGTAACAGCTAGAAATAATTCTAAGTAAATGAATTCAGTTACAGTAACAGTTAGAAATAATTCTAAGTAAATGAATCCTCCCAATAGCACAATAAAATATGTTTACTCGCATCCTATCTGCAACTGTTTCATTGTACCCTGTAGAAACTACAGAGTAAGATAAATATATTTAAAAGTCTTATATTTTTTTTTTTAACTGTGGTTATCCCCAGATATGATAATACAAAAAAAATATTACTTATCAGAACAAAGAAAATGAGCAAAGTTACTTATATGATAATACAGATATGATGATAATGAGATGAATACCAGATATGATAATACAAAAAAAAAATATTACTTATCAGAACAAAGAAAATGAGCAAAATTACTTTTCATCTTATCTTAGACTTAGAGCATTCATCTTATTTTAGACTTTGACGTTATTTAAAATAAATGAAAAAATTTACTAATAAAAAAAAATTTAAATTATGATAGGAAGAAAAATAATTTCTTTGTAATAATTATGGAAAATTATGGTATTAAAATAAAATTAAAATACCTCATAAATTAAAATTGGCCAAAACTCTATACATACTTTTATCAATATATTACATATTGGTTTAAATATTTAACTTTTCTAACTCTAGAAACAAATTAATTTTAAAATACCAATAATAAAAAAAAACTGCTCAGGAAATATTTGTGAAATAATCCCTCGTAAAGCGACAATCGGAAATGTTCCTCGCTTAATGTGTTATTTTAGGAAACTCGATTTTTGTCAACTTTTAAATATTTGTTCATCAGTATTTCTCTTTCATAATCAAAACGAATGTTTAAGAGAATTTTGTTTTCACAATTATACTGAACAAGCAAGTAAATTTTAATTATAGAAATGTCCTTATAAAGTATGTAGCAAAGGGAATGAAATCTCATCATAAACTTTGTAATCAATATATATATATTATATATATATATATATATATATTATTAATAAATAGATTATTAATAAATATATTATTTATATGAAATCATAAAAATAGCTTTAAATTAAACATATTTTTAAAATTGCAGAAAACAAGCACTTATAAAAATATTCGAGGCTGTTAATAAAAATGCATTTCAAACAAGATTAAGAATGAATATAAAACATCTGACGCTTAAAGAAAAGGTTTAATTTCATTTAATAATAAATCTTTTTAAATACTTTTTAATAAGATTTTCGAGATTTTGTAGAACTACAACAATCATGTTTCAAAAATAGCTGGTAATTTTTTTTTTACCATTTACTGAAAGCATGCTGCATTTTGTTTGCTTAAATTCACCGATAGTTTCATTCTCTTCTAAGTGTAAAGAATTATTAGGGCTTTCGAACTATATTTATAAGTTGCGTTTATGCACGAAGAAACAAATTCTGGTAAAATGACTGTAATGTATGATAAAAAAATTTAAAAAAAAACATATTTTTGGTAATTAAAACCAAAATGTACTCTATTTTAACCATTCCTTTTGTAATTTTTCCGCTCACAGGGTAAGGATTTAACGGAAATTCTAGTTTTCCAAATTATAGTTCTTATTACCACACATTTAGTAAAAATACAAAACTGAAAAATTAATTTAACAGAATAAATGATTTTTATACCATGTTCTAAGGTATCATGCAAAAAATATAAAATTTTACCACTTTTTACTAAGTTTTAACTCGTATTACAAAGCAATATTTTAATGTTTATTTTATCAAAACCATTACCAAAGCGTTTCAGTTAAAATCACAATGCTTTTTGGTGTTCCCACAGAGCGAGAAACACGTAAATTTTACCATATTCTGGTAACTTTGATCATACTTTTCTTCAAAATACGGAATACTATTTCACTTAATTAACGCAAATATTTCATTTTTAAATTATCAGATTTTTAAAATTTCAAGTCATTTAAAATTTTTATAAAAATTTTATTTTATTTCTTTTTTAGTATTTTTAAAGCTATATTATTTACGAAGAAAGGGAACACAGCCATGGACTTATTCCAAACTAAAAAAAAGAATGCTTAAATTACACCGCAATAAATTAAATATAGTTTTAATTTAAATTATAATAGTACTTTCTAATATTGATAACTCAAAATTAAAAAGTACTTTATAAAAACACTTAAACTACACCGTAATAAATAAAATACAGTTTTCATTTCAATTGTAATAGCCTTGGTCTTAAAACGAAATAGTACTTTATAAATACTTTATAACTTAAACTTTATAACTTTTAATAGTACTTTATAACTTAAAACGAAATAGTACTTTATAAAATAACATTTACATCACACACAGCAATGAGTGAAATATAATTCTCATTTAAATTATAATTCTTTTTTTTTTATTCTAGTCTTTTTTTTTATTTTCTTAAATTTTATAAAATTTCCGTATTCGTTGCCAATAGCTGTTAATTGTTCAGCAAATTTTCAGATAAAATTTGTTTATCTTTTGAAATTTGAAAATGAAAATAATTAAAATTATTTCCCCTTATTCATCGTGGGTGGGCTTTTATTAGGTTGTCCCCTCAAACATAAGACACCGACTCAAGATGAGAAGTTGTAACTTAAAAGGTTACGACTTCTGAGACCTCCCTTGTTTCGTAAACACTGATCTTCTTAAAAACAGTGAACGAGTGTTTTCAATAATCCCTCCGAACACTCCCTCTTCGCCTTTTTTTTTTTTTTTTTATTCCAAACAGTCACTCTTTTTAATATTTCGTGTCACGTATATAATAAAAAAAGATGCATTAAACATTGAAATCGCAGGATATATTGCCTCAGTCTCCTTCAATATTTTTTAAATGTTTAGAAAGTTATTTGTTTAGTTTAGTTACTTGTGGAATGAGAACCTTCAATATATTCATACTTATTTAATTTTAAAGGTGAAAACTTCAGTTTTATTTAAATAAAAAGATTAAGTGATTTTTATTATGCATGTTTCTTTTGCATTACCATTTCGAAACAGAAAACTACGTACAACTGCTTTGAAAATTTGTAGTAGTTTAGAACAATTGCATTGTTTTTATTGACTTGTATTTTCTTATAGCTGCTTTCATTTTCTATCTTAGTGATTTAAATTGATCTATATTGAAGAGAATGAATTCAAAAGAAAATTATACGTATAAGATAAAAAATGTACAAAAACTCGGTTTTTTATTGCTTTTAGTAAATATTTCAACACAAAGTAGTTTAGAAAAAACTAATTAATAATTTAAAAAATTTTTAAATGGATTTTTTATTACACAATTCATGTTTTTAAACATAATCTTAATTTCTCATGACAATTGTTAGATACATGCACGGAGAAAAAAAAATGCTTGGAAAATTACCGTATCGTGAGGATATGACATTTCTGCTAAATAAGAAAAGCAAAACATTATTCTAATTTATAAAATTAAAATATACGGGATTTAAACCATTTAATTGGTGAAAGTTTTCTTTTCACTCGGTAAAGGTTTCGGGAAAATTCCGGTTATGAAAATTAGAATTCTTATTATCACACAATTAGTGAAAATACAAAACTGAAAAGTAAATTTAACCAAATAAATAGTTTTTATGCCATGCTCTAAGGTATCATGATAAAATTACCGAATTTTACCTCACTTACCAAATTTTATCAGATATTATAAAATCATATTTGATTGTTAATTTTTATAAAAATCATTACCAATGTGCTTTGATAAAAATTTCCGAACTCTTTTGGTGTTCCCATAAAGCTAGAAAAACGATAAATTTTACCACATTCTGGTAGTTCTAACCATATTTTTTTTTCCTGTGTGCTATTAATAATTTTTAAATAAACTCTTTCTTCATTTTTTTATTGAAATGATATTAGTAATGGTATAACATAAGGTGCAGAAAATTAATGCTAATTCTATGAAATTCACATTCCATACATTAAGAATACTTGGTATATTAATAAACTGAATTATAGACATATGTCAATACAAATTACTAAATTTATTATATAGTTAGAAAATCCTTGGTTTTTAAATGCTATTAAAAAGTGATAAGGGAGAAAAGCGAATCGAATTAAAATTCATCATGAATTGTAAACAAATCTTTTTCGAAGCAAACAGGGATGATAGAAAATGGCAAAGAACAAGAGTGCCCCTTACTATTAAGTATTTATTCAAACTTCACTCAAACTTGAGGTGCTTGTTTAATAATAAATAGAATGATCGAATGCTTGTTAAAAGGCTATCATAATTTTTGGACATCGTGTTGACTTCGGAAAGTCAAATGTAATATGTAACTATTGTGTCTAATTTTGTGCTTAATGATTATTAACATATGTGATTAAAAAAACCGTTTGGTGGTTATAATATAATAATATTAAATACGTTCAAGAGTAAGTACTAATATTAAGATTTAATTTTAAACGTGTCTTTTGGCAATTAAGAACATGACAATGTTAAGTCTTTATAGAATTTAGGCAATGTTTAATCGATTTTTCAGTTTATTCCTCTTTAATAAATTTAGCACAAAAAGTTAAAAGTTTAAAAATGCTCATTGAAAGGAAAAAAGTAAGACAAAATGCTTCGACTAGTACATTGGCACTTTTTATTAATATAATAGTAATGAGCCGCGATGGCTCTGGGGTTAGAGCGTTCGCCTTCCAATGAGGTGAGCCGGGCTCGAATCCCAGCGATGGCTGGTCGAATACGAATCCGCATCCGTCTTGCACCGACCACAGAGCTGACATGAAATATCCTGAGTGGTAGACGGATCATGGGTTAGAGTCTCTTGCCGTCTGGCTAACCATGAAAGGTTCTCGTGGTATTCCTCTCCATGTAACGCAAATGCTGGTTAGTTCAGCGTCCCGTTATAAAGTCCTCCACGAGGGCAAATTTCTCTCAATACTTGATCCAGCAGTTCCATTGCCTTCTGGATTGGGTTCAAAATTACAAGGCTACGGAGTTCAACATTAATAGTCGTAAACCCGAAAAATTGATTCGGCTGTTCAACGACGGTTATAAAATATAATAGTAATAATATAAAAATGTGAAAAATATTTTAAATATTTTTAGTTAAAACATTTTTGTATTTTTAAAAAGCATTCTAAAAAAAAAAAATTTTTTTTATCACTCCTTCCTCGGGAACTACTCTTAAATGAAGAAGAAACAAAACTTTATGAAACATCAATCTTTAATTAAACAACTTTTCGTGACAATGACTGTTTTAAAAAAAATTCGTACAACTAGTTCGTCTTAAAATTGACTCAATACACTTAAACGGAATTTCTCTTAATTAGGCTGTTTAATCTATAATGGCTTAAAGTGTTTTTAGACCAATATTTTGAAACAAGCTAAGTGATTTAATTTTTTTTTTTTTTTTGTAGATGGAAGTTAATTTAGCTAGTTATATATTACGTAAACGAACGACTACAGAATTGAAAATTATCTTTCATAAGAGGAACTCAACTGAAACGGTGGGAAAGTTTGGTTAACTTCTGTTTTTCTTTGTTCGATTTTAACTTAGCGAATACAATGATTTATTTAAGTTAATTATTTATAAAAAATAACTAATATATGAATTTAAACGGAGAGAAGAAAATAAATTAAAGAATATATTTTTACTTTATAAAATTAATTTTAATTATTACTAAAATACATATTTTAATTTTATATAAAAATAATCGTAATATGTATGCACTGACAAAAAAAGTATGGAGAAAACTGCCGGAATATGGTAAAATTTATCGTTTTTCTAGCTCTATAGGGACACCAAAAAGCTCAGTATTTTTTATCGAAGGGTTTTAGTAAATAAATTTAGTAATAACTAAAATATGAATTTAAACGGTGAGAAGAAAATATATTAACAAATATATTTTTACTTTATAAAATTAGTTTTAATTATAACTAAAATACATATTTTAGTTTTATCTAAAAATAACTAAAATACGTTTGCACTGATAAAAAAAAGTATAGTGAAAACTACCGGAATATGGTAAAATTTATCGTTTTTCTGGCTCTATAAGAACACCAAAAAGCTCGGTATTTTTTACCGAAGGGGTTTAGTAATGATTTTTGTAAAATTAACAATAAAAAAAAATGGTTTTAGAATATATGATAAAATGTGGTAAATGTGGTAAAAATAGGTAATTTTACCATGATACCTTAGATCATGTCAAAAACAAAACCATTAATTTGGTTAAATTTATTTTTCAGTTTTATATTTTTTACTACAAGAGCAATAATTTTGAAAACCAAAATTTCCAGTAAACCGTTATCATATGAAAGAATAAATTACCAAATAATTGGATTAAATACCATATATATGTTTTTATTAATCGGAATTATAGTTTTCAATTAATGACACCTGTCATTTCTACACTATTTCTTATAGAGATTAATTAGTTATCGTAAAACTTGGGAATACATTCACACTTTATGTTAACATGTATTTAAATTTTCTAAAACATGAATGTTAAAGATAAAAAAAATTAAACTTGATAGCTACTTAACCCTCAATATAGGGTAACCATAACTATAAAATTCAAGATTTGACTTATATTATTTAGAGATGGAGTAATAAGAGGCTAAAATAAATGCACTATCTATGAAAAATCGAAAAATTTATAAGTGAAATAAAAGTATGAAAAGTTCATTCTTCTTATACTTCTTTAAGGTTTTAGATATGTCATTTACACTGAACATTTTAAAGAAGTTTAATTTAATCATGAAGTTCTGTAAATAAGTTTAAATGAAAAAGTATAGCGTCATCTAATAACTGTTTCACAGAATTCAGCAGCAACAACGTCTGTAATATTCACGGTCACAGTTTTGTTTCCCTTTTTTTTGTAAAAAAAAAGTTTGTTATGTTACCTTACACAAACAATAATGATTTTAAATATAGAGGGGGGAAATAGAAATATAATCGGTAAACTAAATTTAAAAAGAGTTTTTTTTTTTTTTTTTTTTTTTTTTTTGCAAAATGTTTGTCTGAGTTCAACTTAGAAATACGAGTTTGTTGATTAAAATCATGAAGTGTATATTATGATGAAATTATTTTAAATCGAAGTAAAGGTTTATAAAATTTATTGGCCGGAAAATCACGTGGTAGGATCCAGTTTACCCTCATTCATTTCCATATTGGTTTGGTAGTCTTAAAGATATTGTTTTTCTTTAGAAATTTTTGCATCCCTAATTTAAACTTATTTTCCAGTACTGCTATTATTAGCGAGAATATTAAATTATGGTTGTGAACTCATCAAATTTGTTTGAACAATATAATGTTATAATATAAATGTTATTTTAAAAAATGATTACTTCGAAAAATCACTTCCGTTCACCTAGAGATCCAAATGTTTATAATACTAATAAATAGTAATATTTGGACGTGGGAAGTAGAGGCACAAGAGTAAGCAAACAGAATTCCTTTTAGTACATATATGTTAAGTGAATTATTTTAACTTATGTAAAAAAACTGTTTTCTGCCAAGAAAAGACAATTATTGCGAAGCAATCATCGGGGTTGGTGAGCGGCAGCGAACAGGGGGCTTAGCCCCCTAGTTATAACATGAGATCCAAAACTTCATTAAGGCATGCAAATGATAGCACGTAAGTCAACAATGGAATACAAAACAGTGTTGCCAAAATTAGAGTAGAAAATGAAAAATTTGAAACTTACTGTTATAAAAAAAATATTGCTCTAAAGCATTTTAGAGAATAAAATCTTATAGAAAAATTGAATGTAAAATTTGACTATGCATAGATTAGAATTGCTTAAGAAAGTCGGAAAATCTTAAATTCTCTCACTATATTTTGGCAAAGTACCACGAATTTTTGGTTTCTTAGCTGAATATCTACACTGAATATCTACAATCCTTTCGTGGCAATACTGAATAGTCACACAGGTTTTGTTTGATTAGTAAAACCTTTTATTTTCATGTATGAAAAACCACACAGTAAAAAGTTCCGGATCAAATTACGGTGAAAAGTAATGATATCGTGAGTGCAACATCAGTAAAATTCATTTTTTCCCGTAAAATTTTATGCCGTGATTTTTACAACATTATTTATTTAATCACATCGATTCGGTAAATTTTACAGAAAAAGTGACGGCATATCAGATTTTTTTGCACTGTAAAATTTTGTGATAAAGACGGATTTTATAGTAAAAAGTATTGCCACCCTTAGTACTGATGCTTTTTCCGTAATTTTTTGCAGTGTTCGTGGAATAAGGAATGTTTATATAAATATCTTGGAAAGACTTTATCACTAGAACTACAATCCTTTTGACTATTGTTAGAATCGAATTTCATCTTAATCTAAATTTTGAAACCTTTTATTAATAAGGAAATTATGATAAATAAATAAATAACTCCCTGGCATTACAGTCTATATTGGACTATGGCTTCACTAAAAAATTTTCTCCAAAGTCGCCTGTCTCTAGCTCTTTGTTTCCAGTTTCGGACCTTTAGAATCTTAAGGTCTTTCTCCACCTCGTCTAACCATCTCTTGGTCGGCCTTCCTCATTTCCGTTCGCCCTGGCACTGACCCTTGAATATCTTCTTAGGTGCCTCTGTTTTCCTCCATTCCCTCAAGGTGTCCTAGACATTGAAATCTCTTTGCTTTTACATAATGGATTATATCTTTTTCTTTAAATAGTCTTGAAATTTCGAAACTGTATTGCCTTCTCCACAGATCACCCTCTTTGACTGGTCCAAAAATAGTTCTAAGAATTTTTCTTTCCCCGGTAATCAGCATTTTTTCTTGTTTCTGGGTTGGAGTCTCTGATCCATAGAAAACGGTTGGTCTGATTATAGTTGCTGAAGCTTTGTTTTCCTTGTTATTACTTTTGATGTTAGCAATCTCTTGAGTGCAAAAAAAACTGCGATTTCCAGCATTTAGTCTTTGCTTAATCTGTGGCATAATATCATTGTTTTCAGTGACAACTGAACCCAAGTACTTAAATTCCCTAACTCTTTCAAATTTTGTCATTTCATTACTTTGTAGTTCTGTGTCCATAATTCGTTCCCTTGCAATCTATAATCATGTATTTGGTCTTATCAATATTTATTTATAAACTTTATTATTAAACTTATTTTAACTTAACTAAACTTAACTTTATTAAACTTATCTCTGAACTTTATTATGATAAATAAGAAGTTATAAAAGTTTCATTACTTTTAATTTGCTACATGCACACATATAGACATTAAATATAAAAAATCAAACACAGTTTTTTAAATGTTAAATGATTTTTAGTTTAAATATTCACTTTTGAACAAAGACTTATCCATATATCGAGTATTTACTAACACTAATTTCTTAACGATACTTTCAAAATCTTCTCTACAGTTATTTTATGGTATCTTAAACACTTTGTAAATTTCAGTCTAAACTTTCCAAAGATAGAAATATGAGCCTTCTGTATCCATACACTTATTTCTGACTTATTGGTACTTTCCGACAAATTCAGATCAATTTTAATTTCATGCTTTTTGGTTTCAGTTGAATTGAAGAAACTTTAACCTTAACTTTTTTATAAAAAGAATATTATACACTGAGGAAAAAAGTATGCTCAAAACTACCAGAATATGATAAAAAAAATTACAGCATTCGTGACTCTATGGGAACATAAAAAATCTTCGTAATTTTTATTGAAGTGCTTTATGAATGATTTTTAAACTTTTTGGTAAACTTAACAATAAAATATAATTTCGTAATCTATGATAAAATTTAGTAAATGTAGTAATTTTATCATGTTACCTTATCATGGTATAATTCGGTCAAATTTACTTTTCAGCTTTGTATTTTTTACTAAGTGTATGATAATTTTGACCACTAGAATTTCTGTTAAACCGTTACCATATGAGCGGAAAAAATTACCGAATAAATGGTTCAAATACCGCATATTCTGATTTTATTAATCATGCTTGTTTTTGTTTTTTTTGTTAATTTTTCTATTTTACCAGAAGTATTATTACCATACAAGTTGGTAATTTTACCAAAATTATTTTCTCCGTGTAGGAATTTTCCTTAATACTTTATAATTTAAAATTTAACTAAAACTACATTTGAATGAGAAACTTGTTTCATAATATTTCTTCGATAATAATGGCATGTAAGTAAATATAGCTTTTAGTAAGAAAAGAAAGAATATTCTCATTCAAAACAAAATATTTTTACAACCATTGTAGAATTTTAAAATGTTTGTTCTTATTTCTGGCAAAACTTCTTTCGACAGTCGCATTTTAAAATAGATTTATTTCTATTTTCCTTTTTGATGAAATTGATATGAAGTGCTTAAAAAAGTAGTCTTTTACAGAAAAAGGTACCAGTATTTCAATTCGGAAGATTGAAAAATCTCTCTCTGTAGCATTTCCTCATCTCCCATGAGAAGCATGAAGAGTAAAAATTCAGAACTCGCCAATATATCGGGTGCATTATATAGATTGCGCTTAACACAGATTAGAACACAAAGGTTGCAACTACTAAATGTAGGTTCAAGGTCTTCTAAAACGCATGTAACACGAGTGGTGTTCTTTGTTATGTTGTCGTTGTACTTTTTCTAAGCATTAGCCGCTTAAAGTACCTGTGAAGTGCGAGTTTTCACCTCCTGAGTGGCCACTTTATAAAAGGTGTTTGGTAGGGATCAACAGGTTGCTCCCATTTCGGGCGCATATTGAAGGAAATACCACGTTTGTTTTTACACACGTTGCGAAATATCGCTTTTTAGAAATCATTGCTTCGGCTGAATTAAAAATTGGGCGTGCCCGTCGGCGAAAATTTTTAGAGTAAGGCAAACCAGTATTTTATTATTGTTATTACTGAAATCAAACATTTAATGGAGTCTGAAATGCCTCACTGAAACGATTTTTATTCAAAAGAGGTCTTAAAATGATAAAGATACAATTAAAATCCAATTATAGCCAATATTATAATCACTATCGGCATTTATAAAATTCCTTTTCTGTTTTTGGTGATATTATTAAAATCACTTTAATTTAAACCACTATAGATATCAATAACAATCAATCAATATTATTAATATAGTATCAAATTGATTAATTGATAATAATTAATTATTCATTAGCATAATCAAAATCGTTATAGTCTTATTGAAAGCACTTCATCATAAAGAGAATATAATGAAATCACTTTAATATCATTAAAATAACTAATAAAGTAATTGTAATAATATAAATAGCTGCATTAAGGTCTTTTCGAAAGAAAAAATATACACTCTAAAAAATTCCGGATCAAGTTCGATTCAGAATTCATACTTTATAAAGTTACTGTTACTGTATAAAGTATCGGCATTCAGGATGCTGGTATTTAATACAGTTATTTTACTTTTTACAGTAAAATCCATTTTTACTTGTATACATATTACGCAACAAAAATCTGATATACCGTATTTTTTATAGTAATAATTAGCGTAATAAAAATCACTGAATCACTCTAATTAAATAAATATTACTGTAAGAATTACTTTTTAATGTTTTACTTTAAACAGATTTTACGCTGATACTGATTTTATACTTTATACCGCAATTTGATCCGAAATTTTTTACCGTGTAGAGAATATGATAATCATAATACAGCTCAAGAAGCATAAAATCTAAAGTGGAGATTCGAAACCAGAGGAGAATTGTAAAGCTATATTGATTAAAGAAGAATTGTCTACAATTACAAGTTTCGAAACCTTATATTTAATTTTGTTTTTAATTTATTTTCTTCAAAATTCACAAGATTTTATTATTATACATCACTGGAGGAAAGGATGTAGAAATTGGGCTGACGAGGAAAAAATTATTTTGAAGAATGATTTTTCTTGAAACATACAATTCATATCTTGTACTTTCTTGCTGGATCAATTAAGCTTGGAGGTTATGAGGACTAACTTATGAGGACAGTGATCATATACACATCATTACGCAATTCTCCCTTCAGAACCCTCAGTATCATATAAGAGATGCGCACATTATGACACGCACATGATTTCAATTTGGTAATCTCGTATTATAATCTCTTTAGTACGCATACTCTCGAAGCGTACAGGCATGGCTTCTTTCACCGGTCCAGAACCGGTTAAATGAAATTCTTAAACACAATCAACAATTTTACCTTTTATTTTTAGATCGAGAAAATGGAATATTGAGTCTCTCTCGAAAAAAAAAATTCTGTTATAAATTTGTCTAGGCATATTACTTGTTATAAATTTATCTAGTTTTAACTGAATAGTAAGAAAACATTCCTTTTAAATTTTAAAATGAAGATTTTTCAAAACGAGACGTGATAGGCCAAGTGTGAAAAAATATACTGGCCATGGATTCCGAATCAAGCCTTGTACTTTTTCAGACTGAAAATATCCAGTCTTGATATAAAAAAAAAAGTAATTATTTCTTGTTTATTTAGATTAATTTTTCTGTTTTGAATTATTGATGATCAAAGTTACAATTTTGTTGTATTTGGATAAACACCATATACGTTACCCTCTCGAAATACTATTGAATCAACATTAATAAATAAATTTGCAATGGCAAAAAAAAAAATTTTTTTTTTCTTCTTGCTACTATAAGATTTAGAAACCTTACCATTTTTGGACACTTTAAAGATGAAACATTTTTAAAAATATATTTAAGATATGGTAAATTGGAACTAATATGAAGCACTCAATATAATGGAGTTAATCTGGTTTACCATGAAAATAATGCCAATTTTTACATTAAAAATTTTAATTTAAGATTACTTTGTTAGAAATATGTGATCTATGTCAATTGCAAAATATCCAAAATATAAAAGAATGCAACAAATACAAACAGTGAAGAGCTACAAAACTATAACTTTTCTACAAAAATAAATAAATCAATAGAACTATTATAATATTATATAGACTTAGAAATTTCTTACCTTGCAACATTTCTACAATCATTTAAGCACATGATTCTGTAAAACTTTAATCAAAAAGAATTGTTGTATAGTTTAAGCAGTTAAAAATCAAAGTCACAAGGTATAGTGAAATAGTGTATTAGGCTCATATGAAAGACGTTTTTTTTTTTTTAATCTTTTTTACTCTTATATATTTTAGGCATTCAGTTTTTTTTCTCCATTAACAGATAGAAGAAGCAGAAAAATAAATTATGGTAATTTGCTTTATTTTGTCGCATAAAACAGGAAGAAAAAAAATTTAATCTAAGTTTTAATACAATTTTTAATACCCGATTAACCATCTTAAAATCTACTGGAAAAAAAGTCTAAAAAGTTTCTCTGAAAGGAAAGGAAACTTTATCTTCCCTTACCCTGAAATTTTATTTAAAAAAAATTTATTTAGACTAAGTGTAGCGTAATCGAAACTCTCAATTAATATTTTTGTCAAAAAGGAATTCCAAAAGTATTGCCATACTATTAGAAATTTCTCGGAGGAAATGGTGAAATAACAATTTATTTCATTGTTATTTTACCATATTCAAAGAAAACAGTCAAATAAACATAAATAAGATGGTATTACACTGATAACTGTGAGAAAAACCGTTTATTAACTGCTTTCACCTAATATGGTTAAATAATCAGATTATCACACCAATTAAACACATCTAATGAAGCCACTTAGTTTCTTGCAGCTGGGTACATATTATGGTCGAGAGAGCTAATCTGCCAATCTCTGGACCGACCGAACGGGGTTCGAGTCTCAGCGAGTCTTTCATCCATTCCTTTCAGCGCATGAAGAGTTTCCGAGAGCATAAGGAGTATCTTGCACTCCTCAATTTGTGACCCTAACGAAAAGCATAGCTCCAATGTCCTGATAATTTTTTTTACGGTTTTAAAATCGTGCTAGTTGTAAATTATTCAAAACCATGCAGTTTTGTATTCATGTTTTTTTTTTTTTTTTTTTTTTTTTAACCATACTAGTTATAAACGGTTTCAAAACAGTAAGATAAAAAAAATGTTCTTTGACTTAAAGTTTACGGTTAATTGGATGATTAGACTGCTGCCTCTTACAGGAAATTTTAAAATAAAAATTCTAATAGTGAATAAAGTCGTAAAATAATCTTACAGCGTGGAAAATCGAAATCTGCCAAATAGCCAATGAGGAAGATGGAATTAACAAAACCAATCGGGTGATGAAACTTGAAGATGTTTTTTTGTAATCGCCTTTCAACTCCCCACTATTTCCACAAAACAAGCTTTTATGCATTCAGTTTTCATCTTCAGTAGCGATTCGTTAAATTTGTAACCCCTTATATGCAGACTTTTTTCTCCACGGTAAGTCATCTAAAAATATGTATTAAAGATTCTAAAAATATGTATTAATTCTGAAAGTATGTAATATGCGCAGGTGCTACCTGCGCATAACTTTGTCTGATTGCGAAAATAATTTACATATATGATATTTTTTGGAGTTTTTGAAGCATTATTTTCAAAAAACAAGCGCCATATTATAAGAAATTATATAAATAATAAAAAGGTTTCCTTTCAAATATTAAAAAGTATTCTTAAAGATATTTTAATCATAAAAATAATTTTTGTTTTATTTTCGCACTTTGAATTATTATTTTATATGCTTTTATTATGGAGAAATCTTCAGAAGAAGGCATTGGCTCATATTGGGCTGTCTGGCCAACTATGATGATGATGATGATGCTTTTATTATAGTAATTTTTCATAGTGACTTAGGGGGAAAATAATGAGCTAAAACTTTTTATGCTAAAACAATAACAGAATTTTTTTTTTTTCGCAAAATGTTTTTAAATTTTTTGTGTGCTTAAAGTCATGAAAGAAATTTATGGTATTTCACATTAGAACAAGAAGTGTTTCGTTGAGGCTGATATGAAATATAGTTTTAAAACACTTCAAGTTTAGCACTAGGTTATTCAATGAGTTTTATTCATGGTCCAATTAAAATACGAAATATATTTTTTACTTATTTATTTAGTAGTTATTTTATTGTTTAATTTTATTTAGTTATCAATTCTTTCATTTGCGCAGATTAAACAAGTTAGAAATATCAATGGAAGTTTAAATTTTAGTTTCATATTAACCTAGACGTTCATATTAACCACCGTATCATATGAACTTCGTTTCATATTAACCACCAAGTACTGTTAGAACAATATATTGCACATCCATTTAAGAAGATTTTATAATTCATTAATTAAAAAAGTCTTTTGAAATCCAATACTTGAACAAAAGGATTCTTCTTCACTGCGCTGAGCTGGTGACATTTAATAATAATGTAAGGCACATTTTCTTAACTTTTCAGAGCACTAGATAGGCCACCTTATTAACCAGACTTGAATTCAATGAATATTTCCATTTGGCTCTTCTTAGAGACAATGGTTTGTGCTAAACTTAATGATCGGCATCCATAAAAGTTGTCTGTCTTAGGAATAAGGCTAAGAGCCATTAGGTCAGTTGCAGTCCTTGGCAGAAACTTTTGTAGTATGATTATGGCTTTACATTAAGGTTTGCCTTAATGTTTTGAAAATTTGTACACATGGCACAGATAATGTGAATTGTAAAAATATTGCGTTACATATTTATAAATATGTAGTGATTTCCTTTTTATTTGGAATTTTGATGGTTATATTTAAATAAGCATTAAAATACTAACTTTTCATGTTGTATAAGAAATTTCTTATCAATCAGTAAAGCATAATACTTGATACTCTTTTGTAAGTAGTGAAAATTTCAAAATAATTTGTAACTTGAAAATGATTAAGGATTCATATGAATCATCGTAATTCTTTAAATAAATTAAACATAATTGAAACAAAATTTGCTGAAATATTATTTTATTTGAACATGTTTAGTGCACTACCGAAAAACATTTTAATGAGCTTCATAATTGACAAACTGAAGTAAAAATATTTAAGAATTTCTTTGTTTTTGCTACTTTTAATTTTTTATTATTGTTTCCAGTTTTTGAAACTAATATTTTTCGCTCACGATTTTATTTATTAAGAAATAAAATAAGACTTAATTATCCTCTTTGACTAGAAAATTGATTTTTTTTATTTAAGCACATTTATGCTTTTAATTGTTACAATGAATGAGAAAATCATCATAAATTTCTTTCCCTCTCAAATATGTTTCTTAAAAAAAATTGTTTTTTTTTCCAGCTTTCGAAACTTTTATTTTTATCTAGCTATTTTATTATTTTTATAAAACAAAAGAAAAGTTTATATAATCTTTATTTATTATTAATTTAATGAATTTTTTTGCGTAAACCTGTTTGCAATGTTAATGTAAAACCTGAATTGAAAGAGTCCTTATAACAAAATACATGTTACGTTAAAAATTATATCTAAAAAGTAATTTCTTAAAAAAAAAATATTTTTAATCTATTTTGAAATGTATTTGTATAATTGAAAATATAAAGACATCTAGTTTTTTTAAAATTAAATTGTTTAATCACTTACAGTTTACGTGAATGAGTAAAAATGAATAAAAATAATTTTGATTTAAGCACAAATATAAATAAATGTTCATAATATCTCATTCTTTTAAATTAAGCTTCATCTATTTTATGCAATAGTAGATTTACTGCACTTGAAGGGATTTTAATAATAAAATATTCTACATCGTCTTAAGATTTTCATCATTTTAAACACTGTTGAAACTTTTTTTTTTAAAAAATGCTTTTATACGTACATTCTTTTTAGTTTTATTCTTTCCTTTTTTTGTATTGCTATTTAAAACGCATACAAAATTTTTCAAAATCATATATAAACCATTTAAAAAAGATAAAATTTAGAAACTTTTAAAAATGGAATGTTTCTTTTAATTTTAATTTCTAATATTTTTGCGTTGTTTTTAATTTTTGATGAAAATGTCAGACTTTTATTTTATTAAAAATATCTAATTTACAATTTGTCAACAATATTTTTTGTTAGCGGTATTAAAATTCCAACTGTAAAATAGTATATTTCTAATTCTCTCTTTCTTTCTTCAAAAAAAAAAAAAAAAAAAAAAAAAAAATTGTCAGAATTGAAAATTAAATTTTTAGTTCCTTGAAAACAGATTAAGAACGGAGAACCACTTGTAAATTATCTTAAAAATATAAACCCGAGGTCAAGTTTCCCGAAGTTGAATTTTTAGTTTTTGACATAAAATTGATCATATTAAAAGTAACATTCATCAATGAGGTTCAATACTTGAAGTGGTATGACAAAATCAAGTCTAAATTCTTAAAATAAAAATATGATTCTTTTTTCGTTATTTTAAAGAGAGCTAAAAGTGCTATTTTTAAATAATTTAATCCTTATATTTTTAGAATTTTATGACACGGACTATTACAAGTAATAAAACAATATAAAATGAAAATTTAAGTATAAATCATAATTTTCATTTTTAGAAAAGCTTTTTTCTTACAAATATTAAAAAGTTCAAAAATAACAATAATTAAATAGAATCGAACAATTAATAGCCTACCGTTAAAAGAATCCTTATTTCGGCTTGCATGTTGTGTGCGCTGGGAGGAAACAAGAGTGCGCGCTTTTTCGGCCGAAAAGACTATTTTGTGGGACTTAATACGCCCACGGATATCGCGGTCAGGCCGCCGCACCGTCCCACGCTTGCTTTTTCTCTTGCTCAGGTGAGGAGATCCCCGAGTTCCACCCCAAGTTCTTTCATCCCCTCCTTAAGATCCCCCCCTGGCCTGTCATTGTTTAGATCATCATCCCCATCATCTGCGAGTACCTACGAAAGATAATCGAGAGGAAAATTACTCTTTACTTCTTTTTGACCCATAAATTGAGCAATAACTGAAGCGATAATTTAAACGCTTGTAGAGCTAATTTTTTTCGAGCTAAAGGGAGTGAGTGACCAATCACTTGTACAGAATAATTGGAGTGATTGGTCACTTGCACCTTTCTTTACAAGACTACTGGATAAGCTTTTATTCAAAATTTTTAATTTCATGGCTTTGTCATTAATTTAAAAGGCGACGAGAGAGGATTATAACATCATTCGCCACGTGTCTATTGTTGACACGAGGCAAATGATGAAATATTTATGTTATTTACCAGTGAAAAATTTTCTTAAATTTTTGCTGATTTACCAAATTAGTTTACACATTTATTTGTTGTTTCTTGAAACTCAAATAATTATTAAGTAGCAAATTATTAAAAAAAAAATTTATATATTGGAAAAGTTTATACTTAATTTGGTAAAATAATTCTGTTAGTTATCAGGGAAAATTTTTCTTAAACATTTTTCTGATTAACAAAACTGCTTTGCATTTTATTTGCAGTTTCATAATAAAACACTTAATTATTTAGTAGTAAATTTTTTTTTAAAAAGAAAAAAAATAACTTTTTATAGTGGTTTTCTTTCTTACTTTGTTGAAACAATTCTGTTACTTGTCAGGGATAATTTTTTTTTCATTTTAAGCTGTTCTAAATTCAATCAACTGTTTTATATTTTTCACAGTAGTTGCATGACAATACACCAAATTCTTATGTAGTAAATAACAATAATAATAATTTAGAAAAAAAGAAGAAAAAAACATTTTTATCGAGGAAAATTTTATTCCTAATTTAGTGAAATAATTCTGTTACTTATCAGGGAAAACTTTTCTTACGTTTTTGTCTGATTTACAAAATTATTTTACTGCTTATTTGTAACAGCATAATAAACACCCAATTGCTAAGTAGTATAATATTAAAAATAAAAACATTCTTCTAGTGGAAAATTTTATTCTTACTTTGCTGAACTCTATATTCGTTACTTACTAATTGATGTAATTTTTGTTAATTGATAACTGATGATAATTTTTCGTTCGTTTTAAGTTGATCCGTAAAATTGTTTTCTATATTTCACTGTAATTGCATGGCAATACACCAAATTCTTATGTGATAAATAATAATAATTATAATAATAAAAACGTTTTTATAATGTAAAAACTAATTTTCCATTTGCTGAAATAATTTTGTTACTTAGTATCAGTGAAAACATTTCTAACATTTTTGGCCGATTTACAAAACTGCTTTGCACTTTTATTTGTAGTTGCATGATGACATACCTAATTGATAAGTAGTAAAGCATTGAAAAAACTTTTTTATTGTGGAAAAATTTATTCTTATTTTGCTGAACTTATTCTGTTACTCTTCAGTGATAAATTTTCTTTCAATTTTAATTGATCCGTGAAACTGTTTTTTTTTTCATATTAGTTGCATGAAAATACACCAAATTCTTATGTAGTAAATAATAATTATTATTATTATTACAGTAAAAACCTACAGTTAGGTAAAGACTAATTTTCAATTAGCTGAAATGATTTTCTTACTTATCAGTGAAAAAGTTTCTTACGTCTTTGGCTAATTCGAAAAACTATTTTACATTTTCCACTGTTGTTGCATGACAACTAACCTAATTGTTCATTAGTAAATCATTAAATGCAAAAAAAAAAGTCAATTCTTATTTTTCTCTTTAGACTATTAACATTAAAAAAGATATCATTTTATTCATGAATGATTATTACATAATTTATTGATAAGCAATTTTTTAATTTACCAATAAAAACTATAATACTAATAAATCTCAAATGAGCAAGCAAATTACTCTTTGTGAACATATGGTTATGAGGCTATTGTGGACATATCCATATTGAACTTTTTAGATAATGTGGGTAAATTAGAAGTAACATAATTTTTTTTTTATTTTTTATTTTTTTTTTAGTAAATTAGATTGATTTTGTTAAGCAATCTTTACCTTTATTTACCTTTATTTACCTTTTACATTTATTTACCTTTTCCAGAAATTTTAAGCTCGTCTTAAACTAGGAAAAACTATAAATATAATACACATTATAAGTACTCTTTTTCTCTTTATTTTAAAAAATTGTAAGCAATGCGGACCCCGACGCCATTGTTTGAGATATTTAACTTAACCCTAATTTTTTTTTTTACTGTACTAATACCATAAGATAAATGATCATTTTTATTAGTGAATTTTTTCAAAAGTTATTGCAATTTTAATTACTTTTTTCGAGAATTGTTTCTCATTTTTTTTAACCATTCATTTATTGTAATATAATTTTTTTTTAAATCTCTATCGAGATTTTTATTTTATAAGTTCGTGCTTGATATGACGCTAAAAGTAACAAAACGAAAGATGGAGGGGAGAGAGAGAGAGAGATTAGATGTTGCAAGATCTTAATATTTATATTAAAATTTTCAAGAATATAGAATCTTTATTCAAGATATAGAACCAATTTCCAAACTGAACTGGTTAAAACTAATTCTGATTTATTTCTTCTTACTGTATCACTCATTCTGTATTTTAAAGTTTAAATTTTATTTAAGTCCCTTTAATTATTTTTCAATTCCAGGTAATTCTTCATTTCATTTCAATAAACCTAGAAGCAAAATATTCTCTCATGAAGTAATAATAATTTCATATTTCATTAAAAAAAGCATTTTTTTTTATATAAATATCATCTGTTCCAAAAAAAAAAACAATGATTAATGATACGCAATTATGAAGAATGATGATCGGAACTAGCAGACGGTGGGGCCTCCTGGCAGTTTTAAGTATTAATAATGGAGTTTCATTATTTTAACAGTAGTTGTAAAATGTGTCTTTCAGGAATTCTGTTAATGGGTTGTTCAAATAATTATTATGACTTGGCATTTAATAATTGTCGCATTAATTAATTATAAAATTATTTTATAAAATAAAAAGCCAAAATTCACTTAACATTTTTAATATTGAATAAATATTAAATATAGATTTCCAATGGTATAGTCTCTATTCAAAACTTACGCCTTGGTTCTCTCTCTCTCTTTTTCTTTAATTCTTTATTAATTTCAAAGATATTTAAAAAGAAAGAATAATTGCTTGCAGAATTTCTTACCTATCAACAATATTGCTTCCGTTAGCTCAAATAGTTATGTCGAGACTTATGAAATACCGTCAATCAAATTTATGAAAAACCATCACGCGTTTTAATTGGTTTTCCATGCTATGTTAATGTTGAAAATGATATTATTGTCTATATTAATATGTATTTTATTTAAATAAATATTTTTTGTCACTGTTGAAATAACTGAAATTTCGAGATGTCACGATTAGAATCAAGAGGAGGTCTGAATTGATATTTGTATGCCTTCTTTTTGAGTTTTACAAATGCAAACAATACGTTCCATAGAATTCGTAATTCTTTGTACGAAAATTCGTTTCGTACGATAATTTTCGTTGATAATTATTCGTTATTCATCTCAAATATTTATCGCATTAAAGTTTCAAAGTGAAACTTTAAAGTTTGTAATGTTTTATAGTTCTTATAAAATTCCGTGATATACTTTGAACATAAATATTTTCTTCAAAAAATACCTGAACATATTAGAGGCCACATTATTTGAAGTTTAGATTGAAATTATTTTTCGCAATATTCAATTAATTTAAGTTTAAATGTTTATTTTCAACATTTTTTAAATACCCATGCGAAGAAGAGAGTCCCTTTTCTAAGATTAGAATAAAACTGGTTTTGGTAAAATTATATTAATTCATATTTAAATTTTTTTTCTAATAATTAATTTTAGAAAACTTCATAAGCTTTTATATTTTTACTGCGTTGTAATTATAATGATTAAATTGGGTTTGCAGTTATTGCAGTAATTTATGTACAGTAATTTTAATGTTCTTGCTGCCTTTTTATTAAATATTTAGTTTTAAAAATTTCATGTTTGAATTATTTATTAATACTTCTCATTTTCAAGATGAAAACAAAAAAATATGTAGTAAAACTATTTATTACTGCATTATTTAGTAATAATGAGATTATTCCCCTAAAAGGACTTAATAGATATTCTGGTGTTTTGTTTGATTTACCTAAGAATTATGGCGTGAGATCTATATTTATTCAAATAAAGTCTTTCTTTAAATTTATTATACATTAATATAAACCTAGATTTATCATGAACGTTTATCTTCACTTTTATTTCAAAAATTTTTATGTTTGTATAAGATTTTTTTAGCGTAATAAATTAAAACTTAGTATTCAGATTTATTTTAAATTATGTATATAATCCTTTTTGAAATTGTAAAATGAGGCAAATGTATATCAAAGTAACTAATTTTAAAGCATGATTGGGCGCACATTACAAATGTCTTAAACAAAAGGCAGATTACTCAAAGGGAAAATAGATATGATGCGTAAATAGCTTTATGAGGGATTTTATTTCTCTGATCGTTGATAGCGATTTTTGGCTTTTCGAACAGAGCTCAATCAAATTAAAATTTGCTTGAACTCAGAGTTGGCCGTCGATTACAGTAATCGAGTACAACTGCAACTGATTACAGATAATTACTGCTATTTAATCAGTTACTTGTAATCACGATTACATGTAATCACGATTACAAGTAATCATAATGTTTGATTGCATCAGAGTAGAGCAAAAATGTAATCGATTACATTTTTCACTTACAGTAATAAATTACTTGTAATCATGATTACAAACATTCATAATTTTGATTACAACTGTAATCGTGATTACATAACCAATTACTGTAATCAATTACTTGTAATCGTGATTACAAGTAATTAAAATATACGATTTCATGTAGTCTTGATTACATGTAATTATGGTTACATGCAATCTAAATATATTATTACAAGACTATTGCATACTTATATATGATTATATTTTACATAGCATAATGTACCGTATAATGATACGTTTTTTACGTATTTACATACAGCGTATGTACGAATGAATATAACAAAAATGCATCTTTTTATGTATTTATCTAATGCATATGTAGACAAATATATATGTGCAGACAATTTAGTTACACACTCATATGCATACACTTATATTTTTTGTATAAAATATTTGTACGTATGTATATAGCTAATAATTACGTATGCATGTGCAAACAATGTAGACATGCATATTTATACACAATAAATGTATGCATTTCATGCAAATGTTACTTGTGTATGTAAAATGTATATTCATATTTATGTACGAATGTATATACTTGTTTGCACGAACATACATACATTGTTTGTACAATGTATGTCCCATGCATGTATGCGCGTATACAGATACACGTTATATGCATGTTTAATGTATGACCCAAGCGTGCATGTACGATTTTTTTATAAACAATATATAAATATATATGTATATACGCACAAAATATGTATGTATACATGTACATCATATGCAACTCCAATGTATGCTTGTACATATACACGATATGTTCATGTTCAATGTATGTATTCAAACATACATAATGCATTTGTGTATGATTGTACGTACGTTGGACGTATTTATATTTTACATATACACATACATACATTCGACATGCATATATTGTACAGATACACATACATACATTTGACATGCATATACCGTACAGATGTATATACATATAGTGTACAGATGTACATTCATATAAAGTACATATGTAATGTACGTATGATGTAATATGCATATAATGTTCTTATAATGTACATATGTGTGTACATATATTGTACATATGTGCGTACATATATTGTACATATGTGCATACATATATTGGACATAAATCATTCGTACAAATTTTACATGTGTACATACATGTTATCCCAATATATGCAATATGTACAATGTATATGTGTCCAATAAATGTATCCACACATTACAATGCATGTATGTTCTATTTATGCATATTCATATGTACTATGTATGAATGTATGTACATTCAAAGTACATACTTACATACATTATGCACAACACATTTATGTCTAAATATATGTACAAAGCAATAAATAAAATGTAAGATAACTGATAACGCCTCAAGCAAGCTAAATGATAAAAATCAAATGATATTTAAGTTTAGTTTTCAGCTTTAATTGTTCTATATCATTTTAAAATTGTTTAAATATAATATAATTTTCAGGTATTTTCTTAAAATGTTTGACGCTACGAATTTATTTTGTTATAACATAATGCATAGTTCATAGAAATTTTTAGATGAAAAAAAAACGGTTAATTTTGTATGTGGAAATAATATTATGGAATTTAAAATAAGTTTATCGTTTGCTTTCCAAAAAATAAGAGATTTAGTTTTATAAATCTTAGAATAAATTTTAAAACAAACTTGAATAATTTTTTTAACGCATTCACAATGAATGTGTACATTGTAAATACTTATATTTAAATGTACGCATGTATTTATACATTAAATGTAATTTATGTATTTATACATTAAATGTAATTACGTTTACGTATACGTTGTATGTACATACGTACATTGTACATCCAACCATTTTTTGTGCATCCATACACTACATGTGCATATGCATTAACAAAGTATATAGTTATATAAGTACATATGTTGCGTGTACAAACCCTATATCTATGTACATGCAAATGTACATGCATACATGCATGCATTTTATTTTCGCAACAAGTACATATTGTATACCTATAAACAACATTTCCTAAATATTGTACGTAAATACGTACAGTGCATTTACATACGTACATTGTATATACCTGATATTATCGCAAATTATTATGTATGTACTTACGTATATAAATGCATGCATACGTATTGAAATTTTTTCACGTACGTTCATATATGTTGTTTATGTATAAATATACAAAACATTGCATTCGCATACAAACAAACATACATGCGTCGTGTATCATAAATGCATAATTATGTGTGCTAAGCATATACGCATTGTATTATGCATATTTCAATATAATTATGTATATTGGACTTACAAACAACGTTTGCGCATTCATTGTATATGTATACATATGGATCCCAAACTGTACGTACATGCGTGCGTACATTCTATGTACATAAAAATATGTATCTCCATACATACTTACATTATGTATTTGCATATAGTATGCAATTGTAATTACTTGTAATCATGTAATATTATTACAATTACTTGTAATCAAGATTACATGTAATCATGATTACATGTAATCATATATTTTGATTAATTGTAATCATGATTACCCGTAATCATTTTTGTTGTGATTACTTGTAATCGCAATTACTTGTAATCATGATTACAGGTGTAATCAAGATTACAAGTAATTGATTACTGTAATCAATATTGTAATCATGATTACAGCTGTAATCAAAATTTTTGAAAGTTGTAATCACGATTACAAGTAACTGATTTCTGTAATCAACTGATGTAATCACGATTACAGCTGTAATCAAAGTTGGAATCACAATTACAGGTAATTGATTACTGAAATTGTATGCTGTAATCACGATTACAGTTGTTATCAAAATTAAGTTATCTTGTAATCTTGATTACAAGTAATTGATTACTGTAATCAAAAAATTTAATCGATTACATTTTTGTCCAACGCTGCTTGAACTCTATACTTTATAAATTCAAAATCCATTTTTAAAAATAAATTTTTTCCTTTTCCTTTATCACAGTAAAAAGTTAATTCAAAATCAATGTAATAATCCCTAAGTATATTTTTAACAGAAGTTTGTAGAGAAGTCTAATACCCAACAGAATTTATTTAAAAGAACAGTTAAATATTCAAAATTCATTTAAAATAACAATAAAATATGGTTTAACTTCGCAGTTCTTCAACATTTATTATTAAAAAAAAATATTGCATTAAAAACTTATTTAGCTTACTAGATAAATATTGACACAAAAATAGTTGCTCTACTGTACAATGCGAAAAGTAAAATATGGAACACACTGAATAACTTTTACACAAATGATCTAATTTTCAACCAATAGCTTAATAAATCAAAAAATAAACTTTAAATATATCAATTTATGCAGACGATTTTTTAAATTACGAAACCAGACCGAAAATGTATTTTCTTCAAATGAACATTCCTTTTTTTTCAATGGATTATGCCTTTTGGCCTATAAAATATCAGATGATGGGGAGTGATAATCTGCGCTCCCAATAGTTAAGTTGGGAGAACATTGAAATGCTTGTATCCCTTAATATTAATGTTTTTTTTTTTTGTTTGTTTTTTATGGTGTTGTTGAGTTTCATATCTCAGAAAATATCTAACCAATTCAAAAAATGTTGGCACACAAGTATAATGTTCTTTTGTTTAAAGATAATCCAATATAAAAATTAATAGTTTTATGATCGCTTTCAAACTTTTGTAATTAAATTAATATTTACAGGAATGAAATTGAATTGCAAAGTATATGATTTTTGCCAATACCTTTTAAATAATGTAATTTCAAAAACAAAATCCTAAATTTAAACGGAAGTCTTATTGTTCAGTTACTATGCAGTCGATTTCGTTTAGTTTTTTTTTTTTTTTTAAATTAGTTCAGTTAATTTAGTTTTTTAAATTGGTTTAGTTTTTTTTTTTTTTTTTTTTTTTTTTCAAATTACATTGTTCGAAATCATGTAAAAGTTTGTATTACAAAAGTATTTTTAGTCCCAAAGCAAGTTTCAGATACATAAGCTGAAAGTAAAATTAACTATTAGTGTTTTAACTTTCAACCAATCTTTTTATCAAAAAATATTTTATCAAAACCCATTCATATTAAATCAAAAGTTATTTAGGTATTCATATATTTTATAAATACCTAATAAATGCACAGTATAAATATTCACTTAGTAATTTAAATAGTGGATTCCTAAATTCTTGTAATATATTTATTCTTAACTAATTTCTTTAATATTCAAATACTATTTGAATAAAAAGAAATATTCATTCTGTTAAAAAAATTTTTATTTTAATCACTTAAATTATTTTAGTTATTTCGATATTTGAGAACTCGTAAAAAACTTGTTTTGTGTAATGTAACAGAATGCAATTTTTTCTGACAAACCAATCAACAAAGACGTAGGCGCAACTATAGAAATGAAACAAATATGAAATTAGTATTTATTTTTCCTGCAAACAAGGGAGTATAATTGGTGGAGAAAGCAAAGAAATTTTTTTTTTCCTTCTTTTTACATCCTGTGTACATTTTGCTGTTGAGGGGGAGATCCGTGTTTGCTTATGCTGTGCACAGAGGAGGAGATAGTGGAATGTTTTTATCGCCGATAAAGTAAAATTACTTTTTATAAATATGCATATTTTTAATTTTCATGTTTATCAAAAAAAAAATTTTAAAAACAATTCCGTTCAAAATATTATATTGCAATTTCCACAGAAACGTTTCGATTTGCTATTTCAATGTTCGACTTAGTAGTCAAAACATAAAATCAAAAGAGTCTAGATTCCAAAATCCATTCGAGTTAAGTGAGTTCAATACGATTTATAAACCAAATTTAGTTAAAACCAAAACTTAAAAAAATGAAATATGATCCAGAAGAGGATAGAATACTATTTTAAACATGAGTTTTTGCGCCATGTTGCGCGACTAAATTGAACTGATTTAAACATCGTTGCAAATGGACTCTTCTACAAAACCTTTCTTGAAAGTTCTTTGTTGTGAGTTGAACCGGCCCAGATGCTGTTTGTCTATAGGCGAATGAGATGTCTCGAGTAGCGACTTTTTCATAAATTGGTCATCTTTGTTATGCAGAAGCTGTATTTTTGTAGGCAATTTATTTTTTAGACGCAGTCTGTTACTGGATTCTATTGCCATGTGTATGAGTCTTCGGTAAAAAGAGTATACTGTAAAAAATTCCGGATCAAATTACAATAAAAAATATCGACACTCAGATGCCGGTACTTTTCTCCGTAAAATCTATTTTTGCACATTCATGCTAGGTAACAAAAAATCTGATACAACGTAATTTTAACAGCTGTAATTATCGTAAAACCACTGAATCATTGTAAATAAATATTACTGTAAAAAATTTTAAAGGAATAATTATCGTAAAACCACTGAATCATTGTAATTAAATAAGTATTACTGTAAAAATTAAGGTATAATAATTTTTTTACTGAGAAAATGGATTTTATGAATGATGCACGCAAATTGTCGGTACTTTATACTGAAATGTGATCCGGAATTCTTTTACCGTGCATATCTTTTGTAGAAAATACCCAATTTCAGGAATATAGTTTTTGAGATGTAATTTTGCAATATTAATTTTTAAACTTATCTAGGAACATTACAATTTTTTCACATGATAATAAGAAAAGTAAAATTTCGAGTGTAATTTCCAGAGTAAATAAAATTTTAAAATCAAAGTATATTGCACCATTTTGCAAAATATTCTTTTAGAAAATATTTATATAAAAAAATATATAAGTTACACAGTGCAATTTTGAAAAATTAATCTTTATACTGATCCCATTTGTAATACAGTTTCAGATACATTTTAAAGAGAAAAAATAAGATTTTAATGACATTTTGTAAAATAAAATGAAAACTAACAAATAATTATAGGTCAACTATTAATCTGTGGTACAAGTGAAAAACTAGTACTACCAGTTCCTAGTAGTTTACATGAGAAGAAGCATTAAATAGTAAGTCATAAAAGGGGCACTTCTGTTGTTTGGCGTAAATCCCTGGAAGTTAGGTAATCCAGGACTTGACTTTGTGGATCCCATGTTTCTCACTTGGTAATATAAGTTTTTAGCCCACTATTGGTTAATGCAAGGCCTCACCTGAAGCAGCGTCAGTTCTTTTTATTAGTTTATTTATTTAACACGGATATTTTTTCCAGAAATTATTTCGCATAAATTTATATCCTTTTTGTTTAAGGAAGTGATAAATAAGTAATAAGTTTTCAAAAAAGAGTATGTATAAATTTCCAAGATCCTATATTCCAAGAAACGCATTTTTTTTTGTGCCAAATTTAATTACAAATAAAATGATACATTAAAAATGTTTAATTATGTTTTTAAGTATTCTCAAAACGGTAATCTGTATGAAATTTCAATTGCTTATTAACCTCAACGGCTAGAGTTATGAAGTTGGAGAAAGAATTATTTCAAAAAATATATATACGAAGAAAGTGGACTAAATTATCGTTTGTGACTCTTTTATAATATTTAATATGAAATCCTATCCTTTGTACGTAAAAGTATTCTTTGCACATATCCTTTGCACAAAATCCTATCCTTTGCACGTACATAAAAGCGTTTTTTTGTGACTTACCTATAAAATAAAATCTAAAAAATTATTCATATTTGAGCTAGTTATTAAAAAGTGCAAATTTTTAATTGCTTCTTTTTCCTTATAAGTGTTTGCCTGTAACAGTATAACATATTTTAAGGCATCGAATTCATTGTCCACCTTTACAAATTTTAAACTTTTTATGAATTTTCTAGCAATTATATTTTCTCAACTTTGTCAGAAGAACAAAAATTTCTTAAGAGAAGGCACAGCAGTTTGTTTACGTAGTTATAATTTTTTAAAAAGCAAAATTTTGCTATTACAACGAAAAAAAATCCTTTTATTTTTTTTCTTCTGATAAGAGAGAAATCGGGTCGGAAAATGAATCAGAGAATCAGTGAATTCGAAAAATCAACTATTCAATGAAAAATAAAATCAATCAATCAGTGAATTAATAAATATATCAGTGAATGAGTAAATCATCATTGAAATATCTAAATAATAGATCACTGAAAGAACAAATAATTGTTTTGCTTATTAACCGTATAATGTCTTCAGATTTCTGAAATGAATTCTTTAAATGCCTCGTGATACAAGAGAAAAAACAATGATGAATATATTACTGGTTGCTCGAATGTAGCTGGATTCAATTTTGTTTTTGCTGTTTTATACGGCGACTTATTTTAATGCTATTAACCTTTTTTTACTCAGAGTATATAGTCTTGTAATATTAGGGGAACCGGAAAGTAATGTCGTTTGGGTGCGTTTGATATTTGTAATCAAGATTTTATTTTTAATCAATAATGTATTCACCGTTGTTAGTAACAACCTTTTAATACCTAATCGAAAATGAATCGAAATGGATTGAAAAAAATGAATTGGTTTTTAAGACTAACGAATAGTTAATGAGCCGAAACGACATTACCTCCCGGTCCCGCTAATACTTATTGAAAGAATATTACAAACCTTAAGAAAAGTAAAACTATTTTAGTCTAAATTTCACTATTTTTTCCCTCTATCCACTTCTAATCGAATTAATAGCCGAAGTAAGCACTTCATAATGCATTAAATGCGATTACTATTGTCCGACAAAATTTCATCCGAAATTTACTCTTATCTGTAAAATATTCATTCGTAAAGGGTTAAGAGTGTGGAATGTAAAGTTTATGTTGAATGTGAGAATTTATAAATAAAACAAGGTATTGATATAATATATGTTCTCTCAAGTAATGATTTAATCTTATTGAATTTATTTAATCTTTCAATTTTCCTAATTAGATCTTTCTGATCTTTTATTTTATTAGTAACATATTACATTTGTTTCGCTGATCTGTTGCTTCTTTAATTTACGCAGAAAACAATTCTAATAAAATTACAGCACTGAATGACAATGACATGTTTTAAAACCGTAATTTTGATTAACAAAACCAAAATATATGGTTTCTATAGCAATCATTTGTTAATTTTTCCTTTGTATGGTAACGATTCACCTGAAATTCTGGTTTTCAAAATTTTAGTTCTTATTAACAAAAAAAAAATACTAGACTGAATAAAAAATAACGTAAAAAATACTAGACTGAATAATAAACATAACCGAATAAATGGTTTTTACGCAATGCTCCAAAGCAGTGATTCTCAACCTTTTTTTCTCGCGGCACACTGTTAACGATTTCGAAATTTGACGGCACACAAAGAAAAAAATAAATATAAAAGTTGTTTACTTATCTTACACTGAGTAAAATAATTTATGATAATAAATTTGATTGTAAAATAAAATAATATGTACCACAAAAACAACATTACGTTTATTAAGGAATTATAATTACAAGTTAACTGTTACTTTATTTATTTATTTTTTCCATTTATTAATTGTTGGCTTGTTTTTTATAGGTATTAATTGATAGTTTTTTTTATACATTACTTGTTATTTTTTGTGATTCCTAGTTAAATTGATTTTTTTTGTTGCTAATAATTAATTGTTTACTTGTTTGCTTTGTTAGTTAGCATTCATTAATTTATTTTTATAACTATTAATTGCATAGATTATTTTAATTGTTAGCTCTTTTTTTCCTTTTGTTAGTTAATATTTTGTTTGCTTTCTTTTGTTAATTCATAAATTTAATTCATAAATTTAATTCACATTAAATTTCCACTTATTTTAAGGTTGTCAGGGACAGGACTATCACCGAAATATATATATATATATATATATAAATATAAGCGCTAAGTTAGAAATTTTTGATTATTATTATTAATTTTTTTTTATTATTATGATTTTTTTTATATATATATAGTTTGTATAGAGTCAGGAGCACGACGAATTTTACCATATTTTGATAGTTTTTATCATACTTTTTTACTCATTTGGTTTATTCCCTAATTCGTTAATTTTTTTATTAGTCGAGTTTTTGAGTGGCTCTTTTATTGATCCGTTGATTTGCTGATTTAATGAATTGTTTATTTATTTTTTCAGTAATTTGCTTTTTCATTGGCTCACTGGTTCGCTTGTGTTTTTTGTCAGAAATTGTAATTTGTTCTTCACTTGGAAGTCAATAAAAAAAATTATTTTATTTTCGTCCTTTATTGTGAAAAAAAAAATTCTGTCAGAAAAGAAATAACTAGTTAGAATAGTATCAATATAAGGAAACAAAATTCGAATTTCGTTAGTTTGAAATAACTATATCTCTTTCTCTTACAAAATCTGTATTTTAAAAGTCTTGTTTTTTTTTTATTTTGTATGTATAGTAATAATTATTATCAAATGTTACAAGACACAATATTTTAAATCTTACTTAAAATTAAATTACAATAAAATTTAAACTATTACTGTATATACCTTTCCTAAACTATTCGTTTATTTTATTTGCAATTTTTTCTTTAAAATTTACTATATTTAGAATGTTATCAAAATAAAGATCATTTATTGCCACAAAATCATATTTAAGTTTTCGTCAATTTCCGTATATCCTGTTATTTTTATTTGCTTAACTTTTTGGGAAGAGTATTTTCTTTGAGTTACGAATTACTTCAGAAATAAAGGTAGAATTTTTACCTGTGTGTGTGTGTGTGTGGCCGCGAAATTAGCTTCTCTAGTAAATTGATTTATCTTCAGACAAAAATTATAGTTTGATTAAATAGTAACGAATTTTATTATCTGAATTATATAATTATCGAGAAGAAATTTTTCGCAAATTGAGCAAGTTTTGTAAAATAATTGTAGAATATTTATCTTTATAAAATAATCATGTTCAATTATAAATAAATATGTTCAATTCTATGTATGCAAAGAAAAAATAAATTTAATACCTTTGATCCGTCATGAAAATAAATGAATTTTGGAAATCGTTGCCTAGGTGTATGATGTAGTAACAGGTTTTCAAACTAATTTTAAAAAATTTATATAAGTACTCAAACTTTCAAAAACAGAAAAAATACTGAAGTGGGGTATTAATTTGCTCTTTAATTCGCTTTTGACTTTAAACTTTTTCACTTTTTTTTATCTTTGACTTTTATGCCAAAACTTAAGGAAATAATAAGCATAAAGGGGAGATCGTGAACTAGCATTTAATATAAATTAAACATTATCAAAATTTGACAAATCAGGCTGAGGAATAAATTTTTTTTTTGTTGCATTTATACAAATACTTGATCTCGTCTAATTCGGGTGTGGGGATTTCCAATCTGAAATTAATTTTGCACCAAAAGTTATAGATTGTTTTTAAATGACATTTTTAGTCTATTTTTTTGTCGAAATTACAAGTTTAAAAGCGTTAAATATAACAGGGGCCGGGTAAATGTTGCGAAAACTTTTAGGGGAGATAGAAATATGCCCAGAATTAACGCAGCTAGGGCCGTTTCCCAATTATGACTTGTTTAGAAGCGCACAGAGAAACAGTTCGTAATAGGGTTTTGCACCCCTATCAGCGTATGACAGCATTTCCGAGAATGGGTTTCCATGCAATTTTAAACCTGTTGATGTGCCCTAACTCCCTTAGAAGTTTGTCGCAACGGAATGATGAACTTAAGTGAATGAATAAAAAGTATTTTATTAACGATTGCAGATTTCAAATCAGCGACGTGAAAATATCCAAGACCTGAAAAAGATCTGATGCAACAGAGAAGAAAAAAAGCTTCAACACTTGTTTTATTGCAGGAAAAAAGAAAGGAGGTAAAAAGCTATTGCAGAAAACACTTTCAAGCTCCATCTAGAAATCAGATTAATTATTTTTATTTTTAACCCCACTTCATCAAACTTTGGAAACATTTTTGTTTACTCTTCCGCTTATCTATGAAATTACAATTCCTATTATGAATCATTTTCTGACTATATTTTACATAAGGATTCTAAATATTAATATTAAGGTTGGTGATTATGAAACACCCAGCATAATATAGATTGTGCAATAAATTGCAGTATTGTGATTCTTACTTTAGATGCATAAAATATTTCTGGGCTTATCATTCTTGCTTATAAATGTACACGAGTATGCATAAAATGCATTATAATCGAATTAAAGAAATTTCGTTTTATTAAATGAACTTCTAGGTATGAAAGAGTTTTACTTATTTGAATATGAAAAAAAAAAACTTTAATACCTGTTGTATCTGTATTAAAAAAAATTGAAACTGCTTGAAAAGTGAATTAAAGGTAGTTATTGCGTAAGTTAAGCAACTATATTTAAAACAAATGATCTCTCGTTTGTCTCAGTTACTTTATAAACGTAATATATATTCCATAGATTTATTCAGATTCAAAAATAGCTCATGCAAGAGGTTTCGTCTTTTTAAAATTAACATCCTCAAGTTTATCACCATAATATCAAACTGTGAAGGAGGTTGGAAGTCAGTACCTGATACTCCAACCACCACAAGCTATAACTGGCATTTCTAAAGAAAGCTTCCAGATTTTATCAGGTTTTACGAAGTTCGTTGAAATTTGAGGTGTAAAATTTTTCGCACTTATTTAATCTTTGGAATTTTAAATGACAAGATACAAAATTGGTTTCTGAGTAATACAATTTCAGGAAAGTTTTTTTTTTTTTTTTTAATTTTCCCTTCTCAAAAACTATTCGACCGATTTCGTTCAAAATTTGTATTTTGTCTTAAATTATGCATAGATTAAAATGGTCTAAAAAGTTGTATACCTAATAATTTAAACAAATTTTGACCATAAATAAAATAATAAAGGTGATAAATAATTTTTGACAATAATTTTTCCATAAATTTGTCTTTGGATTAAAAAATTATTAGTTGTGAGCAAAAAGTTTTTGATTTGCATAAAAAAGTTCAAGAAATACGATAAAATACTCAAAAATGAAAAAATTAGCATTATAGGACCGTAACTTTCGACCACTATCTATATAAACAAGTAATATATAAAAAAAAATTTTAAAGTCAATTCCTGTTTAAGTCAACAAAGAAAAATTTTATTTTAGTTACTTTTTATTAAATAATTATAATTTTTTCTCCCATATAAAACTAAAATTCATTAATTAAATTTAATTAATGTATTAATAATGTAATTTGAAAAAACTGTATTGAAATCATGTGTATCCACTACAAGCTCAAAAAAATGTATTTGAACTTGAGTGGATGAATGAAAAGTATTTTATTAACGATTGAAAATTTGAACAAGATATGGGGAGAGTGTGAACTAATAGTAGGAATTGAATAAAGCAGAATGTTTGCATGCGTTTTGTCATCTTATACAAATCATCTTATACAAATCCGCAATTCTGCACGAATCCATACTAAATTTGTGTATATATGTTCGTTGACAATGGGCCTAACTATCTACTTTAAAACTACTTCTGATCACGGATTTTAGTTGGTACTAAATTTACTACCAATATTGGTACCAAAATACCTACTATAGGTATTGAGTGAGCCGCGATGGCTCAGGGGATAGAGCGTTCGCCTTCTAATGAGGCGAACCGGGTTCGAATCCCAGTCGATACGAATTCCACATCCGGCTTGCACTGACCACAGTGCTGACGTGAAATATCCTCAGTGGTAGACGGATCATGGGTTAGAGTCTCCTTGCCGTCAGGCTAACCGTGGGAGGTTCTCGTGGTCTTCCTCTCCATGTAACGCAAATGCGGGTTAGCTCCATCAAAAAGTCCTCCACGAAGGCAAGTTTCTCCCAATACTCGATCCAGGAGTTCCCTTGTCTTCTGGATTGGGTTCAAAATTACAAGGCTACGGAGTTGAACATTAGTAGCCGTAAACCCATTAATGGGTCGGCTGTTCAACGACGGTTATAAAATAAAAATAAAAAATAGGTATTGAGAAAACAAGTTTCTTTATGTCCCATCAAAAGAGATAAATACTGGAGAAAATTGCTGATTGTGGTAATTTTTGACTTAAAGAATTGATCTCAAAGCAACAGAATAATGTTAAATGATACTAAATATAGTTAATCTGTATTTTGATGTGATGAACTTCATGTTTTGCTTAATTTAATAACGTAAAGCCACCGAAACGGTCTATCAAAAAATAATAGCGAAGAAAAATTGGAATTGTTTTAGTTTAGTTGATTGTGTCTGTATATATCTGCAGTAGTATACATGATTTCGTAGGATCAAAATTGATCTATTAATTATTTACTTTTTTTTACGACCCGAGCGTATACAATTAGTCCTGAATAAACTATTCCCCACACCCCATCTTGGTATTTAAAAATGCACTTTTAACGAAAAAAAGTATGTTTATTCAGAAAAAGTACGATTTTGTTTCTGTTCCTTAACTTATAGCTAATATTAACTTAATAGTACCTTACTTAATAGTTAATATTAATCAATCAGCATATTTAAGATGATTCCTTTTAATCATTAAAATTGGCATTTTGTTCTTGAAAATTCAATCATTAGAACAAAAGTTATTCAGGGGATATCTTTTTTTCGCGCACTATTCATCGATGTACATACATAATTCATATTCAGACAAATTAAATAATACGCATGGTATATTGTAAAGACAGCTATCAATTAATAAATTTAAAATTCTTGCCAAAAAAGTATGCGGATTAATATTTTACGAGAGGTTAAAAAAAAATCAAATTCTAACAATACTGAAAAATGGGAAATCTGAAACATCAAAACATATTTGATTGCCGGAGAAAAAGAGTTTAAAGGCGATTTATAAAATCACTTGTGAATTTCATCAGTCATTTAAATTCGTTTTAAGGTTTCTCATTTCGCATAGCAATTTATCCCTCTGTCTTCTTCATAGTAATTATTATGCCAAAGAGAAAATCTCTTTGAATTCATTTCTGTCAAAGACACTAAAAACATATATATTTAGAGCGGTTAATTCGTCATACCCTATATACGTGGTTTCGCTTTTAATTAATGCCATATCGTTGAGGTGTACATTTTCATCTATTCTGAAATAGCAAAGGGAAAAGTATTTTCAATTTCAAAATAATTAAAACGAGCAAAAAGACAATTTGCTACCATGTAAAAAAATTCTTTATTTAAGCTTCTCAAAGCAATCTCCATTAAATAATCTGAAGACATTGTTTGGTGTTCAAACAACAATGTACCATGAGCTTTGACATAAAGTAAAAATAAATGATTGATGATAGATACACGATTAAAAAGAAAAAAGAAACTGCTTATGTACCGTATTACTAAAATGATATTTTTTTTTCTCCAACGTTATCACAAAATAAAAATAACTTAAATGTGATAACATTTATTCAAAGCTCAATTCAGATTAAACTTCCAGTTAAAATTATACAATGGTGACTGATTTTCTTTGTAAATATGTTATGCAACAATAAGATCTTAATTTGATTTATATTCATATAAAAAAGATATTCGATAATTATTATTCACCAACTGGAGTATTTTAATGCTATTTCAACTTGAGAATCCATATTATCATTACATGCCATTGCAAAATTATCATTTTTCTTTCTCAAAAGTATACAATTACGTTTAGCTAAGTTTTTTTTAAAACATTTATAGAAAAATACACTTATAAAAATTAATACCATTGAGAAATATTTATGAAACAAATGCTTAAAAACTCTCAACTCAATTTATTTTAACAATATACAATTAAAGAAAATACATAAGGCACCGTTTTAAAGATTGGCAAGAATTAAAAATATTTCATAAAGACTTTCATGTCTGGAAAATATTTTCAGAAAAGTATAAAATTATGTTTGACTTAAGTTTTTTTAAACATATTCAATTTGAAACAATGAATGAAATATGCTTTTAAAAATTTATCTAAATAGAAAATAATTATCTCAATACGTTTTAAAATGAAACAAATTTCAAATGCAATCAGCGTTCCATAAAGATTTAAAAACGATTGCAGTGTCCTCAATTATTTTAGCAATATGTATGCTGTGAACTTTTATTTTTGAGTTATTTGAGTATTCGAGTACTTCGAGTTTAACAATGAAATCGAAACGAAACTGGGGAAAAACGGAAAGGAAGCGTAACGGAAAGGAAGCGTAACGTAAACCATCATAAGAAAAACGGATCAAATCAAACATTCATACTGAAAGCTCATGCACTTCAATTTTCGTTCAAATGGCTCGAATGAATCAAAGCCATTCGCCAAATGGCTTGAATGAGTCAGAAGCAAAAACACAACTAACTCATGCGCGTTGCGCCGTGCTGTTTCAAATCGGAGAATAGGTGTCGCATAAGTTCGTTTTATTGCTGGTACAAATGGTGAATCGGATAATCTTAATTTATTATATTAATTTAATCTTATTTTCTTTATTAATCTTGGATTAATTTTATTTATTAAATTAATCTTAATTTAATAGCTTTATTTAGGAGTTTTAAAATTAAATTTGAAGGACAAAACATGCTCATCACCCCCCTAGCATATCCATCGCCCCTCTAAAACCCAAAACATACCATAACATACCCACCGCTCCTCAGCAAAAATACTTCCACCCGCATCCGGGGGTGGGGGGGGGGGCGGTATCGCCTCCGCTGAGAAACACTAAATGAATTACGCTAATCAAAAAAATTATATGAAATTCGCTATGTGTCCTCTTTCATGCTGTGGTATAATAATCTGAACTTCGAATATTTGGAATTGAAAAAGTTCTTAAAAATTTCAATCTTTATTTCTTAACACATATGATGAGTTTTATAAATATATTGACACTCATTTTTTATAGTTAAAGCAACAAGTTTTAAATGAAAACAACGTTCTGAAAAATTTTTAAAAATTGCAGTTTGTTTCCAATTGTATGAACAATGTATACGCTCTGAACTTAATATATCTGGGTGTTTTCATATAAATTGAAACTTACTTTTTTAATATAAAAACAAGTTTCATATGAATTTCATACTGCAAAAGTAAAAAAAAATAATAAATAAATAAATAAAAATTTAAAAAAATGACCCTATATTTGTAATTTGTACTATTTGAAATTTGTTATCATATTTTTAAATAAGTTCTTAAAAATTTCGATATTTATTTTTTGAAATATATGGGTATTTTAAAAATAAATTGACGATTATTTTTTATTTAAACCAGTTTCAAATGACATAAGTGTTGCATAAAATAATTTTTAAAAATATTGTAGAGTTTCATTTTATTACTTTTTATTTTTTCATTATATTGCAAGTTAACAATGTATATTATTATCTGAACTTAGCATGTTTTAGACTAAAGAGAGCCTTCTTAACTTTCAATAAATAACTTTTGACACATATGGGTATAAGAAGTTCTTAAAAATTTCGATATTTATTTTTTGAAATATATGGGTATTTTAAAAATAAATTGACGATTATTTTTTATTTAAACCAGTTTCAAATGACATAAGTGTTGCATAAAATAATTTTTAAAAATATTGCAGAGTTTCATTTTATTACTTTTTATTTTTTCATTATATTGCAAGTTAACAATGTATATTATCTGAACTTAGCATGTTTTAGACTAAAGAGAGCCTTCTTAACTTTCAATAAATAACTTTTGACACATATGGGTATTTTAAAACAAGTTGACGCTCACTTTTTAGTGTGAAACAAGCTTCAAATGAAATTACCGTTGCAAAATATTATGAGAAAATTGAAAAAGTCCTTAATTATGTTAGCAATTTTTGTGCTTAAATTTAACCATATTTGACAGAAATGTCCACTCACATTACTAAAATAAGGGATAACAGTTTGAAAGTTTTTTTTATAATTTTTTTTGGAAAATGGAATTCAAATGAAACTTGTTTTATATTAAAAAGGGAGCGTCAATTCATTTGAAAAAACCCATACATTAAAACAAAAAAAATAGTGAAAATTTTTAAGACGAGCTTGATTTTTTATATAAAAATAAGGGCAAATCGAAGCATATATATTGCTAACATAAGTGGGGAAACTTTAGGAATTTTTATAATTTCTTGCAATGCCGAAATCTTTTGAAAATTATTTTGTATTAAAAAGTGAACGTCATTTTATATAAAAACACCCATATACGTCAATAAATATTTATTGAAAATTTCTCAGACGAACATCGTTAGCCCAAAATAGTGCATTTAAAACAAACTGACGCTGCTTTTTAAGTATAAAGAAGTTTGTAATGAAATTAGTGTTGCAAAAATTTATAAAATAGTTTCAAATTATGCTAGAAACATGTGTGATTCGATTTTTCCTAATTTTTGGCGAAACAAGTTCGTCTTAAAAATTTTCGCTAAATATTTCTCGTAATGGGACAAAAAAAGGAATGCTCACTTTGAAAATTGATGAAACATTACAAGAAATTATTAAAAGGAAAAAAAATCGCCGAATATGTTCTTTTATTTTAGCGGTTAAATGCTCCGTATTTTGCACGTTTTGAATTAAACAATTTCTTCTAAAAAATTTTCATTATTTTGTTCTTGACATATATGGATATTTATATCCATATTTACGCATATTTTTTAATATAAAACAAGCTCTAAATTAATTCCGCATTGCATAAAATTATAAAAATTCGCAGGGTGTCCTCTTCTATGTTAACAGTATAAATGCTCTGACCTTAGAAAGTTTTAGACTAAACAAGTTCGTATTAAAAAATTTCAGTAACTATTTCTTGATATATTTGGACTTTCTAACGAACTTAGGCTTATTTTTTTAATATGAAACAAGTTTCAAATGCTCTTCCCTTCAAAAAAAAATTATAAAAATTTCGCAAAGTGCCCTTTCCTTAGTAAGGAATACATATACTCTGAACTTAGCAGGTTTTGACTAATCAATTGTTCGAAGTTGTAGTAATTAATATATAATGTGTTTTAACGCATGCAAATTAGTTGGCGCAAACGTTTTCTTTCTGAGTAAACATATTTATGTATTTATTTATTTTTACTTCGGTTTTTGGATTTTTGATCTTTAGGATATGGGGTGCATTCTGTAAAGTATGAACTGCATAATTAAGTCAGGAGAGCTATCGGAAAATTTGGGAACCCAAATATTAATTTCACTTATTTCCGTATTTCATCATATCTTTGGAACTATTTAATCAAATCAAAAAAAAAAAAAAAAAATTGTGTATATTTAAATATTTTTTTTACCCGAAGATAGTTCCGTGTAATAAAAAAAACTGTTTCAATTTACTTATAATTTTTTAACATTTAATTTAATGATGGTCGAAAAAAATTTCAATTGCAAAGTCTGCATATTTTTGCCTTAGTTTTAACTATTTAATTTAAAAATACAATGTATGCACTAAACCGATTAAAAAATTTCTGAGTAACAAAATTTCGAAAAAGTAGTTTTTTTATATCTTTATTTCTCGAAACCAGTTTTCTCAAGACATAGTTCACCCATCTCGTTCGAATTTTGAATTTTTTCATTAATTTTAATTATTAAAAATAATTACTATTTAAATTTTTTTTTTTTTTTTTTTTGCATGGATAGAATGTTCTGTTAATTATTGGAATTATATTTCTCAAATAGTATCGATCCTCCCCACATATATTTTGAGAGTCAAAAATCCAAGAAAATTATGCCTATTGAAAAATGAAAATTACATGAAAAATGAAATGAACTAAATTCGTTATTCTAAATATCTCCATAAACCAATGAGCATATTTAAGCTTAAACATGAGAATCTTTAAAATTATATATTAGTGCATGACAATTCTATCACTTGATCAAAAGTTATTTAAAGAAATAAAAGGTATTCTGTGTTTAATTTTGTGCCTTGCACTAGGTGAGAAAAATCTTGTTCCCTCTGTCAAGAAAAAGTAGGCATGCCTCTGGTCAAACTTCTGCTTTTTTACGTAATAATGTGAGTGCAAGTTCTGCCTGCTTTGCTTGAATGTGCTTAAAATCTAAAAGTTTACATATCACACCAATATTTTATAGGGTAAACTAACCAGTGAAGGAACACTTAAGTTTCGCTTGCCTTTTAAAAAATCATATTAATTTCAAAATTCGTAATTTTAGTTAAATGACAGTGTCAACATATTTGTTACTAATTGCAAATTATGTAAAAAAATTGTAGAGAACTTACATAATATTGTTTTAAAGTTTTGAAGGTTCAAATAACAAGTAGTAAGAAGACCAAGTGAAGGAACAGCTCTTACCAGTGAATGAACACCCAGTAAATTAACACTTAAATTTGGTTATTTTTTAATGCTTTTTATGAATTTATAAGCCATACAAATATTTAAAAACAAGCCTATTCTTGAAATTATAACATACAAATACTTGGAAAATTTTAATTTTTTTTTTTTTTTTTTGTAGTAATCATGAACTGAAATTTAAAGTGTCAACATATTAACACATACTGTTCATTCACTGGGAAATCTATGCCCAGTAAAGGAACATGCCTGTTCCCTCACTGGTTTGAAGTTGTTTTTCGTATTTTTAACATACATTTGACGCGAAACATCACTAAAGGTACAAGAAAATTAAAGTTTATCTTTTACTTTCATTAACTTAGAAAAAAAACCAGTAAAGGAACACCTGTTCCGTCACTGGTTTTTCATCGTTTAGTGATCCAGTGAATAAACGCCCCCTTATCTCAGTACTTTATTATGCTATGATGCTTAAAAAAAATAAAACGTAACTTCAATAACTATATTTTGAATTCTCTTTTTCACAGTGAGAAAAATAAAACTATTACATGCAATTAATTCCACTTCAAACATATAAATACAAACACTCACCTTATAATTTTTTCAAAAAAACAATGTGTTGCAGAGATAATAACAGATTCAAAAATTTATCCAGAGAATTCTATGTGACCAGGTAATCCAAAATATTGCTAGATGACTTCCTATTGTTTGGCAGTAAGCTATTGTTACCAATCAACCTAAAGAAAAACTTTCAAATTCTTATTTTTAATCAATATATATGAAATGTTCCTTCACTGGGTAGTGTTCCTTCACTGGTTGGTTTACCCTATATAACTCTAATTTTATGTATATGACGTGACAACTTTCCTTGTTAGTATAGCAATTTTAATAGCCAGTAGAGTAGTTGCCATAAATCCCTTTCAAATGAACATATTGTTAAATGTGCAATAAAACATTGTGTAACAGTTAAAATTTTTAAAAAAGAACGAAAAAATAATAATCGTAAGCATTTACTTCAACTTTAAGAACGAAAGTGGAACTACTGAGTAACAAGCGGGACTTTTTTTAACCACATTTCTTTTGCGTTTTAAGTCATCATACAACTAAAAAGAACTCATCATGTCGTATCGAAGTGCCGCTAGAGATTTTTCATACAGAAAGTGGTGTGCAACATTTTGCTGTCCTCCTTTACCGACAAGTATTATTTCAAAATTAGCCTTTAAGCCTCTAAATATTAAAACATATGAACTGATTCCTACGGAAAGCGGATCAATGCAGTACGTTTTCCAGTTATCACCAGACATAGACCAAACCAGCTTAAAGAGATTAATTCAGCAAGATGCTCGGTTTGTGAAAACATTACGGGGGAATAATGTCGTAGTATTGTTTATAAAATGCACCAAGACAAAAAATTTTACAATTCTGTACAGTCATGGGGGCAGTGTTGATGTCGGATATATGCATCGTCTTTGTACAGATTTGAGTTTAATGACTGGATGTGATATCGTAACATATGATTATTCGGGATATGGTGAAAGTACTGGAACACCTTCCGAAATGAATATGTACGCTGACATCAGAGCTGCTTGGGATTACACTGTCGCGTTCCAAGAGCCAAATCCCTTAAAAATCGTTTTATATGGGCAAGGCATTGGCACAGCGGCAACGATTGATTTAGCATCCAAAGTACTATGTGCTGGTGTTATAGTTCAGTCACCTTTGATGTCAGCTCGAAGACTCTTTATTCCAAGAGGAAATTTGTTAAAATTCTTGCATCATATGAACAGGTAAATAAAACTTATAAAATAAAGTTAAGTTCTCAACTGAATACATAATTTAGAATTGAAAACAAATAGACAAATTTAAAATAGTGCATTTTTTCTGCTTAAGTTAACATCCAGTGTGATGTTGCGAATCCTTTTCCGCTCAAATTATTGACTGTCAAGCAATTTGTCATCAATGAACAAGTATTTAAAAAGATTTCTAGAGTGACTGAGTATAAAATTAACAGGTAAAATAATATTTAAGCTAGTCGTAAATCTTATTTTATCAAAATCCCCTTCAAACATTCATGAAAGAACTTTTATTTCATTACATGTTTACCATATATTTCCCCTTCTAATTCATTTAGAAAAACAAAGCTAAACTTTTAAGAAATGAACTAAAAATAGACTGACAATTTTCTTTAATTCGTTTTTTCTTTGGCGATAAGATTTTCTACTCTAGACACGAAAAACATTTCTGTTTAGCAATTGCTACTGATATTTATTTTAGATTAATAATTTTATTTAATTGTTTTATGCGTACAGAGTAAAACACAATTAACTATTATAACTACAAAGAGAGGTATGGCACAGCATAAGAATTGAGAATTGACAAGCAACCCATAACCAAAAATATCTTTGTGCGTTAAAATACCTTTGTGTTATCTATCTCACTATTATAAACTGGCTGTTAATATGCTTTAGAACTGATACTTTTATTTTATTTTAATTATTTTTATTTTACATTATCTGATTATTAGTATGAAACAGTTACATTTAGTAAAGCTCAGAAATAACTATTTTAACATAGTTTAATAATTAGGCAACCAAACAGATTCAGCAAATTGATTACCAATTAATGTCATTCAATTGAAGTAAAACAACTATTGTCGGGCTCTTTTTAAGCAGTTTTCAACAAAAATTATTGAAAAGTACCGGTACAAATACATGAACAATCAGTCCATGATAGATGGGACGGCTTGCTATCATGGCTTGCTATGAAGTAGGCTTATAATTACGGTTTGTGAAGGCTTGTAATCATGGCTATATACAAGAGGGAGAGAAAGAAAAGACCTCGGGGAATTAAAAAAATAATCAAAGGAGTTAAAAAAATAATAGGTAAATAATAATAACATTTAAGTTAGCAATGTCACAAAATGTAAAGTGGACCACTTGCCTATTATTGTTGACTACTTGTCCATTACTGCTGAATTTGCTATATTTATGTTTCATAGAAAAGTATTAACAGGTGGCTTTAAATAGTTTTTAAAATATTAATTAAAGCCTTTGAACAATTTCAAAGATTTTGGGCTAAAATTGCTCCTTGGCACAGAGACATGCAATCAAATTCCTTATTTTATTGTTATAGATTATCATATCCATTCATTATTAAGCAGTTGGGATATTCACCATAACAAATTTCATACGTAGAATAGAAATAAATTTCGTCTAAATAAGGAAGACTCTTAGAGAACATTCGAGTGGGGATTACCGAACAATGGCCCTTGAGCTTGAAAAAATCAGTGTAAAAAATGCCAGATAAGGTCTCTTAATATTATTAAAAAAAAGGAAAAAAAAACTGTCAGTTTAGAAAATACCGGGTAATGGATGACACATCCCTATTGGTTTATTGATCCGGTTATTGTTAATAAAAATTAGAAATTGATTAACCACATAGAAAAAGAGGGAGACCTATAAATGCTTGGCGAAGGATGATTATAAATGAATTGATAACAATAGGCAAGACACGGAGAGAGGTAAAATACCTGGCCACAAATAGAGTGAGATGTTAATTACGGAGTGAAGAAGCATATGTAATATGTATGTAATATTAACCGCAGGGCCGGGATAGCCTGGTCGGTAGGGCGCTGGGTCCATGTCCAAGAGGTCGTGGGTTTGATCCTCGCCGGACGAAGACTCCCCGTGTAGTAAATGGTGACTGATGCACGTTAAATCTGTCGAGTCTCAAAGTCCTCCATGTTCCCATAACAAATCAATACCTCTGGGGGTACTGATCCAGGAGTTTCCTTGTCTTCTGGATTGGTTCAAAATTACAAGGCTACGGAGTTGAACATTAGAAACCCATGAAATTGAGTCGGCTGTTCAACGACGGTTATAAAATAAAATATTAACCGCGTCTTTTAGTGATTATAGAAAATGAACACTAATCACATTACCCGGTGTTCACTGATGGTTTTTGATGTTTGTTTTTTAATGTTAAATGCCATTGACCGTTTTTCCCTATACTGACATTTTTCCTAATGCATACTGAGTATGAAATTCTTGATCACCTCAAAGCAAAAACATCCTAACTACAAAAAAAAAAAAAAAAAAAAAAAAAAAAAATGTATATAATAATATAAAATAAATGCATATATTTAGGGATAGTTTACAATATAGGTGGACAAATAGCATATGCGAATTCGGAGATGCGATGAGCAGGGCCAGATTAGGCGTACGCGGGGCCCTAGGCCATTCAAATTTTTTGGGCCCTTCGATTAAGTTGTTTTTTTTCTTATATTTTTTATTTATTCAAATATAAAAGTATTTATATATCTTTTCATTTAAGAAAGCATATTTAAAATAAAAATAAATAATAGTAAATTAATACTTTATTTTGTTAAATTAGAACTAAAAAATAATCATAACATTTTGAAAACAATTTTATATATATTTAAAATTGATTTTTTTTTAAAAAAAATCATTGTTTTTCTTAATTTTTTAAATTCATTTTCGAAAAATTCATTTCAAGGGGGCCCCTAATCATTGGGGGTCCCAGGCCATGGCCTAGTCTGGCCTAATGGGTAATCCGACACTGGTGATAAAGAACCTGATTGGTGGAATACATTCATGCGTGGAAAACTTGCCAATCAGATTTCCGCCAGCGTCTCCAAATTCGCTTTTGTGATTCAACTAAATATGGCCATTTCTATGTAATTTCTAAATATTCACACGAGCCTGTCAAGCAGTCGAAGGCAGTAGCAATGGCCCCTTATCAGAGAAGAAATATTTTATTTTCAAAGTTAATACTTTACTCACTTGAGTCTACTTATGAGCGTATGGTCACGAATTTTGCTACGCGCCATCTACAGGCGAATTTCACCACAAATTAACAAAGATAAACAAACACCCACTCCCAAGCTGTGGAAGTGATTCTTTCGCGCTCTAGATCCTACATTGTCCCAGTTAGCTATGTTATGTTATGATTTTAGTGAAATAATTAATTGAAGTAGATTGAATTGATTGCTTACGGTATTACGACATGTAGTGAGATTTAGTTATCCTTACATAAGTTATTCCCAATTTTGCACGTAATGTAGAACTCTTATGTCAGTGAAAGTTTTTAAATCGAAAAAAACAAAAACATTCCACCAAAACCATTAAATTAATTTAATATTGATCTAAAATTTTCTAGTGATTTTACTGTTGTCAATATGCCTCGTGGAACAAGTGATCATTTGACTTTTTATGAGTTATGTTGTCTTTTTTGCTGTCCACCTTGTCCAACTCACATTGCAGCAAAACTAGCATTTGTCCCTCCAGAACCCACATATTCTCTCAAACCTGACGAGTCAGGGTCGAATTACTCCTTGTTCCTCAACAGCCGAGCTGAATGGCAATTCACTAACGAAGAGCTCAAACTAATGGAAGTTTTTTATACCAGAACTTCGAAAGGTAATCAAATAGCCTGCATGTTTGCTAAGTGCTCCCCTCTTGCAAAACATACCATCCTCTTCAGTCATGGTAATGCCGTGGATTTGGGCCACATGAGCAGCTTCTATGTTGGACTGGGATCTCGGATTAATTGTAATATTTTCAGTTATGATTATTCTGGATACGGGCAGAGCGAAGGGAAACCGTCTGAAAAGAATTTGTATGCAGATGTGGACGCTGCATGGCATGCCTTGCAAACCCGGTATGGTATTAGACCAGAAAATATAATCTTATATGGACAAAGTATCGGTACTGTACCAACCATTGATTTAGCTTCCAAGTATGAAGTAGGAGGTGTGATATTACATTCCCCCCTCACCTCTGGCATGAGAGTTGCCTTTCCAAACACAAAACGTACCTGGTTTTTCGATTCCTTTCCTAGGTGAGATCCACTTTTGAAGCTCTCATTATTTTTAAAAATATATATAGTGATGAAAAGGAACATTTCTGTTATTGGTGATTAAAGCCCAATGTTAAATATAGGAATATACTGTGAAACATGAAATGTTAATGTATTTCTATATGAATTCTGTTTAAATGTTATTTTTACCACTAAATTCATTATTTAAAGCTTCATTATTTTTATCCCATCATCTTGTGAAATGTAGCCAAAGATGTCCTTTTTACATAAATATAATGTATCTTATTTTGATGTTGACACGATGGATAGGTGGAGCCACATTACTGTGTGCATTTCAGTTTAATTATTTGCCTCAAACATTGTAGTTTGAAGAGTTTTAACGATTGGTGGTTCCATTACATAACAAATTATGCTTGCTTGGTGTAAAAAATCCATGACATCCCTAGGAAGTGAGCAGTGTTTGAAATTGAAGACAGTATGTAGATAGGGTCAGTTAATTGCTATCTATGGGGAAAATGTGCATATGCTAATGAGAGCATGACCTGTCAGAAATTCTTAAAACAGGTTTTAATTCTCATCTATAAATTACACGATTTGTATGCATGTAGCAAGAAAGTCCGTTATGTCTCTAAATTCTGAAGTCTTGTATTATCTATTCTACATTCAAATCTTTCTCAATACTGGTGTCACACCTAATTTGAATTCATCAGTGAACAATGTTCAGAGAATTTTTAATCTGGTATCAAAATCTTAATTTTTCACTGCGTATTTCATAAAAAAATTTTATATCCGTAAAATTAAGTAAAGAAAAATAGTTTGTTAAGTGTTAAATAATAGTTTGCATTGTCTATTAAGTTTGTAATTAAGCATTTTATTTAGTTCTAAATTTTTTGTTTACTCAAGTGAGAAAGGGAGTAGCAAGTAAACAACATATTAGACTTTTTCTATTCTCTGTGTATGGCAACAATTTTAACAAATTAAAATGTGTTCCATTGGCTTCATGTCATAAAGCGTGCCCTTTTATCAATCTTTATGAGAACTCTTCTGCAACTTATATTAAATATTTTGAATTATGTGGCAAAATCTATCAAATGCATAAGTATAGATCAAAAGCCTGATTGTCATGACCAGATATGCATAATATTCATAACACAGTTCATTACAAATTTATAACCATTGCGGAGAAGTTTTTAGTATTACTCATTATTAAAGGAGAAAAAATTATTTTTAGATATTATGATGTTGTATACATGTATATATCACTCTTTTCCTTAGATTGTTACATCAGTATGTCATTTAATTTTCACTACCTAGCATTTTTTAGTGATAAAACAAGTATTTATTGTATATTGTAAAATGAGTAGTGCAATAAAGCAGGATTATTTGATTCAGATGGATTTGCTTCCACTACAGCTTTCTGTTTGTTGTCATCCACCTTGCTCTCAGGGCGCCCGCAAGGTTCATTTTGAAGATCAAAATGAACCTTGATCAGAATTTTATGAACCATCGACGAACTGTAAGTTCGTTAGCTACATCCTTGCCAAACACTTCGTTGACATTTCGGCTTGTCCGTGCTGCATTAGTTCCATGACAGAACTCGTATTCGAAAATAACTTGAATTTTTGTCTTATCCATGGCTTACAATATTTAACCTCCAGACAAGACAACAATACGATAGACTATTAAAAACAAAAAACTGTATCTGAAAGCCAGATGGTGTACCTTCACAATGCAAAAAGAATAAAGGACGATCGAAGTGAAATATCGGAGACATCTGGTATCAAAGTTGAGGCCCTTGGGAAAAATTTTTCCTGACTTTGTGTGACAAGCTTTAATACCTCTAATATTTTTGTGCAAGATATATTTAATAGTAATAAATATTTTTAGTCAATTTATAACAACAGAACACTGTGTTGATCCGCGACAATGTGACTCTGTTGATACAATTCTGACCTATAGTTTGACTGTTTTAATCTTTCATCATTGAGAGATCTTACTGTAAATGCTCAGTGCTACATATAGTAGGACATTTTATTTGGAAACACTAGTAATAATATGTATTTTCTTTAATTTTTTCACTTTTTAATTAAAATTTATTTTGATAGACTTTGACAATAATGATAAAACTGAGTAAAGATTTTTAAACAAATTGTTAATATCACCCATTTTTACATGCACGAAAGAGAAAATCCTTCAAAATTATATTTCTGTCAACTCTTTTTCATGTTTTATTATTGATGTTTTTGTATATTGTCTTATGTGCATTGCAAAATATATAAAAAATTGAAATAAGAGTTTAACTTATGTTATGTGTATGAGAAATGTTTAACTCAGTGATTCTCAACCTTTTTTTAGTCGCGAGAAACAAAGAAAAAGATAAGTTTAAAAGGTGTTTACTTACCTATAATACACTGTGTAAAATATTTAATCATAATAATTTAAAATGTAAAATAATATAATATAATATGTAACTACAAAAACAAACGTTTATTAAGGGATTAATTACAAATGAATAATAAGAATACTTTTAATGAGAAATTTGAGCTTGATGTTTTTTGATAATTTCATTTATATTTGATCGTAAAATTGACAATGCTACTCTCATATCGTCTTCCACATTTAACAGTCTCGATCTTTTTTCCGTTTTTATGTTGGTTAATACTGTAAATCCAAATTCACACAAATAAGATGTAGAAAATTGTAATAATATTTTTAAAGCTTTTTTGACTATCATGGGATAATCGCATCTAATGTTAATCCAAAATGAATTAATTAATTCTTCCGAATAGTTTAAAATTAAACATCGATTGTTAGAAAGCGAAATTAGTCCTTCCTCTTCATTCATATATATAAATACTTTTCTTTAATTTAAACTTTACTCGTAATAAAAAAAAGCATTATAATTTTTACTGTATACATTTATAAAATTTGGCGGCACACGAAAGTGCCGCGGCCCAGTGGTTGAGAATCACTGGTTTAACTTATGTAATTATTACTAGAACTACTAATCTTGGCTCATCTTTGTGTAGTGCTATTGTTACCTCTCTTAACTTATTAACTAAATATCATGTTATTTTTGCAGCATAGAAAAAGTGCCGAAAGTGACCTCACCTGTTCTGGTTATCCATGGTACAAATGATGAAGTGATAGATTTTTCACATGGTCAAGCCATCTATGAGCGTTGCCCCAGAGCTGTTGAACCATTGTGGGTAGAAGGAGCAGGTCATAACGATATCGAGCTCTATGGACAATATGTTGAGAGACTTCGTAAATTTATAAATGAAGAACTCTCCACTTAGTATTTTCTACATCTTTATTAGCTGTCAATAACAGCATATCACCATTAAGTATGTACTAAGTGCAAAGGCATCAATGAATATGAATGATTTCCATTAGTGCTAAAAATGACTTCATATTTATACATTTCTTTTTTCAATTATTTATTATATAAATTACATATTTTTTACTTAAAAGATTATTTTAGAATTATTGGAATATTTAGAGAATAGATTTCTTTCAGTTTTGTGTAGTGTTTTGCGATTTTGTTTGTAATTCAAATTATGATTGAAAGGTGTTTCTCGAATGCAATCCTAATAGATTATTCTCCACAAATATTTTAAAATATATTACTTATTCAGTCTTGTGTTCAGATATTTAGTGTTCCTATTTTATAAGTTGTTCCTATTTTAAGAATTCTGCCTGCTTTATTGCATGATTTAACATTGATTGGTTTTTAATAAGCATATAGTAAATTAGGGTAATCAGTAACTTTTCTAGAATTAAAAAAAAAAATGTGCTACTTAAATAGATCAAAATTTTATTGATACAAAGCTTTTCTTTAATAATAATTTGTATTTATAACTTATTTTGTATTGATTTTAATGAAGTTTTAGTAGAGCTGTCTAACTTAAATGACAATCTGCTGGGAAAATTTTTTTTTTTTATTGCAAAGTACTAGGAAATAAAAATAGTTCACATTTTGATTTTGAAACTATTTTTTAAACTTGAGCTATATTTCTTTAAATACTAATATCATTGTTTAAAATGTGTTGAATATGTTGTGATATTAAAATATAAATAAAATAACAAGTAAAAAAGTTAATAGGTAATTATTATTATTTTATTTTATTTTTTTTTTTGATTAGGTCAAATTACAAAATTTATTAAATATACATCCAAAGAATTTTTCTTATTTTGTGTTTATTTACTTACTATTTAAAGTGAACATCATGATTGCTGTAAATATCAAATTTGTCATCTGACAAAATAACATTTATTTATTGAGTGTTGATAACTAAAGACAGTAGGTTTTAATTATTAACAATTCATAGTAATTTTCTAACCATAAACACAAATTAAAGAAGAAGAAAACATAAGTTAAAAAAAAATTTCAAATAAAAAGATTTTTTAAATGGAACCTTAAAAATTTAACTTCGTTTTTATTTTTAGAAGGTAAAGTACTGTATATTTGAATATAACATGAATGTATAGTTTTTACTTTTAATATATTTTTATCTTTTCTATAACACTAAATACTTTTTATAGTTGTGATTAATCTTATAACTAAATCTAGCCTTAATTAACTCTGATAACGATAATATAAATTGCCATTATTTTTAATGGATGATGAATTTCCCCTCCTTTCTTTGAAGAAAATTATAGCATTACAAAAATATGAATGATGAGTATTTAGGTTTTGTAGAATTATTTTATAAATTTCAGATTTTTGTGTAAGATAATAATTTATATTTAAGTTATTTCTTTAATGTGTAAATGATTAATTATCATTTCTACTTAAATGCTGATGCATGAGTTTAAAGCACCAAATGTTTTGTTTTGACTAAAAATATATATATATATATTCTTCACTTAAATTATTTATAAAATAATGATTTTCTATTCTACTTTTTTATGTGACACTTTGTTAAACTGAGTTTTATTAAAATTAATTTATTATATTCTTTGAACAGTTATAAAATTTTAAATATTTTGTTCTTTTAACTTTTTCCATTTTCACAAAATACTTTCTTTTTATTTATAAATTTTTCTAAATAATTATAAAAAGACTACCAAGTAAATTCAGCAATTGTTAGTCTATTCCTTTAAATCTGTGTTGGTGGAAATATGATGGCTTGATGCATTAGTTGATTTATTCATCTAGTTGAAATATTAGCCTTAAACATGTAAATACTGTCCTGCTGTCACAAGAAGTGTTCACATGATTTTGGTTACTAAAGTTAGGGGGTTAATCATTACAAATAGAATTGTGTGATCAACCATTTTGCTTTGGCGTAACTCAGTAGGGATAATGAAAATTACCATCTAAATTGATCTTAATTAGTTTTAAAAGCTGTACAAAAATCAAATAGCAAAAATACTACCTTTTGGTTGTGTATGTTTATCAACAATCGGTGAAAATTCAATCGGTGTCTTTATATATATATATAATATCTATGCACTTATTTGAAATTTGGTTGAATTTTTTTTCCTTTTCAAAGAAGCAGACAACCTTGCAATTTTTATCTGAAATTCTTATTTTGGCAGGACAGTACCTATGTGGTCAAAATTAATTGTTGGCTTTTCTTGCTGATAGTGCAAAAATCTATTTTAACAATATATTCATTAAAACAATATATTCATTTCATTAATCATCAAATTTGAATGAGCTCATTACATATCATGCTTCATATAATTTTTGTCTTGATTAGCTTTTTACATTTTTTTCTTCTTCAAATATCTGTGATTTTTTTTATTACTAAAGTTTTCGAAGCATGCTAATTTTCTGCTACCTTTTTTCATTTTTACAGATATTGTTCTGATTAAGTCACAAATTCAATAAAAAGATGTTTTACATAGGTTAATAGATGGTTTACATAGGTTATAAAAAAAATTTCTCAATGCTTAGGTATTCTTAAAAGAACCCTTCTGAGTTGTTAGGATGTAAAGGTTCAACTATTCTTCATATTAGTCTTGTGAAGTATAACTTCAGTTTTAAAAAATAACATACTAGTTTAAATTAAAAATACAAAGAAACATTTATCTGTATGTTTTGCTTTTTTCAAAATTAGTAATTATGAATTACTTTGTATGAAAATTGAGAACAATTAAAAATTGAAATTTTATAGGTTTACTGTTTTACTTTCAAGGCTGTTTTAAACTAGGCTGTTTTATAAATAAAATTAATAAGTTCGAAATAAGGAAAGATGTTTTTTTTTTTTATATACACATTGGTGCAAGTATAATTTTTAAAAAAATTATATTCTATTGTGTGAAATTGCTGCTAACTTTAAGTAAAGAAGTAATGCTATAAGAGTTGTGATAAAGAGCTTTTTATTTATATTGAACATTTTGTATAATTTTTTCAGTACTTATAATGAAATTTCGTTCACAGCATTTAATAATCTTCCATTGGAATGGAGGTTGATCATCTTCACTCTTTTTATGAGCATTTGTTTTTATTATGAATTATTTTTGTCATTTTAAACTTTATGTAGCTTTATTAGGGGTGCACAACCTTTCAAAAAAAATTGAAGTAGTTTTTTAACTTTTTCGGTGGAAGTTTTTTAAAATATTGTATATGAATCACATTTTCAATTTTTTACATAATTCATTGAACTACATCTGTTTTAAACATGTTTTGGTTACAGAAAATCTTTTTTAAAAAATAGTGAGATGTTGAAAGGAATTATAGTGTTGTAATTTCATTATTTTTATTAAGATTATAGAAATTAATTGCGAAAACATTAAAATTTCTTATGCTTGCGAGGTGACAATTATTGAGCTATGTGAAAATAAAAAGTTAAATTTTCTGAAACTACTTCAAGTTCTAACATGTTATTCACATTTTAAATTCAAGTGCAGATGTAGTTGATGACATGTTCGACGTGAGTGCCATCTGTGGCTATGATACGGCTCATATATATGCTGACTTTTTCAAAAATTGCTGTATTGTTGAGAATTCAGTTCAACTCCTTTCTTGTTTGTTTTATAACGATGTTGGTTACTTCCTAAACAGCAGGAGGTCAAGATTGTTTGCGTAATCTTACTTTTAATATTGCTCCACAAAAATGTTTTAATGGGTAGAAATCAAAAGAATTAGTAAACTCTAATTATTAATTTTTTTTAAAAAGTGGGGGGGGGGCAAAAACTGCCAAGTTATAGCTTAATTTCACTAACCTTTCATCAGTTAAAAATATTATATATTTTTTTTTTAAATATACTTCAATGATTGCCATGCTGTTTGTAGTTTCTGTTAATGAATTTTTGTTCTAAATTTGGGGAGGCATTTAGCCATAGGTTGTGCGCCCCTACTTTATGTCGCTGATAGAACTACTAGGTAAACTGTTTTGTTTCGATGATCTTACTTGGGATACTTGTTTGTAAAGTGTTTTCCAATAAATTTTTGTTGTAACTGTTTCCCCTTTCAGTATTTTTTTGTAGTGATACTACCTGACTTTTCTTTTAATTTGTATCTATTCTCAGTGGGATCAAATGCAAAAAGTACTATATATATATATATATATTTGTATAGGTTTTGAACATGAGACTTAATATGTTGTGTGATGTTTTATAATATACTTTTGTGTTTATTTGTATTATTGATCTGCATTCTTTTTCATATCATGAATTGTATCCGTTTCTGGTAGGAAAAAAAAAAATATTCATACCGTGTGAAGTGAATAAATATTCAAAATTTGTAAATGTTTATTGTTTTTTTTTCCCATTGAATTTCAATTTATAATTGTCAGAATATCTCGATTAATATTTTTTGAAGTATTGTATTGGAGTGGTGCAATTATTTCAACCAAAGTTTGGGAAAATAATACTTAATAATTCTAACCACTATTAAAATGATTTTATTGTAAAAATTTCACTGTAATGTTGGTACATTTTTCTTAAGGTTGTTCTAACCAAAATGTAAATTTTAAAAAAATCTTCAAAATGTTTTTTACTAAAAAGAAACATAGAATAAGACTCGAATCAAGCTGAATTTGTTTGCAGTTAGTACTTTTGATAGGGAATATGTACGTAAAATTTTTTATTCATTTCACTTTGATTGGGGAGTTAAAATACTAAAATAAGTTAGTGATAAAAAAATTTATAGAATGGCACACATTTTTCCAAATGCAGTAAAATAAATCCTGTTGGAAGAATCTCTTAAAATTTCAAGGATGGGATTCTTCTGACTTTCTAAACTTTATAAGAATTCCCAATCTTTCTACATTATTTTGTTATTTTACTTTATTATTATTTTATAATCTTGATTTATATTAAAACCTTAGCAGTTTGTTGGACTGGCAATGTCTGCAAATAATAAACAAAAAGAATTTAAATTAACTGAAGTTTAAATCGCAATTAAAGAGAGTCAATATGATTTAGTTAATAAACTGTTACGTTCTTCTAAGTTAATTTGTGTTTTATGTTTGTTATTGATATTTTCCTGCATAAGTCAAGAAATTTCCATTTTTGCAATTAAAACCATAGGATGTTTATCCCTTAATTTAATGCTAAAAATAAGTTTTCCAATTATATTTTTTTGAATAAACTGTGGCTAGTTTCTGTTTATTTATGTGTAAAGAGGTGCAGAACATAAACTGTTAGTTCTCGCCTTCTATATCTATGATTTCAACATTGCACAGCTTTTTTTAATTACATACAAATAGAGAAGACTGTTCTATCATTGTATCAAATAATGCTTTTTAACGAATATTCTGTTATTTTTATAACTGTTCAGTGGGTGTAACAATTATTCATCACTGTATGGATTTGTCCATTTCTAACCAGCGTCTTCTATGCTGATTGTGAAAAATTGACAGAATAACAAGAGCGAAATTAGCCACAGTTTCAAGAAAATGAAAAGCGTTTGTAATCGTTTTTTTATATAATTTGAAAAATAGTGTGACGATGTATTGCTTATCTCCCTTTGGTTTAGGCTCGTATAAACATTGTGAATTATTCAACTTTGGAAAAATCTCAACAAATAAGTGATTTTTCAAAAGCAAATCTTCCTTTTTTTTCTTCTTTTTTTTTTCTTTCTTATTTTTAAAACAATCTAGCTATTTGCCCTATTTGAAGTACAGATAATTCGTTTCTGCTAGATAGTATGCAAGGTGTTTCGGAAAGACCACTTTTAACATGTATTTTTAGAATTCTCATAAGAAATGATAAAATATATACACTGAGAGTTACAAACTAGCCTTTAAGTGAGGAAAAAAACACTGTCGAAATCTCAAACTTAATATAAAAATTACCTCAGAGGAAAAGAGTGACAAGCACGCTCGAAAGGAACTACGCAATCATTTTCAGGGGAAGGGAGCAGAGAGCTTTCGTGATTAGAAAATGAACTTAGCGCCAATAGAAGTTATGAGTCCATTAAATTGGAGGAAGTCTCTTTCAAATCCTTTCAATGGGTATGGGAAAAATAAAGTGAAAATTAATCCAAACAGCGAATAATAAAAAATAATTGTTATTTTTCTTAAATCTCTTTATATACTGATCTTAATTTATCGACTAGGAAAATTAGACATAAAGTAACTTTATATTGGCATCTACTTTATTATAATAAAGTCTTGAAATTAGTAATATATTGGTTGAAAAAAATTAATATATTGTAAAAATATTAGCAACAAAATTCTTTTTATTATTTATTGAGATTAATGAATTGTATACTTATGATTCTGTCAAATTAGGAACTTCATGCAGCAAAATCGAAATCCCCCTCCCAGAAATAATTAAATTTTTATTATGATTAAATAATTGAATTCTGCCTGTTAAGTATCATAGTAAACTAAATTCAACTTCTTTTGATGATCAAGATTCTTCCTCTTGGGCACTACAGCCGGTTACAGGCCAAAATCCCTGACTGCGCTTAATTCTATTGTATTTTGTTACCAAATTATACTAATATGCTTTCAAAACAATATAAAAGTTAAACAAGTCAGACAGAAATTTAATTCGTGCTATCATAGAATCCTAGACTAGACAACATATTTCGATAAATAAGAACATTCGTTCTTGGAAGAAAAGAAAAAAAACTACATGACGCTACTAGAGCATTGGATCTGATCTCATGCATGCTCTTAACAAATCAAATGCGAGATAAAGAATTTTTACTTTTCTTTAACTGTAGAAGAACAAGACACTGTCCCACAGCGGACTGATCGTAAAGACACGGTTCAAAATTAATGCAAGAACACCGAAGTCAAGCATCTCTGGCTGCGGTCAGTAAGCGGGCGGGTGATCACTTTGATCAGCCTGCGTAGGGACCGAGGGTGCGCGGTATTGGTCCTTGTTGAACCGTTCCCGAAGACCTGCGCGCGAAGTCGAGCACTCTAAGGTAGAACAGTCAAAGCAGGGAAGCTATCCCCTCTTGCAGAGGATTGAAATTACGATAGCGTGTCTTCGGATCATCCTCAGGGATGTTTACCAGACCGTCGCCAATAGCTGATTGTGCAGCCCCAGTGCGACGTAAATAAAGTACCTACCTTTCTGCATATGTATTATTATTTAATCAGTTTCTTTAAATGCGAACAGAAAGGCGTATATTTGTACAATTTTTAGATATAATATTTAACTTGCTAATTGATTATTCAATAATTTTTGTTTTCCTTATTTCACACGATTTAAAAAAAAAGAAGGCTGTACGTCATTTAAAGAGTTGATGATGTTGATATTCGTTCGCGCAGGGAGCTTGATATCCATTTGGTGGGCACTTAGATGCAAACAGGCTCTCTTCGAAGGTATAATGGTTTTTTTCGTTATTATATGTATATAGTAAAATCTATAGAGAAGAAATAAATTTAATTTTTTCACACACTATTTTTTATAATAGTAACAAAATAAGGATATTAAATTATGAATATTAATATTTTTGTTAATCAAATTTTAAATAAAAAGAGACCACCGGAATTTCCTGTTTACTTTTCCCAACATATCAGTTTCCTCTTTTGAGAAAATTGGAACTTCCTTATGTTTAAACGCAACTATATTTTGCGAACTTTGAGAGAATATCTAATTTATTTGTAGGTGATTTCGGTGGTATTTATTATTAATTTTTTTATGCATATAAAATGAATTGGTAAGTAATTCTTTCTCCATATTTATCTTCGTTATTTTTACATTTATTTTCCTTACGAATACCCAGAATAAAGCGTCTGATTTTTTTCTTCCAACTTTTGATAAATCTCATAAATTAATTCCGATTTATTATTATTAACTTGCTTTCGCATTTGTAATTATTTTACAATTGTGACACAGATTCAAAATCTCCGAAGAAATTTCGACCACTTTCTGACTGAGTTGAGCACTCAATTCTTGATTGAAGACGATGATAGTTTTAATCGTTCTCAAATTCATAAGCAGAATTTATCGCAGTTATTTCTTTGTGGAATTTAACCTTGATTAAAATACCGAGAACTTTCTTAATAGTTAGAGCTCTTAAATTTAAACAGATATCTGTACTGGATGACAATACAGTGGATGTGAGGATTTCTTAAAGATCTATTGTTGCAAAAGATAATTCATTGGAAAAATTTATTTAATCTGATTTCATCTTTTTCTTTTCTATCTTTGAAATTTTTTTACTGACGTTACAGTTATAACATTATTATTGATTCACTATATTTGCTATAGTTAATGAAATGTGCATTGATTTTTTTACATTTAAAAAAAAAATTATTTTGCTAGAAGGATTAGCAAGATCTAGTATCTTCTTGCCTTACAAACCGGTTTCAATTTTGCAATATAAGAATCAAAATAACACGTTCCTACGACAACCCATTTATATTTTACAGTGTAAATTGTGTTTTATTTTTATCATTGTTTATTTATTTTTGAGAAAAATGTTTTTTTTTTTTTTTTTTTTTTTCAAACTTTGGAGCATGGGAGCGGGATTTATTTGAACTGAAACTTTCTGAATAATTGTTTTACTTTTGTATCAAGTGGCACTCAAAAACTATTCTTATGTCAAACCTGAAGTTCCCTCGTAGCCAAGCATGTTGTTCTATCCTGGTATAAAAAGAAAAGTTTTACTTCAAAAATCTACGTGTAATGTGGTGATTGGTGCAGTTTTAAATAAGTAATTGTACTACAGATTTCGCATAGCAGCAAAGATAGTGTATGATAATTTTCATGAATTAGAAGTAAAAGAACTTTTTTCCACCACTCACACACACTACTTATAAACATTTTAAAGAATATGTTAAGGGTCAGATTAAGAAAAGGTCATGCTCTAAACCTAAAGTCCTTATAAAATTTGTTTTTAAAATTTCGGCAGTTTCGTTTAGTTCGCAACCACTGATAAATATATTTTGAATAAAACTCTAATGTTGAAGGCTATGTAATAGGTTTTTGTTAATTTTTTTTTATTTTATTTCCAATGGCAAGGCAAAAGGTACAAATAGAAAGATGAAATAAATAACGAATACAAATGTACGTAGGATAACAAAGAAAGAAGACCGAAGTCATTGCCTTAAAAGTTCTCTGGCTTTCCAATATCTTGAGGACTCAGTGTGTCCATGAAGGGTCCCACATAGAAGCAGGTGGTTCCTGCCCAATTTCTCTCCAGATTTACAAAGTGGACATAAAAGGCGTGTTGGAAAGGCCTATGCGGTATAAGTGAGCAAAAAGACAATCGTGGTCTGTATATAAGCGGAAGGCCGCAACTGCATTACGTCTTAGTTTGTCGGGAATTAAAAAAGAGCTTACATTTCTCCAACCTTTCAAAGCTGTGCGAGTCTGATGGTCTCGCAATGAGTTGGTTTTACATAAATTTTTAAGAAACAGTTTGATTTCCCAAAAGGAAGTTTCCGTATTTGGTTGTTGCTATGTAATATGTACAAAAGGTGATATTGAGATATTTGGTTGCTGTATAATTGCACAAATAATGAGCAATTTTAATACAGATATTGTGGAAATTAGTGTTTTACGGCCATGACTATCATGAGTTTGTTGAGAGTAAAAGCATCATGCCAAGTCATACTGATTACAATAAATCTTTATTCTAATGGGACGAAAAAGAACTACAAAAAACGCTGCTTAATTTAATAACGTAAAGCTACCGGAAAGGACAACAAATAGCGAATAAATATTGGAATTATTTTAGCTTTATATATATGCTCTTCATATATATATATATATGCTTTTGATATATGCCCTTCAGTTTTGTGTATGGTTTCGTAGTGTTGATCAGTACTGATTCATTGATTATTATTATTTTATCCCCGTGCGAAGAACGTGTATTCAGCTAGTTATAAATAAAGTAATGAATTGTTGAACTGCTATTAACAGTGTATATTTATATTTGCTGTAAAATTTATTTAGTTTGAAACACACGCAAATTTTTGTGTCGTGATTTCTTACAAAAATAAAATTTTCACTTGAGCACTTAAATTATTTTTTTATTCTCAAATGAAGCCTCCATTTTACATATTATGATCGAAATTAAATTTTCCCTTCAATGTAATTTACGTATTCCAGTAGTTTTCTTTTACCACATTTTATTTCTAAAAACAAAACCTTTTATATTTATTTTTTACATGTTTGCAGAAATAAAAATATCAGGTGTAAAAAACAATGGGCAGTGGTCTTTTTCAAGCGTTTAGAGAACATGGACGTCCAACGTATTACGAAGATAACAGATGGCCTGTTACCGCAGATACTGTTGTATACGGAATATTATATGGTTTTCTTGCTATAGCATTTTCTTTCTATGTAATCATTATTGGAATTCGAGGAGCTCAGGTAAGTTTTCGTGACATTTTTTTAATTCTACACTTTTGTTTTCTTTTTTGTTGAGTAATAGTGATCAAAATACAGTAAAACTTTGATTATCCAACGTAAATCTGACAAGCCAGAGGCTGAACTATATTATTGAGTGAAATCAATCAATCAATTGTCACAATTTTGTGGTTGTAAATGGTAACTAGGTGTTTGCACTATTCCTATTGCACCATTTCGATAAAAACATGTTCCTATTGGTCCATATGTAAATAATTGATCATTGGCGGATTTCCAGAGGACAGGTAAGAGAGGTGACGTCAGCTTAGATACCTTTATATTTTATTTTATAACCGTCGTTGAACAGCCCACCCAATTTTTTGGGTTTACGACTACTAATGTTCAACCCCGTAACCTTGAAATTTTGAACCCAATCCAGAAGACAAAGGAATTCCTGGATCAAGTATTGGGAGAAATTTGCCTTCATGGTGGACTTTTTGGTGTATCAAACCTCATTTGCGTTATATGGAGAGGAAAACCTCCCACGGTTAGCCTGACTGCACGGGGACTCCAACCCATTTTGTCTACCACTGAGGATATTTCACGTCATCACTGTGATCAGTGCAAACTGGATGCAGAATTCATTTGGATCACCCATCGCTGGGATTCGAACCCGGTTCACCTCATTGGAAGGCGAATGTTCTATCCCCTGAGCCATCACGGCTCTAGATACCTCTATAAAAGTTTTTCATTTAATTTCGTCAATAAACTCTGAAAGTCGAGTTGTTTATTTATTTATTATAGTGCTGCATAACATTTAACTGTAATTTTATGCAAGCTATTTAGAAATGTGTCGTTTCATCACATAGGTATAAAGATAATTATTTTAAAATTGATTTTTTTTATTATTGCGTTAATTAGTAGTGCTCATTTCCTCCTTTTTTTCAATAAGCCATTTGTATAATTTATCATTGAATTCTGAATCGTTAATTGATTTCATTGCTTTCTGAAGTTCATTGCATTTATTCATATTCATCTGGAAGCTGAGAAAACTGCTGTATTCTAACGATTCCATTCGCACTACGATATTTCAATGTTCTTACAAAGATAGTAATATAACATGCTGCCTCTTAGAAGTGGAAAATAAGAAGGTTCAACTAAATTACCTTAGAAATAATGAAAAGTTGTTTGAAACAATTTACATGTTTCATATTTCTTTAACCTGATCAAAGCCACAAATTTCACCACCTAACAAAAAAAATTTTTTTTACTTGCATAAAACGTTATTGAAATTAAAAAAAAAAAACAAATATTAAATACACGTGTTAACATTTAGGAAAATAAATAAAAATAAAAAACTTGGGAACCAATTTTAGTTAACAGAAATATACAGATAAAATCGATTCCGATAGGTGAGGTCCTGCTTCTGTTCGATTCATACAAGGGAAAAATCCTAAGATAATCAAATAAATATTCTTAAAATCCTAAGATCATCAAATAAATATTCTTAAAATCGTAAGATAATCAAATAAATATTGACAATAACTTTTTTATACTTGTGAAATTATTTTATTGTACCTTAAATAAAAATACCACTGTGTTATCAAACATAGATATAAACACTACACCGTGGCAGATTAGGTAAGTACAACTACTGAATTTAACAAGGACACATTTTAATGAAAATGATTAGCAAATTTTTCGAAAGGAATTAAGATGAAGATACATTTATGATGCGTTAAGATGGTTATATAATTATGAAAAATATATTATACATAGAAAGTTTAAATTAGCAATCGTAATAGGCTAATACTAAACTGACTGACGATGTAGTAATAGAATTATGCTAATACTAAAAATCTATTTTTTTTATTCATGATTTCATGATTTTTCTATAAGATTTTGTATATGATTTTTGTATATGATTTTTGTATAAGAGTTACTAATAATTGTGTTTTATATAATTTTGAATGTTAATTAGGATCAAAAGCATAATTTAAAATTTTCTTAAATAATTGATTTTTTTAAAAATAATTTTTGAAATTTTTTCCTTAAATCAACTTTTTAAATGATCAATTTTAACGGTTTTAAATACAATTTTTGTTTTAATTTTTAAAATAAACGAAGTTACTTTCAAAATCGTTTCTGACATCATATAATCTGAAATGATAATCGTTAATTTATATTTTTAGAAGCCTCGTTAAAAATGAAGCGTAAAACGGATACATTTTACTCACAAATCAATATTTAAGCCAGAAAAAAACCCAAAAAAGCTATTGAATTCTCATGAATCATTGCTGAATAATGCGAGACTGTAAGCATCTAAACCTGGTGAAGTAAGCAGAAAGAAATTAAAAGGCGATTCTTTATACACCACCAAAATTCATAAAAATATCAAATGTGTTTTGTTGTTACTCATCCAGCCTTTCTTACTTGTGACTCAACAGATTTTTTTTTTTAAATACTAACTCACTACCTATATATGCATATTTTTCAGTACATCTCACATTAAGCATCACGGTATTCGGAAAAACAACTTATAGCAACTTTTTTATATTCCGTTCGCTTAAAAGTTTTTAAAATATAGTGAAATAAGCAAAAAGTGAAATTAAAATATCCGATCTCCTGCTTAAACTATTGGAACCATATTTTTCAAATTGCAACTCTTTGTACCACTGAAATAAGAAATTAGTACATCATGTTGTATAATTGCGGCAGCCGCTACAAAAAGCTTCCTAACTCTCCATGGACTGAGGTGTAAAACTATGGTGGTTTGAGCAGCTTGAACATTTTACACATTTCTCCCCTCCACATTACTTTTGAGACTATGCATTTTGCTCAAAAATGAGTAAATGCTGTTTCAATTTTGAATGCATGATGTTTTTAAAATTGGCCTATTATTCGTTTCGGTGCTATTCTGTCGCATTTTTGCTCAATCTTAAAAAACTCCTTTTTGCAGTGTAATTGCATTGAAAATAATTAAATAAATTCAACAAAATTATTGAGATCTATTTAATAAATAATTTAAATTCTGAGTAAAAAATTTACACTTTTAAATTGTTTATCTTCAGTTATTTATTTTAAATACAGTCTTTCGATGAAAAACAAATTCTGAGAAAAAATATATTTTAATCAAAATCAAAGCATTGACGAAAACATCAGAGAAATTCTTTAAAAGTTCATCACCTTAATAAGTGGATAACCAATGGTCATTAGTATAATGAAGCATGAAATTGTTTTTTAAAAAAAAAAGTTTTGCATCGGCTGCCAGTTGATTGAATTCTAAGACGCTAAATTCACGTTTGAAAATATTTTTTAATTTTTTATTATGCCTAGTTTAAGTTTATCGTCTTAGTGAAGTTGATAAAATAATTTGAGGACCATAATCAAGCACCGAATTGAGAATAACTACTGTTGCTTCAGCCGTAGGGTAAGTTGAATTCCAAAATATTTAACCCCAAAATGCTCTCGTTTTCCCCTGAGTTATATCAGTTTTTTTTATTTATTTTTTTATTTGACCGAGGGACTGTTCTAGGATGATTTTCACGTAAGTTGGAAAATTTTTTCTTCACAAATGTGCAGTGTAGAAAGAGCCTGACTAAGGCAGGGGCATACGGGGCAGTTGACCCGGGCCCCCACATCAGAGGGGCCCCCAAATAGAATAGAAGGTTTATTTTAGGTTTCTAAGTTTACTTTTTTTTAAAACAAAATATCAGTACAGTGTAAATTCCATCAGTTTTATGTTAGCTTCATTAATCTGTCATATGAACACAGAAAATCTATTTCGTAAATCCATGGCTTTCTAGTGCGGAATTCAGCTAAATTTTCGCAATTACAATGGACAAATTTGGCCAATCAAAAGGCTTTTTTTTTTTTTTTTTTAACATATCGCCATATGTGATATGTTTACAAAAATACAGGCTTCTGATTGGCTTAATTGAGGTAATTGCGAAAATTTAGCTGAATTCCACCCTTATGTCAACAAGGATATGAATTTTTCGCAGCTATATGACAAAGTTAATAATGAGAAAACTGCATTCGGCATGGTGGATATAGAAATGTCAGAAAATCAATAAAATGGACAGAATTTTCGTCTGACCATTGGAGGAAGAGGACATTTATAGCTATTTTAGGTTCGAATCAATTTTCTTGTTCTATATTTCTATAATGAGGTGAAAAATTTAAATACCTCCATAAAGTTCGGTTCTTCATAACTGAAACAGTGAAGCAAGGGGGGGGGGGGGAAGAAGTTTTTACCCCGTGCCCCAATTTGACTAGGTCGGGCCCTGAGTGTAGAAAAAAACTAGTGAATGCGTTTTAAACTTTGATATTATTATCTTGGCTATAGTATATCTACCATTATAAATACCTTTATCATTATACTATTATTTTAAATTATTAATTGTTATTTATTTCTTAAACTGTAACATCATCTTTAAAAATAATGGAACTAAAAAACTTTTCTTTTTGCAGAGGATATACGTTTTCACAAGAGTAACCATTAGTCTGTTCATTGGAGCCGTTATATTAAGTAAGCAAAATTATGATTTGATTTATATTTCGCTGTGGCTTTTCATTTGCTATTCCAAAGTTTTATATCAGTTACTCTTAACAATGTAAAAAGCCTGTTTGTTTTTTCCTGGCAATTTAGGCAGGGTTTGATACTTGACATTTTTGATTTTGTTCAAATTTTCTTGGTATGCTCCTTATGCAAAACTATTAAACACATGTTTTTTTATATTTTTATTTTTTTCGAAAAAAGAGTTGAAGATCCTCAGGAAGTTATTAAAGAAAAAAAAACATCTATTAACACTCGGTACTACTTTTCTGAAATGAGTAAACCACAGCAGTAGCCATTGCTTTGTTTTTTACCTCTTCTAAACTAACTAATAAATACTTTCAGTGAGCTTTTGCATCGAAGGTGAAAGATCATTCAAAAATTTTCGAAATAAGGCTATTCTCTTAGGCTTTAACTCTTTAAATATACAGTAAAACCTCTCTATATCCACCACTTTCTGTTCCGCAGTAAAATGGTCGTTAATGGAGATTGGGTTACCTTCATTGACTTCAAAATGATATCGAGTTACATGATTTTTCGCAAGCAATTTTGATTTTAGCCAGTGTCATTTTCTTAGTGAGGAAATGCCATCTAATGTTGATGTTATTAAAACGGGATCGATGATTAAAATTAAGCGTCAACAAAAAATGACTTTAACTAATATAATTATGTGTAAAAACAAATTTAACGATTATGAATGATAGTACTATTTTAAATAAATAAACAATTATGTTTTTTGTTGAAATTTTCATTTAATTTTATATCATAAAAATTAATTAGTTTTAAGAATTGATAAGAGGTTTGTCTGAGATACTTAGTTTTTTTTTTTTTTTAATAGCTTTATTTCTCTAATTTAACTTTCAATTCTAAAAAAAAACATTGATAGAGTCGTCTTTAGTGTACTGACTTTGGTAAGTCTCTTTCAGAAATCGTCAACAAATAAAGGGGGGGAAAACACTAAATAAGAGCTACACACAAATATTTTGAATACATTGGAATCTACTTATTTCCTTGTTAATATTTTTTGTTTTGATCTTTTTTCGTGTTTCCATATTTGACCTTTTCCGCATCTGGTGCAGAGGTTTGCACGGTCGCTGAAGGAGGTTTTGATTATCTTGTCTAAAGATTTTCTTTAACATGAAGTCTATGGAAAAAATTCTGTGCCTCCCAAAAGTGGTCGTAAATAGAGGAGGTCGCTACACAGCGGTGGTCTTTCCCGGAAGTTTCACTGTACTACTAGCACCAACGTTGAACTACAAAGATATCTATATCTAAGCAGTATCGAGTTGGACTTAAAAAAATCAACATATGTGTGGTGAATATTATATTTTATAACAGTCGACAGTCGACCCAATTTTTTGGATTTACCACTACTAATGTTCGTTGGGATTCGTACCCGCTTCACCTCATAGAAAGGCGAACGCACTATCCCATGAGCCACCAGGACTCTTTTTGGAACAATTTTATTTTATTTTATAACCATTGTTAATTTGCTGACCCAATTTTGAGTTAACCGCTATCAGTGTTCAACTCCGCAGGCTTGTAATTTTGAACCCTATCCAGAAGACAAGAGAACTCCTGGATCAAGTATTGGGAGAAATTTGCCTTCGTGGAGGACTTTTTGATGGAACTAACCCGTATTTGAGTTACATGTAGAGGAAAACCTCCCACGGCTAGTCTGCCGGCAAGGGGACTCTAACCCATGATCCACTAACCTCTGAGAATTCCTTACTTCAGCACTTTAGTAACTGCAAGGTAACCTTAAAATTGACCGTAAAATAACAAAAACCTGAAATATGTAAAAGTCTTAAATAAGTAAATGCAAAAAGTTCGTAACTGTATTTTTTATAAACAAATTTTTCATAGCTTTTAAACTGTTAGTAAACTAAGGTGTTCCTATTGGTTGACACATTAATATGCATGATTCAGAATTTGATCTGTTTCTAAGTAAAACTTAAATAACTTCTTAACTTTGAAATATATCAATTTGGCTGTTATTTTATTCAATTCAGCATAACCATATACATACATCGGAAGCTTTATATGCTTAGCCACTTGCCTTAACAGCAACCAGTCTGTATTGTTCTATTTGCCTTCTCTCCCTCAGTAAATTCCAGATAGAGACCTGAGGGTGTTTACATCGGATATTCATATTGGGCTTAAATCTTATTTTTTGAAACAATTTACATTTTTCTTATAACTATCTCTGTACTAAATTACTCAAGTACGGGCTTCAAAGTTTAGGGTCATATTATACAAAAGTTGAATCAGTAAACATTGAACTGCGTATTAATTTTATTTCTGCTATATTTACGGCTCTTTAATATAAAAAATAAAATAATCTATTATAAAACCTATTGAAAAAACACACCTGGTCAAGGAGGTCATTACTCGCCAAATATTTATGACGCCAAAGACGATAGAGAGTCTCAAAAGGATAACCGATTTACCTCACTTTTGAGCGACATTCTTGCGGAGTTTTCGGAGGCTCATGAGATTTTCAGAGAGAAAAGCTTTCTTATTCAGCTTTTATTCTTGCATGAAAAGGGATAAATCAGTAAAAAGTAAAGAAATTTTACTAGAAAAAAATTATTCAAAGGTTTTAAATTAGTATCATCTTCAATTCAAGATGCAGGCTTTAAAATATTTTGTTCGTTCAGTTCTCGTAAAATTATTCGCTCGATAACTGAATCTCTTATAATACAAAACAAAATAATAATCTTATATTCATTCCATAAAATTGAGTTAAACATTACACGACGTTTCCGAGTATTTTTCTCGTGGGTACCGTTCATATGAGAAGGGAGAGGGGACCCCGATGCGAACTTTCTGAAGATTATATATTTACATAGCGTGTGTTTTCGTGCTTTTTTTATACTTAAATTTAAAGGACACATAGCATTGCATTATCCGATTGAAAATAATAATCAAACTATTACATTCGCTATATATATATTTTTTTTTGAAGCCTTAAAATAATTGTGGAAAAAAAATCACTATTTTAGAATAATAGTTATTTATGGAATTCAAGTAAAGATGTTACCATTCCCTTATAATTAAAATTTTTTTACTATATAATATTTGAAACACTCATAAAAAATAAAAGACTCTATTAAAAACATTTTTAAAAAATAATAATTTAAAAAAAAGATTAAAAAATGAAATATTTTTCGAAAAAGAATTTCCAGTTTTGTTTGAGAGAGGGGAGAGATAACACCACTATCTTTACCACTTTTTAAGGTTGGGTGGAAGATTTACATGCAAACAAAATGACACAATTTGATTACATAGATTCGATTCGAGATGGGAAATTAATTTTATTTAATTTAACGAATTTTTATTTAGAATGAAAATGAAACATAGGACAAAAATTAATATAAGTGTATTTTAGATTATTGTAAAGCATCATTAATACTAGAAAACGATAATATAATTCGTCATGAAGCCACATGCCTGATAAGGGTAAAAACGTAAAAAGTGTTGACTTCAAACCCATAAAGCGGATAATTAAAGTTCGTGTAAACAACAGAGCACCCCCAAGAATTTTTTTTTTTTTTTTTCCGTCTAATAAAAGTCGTCACGCTGGTTAAATATTGCATGAAGATCATACTTTTAAGCCAAATTTACCAAAGATTCTAAACTTAAAGGGAAAAAAAAATTAATCCTCATGCGCAATGGAATTAACAGTAGTTGCTTACTTATTATTCAGATAATTGATTTTACTATTAAATCAGATAAAAATTCGCAAATTAAAAAAAAAATTACAGTGTCTGCTTACATTTAAACATTTAATTTAAGACTATTTTTAAAACTTACGAACCCTTACGAATTTTTCCCACATTAGAATTTCCTTGTTGAAATTCCAATATATATATATATATATATATATATATATATATATATATATATATATATATATATATATATATATATATATATATATATATATATATACAGTCGAACTTCTATTTAACGAACTTCCATTTTACGAATTTCTCTATTTTGCGAATATTTTCGAGAGACCAAGAACATTTTGGAAATTTCTTCGTTAAATAACTTCCAAATAGCGAAGTGAATTTTCTATTTAACGAACTTTTCATTACCCTATTTTCCAAAATATTTCAGAAAATTTCAAACTTGCTAACGCATTTTATGGGGGAAATGACCTTGAGTTAGTTTACGAAACCTCTGCTTTATGTAATGTTTTACATCTTTTTCTAAAAGTTATTTTAGAAAAAACAGTAAAATCCATTTCCCTTTTTCTTTGCATTTCAAACGAAATACTCAGTCCAAATTATTGGATTTTATCAGTAGCAATTAGACTTAAGAACGCATGTGGTAGTGTATGTTTAAAATTACTTTTGTAATAAATGCAGCTATAATTTTATACATAAATTTAGCTTCTTTTTTTTTTTTTTTAGTTGAAAATGTATCTAGTAAAATAGTGTAACACAGCATAATGTTTTGCTCTATTCTTACTTTCCATGCGAATTTCTTTTAATGGTTAAGATTTATAAAATAAATAGTTGATACTAGTTTACAAGATAACGGTGCATCAATTGCTATTTTAATTATGCCTAGTGTTTATGAATTTAAAACCTGTTTTGTGTTGTTCAAGTATTTTAAAAGGTGATTTTCTATTTAACGAATTTTCCATATTACGAACTTAGTATCGGGATTTAGCGACTTCGTTAAATAGAGGTCTAACTGTATATATATATATATATATATATATATATATATATATATATATATATATATATATAGGAAAACTTCCGGATATAGTGAACGAAATTTTCGGTCCCGTGCCTTTCTATAATGTAATTTTCATATAATGTAATTTTTTGTGGATATAGTGAACTAAAAAAGTGAGGAACGAATTCTATTAACTATTCTATTATTCTATTATTAATTATTATATTACGAACTTTTTTATGTCTTCGACTGATTTTTTTAAAAAATAATTTTGAAATGTCTACTTCAAAATAAATACTTATACAAAATAAATACTTATTTCAAAATAAATACTTTTTTAAAACCATCTATAGAGTGGAAAGTAGCGATAAGCATTTTTTTCTTGTTTGCTTCTTTTATCACACTTTTCCATCCCTAAGCAAAGGCCTACCCAAGCAGATGTATAGAAACATTTTTCCCTGCATCAGCTAAAGATTACTAAATTGTTTTTTTTTTTTTTTTTTTGTACACAAGACGAAGAATAATAAAAACTAAAAGCAAGTTAACACATTTTTAGTTACTACGTATTATTTTTCAGTCATTTTTGTATTTCTTTTATGGGTCATTTATTTAAATAATGTATTTATAAAATGGAGTTCGGAACCATTTGTTAAAATTGTTTGCTGAACGGATATTGTGAACTCCCGGTTATAGTGAACCGAAATTTCGATCCCGTGAAGGTTCACTATAGCGGAATTTGACTGTATATATATATTATCTCATATAATATGTTTCTCATTTATGTGAATTTTCCCCTAAACTTTTAAGATAATGTTCTTACACATATAAGGTGTATAATATGAATGAAATCCCTCTGAAAAACTTTTATTTTAATGATAGGATTTTCACGATTTAAAGACCAATCATAATGGTTCTTAGAGGCAACAAACATCAAATATGCTAACGATTAATTGTGTTGCACAACCTTACGGCGAAAGGTTCTTTCTCTGAAGAAGCATTCTTTTTTTTTTTCGAACTTGGTTTTTTGACTATCAAAATACGAAGGATAGCCCAGGGCTAAAGATAATAGAAGGGCTAGTTCACTCCGCTCTTAGAGGTGAAGCTACGATTTCCCTCCTCATGACGTCACTGTGTCCACAGATCTCGGTGATCGCAAGCAAAGATATTATGATAACTTTGCATCTTTCTCTTTGTAAAAATAAGTTAAACTTTTTCTGGTTATTAGCTTTCAAACTTTACGTAATTAACACATTATTTCCGTTCATAAACATAGTTCAAAAAGTCTTTATTGGCCATTATATTAAAAAAAATACCATTTTAAACTTATAAAAAAAATTTACTAGTTGGGGAAAATGACACTATAAATACTTTATTTTAAATAGTTCAGTTTTAACTTTAATTATTAAGAAAAATGAAAGCATATATCGACACTTTTTTATCTACATATTCTTTTATAGCAATACGTTGAGTTAAATTTAAAATCCCTGATTTTAAAATATGTCGTTAATAGCAATTTGTTCATACTTAATCATTAGGAAACATCAACCTTAAACGCTAATTACTGAAACAAAATAATAATTTAGGTTCATAATGACATTAGAAATTTTACAATTGTTTATAGATATTTAAATTTAAGAGAATATAATTTTTAAAAAAAATCATAAATATTTAGAATAACTACATTAAAAAATATGTTATGAAATTAGGAGAATTTCAGCTAAACACTATATATTTTATTTATACTTTTTACTTACGATTTAATTTTCTTTGACTTTATACATTTTTAAATTTTTTTTCACCTGCCTTTCTTTTTGAAGTAACGAGGCGGTTTCTATTTACATAACGAATTTTTATAAAAGTTCTTAACTATAGAAAAAACGTATTGCTGTTTTATATTAACTGTGTCATTTCGTAATCCATTCTTTACATAGTTGTTCATTTACTTTAGGGAACACGCGGAAAATTATATTTTTTCCTTTTGTTTTTCTATCAGAATTTTTGCAATCGCGCAAACTGGCATTTCGTTAATAGTTTTAAATTTTTGTAAATTCACTGCAAAATCTGAGGAAAGTCATTATAGAAAATACCAAATGTCTTAGAATATGTCACAAAAAGAAATGCTCCAATATTAGTTAGAGCTAGTAAGGCCTAACGCTCTATTCTTGAAGTATTTGCGCCAAAGTGACGTCACTAGAGAAAATCGGAGGATTGGCGCTGCGAGAGTTTCTTAAATGTGTAAGGTATACACATTTTTACATTATTTTAAACTTAATTTTAAATGGCATGCTACAAAATTTGAAAGTAATCGGTCGTATATCTCTAAATAAATAAAATTTAATATAAAAAAAATTCAGAAACTATTCATTTTTGAAGTATTTTAAACCATTAAGATGGGCACTTTGTCAGTGAGCATCTGATTATAAGCGATCAAAATTAATTTAATATGACATTTTAATGTAATGTGACTTTAAAGTATTCTAAGAGTTAAGAGTATTTTACTGTGAATAGACGCTCTACTTCGCATGCGTGCGAGTAATTATGTAACAGAGAATACAACTATTGTGTAACAATAATACACACTACCCTACAATAATGGGAGAGACACATCCAGATTTTAACATTTTTATGAATTTCTCAAGAAATACTACGAAGATTATTTTATAACTTTAAAGATACTTAGGTCATTCGTAGGGTTTACATCAGCAATAAAAATTTAGTGGTCCAATAGGGTCATCTAGATATTCATTTAATTTTCATTAAATTCAACATGGTAGACAAATTTTTAAAAAAATTGAACTTAACAATCGTATATTTTATTTTATAGTACACATAAAAAATTTTTAGTAGAATAATATTATTAGAATAATTAATAGAATTATTAATGAAAATTATTACATCCACAAAAAATACTAAATATTTAAATATTTTTTCAACGGTGTTCAATGATTAGGAAATTCAAGTAGTTAGACAATAAATTTCAAAAAAAAAAAGTTAAGCGTCTCATTGCTGTTAAACTAACATGGAAGAGTTTCGTAGTTTTCCTCTCCATGAAACGCAAACGCAAGTCTTAAAGGCCTTTCACGGAAAATTGATCGAAAAAATTGATTGAACAAATTGATTTACATCCCTTCATTTCATATGACAAAAACCAAACAACTATATTTAACTTATTTTATAGTTAAAGTGGATTTTTCTGGAAGCTAATAAATTTTCGAAATGTTTATTTGTGAAAAAGAAAACTGAGTTTTAAAAAGGAAAGCTGCAGGATCAAGATTTATGAAAAAGTAAAAAGAAAAAAGTTTGGTTGGAAAACAAAATGAGTTAATTATAAAACCGCATTTAACAATATTTGCTTAATAATAATAAATAAAATTTCTCTGAGAATATTTTGTTAATACTAAAGACTATTGAACATGACATATGAATTTAATTTAGTTTTTTTATTTCGCAAGTCTGTAAAATCATGAAAAATCATCTCGTAAAATCATGAAGAAGAAAAATTCTAATTAAGTGTTTACGGTGCAATTAACATATTATGTTAAATTCTTATATGTGTCTTATTTTCAAATCTCATTGATACAGATGAAAAATTATCTAGTTTTAAATTAATAATCATAATAATTATAACATTATGGTCGATTTCGTTACATTTAATTGATGTAGTAATTGTACTCACTGAAAAATTAGAGTGTCCCGCAGTGGACTGGTTGGTAAGACACGGTTCCCAGCAGATCACCGAAGTCAAGCATCACTGTTTGCGGTCAGAGTGCGGGTGGGCGACCACTTGGATCAGTCTGCGTAGGGACCGAGGGTGTGCGGTATTGGTCCGCGTTAAACTGTTCTACCGTAAAGTGCTCGACTTCGCGTGCAGGTCGTTGGGCTACCGAAGCGGGAGTGCCATCCCCTCTGCAGAGGATCAAAACGTAAATGAAATACAACAACAAAATTAGAGTTGAACTACAATTAAAAAAAATTCTTAAAGATTTCAAATACTTCTTTAATGTGATTGTTAATAACGACTTAGGTCAAAATATTTCTAATGTTTAGAAAAATGTTCTGATAATTGACATTTTATTTAATTCTATAGTTTATTTAAAATTGCAGAAACATTACATAAATCCTTCTCAATTCGCTAAACAAGCTAAGCTAATCAGGATATAGTGGTTAGTCAAGGTATCGCTTTTTTCATTCTTAGAATATTTTCCCTCTGATAGCTAACACTTCGATCTCACTCTTGCTGAGAGGAAAATTCTTCTTCATACCAGGCTATATAGCAGCCTCTTTATCAGGTAAGCTCCAAGAGAAAATAGCTGTATCATGCCAAGAGAATACTAAGCCAAGCTCATTCTGGGGGGGGGGCAATGTGATACCCACTAACGCACCTGAAAGCAATTACCCTTATCTTGACAGCTGAAGGTTTGGTGAGACATACAATAAACCGATTTTTTTTTTTTTTTTTTTTGTTCATACTATTCATATTGCATGTACATAAAAATATATGTACCTTTGTTCTTCACTGCTCGAGTGCTGGCACAAATAGATTTTGAAGGTCAAAGTTCAAGAAAATAATCTTATTTGAAGATTTTTAAATGATTTTTTACCAATGCAAAGGTCAACAGAGAGTCTTTGTGGGTATGAAAGTGGTACAAAAAAAAAAAAAAAAAATGGTCAATTCTCATTCACTCATTTTACAAAAAGTAGTACTGAATGGAAAAAATGTGTTTTTCTTAAAATTTCTGAGGATTTTCAGCTTTGATCCCACCAAAAAAAATTCTTTGCAAGAATAAAAATAAATTTAAAAAAAAAAAACACGTATCTAACAGTTTTGCGTAAAGAACATATCCTTAAAATTATTATGACTCATTTTGTGTGACTCATATTTATTTTATTTTGTTGTTTCATAGTATGTAATTTTGGATATGGCTGGGAATATGGATCTCTAACAGCAACAACGCAGTACAAATCATTTGTAAATGAGCATGTGAAAGCAAATATAGGACTAAAAATAGGCTTACGTGGGATTAATGTCACTTTAAGAGGTATAGTGTTTTTCATGCATAATTGTAACAGCAAGTAGATGTAAGTTATGCAAACAAAACACATTTTATTTTTTGAAACTAATGAATTTTTTATATAATCTAGTAGATCTTTCGCTTCAGTTTCTTTGAATTATTTAGTTTATATTGTTGTTCAAAATAAAATACATATTATTAGAAATAAATTTATCTTCATTTAAGTGCTTTAACAATGTGGTTCCTTTTTTTTCCTTCCTATTCTTACTCTAATAAGATAATTATTATGGTGAATATTTTGTAATTAAAGAATGTTGGGCAGTTGGTGTAGATGACTAAATTGAAGTAGAAGGATTTTTATTGATTATGGCAGGAATAAAAAAATTAAAGAAGATGTCTTATTGAAGCAGGAGATGAAAACAGGATAATAAACATAACAAAAATTTATTTCGATACAGTTCTCGAGGTGCTAAGTAAAAAGAATATTTCAAGTAAAATCATAACTTTCGCATAATAATAAAAATAGGGACAGGCCATGGTAAATAAACCCGTCATGACCTGCTTGATCCAAAGCCAATTCATAAGTAGTATTAACTTTATTACTATTTTTAACTTTATTTTTCTTTCAGCTACTTTATTTTTCTACCCACAAAAATGTATCGGCTTCAGGGTTATATTAAATTCTAACAGTCTTTTTGGTGATTCAGTTATAGCCAGATTATTTAAAATTTAATATTAATTATGCGGGGTTGACTTTATTTTTGGCAATATCATCACCGATAACTCGCCAAATTTTTTATCTCTTCCCAAGCTCCTCAGTGTCCGTTATTAGATAACACCGATTATCCGAACGCCGATTTACCGGATTCTCCAATTGTCTGGATAGTTCAAGGACCATGTGCTTTCCCAATCTTCTTCTTTTTCAAAAAAAAAAAAAAAAAAAAAAAATCGAGAAAGTGTTTCTTTATTTTTAGAATAACTGAAAGGGATCGAAAAATTGCTTCTTTTGTCCCTTTGTGATTTTGAAAAGAAACTAGCGTTCTTTCACCCAGTTTCAATGTGGGTGCCAAGTAATTTCTAATAAGGGAACAGGTTTCCAATAAAATTTTAAAAAATTATATTTTTAACCACTATGTTGTATTAGGCACTACTACAATTATTAATCCTAAACCTAGAAAAAGTGTGAAAGGAAGTAACTTAAAAATCTTCCGTTTTTTAAAGTTACTCAATTGGTCCGGATAATCGGTGCCTTACTCTATTCATATACTGCTGATTTGAATTTTTTTAGCTTTAAGACTAGGAAGGGGGATTTGGGTGTCCGATGGCCGGCCCATCAGTTTGACATTTGAGAGTATCACAAAATTGTTATATAAAAAGCGTTTCTTAAAAAATACTGTCTTTGTCCCTGTACAAGAAACGGCTTAATATTTTATTTTGTTGATAAAATATGTTTTTTAATTTTATGTATGGTCATATTTGTTTCATTATAAATATGCTCCCTAAGAAAAGATGATTTTCTTTGTTTAATCTTTTTATTAACAGTATCCTGTGTTGTGGTACAATGACAGTGTATAAAAGAAATTTTCATTATAACAATCTGCCACGATAATAATTTTAAAAATAAAATACTTTTCTTTCAAAAACTTTTTAAATTACAGTCCTTTAGTAACCTTCCAATTCCTGTTTCTAATAAAATAATATATTTTAAGTATATTAGGGATTGTTCATCTCTCCCTCGGGAATTTTTTGATTTATTTTTGTAATATCTTTACATTGCGTTTTGATTTTTATTAACTCAGCCGTAGTGAATGACAAAATAATTTAAACATGAACTTCATACAAATGATTGGTCATGTTCTACGTCAACCTGAAAACCTTAAAGTAAAACGAGTTTTTGATAGGAACCCTCAAGGCAATAGAAAAAGAGGAAGACCTAAAAATACTTGGCACAGTACTAGTGTAACTGAATTGAAAACGATATCAAAATATGGAGAGAGGCAAAATATCAGACCACAAATAGAATGAGCCTCCAATTCGATGTGAAGAGGAATATGTATGTATGTTCATACAAATGGTGTTTCGTAATTACTATTAATAAATATATTCTTAGAATCCTAGTAAGAAATGAAGTTAAAAAAGTGCAGATTAGTTTTAATTTATTTTTACAAATTAAAAATTATTATCAACTAGTTGAAATAAATATGCTGCCATGCTACTGGAACTGTTATTTTTTAAATTTTATCAGTAACAATGAATTTGGAAAATTTTTTATTAAATTATTTTGTAACGCCAACTATAAAATGTGCTACAGCAAATTAAATTTCTAAGAATAGCAATTCTCATAATTTATAGTTTGTTTGTGCAGTTTTCGTTTGCACTCTTGCGTTCTTTTGATCCCATCAAACCTATAACAAGCTGGGAGTCCTGAAGAAAAAGGTGAATAAACATTAAAATAATTAATCTTTCGTATTGTCCTTGTATTTTTCTGACACATCTGAATTTATTGCGCTTATTTTCTTGCGGCTATAATAATATTATTATGGTACTATGTTTAGATGATATTATGCTTATGATTTAAAAGATTAACTTTATTCTTTTCCTCTAATTAAAAAAAAAACTTTATTTCGAATTCATTAGATTTTATAACTAGACAAATTTTTAGCTAAATATTTAACACTCTTATAGCACTCGGTAGCACGGAAGAAGGGGAAATTTTGCAGTAATGCAATTTACACAAATAAATACAGGAAAAAAAAAATTTTTTTTTGACGAAAGTGCATGTCTACAGTATGCCATTTATGTTTTCAAAACAAACTGTCACAAACTTTCTTTCGTATTTTCTACCGTTAGTATTTGTAAAGAGGGTGTGTAAGAAGTAAAGAGACAATCTGTGACATTTTGCTGTGAAAACATAAATGGTATGTTACTTACTTGCATGCAAATTACGTTACTTCAATATTTTCAGTTTCCCTGTACCATTAATTGAAGAGTCTAATTTTCGATAATTTCAAAAAATTTACAGACTTACTTATTATAAGTTTTGATCATAATAATTATCCATGCACTATAGCCCTTGCAAAGCCCTCCCTGATCTCATTTAAAACTTTGGTCCATTCTCTTCTGTTGGTAGCTTTATCTTGTTATAGGTAATTTTAAATAATTTTATGTTCTTCCCGTCTTGTTCTGGGACTTCTCCTAGATCTCGACACTTTACACCATTCTTCCTGTTACAAAACCTTTACAAGAAATAAGCTTTTATAAGTTTCTCAAATTTATCATAATACATACTTAGATATTTAACATATACAAACTTGTCACATTATGAACTTATTATCCACTTACGATTACTTTATTCGAAAAAGTCTTACTACTATTTACACTTGACAAAAAATAAATCACCCCTACAAAATATTAAACAAGGAATCTCTCTGTGGTGTTTTGTGGGTGTTTTTCTTATTATGGACTGCGTCCACTCACTGTGGTGACCACTGATATGAACCAGCACATCGATTTTAACGTACTGCATGAGGAGGTGTTGTCTTTTCGTCAACATCTTCTAAATGAGTAAATTGTTAATACCTCTATTTTTCAAGATGAGAATAGCAAAGTTCACCCGGCTGGAAAAACGTGTGACTTTTTTTGAACACCTACACACCCTGTTACATCTTTCAAACCTACTGAATTAACTGTTTCAAACCCCATACATATAAAATCTGTGGGACATGTTAGAACAGCGGATAAGACACTGCATTCACCATATCACAATTCGATGGATTTGTGTAACCAGATATTCGTTGACTCACTAAACTAGATACAATGTACCAGTATTTTTTTTTTTTTTTTTTTTTTTGTTAAATTATAAAAAGGCTAAAAAAACAAACAAATACTTTTGGCTACTTATAGGTCTACCGCAGAATCAGCTGAATGAGACGATCAATTACAACGAGAGATTTTCATGGGAATGGTCTCAAGGCAAACCAGGCTTTGATGAAGAGGGTAAATAAATATTTCAGATAAACTGTTTAAAATTTAACAAATTTATCTCTCTGAATATTTGAAAATTAAAACAAATAAATATAGAAAATCATGGGCGTCAATATCGGAGGGAACATTAGGTATATGTCTATACCTTGGTATATACCTATAAAAATAATTTCATGCACCATCATCGATTTAAGAAGGTAAAGGTAAAGATTAATCTTTTTTAAAAAGTTCAATTAATTTCGGGATTTTTTTTCTTTTTTTTCTTGTTATGTGTGAAATTTAGAGACACCTAGTGTGGCTGTGTATTTTAATTTCGTATATATATATATATATAATCTTAACTATTTGTAGAATCTATTTAATACAAAATAAGCGTTAAGTATCCATATATTTTATTAAATAATTATTAGCTTTTAAGGCTATGATTTTTTTTATTAGGGCTTGGCACCTTTCATCATATTATTTACTGAATGAAAAGAAAAAGGAAAATATCTAGCTTCTTGATCAAACATTAGTTTTCTTGACAGAAATTAATTATATTGAAACATAAATTACTAACAGACAAAAATAAAATTACATTTTTATATTTAATGTCCATACTTTTTTCGCATTACCATCACAGAAATGGTTTGATGACGTATCATAATCTTCATCCTTGTGTTCATAAATAAGGAAAATTTAATAATGTGTAATCAAAACATAATTGTTTTTGGCCGAATGACATTACACTGTTGGTTGATAATTAGTTATAATAATAATTTTTTTTAAATGAAACTTCATGTTTATTGAGTTCTCACACGCTGTTACTTGTGTTTTAACAGCCGGTAAATTAAATCAAGAATATCGTAAGGCACAATGGAAGGGCCTTCCTTATCCTATCCTATGGGCAGTAGAGTATTTCACAATCGATGAAGGAAATTTCAGGCATGGTCGATATTACAGAACTGCTGGGTGGTATTGCCATATTGCCTTATGGTAAGCATTACTTAATACGTAGTTTAAATATGCTCGTATAAATATCTATAGTTTAAAATTTATTTTTGAATTTTAATTTATTTATTGTATAATTTCGTTGGGAATAAAAGAAAGCAAAAATTTTTGGGTTGGGATTTTGACGTCCTTAACTGGTTTTTAACCGGAACCTTAAAGTGTGCCCCAGTATAAATTCAAATGTTATCACTATCAAGGGTCGAAGTTATCCTAAAATCTTAGAACAATACTGTTTTCAATTTTAAAAGAAGGGGCAAAATTGCCTCGTGAAACGTATGACAATCAAAACCTATAATATCTTAAATGACATATATATTAAGAAAAAAACTATCCAAAATGCATATTTTACAAAAATATTAGTAACTGATGTATGAAAAATAAAATAGTACTCTTCTAACACTACTACTTTTTTTTTCATTTCAAAAATAATGTCCTAAGCTATGAAGTCGTAACTCCATGCTCTATAGGGGACTCCCAGGCCGAACGGTATCCCCAGCTAAAGCGCTGTGCTCGGTGTGGAGGTAGCGGGTTCAAATCCCACTGTTACAGTTGAGCACACAAGCCTGCAATTGTATGTTGTATCAATAAACCAAACCAAACCCTGCACTATGTATTTAGGACATATAAAAAAAACAAATATCTAACTATATTTAATCCTTAATTATTGATCTAGGTAAATATTTGTGACTGTAATAAATAAAAATTTTGCCAAGTCACGGAACCAATCTAAGCGTGATTGTAACCGTATGTACAGAGGCTTGCATTGCATTAGCCATATTAAATCTAACTAAATATCTCAATTCCCGTTAAATTTCATACTGCCATAGTTTTGAATAATTAAAACGAAAGCAGTTGTTTCTTTTTTAATAGATTTCTAACGAATTACACAAATAAAAATTAACAGTTTAATTTTTTAATATATTTATTTATTATTTTTAATGTGTTATAATTTTTTTTGCCTTTTGCAGTTTAGGACGGAAAGGGTAAAACCAACTGTATTTATCAACTGAATTGTTTGTTTTTGTTATGTGCATTTGGTTAAACATTGACCTACATTTTCTGTGTTAAGTTATTAAACTTGTATTTTATTTGACTGTGAATTTCTCTATTTTTATTTTTTTAATTGATTGAAGGAAACTTCTACAAAACCTAGCTGTGGGCAGTTTAACTCTGTTTTGGATAAAGATAACAATAACTTTTTATATGTTTTCAACCTATAGTGATCTACCTGTCATAGACTGTCAGGCTTTAGTCTGGCATAGGATATAAAAAAAAAATGTTTCGACTAGTCGGTAAAAAAAACTATGATTTTAACCATTTTGTCTTAAACAGTGCCAACTTGGAAAATAATATTTAAATAAATATTTTAAAAGCCATTTTCGTCAAAGACTTCATTTGACTATTGGACGGGCCTAGTTTGGCCTGCTTGACAATTCTAGCAAAAGCTATTACGCTTCTGTGTTTTTCTGATTTTATTGCATTATTAAACCATTTTAATTTCCGTGTTCTTATTTAAGGTTGGCATTTCCTCTTTGGTTATTATCAAACATTTTATTCTTCATGGTCATCCGGTATGGTGCCTATTTTCTGAGCTTGACAGGAGGCTGTTTGTTACTAGCAAATGTTCTATTCTGTTTCATCAGAAACCCAGTACCAGTCGAATTGTATTTTCAATCAAAGTCACTTGTACTACATTATGGGTGGTGCTACTGGCTTGTCCTCTTCACAGGTTAGTTTTTCAATTATTTAACGTTTAACCTGATGATTTGCGTTCTTTTTTTATGACCGATTTCAAAAGCGCATCAAAAACTGACTAGAATTATAATTAGAAATGATATACTAAAATAATATTTCAAATATTTCACACAGTGACAAACATTCTATTAAATAGAACGGAATAAAACTTTGTATAAAGGTAGTATAAGCTATGCCTTTCACGCCAACACGTGATGAGTAAAAAAATCTGAAATAGGAATTGGACGATATTTTTAGCAGGAAACAGTAGAGACATTAGATGACTAGACAGAGAGACGAACAGAGCAAGATGCGGCATACAAATCACTGTGCTTTCCAGGGTTGCCAGACGTAGTATTTTTAATACTACGGTAATATTTTTTCACCTAAATAAAGGGGTATGATATTTTTCGTAGTATTTTTTTAAAATGTGGTATTTTTAGTTTCTTTTTTATTTATTTTATTTTCATTTCCTAAAACAAAGAAAAGTGCCACTCTAGTTTTGAAGTAAAAAATAATTTTTGAAATAATCCAACAGTTTATTTTCTATTAGTCACTGTATCTAGTTATGATTGTGAAAAATAAAAGTTCGTTCATACTAGTAGACTATAATATAAATTGTTTCTTATGCAATTATGCAAGTAGATTTTACGTTTCTTTTCTATGTAGGATGTGAAACAAAATATGAGATTTTATATTTTCATTTAGTTTCAATTTTATACAACATTGAAATAAATCATTTATGATATACAAGAGTCATTATTATGATACACACAACTCTTTGTTTATTCTTCAAAAGATAAAGTTGCTGATAAAAATATTAGTTACTACACGTATATCTGAAGTATAATTGCACAAAAGGATAATTGTTAATGGATAATTGTTTTTCAATTATAATATTATTTTATCCTCAACTAAAATAAATTTAAATATAATTCTAAAAAACTTTAGCCAGACGATATAAATAATGTTAATACTAATAATCGTCTGTCTCAGTTTTCGTCTGCATAAGCTTTCAAAAAAGTCCTGTAGATAGCGCTTAAGACATGTAGTATTTTTTCGGATGAAGTCGTAGTATTTTTTATTTTCAGAGTCTGGCAACCCTGGTGCTTTCTTCTTCCTTCTCGTTAAAGATAGGGCGCGTTTAGTAGATTGGAATCACTGAAACACCGAAAATATAAAAAAAATAATCTTTATTTCATGGCAACCTAGCGTCGCCGATATTCTTGTTAAAAATATTGTTCCAATTCCAGTTTAAGTTCCCTACTATGAGAATCCCGTTTTAGCGAGAAAAGGTATAGGTTTCGAAAGCACACCACTCGAGACTATGAGAACTGGATCGCCGTTTATTATCGTTCATCTACCACCTTCTAATGCCTTTTTATAAAATATTATTCCATTCTCCTCACTGTGTGCTCGACAGGGAGTCTGGTGTATACTTAATGCATTGTGTGTGTTTTATAATCACCCTGTATTAATTCTAACGTTCTGTACTAATCCATATACTATTTGAATATTTTTAAATAAAAGTAGTTATTTTCTGAAGAGTTGAAGTACTGGGTGTTTCAAAAAGAAGCAATGATTTGAAAAAAAGAAGAAGAAGCAGAAAAAAAAAGAAGAAAAAAAAGAACGTAACGAGGCAGACATTCTCAGTTTACTGCATTCAACTTAAAAACCCAGATAATTTATTCTCACGAAGTTCGTCAACTGATGGTGCTGTTGAGTGAAAAAATGATAAAACAATGTTTTCTATTGCATGTTAAACCACCCCAACTAAAATATGTAGCTCTAAACTTTATCTACAGACTATATCACGTTAAAGAAAATATTAATTATTTTGAAAACATTGTTTTATAATTTTACTTAAGTAGCAGCCCTCTGAAGAATTTTGTAATTAATTTGGAAACATTTTGAGAAAAGTATTATTCCTTATGAGAGATTAATCAAACCGTTTATTTCTATTTCCTCCCGTTTTAAATTTTTTTTTTTTTTATAAGTCGTAGATTTTACTTTTGGAACACCTGATATTTAAACATATTAATCATATAAAGATCTTTAATTTTATTATTATTTTAGGCATCTTGTGTGAACTTCTGACAATCATAATAATTTTTATGGATCTGCGTTATCCCGAAGAATTATCAGAATTTTTTGGAACAGATATTCTCCAAGATTATGAAGACTTTTACGTTGGTAATTTATTCCCTGTTGGTAAATAAACTTAATTATAAAAGCTTTCATTTTAGTTTTAAAGATATGAAAAACAGCCCTCATGGCATTCAAATGCAATTACTACTATTGTTCATGACTCATACTTATTTCTTTAGATCCAGTTGAATTAGGCCTCATTCCTCCTGAAATAAAAGCAGGTCCTTCTCCTGATTATGGCACCGTCAACAGAAGACCTTCACAGGTAAATACTTCAGAAGCTCATTAGATATTTAACACTTCCTCACAACATCCCCCACGATTCCATTGTTCCCAAATGTAATGACCTCCTCAAAAAGTTTCAAACCTTTTGAGGCTGAATAATGTTCCCAAATTTTAACATGTGTCCTCGAATTTCACCAGAAACATATATATATACATATATATATTTTATATATATATATATATACTCTAAACTAAACTCAGTGGCGTGACAGCCCATAGAGGGCCAAGGCCGACTGTGCCCATTCCAGTTTTCTTAACCTTGGGCTCTGGGGTGCAGGAGCAGATGTTCCGGTCAGGAGGTCAGCCGAACGCGGAACCCCCAGTGTTTAGTTCCCAAGCATGCTTGGTACTCATTTATCGACCCACTGAAGGGATGAAAGGCTGAGTCGACCTTGCCCGGCCCGAGGATCGAACCTGGGACCTGTGGCACGATAGCGCGAAGCGCTACGGCTCAGCCACCGAGCGTCATATATATATATATATTAAATTATTATAAATGTATAATTAATTATCAAACTTATTAATTTCAAACTTAAAATTACCTTGCGCACATCCATTATCGGGCTCATCCAAGGTAACTAACAAATTTGACGGGCTTCAGTATTGCAGTAAGAACGTGCCATAAGATATCACTTTATTTATGCTCCTGTTTTCATAGTTTGTAATCTGGCAATCTTATTACGTAAATATTTTAAATCACTCTTGAAAGATGCCGGTACGAGTAAGTTCATATAAATTCGCTCCTCACTATGCAGATTTCCTCTCGTGTACTGTTCTATAATCTCTTCAATTTTTTTTTTGCTTGATATTTTTTTTTTTATTTTTTTTTTTTTACCTAATGTGTTCTAATTTCGTTTCAATTTTTTGAGTGCTCCTCACACTATTGTATTGATATATTTTGCTTTGGCTATATTGATACAATATTAGAAAGCACTCCTTTTTGCGGATATAATCGTGTGAGCTGATGAAGAAATTATATCCTTTCTTTATTCTGTTTTCTGGATTTTTAATATTTTTTTCCCTCCATTTTTTCTCAATTTTTTTGCTTATTTTATGAGTTCTATATACTTGCAACTTATGTGCAGTTAATATAACTTATTAATTTTCTTCGTTTTTCTCTTTTTTTCTCTTTGTTTTTTTGTGCTATATATATATATATATGCACTGAAATATCAAAAAATATCTCACAGAGAATACAAACAGAAAACAAAAAATGCCTCATGCTAAATCTAACAGATGAAAACGCCATACTCGTCTTTAAATAATTTCAGAAAGAAAAAAACACATTTTAATAATCATGTACTCATTCATTTCATGTAATATTAAATGTATGATATTTTAAAATGATAAGTACTGAAATCAAATTGATGAAAATGATTTTTCACCTGATGTAACTAGTCAATTTAAAAATAAATAAATAAAAATAAAATAAATCTTTGTTGCCCATATAAATTAATATTTTTCATGAGACCAACCCGGTGATTTGTCCACTAATCATGTTTTATAAATCTGGATACCTTATCTAAAATGTGAACTTACGAATTAGAGTAAATAGTGAAATTTAGCACTTCCACGTACCATATGATATGCGTTTTCACATGCGTGTTGTTCTTAAACTAACTACGAACTAACCGTGACACAGATTACCAAAACTGCCCGGGATCGTATACTTCACATATAATAGTATATCTTATCTTATAAATAATTGTGAAAGTGTAAACAAGTTGGGTGTGTGGAAAGCACATGAAGTCATCATTGCGTATGATTTGTCTTTACTTCCCAGACTAGCATGTACCTCTCGATCAGAGGCTGAGTGTGAAGGGAGGGGCGCTCCATTATAATGAGAGCTCTGTGCTTTAAACGCTGTGAAATCCCTGTTTGAGTATAACCTAGTGGGAAAAAACTGTCCAGTGATAAACCAAAATTTGTTAAGGGAGCTTTATTCGTTTTTGCTTAGCTAATTAGTTATTTGCTAAACTAAATATCACATTTTGAGAAACACTTAATTTTTACAGGAAGTTTATGCTTTGCGTAAACGTACTATGTCATCTCGATTTCAAAGAGCTTCTCAAAGAAGACCAATGCCAACTCCAAGAGACAAGGAACGTCTAATCAAAGGCCAAACAGTGAGAGCATCTGAATTGCCTGTTTACGAAAATCTGAATCTTACGAGGTAAATAAATATATGCGTCACGGATATTTCTTACGTGGTGTTCCGTAATCCTCGTCCTCTCTATATATACAGGGTGTTTATAAAGTTCCGGACCCATTTTGATGTTTAATAACTCATAAAATAATGAAGATATAAACAAACGTATGGCATTTATTGATGGAATAACTCATATATTTTCCTTTTCAGGTTTGAATATCTTTACTTTTGTAAATATCGTCTGCACGTGTGGTTAATTTCAGATAATTTCATTTTCCAGTCTGAATATCTGTACTTTTCTAAATATCGTCTGCTTATTAATTGCATTTTTCTCTCTTTTGTTTTTGGCAACTATTCGCGATCGCAACACTCGATACGCCATCTAGCGGGAGACTGTAAATATCGTGCATTAGTTCCCACATAACCATTGGCAATGACGGGCGCCATTTTCTTAGCATAAAAAAAGAAGCAAAATTTCCCTAAAGAAAAGGTAAAACTTCTTGAAAAAACTAATCAGAACATGCCAAACATTGAAGCAGAACACGCCAAGCATTTGAAGAACAACTTCTCAATATTTTTTACCTTTCTATTACCAACAACATAACATGATTTCATGATCACTTGCTGTTACAGATGTGTGTATTGCGGTAAAATAATTTTTCTGTCTTCAATTCATTACAAATTAAAATGAAATCAACATTACTTTCGTCATTCCAATGAATAAATGTGTTCCAATGAATTCCATACAGAACTGTAATAGTTATAGAATATTCTTCTTCTTCATAGAATAGTATATATTTCTGTATCTACATAATTCAGAAAACAACAATAAAGAATAATCCGAATTACCTGAAAAAGTATCTTTTGTGCTGATTATAAATAAATTTTTTATCGTTTTCTTGGTAAGTGTTTTTTAGTTTTGAAAGAATTTCAACTAGATTTCAGCTATTCTGTTTTTAAGCTACATATTAAAATTCATATCGAGATCTTACAATTATAAAATTTTGATGTGTGGTATGTTACCTAAAAGTAATGAAGGAATAAACTATGTATATATTATTTGAGAATAAAGTTTTCAAACAAAGAACATATCATTTTGGAATTCTCCGGACTTATAAATCAGGTAAGTGTTATGATTTTTATAATAAAAAATTTGCTTGTAAATAATTTTTTTTCTTACTTGATGATCGTTCTCTACAAAATGGTTTTTTTCCGTCTGATTAAATACTATAAGAATTAAAAAAAAAAAAAAAAAAAAAACGAAAGTTTTTATTGAAAAATGAGGAATTTTTAAAATCGTTTTTATCCTAAGAATTCTTTATTTTACGTTTTTTAGTTTATCATTTTTTGATAAAATTGTTGTCAAAATACTTTTTTTGAAAAATTAAATGGTATTAAATTATGTGTTTATGTATACTTCTTGCATATTCTAATATTTGAAGTAATATGATTCAGAAAAGTATGGAAGAAAAATTCGGTACTTACGTATTAACCACAGCTACAGATTTGGCAGATTTTTGAGTGCCGCCAATCTACACTTAAAATTTTTGGAAAAAATCTTAAAATGAAACACTTTGTTTAAAATCAAAGTAGTCAATCGGATTTCGGTGGAAAATGGGCCGATATAGAGTTTAGCATAGATTCAAAACTAACTTTTCTCTCACCTGATTCTATAGCCATTATGAACTCTAATAAATAAGATTCAAAATGAAATAACATTTCCAAAACGGACTTTTACTAAGATAAAGTTTCATGTTATGGGTATTGGTACATTTTCGTTATATTTCACTCCATAAAATATTTCGCTCTTAAAAAAATAAAATTGCATCTTGTTTTGTTTTTGGCAAGTCCCAAAGACGCATTTTCGTAACACTAAAAATGGCGACAAAAAAAAAATAGTTCTTTTTTTGTTTCGTAAGCATTCTTTATTTTACGTTAAAATTTAAATGGGCCTTTCATGTTATACCGTTAAATTTAGTAAAACTATTTCTCAGGCATTAGGTTTGAACTTTTATAAGAATATACCTATTTTTTTCTTTATTTACAAATATTTTTCCGATGTGTTCTGAATGTTCTTTCTCTAAAAAAAAGGAGATACCATTTTGTTTTCGTTTGCATAAGAAAGAAAACAAGCATTTTTCTTTTTTAAATTTAATCAGCCACAATAAAGATGGAACGTTACAATGCTACATGCTGCATTAAAGACGTCTCCAGTGTAACTGAATGACTGTTCATGTGGAAATCGCAGGGATTCGGCACATACAACAACGCCCCCTATAGTTCGTTGCGATCGCGAATTGCAATGTTATGTTTACTTTTGATGTATTTGTTCTATGTAGTACTTTTCTATGTGATGTTTTATTCGAGCGGATATTAAGGAGAATGCATACACCACAAGAGAAAGCACAGATTTTTTGGTGGTTCATAGAAACGAAATCGATAGTGCAAGCACAGAGAAATTGCACAAGAATTTACCAAAAAGATCCTCCATCCAAAAGCATCATCTTGCGGTGGAAAAGGAATTTTCTAGAAACTGGAAGTATCGCAGATAAGAAACGTCCCTGCGTAAGTGATTTTGACGTTGAGCGTGTCAGACAGACATTTTTACACATTCCTAGAAGATCTGTGAGATCAGCGGCAAGAGAATTGGATATGCCAATTTCGACGGTGTACAAGGTTATTAAGAAACAATTAAGACTACATGCATACAAAGTTCAAATTGTTCAAGGTTTGGAACCGGACGATAGGCCTAGGAGGATGGCGTTTGCAAAAGATATGGTAGGAAGGATAGAAGATGATGCTGATTTTCTGAAGCGCATAATGTTCTCCGACGAAGCATCCTTTCATGTTTCTGGCATTGTTAATTGCCATAATGTGCGCATATGGGGATCTGAAAATCCCCATGAATACCGTGAGGCACAAAGGGATTCCCCAAAGATTAATGTGTGGTGTGAACTAATGCACGACCGAGTCATTAGGCCTTTCTTTTTTACAGAAAAGACGGTCTCATCAGTCGTATACTTAGACATGTTGGAAAACTTCGTATTTCCACAGCTAGAAGAGCTTCAGCTACATGTCTTTTTGCAACAAGATGGTGCACCACCTCATTGGGGTATCATCGTTCGTAGTTCTTTGAAGGACCATTTTCCAGGAAGATGGATTGGACGAGGAGGTCCAATTCCTTGGCCACCCAGATCACCTGATATAACGCCGCTGGACTTTTTTCTTTGGGGATTTATAAAGGACAATGTTTACAGGAGGATCGTGTCGAGCATTGATAACCTAAAAGCCAGAATTACAACCGCTATAGCCTCTGTGGATGCCGAGATGCTTGCCGCTACCTGGCGTGAAATTGACTATCGTCTTGATATTCTCCGTGCGATGAAGGAGGCACACGTGGAAGTTCATTGACAAGGGTCATGAAACTTTTTGAGTGTATCTAACCATTTATGTTATTAATTTTAATCTATCTTTATTATTTTATGAGTTATTAAACATCAAAATTGGTACGGGACTTTATAAACACCCTGTATATTTGAAATCCTTAACAAATATGAAATTCAAAAAGTTTGCACAATAGCGGACGAAAATTATTACATTAAAATATGACTACCACAGAATAAGAAACAAATAAGATTCAAATAAGATCAAAATAGAAACAATTTATTAAAACCTGTTCCAATACCGGAGGATACATAGAAAAAGGGGAATGTGTTTATCACGAGCACCTTCTAACTTCTTGCGGTAATTAAACTAGTTTGAAATTCTTTTAATCCCGTCTTCTTTAATTAATATTTGTCAAATTATTATTACTGGTTTGCTTTTTCGCTGCTTAAATATTAATGTGCGACCTCTAATGTGTCTTAGTTTAGGAGTCATTTTGACAAGGAATCTAAAACTATATTTCAAAGGAGGGGATTACAGAATACCCTGTAGTTTTTTAATATAATTATATGAAAAAGGTAGAGCTATAAGATAAGTAAGTGTAATCGTTGGATTAAAATACATATTACATAGTATCTCTTTTTCTTTGAAGTTTAATAAAATTGGATTTGATTTCAATGAAGTAAACTTCTAACTATCCGCGCGGAATTGGCGTGATAAATGCGGATAAAATAGTTCTGCCGAGAATCCATTAAACAGTCAAAACGTAATATCATCCAAATGCGTTTTTTTTTTTTTTTTTTTTTTTTTTTTTTTTTTTTTTTGTAAATTCACGTTTTTTGCCAACATTACGCCATTGAAATAAAATATTTACCACAGCTAAAAATGAAAGGTCAAAAGATCGCGAGTCATCGGATCATATTCTGTAAAATATAAACTTAAGCAGACTAATTAACATAGAAATGGAATGGAATAGAATGTCGCATGAATAAAACGTGCAACAGAATTTCTTACAGTTAAATATCGCAAACGCGGACAAAATATAGTGGGACAGAATCTTACGGGAACAAGATTGCTTATGACAAAATTTTACGTTAACCAAATATTATGCGACATAAACATGACGAGTGCAAAATATTAATGAACTGAATCACGGTCGCCATAATCTCCCATAACAGCATTGCAAGATTTTATCTAAGATGATAACCATAAATTGGATATGCAGTAAAAGTGGGAAAACAAATATGTGTTCCGTCCCGTTTATGTTCATGAGGGGTGATAAAACCCCTCTTATTTTTTTCCCCAATAGTTGCTAAGATGTTGCTAAGGTCAATTGCGATTAAAAAAAATAAAAAATAAATAAAATTTACAATATATGATCGAAAAATTTAAACTTTTTAAAAAGTTGGTTTAAAAGTAAAAATAAACAAGTTCACTCTAATTTATTATAGTGTTGATAGTTTTTTAAACAAAAGTTATAAAATATGTTGAAAAACTAGTATATTTGCAGTTTGACTAATCATAATCTTATTCATAATCATTGTGATTACAGAATAGATCAAAAGAAATAAACTCTGATTAAAATTAGAAGAAAAAAATAGCATTTTTTTACGATAATATATGGATGGATAATTGTATAAAGCTAAGCACAAGTAGCGCTAAGAGTTAAAATTTGTCATAAATCTTCCGGGCTACTACTTCCGATTTATTTTTCGATTAAGCTCGAAAAGTGAGCCATCCCTTATTATTATACTTGTAGTGTTTACTGTATATCGCGTTCTTTCGTATTAACTTTTAACAATCCAAACAACAAACAAATTTGGAAGACTCCACAAATATGTCATGATGCTATTCAAAAAATAACACACGGTGATATTTTACATAAATATAGCCTAATAAGAGATAACACTCAAATTATGGTAAGCCTTACGCTTTACTTATGATGTGATGTTAATTATTTTAAATTTAGTTACGGCTCACGATTTTTGGAATTTATGAATTATAGAAAACTCTTATGAATGGTAAAATCACCAGCAAAATTAAGCTCAAATCACAATGATAGAACTTCCTAGACTATCAAACCTGTTCACACATATTTTTTTCCAATGCCCTACTGGGTTGTCATTTCGTCAATTTAGGCCTATCCGAACAAATTTGTTGGGACACCATATTAGATGGACCAACATTGCTCCCACAGTAAGGACAGATAGTACAGAGAATGGAAGAATATCCATGCCTTCTCCGGGATTCGAAACTAGAACCTTTCTTATGTTCACACACATTGCCTCGTAAACATAACATAAGTGTAGGGATATACACCGAAAGTATTCTCTATTTCTTCCAGTTTTTGGAAGCTATTTGTTTCTTTCATTCGGTCGACCATTCATTACTCTTTTAACGACAATAATATTCTAATAAATTTTACTGTAGGGAATATTCTTCCAGTCTAACTTCTAACTAACTTCTTGGGTCTAACTTCTTGAATCCCGATGGTAAAGACACGGTTCCAAGTTGAAAACCGATGTCAAGCATCACTGGCTGCGGTCAGTAAACGGGTAGGTGGCCACTTAGATCAGCCTACATACGGACCGAGGCTGCGCGGTATCGGTCCTTGTTATATTGTTCTACAGTAAAGTGTTCGATTTCACGCGTAAGTCGTTGGGCTATCAAAACAGAGAAGCCATCCCTTCTGCAGTGTATCAAAATTGTGATGGTATGTCTTCAGTTGAAAACTGGAAAATTATACGCTCATATCTCTTCGATTAAATGAAATTTCTTTACTACAAATTTTTGACGTTTCTTCTAGACAGTCCCAAATTTGTGGAAAAACTAGTTTTTCCAAACAAGCAAATTAGAATGGTTATTTAAAAAAAAAAATTATCATTATTTTGTCGTTTTTGTATTAGTTACATTAAAATATACTCGTTTCAGGTTTGATCCAATTGGTGAAGAAGATGAAGCCAAAGATGGATCCTTTGAAAACATTCTTCTCAGGGACATTAAAAGCTTAAGCGAATAATCGAAATGTGAAATATTCTCATTTTGTAAATGATTTGATAGTTATAAAATAATTTTGTTCACTTAACACGTTTTTTTGCCAACTTCTCTTTTCCTATTATCTGTTTTATTATCTTTAATTTTGTATTGTGTAATTCTTTTATTGTGTAATTTCGTATATGCGATCTTTCATACGTTTTTGGATCTGTAAATATTATTTTTTTATTTAAAATTCTTGTGATAAATTGCTCAAGTAATTAGTTTCTGTTGTTGAAAAATTAAAAGTTCATTTTGTAGAATCTCAAATTAAAGTAAATAGGAAAGATGGTAACAAAAAATTAAGGCGTGATATTAATCCAAATCCTTTAAAAATTTCTCCACAAAGACTGAAATGGATAAGTTGTCCAAAATCAGGATCAGTTTTAAATGAGCTTAAATATAAATTTATTGATTCTTCTCCATTTTTATAATTATTAAAGAACAAAAAACGTGTATCTTTGTATCTTGAAATGAATAATATTTTTCTTTTAAGTACACCATAATAATAAAATTTTTAATGAATTTGTTCAAGTATACAAACAAAAGTTTGTACTAAAACAAAAGAAAATCCAAAAAACAAAGTAAATCTATGTACACAAACATGCTTTTCTTTACAAATTATTCTAATTGAGGTTAGCGTCGTTTGTAGCAATAAGTTTCTAGATCTTTAGCTCTTCCCCATTGGTGAAAGTTTTTGCTCCAAAATGGCGGACGAGTCGGCCTCTCTAATTCAGGGGTTCTACGTGAAACTATAAAGTTAGCCAAGCAAGAGGCTGAACTATATTACTTGAGTGGAATAAATTAATCAATTCTCGTAACTCTGTAGTTGCGAATGGCATCAAATTGCTTGCACTATTCCAATTAAATGATTCGTATTTTACATTACCTCACATCAAAGTTCTTTCCTAGGAATGGAGAAGTATGCGGCTATTCAAAATTACACTTTTCTATAATTTATTGAGGAGCACTTTGGGTAAAGATAGCGAATATATGGTTCAAGTTTTTGAAAATGAACAAGTAGGAGGGTTACTTTTTTGGTTAAAATTTTCTAGCTGGCTATTTTGCATTGTACCGGAAAATACTTAAGTGTACCTAAAAATGTCTCTCATTTTGTTATTTAAATGTTTTCCCTAATTTATTAGCGATTGTTAAAGAAAAGTTTTCGAATAAAAATAAATTATAAAATTCGCAATACTTTTAATTATTTACTTTTGACTGCCAATCATAAAAAAACGGGAATTCATTTATATTTATTAAATATGATTTTACTAAACAATATAAAAATTAAAACTTTTGAATCTAAGATTCTATTTTTTAATAGTGTGTAAAAATAAAAGAAAAAAATTGCAATTGATAATCTTTATTTACAAGTATTATTTATGTTAAAATTCATAAGGGATAAATAAAATATAACTACTTATTTCATTCAAATTATGTAATTTGTTAATAAAAATTACGTAGTTTTTAGGAAATGTTAATACAAATACTATACATATCTTTGTTTAGTTTTGCAGTATTTTTTTCGAAACTTTCAACTTCAATATTTTTTAAACATGCTCTGCAAATTGTGACCCTAGACTGTCTGCTATACAAATAACGCGATTTTAATTAATTTTAACAATGCTTTCTCTTTTCGGGTTTTTTTTTCCAAAATAATATAATAAATAAAATGAATAAATAAAACTATACATTACATAAAGGCTACAATGGTTGGGCCACTTAATAAAAATGGAGGAGGACAAGAGCAATTGGGGGGGGGGGTAGCAGCAAAAGGGAAAGGTGGAGAGATTCAAGAAACGATGGCTAGATGATGTGAGCGTTTTCGCTGTGGGCGATTCGTATATGCTATTGGACGTCAATGCAATTTAACCCTTTCGCGACGAGTTACAACAGAACAATTTTGGTAGCATAAACTATGGGTAGGAAAGCATTATGTACGATAATGCCATCTATGTTCTGTGAATGAAAATACCTTCAAAAATATTGGCAGGACTGGTTGGAAAGTCTCCCATTAAACTGAGAAGCGTTTCTGTCCCAAAAGAGTGTATGTGTCCCGTTAAAGGACGTATGTGTCCTGTTAGGTGCGAAAGGCTTAAGCACGCGCGAGAAGTTCCGTCTTACATGTAGTTTCTAAACATTCACACGTGATATCTCATGCTGTGTGAATGCTCCATATACTCATGAAAGTCACATAGGATAAAAATAAATTTATGGATTGGAAATTTTGAAGATGTGGCTAAACGGTTTAAAAGATCCTGGAAGAAGGGAACAATAAGAAAGGGTCCCTGAAAAAAAAAAGGTACGGTAAAAAAGGTTCATGGAAAAAAAAGGTACCGATAACTAGGGTTCCGGGAAATTCAGTAGCGAAATTTCATGTGAGATTTCCTGCATCATAAATATTTTTCTCAAAGTTTTAACAGTTGATTCATATTCGCTGCTTGAGTTACGGGGAATGGGACTTATAGTATAAGACGTATTACTTTTATTTCTTTTTTGAAAGGTGAGTCTATTTATTTATTTATGTTTTATTTTATTTTTTTCGATAGAAGACTTGTTATTTTTATTTTTTAATAATTTTTTGCAATGAGGTAAAGAAAAAAGGTACTTTCAAGTGGTTTATATTTTTTTTCTTTGTTTAAGGAGGATTAATTAAAGTGCTTTTTTTATTAAGGAAATCTCACGTTTTTTATTTTTTTTAAAAAGGAATTTTCATGACAAAATTTAATTCTCATTTTTTTTTTTTTTCCTTCTAATTTTTCTAATCTCTACAGAATAGTTTTCTAAGTCTGATTAAGAACTTTAAAATATTAAATATTTTTTATTAAATATAAGGTAATCAATATTTTAGAATCGTTTTTATTATTGTAAGCATTCTTTATTTTATGCCTTTTAATTTATAAATAATGATTTTTTATTGTAACTTTAAATTTTTTTTTTTAATAAAAACTGTTGTCAAAAAACTTTTTTAGAAAAAATTTAATGATATAACATTATGTTTCTGTTTACTTTTTGCATATTTTAATATTTGAAGTACACTAGTCAAATAAATTAAGAGAATTTGCATATTTTATCGAATTTCATGAAAAGAACTAAACTGAATGTAAAACTACTGCTTCTAAAAAAAATGCAAATCTTGTACATCAAATACGTAAGCGTACAGGTGTGTGTAGGCGGAGCCAGTTGAGAAACAGGCTTTATAAGTGCGCGAAAGTTGAGACGCATTTAGTATGCTAGAACACCTCGGCGAATTTCTTGGTTTTATTTTGCAGCAATAGGTTAAATTCAAATTGTAACAAGTAAAATGAGTAACAATCAAAGTTTAGATGATGGAATGCGATGGCGAATTGTGGGAAGGTTAGAAGCAAGCCAATCTCAAGTTCAGATTTGTAGAGAGTTCAGTTTAACGACCAGCGTCACGCGTAACTTCTGGAAACAGTTGCAGGATACCGGGTCCATCGAGAGAAAGCCTAGGCAAGTTCGTCCAAGAGCAACGAGGACCAGAGAAGATCGCCATTTGTCCATTATAGCGAGGCGTAACAGAAGGGTGAAGTTGGCCTTGAGTTCCTTTTAATGGACGATGACAGGGAGCCACATAGAGCTCTTCCGGTCGACGAATTTCTAGAGAGCGAGGATATTCGTCGAATGGATTGACACGCTAGATCTCCAGACCTCAACCCTATAAAGCATGTCTGGGACATTCTGGGGAGGGCAATTGAATTCGCTTTTCCATCCGAAAACCATCCAGAAAATGAAAACAGCGTTGCTGAACGAGTAAGACCAATTGATACGGGCAATGAGAAACTGCCTTATTTCAAGTATGAAATCACACTACAAGGCATGTATATCTGTAAGAAGGGACCATACCCCCTATTAACCCATTTTTTGTTTATTCTGCAACCGCTGTTTCATACCTTCCGACTCCAATGAGTGTAACACACGATCATTGGTGTATATTACAATTGTTGAATAGTTATTTGTTTTGTATTGTATCAATGTATATACAGGTCAAATTTCATTAAATTCGGTCCAGTAGTTCTAGAGAAAATCGACCAAGTCTGCAAATTCTCTTAATTTCTTACGCCAGTGTATTATTATTCAAAAAAGTATGGAATGTAAAGTTTAAATAGACCTTTCATATTAGATCATTAAAATTAGTAGAGGGATTTCGCAGGCATTAGGTTTTAACTCCAATAAGAAGATAAGATACATTTTTTTTCTTCCTGTTAATTTACAAATATTTTTCCGATGTATTCGGGCATACTCCGCTAAAAAAAGAGATTCAATTTTGTTTTCACTTGCATAAAGAATTTCAAACATCTTTCTTTTTTAAATTTAATAAGTCACAATAAAGATGGAATGTTACCATGCTACACTGAAGAAATCTGCGTTCCCGAATTGAGAAAAGCAAAGTTCGAAGTTAATTATAAGAAAACGATTTCGAAAGTTTATTATTAGTAAGTCGTTTGCTAACAATTTCTACTTTGATAAGAATCGATATTTCCCTTAAAATTAATTTTTTTTAAGTAAAATTTTCCTCCATTTATTTCAGTACTTTTCATATTCTTATTAAATGTTTTTTCTGTTTATTTACAAATATATTTTCGATGTGTTTTGGATGTTCCTTTTTTAAAAAAAAGAAGAAGAAAAAGGGATTCTATTTTGTTTTTGCTTGTATAAGAAAGAATATCAAACATTTTTCTTTTTTAAATTTAATAAGCCACAATAAAGAAGGAACCTCGAGGAACCTGTCATGCTGATCAGCATGACACTCTGAAGAAATCTCCAGTGCAACTGATGATCGTGTTGTTCTGCTATCAGGTAGGTAGGTAGGTATTTTTATTTACGTCCCACTAGAGCTGCAGAATAGGCTATTGGCGACTGTTTGGAAAACATCTCTGAGGTGGATCCGAAGACCTGCCATCGCAATTCCCACACAGCCACGGCTATCCCAGGGATATCCAAACACGTCTGTTACCTATCCAAATATCCAGTGGATATTTGGATATGTTCTAGACTTCTTACAGATATCTAAGTACATCTAAGTCCATGAGTTGGATATTTTAGACATCTCTGAGATATCATTTTTGGATATCTAGAGGATAGGGTGATTTGGTTATTATAGAGATATCCAGGCATATCTAAGTCCTAGATATGGACATTTTAGATATCTTTTGGATATTTAATATAGATCAGTTTAAGACATGGATTACTGGATGTCTGTAGAATGCCTAAGAGACGCTTCAAATGGTACTCAATAGCTGACACAGATCCAGTTTTCGATATCTCACAGATGTCAGTTTTTGGATATAGATATTCTTTTATTTACAATTCTGAACTCTGATATAATTTTCTTTTTCTGATGCAGATTTTTTATTCTGAATTAAAACGGAATTTTGAATTTTTTAATATTCTTAGATAACTAAAATTCTAACCGTACTCAGCAAAAACTGAAACCTGATACCAAATACGAAACCGCAGAATTCAGTTTAAGCGTCTTCTTTTCATTTTACTATCTCTTTTTAAAAAGAGATATAAAAATCAATTGATATAAAAATCATTTATTGTTGAAGTAAGTAAGACTTTTTGTATTTAAATATTTTTTTCTTCTTCCTATTGCTTATATTGTCATTTTTATTTTTCCTATATGCATTTTGCTTATCTCTGAAATGTATGCAGACATCCCTTAGATTTTTGAATTTCCATGTCAGTTAGCTTACAAATTATTGTGTGTAACATTTCATTTGGCAGGTATGCCCAACATTAAAAAAACGTATTCATTCTGAAGTTTACACAAAAATTAATGCATCATTGAATGTTACTGATGTAGCTAGGCTGTCTGAGTCTTCAAAATCGGAATCTCAGTCGCCAGCAACACCACTTGAAATAAATGATAAATCTATCTGTGTACTACCTTCTTTTAATTCTAATGTAACATGTAACTGACACAATCGAAATAGGTCCATCCTCAATAAATTCAACTCTGAATAACACCATTAAAGATAATCAAGAAGATTACCCATCGAATTTAAAAAATGATTTGGCAGTATGGGCTATTACTGATAATGTGCCTCAATCTACGATCGCTAATTTGTTAAAAGTTTTAAAGAAATATCCTTGTGGTTCAATCATATCTATGTGTCTGTCAATCATATTTTATGTAAATGCTTTGCCTTAAAAGAAAATGATAATTACGACATATTTCCGTTGTATTATGAATATTAATTACATTCTAATTAGATTTCAGCTTCTTACATATATTACATAATACATATTTATTATTTTTCATACTTTTTATATTATTATTATTTTTCTGCTTATTAATTACATTCTAATTAGATTTCAGCTTCTTACCTATATTGCATAATATACATATTTATTATTTTTCATACTTTTTATATCTTATTGCTAATAAAAGTGAATCGTTTACCCTTGTATGAATTCTCACAATGTACTTAATCTTCTTCATGTGAACACACTTAATGTGAACTAATTTTTTCTCTTCTCGTTAAGAGACTTATTAATATAAATAGCCCCCTTTTCCCAGATTTTGTAGTTCAGATTGACAAGTCTAAATACATTAATTTTTTTCACTCTGTAGAATTGAAAGTTTTAACAGAGGATTCCTGTTTTCCTGACAAAATCATTCCTTTAATATTAGCGTTGAATTCTGTTCAATATATATATAAATATATACGATTCTTCTATTTTGTTTGCCCACTTACAAATTGCAGAGCCAAATTTGTAATTTTAAATACATTAGCCATTTATCAGGCTGATAATATATTAATTCATCATTATTTTATTTGTGTATATTTTATATGTAATATTGGCTGCTGAAATTGTTAATATTTTTTTATTATTGTGGTCATCCCCATGGCAGAATCATAGCAACATTGTCCCAGAATGTTAGGGTTCTTGCAAAAAGATTTTTCTTTTGAAAAGTAAAAAAAAAAAAAAATATTTTCTTTCCTACAGAAATTTACACATATTTGAATTATACATTTAGATAATCACTTTTTGACATGCTTAATTTACGTCGATAGTATCGTAAATCAATGTAATGTTTCGATTGTATTTTCGGCAGTTATTGATTTTCACCTGGTTTTTAAATATCTCGATTTATTTCACACTATATGGAAAATTCGAATCGTGCATTTGAGTATTTACTTTTTAAGGCAATCATTCTGTCTAATTGTTGGCAACTATTGATTTCGCGATAGTTTTTATATCCTATATTCATTTTTTATATAGTAATTGCTTTATTCATGTATATATCTGAAATATGTAAATGTTCAAAAGTATGTCAAAAAAGATAACTTAATTCTTTTAAATCTTCAACTGAACAGGTATCAATGAAAAGTTTCTTACCTGGTTCTTCAACCCGGGCGATTCGTATCTAAATAAATCATAGAATAAATGACCACATACTCAAAATAAGAACTCTTCCCAATTTGTTAACAAGTGTATATTAACAGCACTACAGAAACAACACTACAAAAACAACATGATCTCTCGATCGCCTGTAACAGATATGCTCTGACAAAAATTGTTCTTAGAGAGAGAGTTCTATATCCAGTGGCGCCATCTAGTATGTTCTCTGGCAAACAAAATGGAATTCTGTTTTGAACACTCCCCCTTTTGAGTTTCGGGGCATGTTGAACCGAATCTCAATACTTCATTGTCCAAATCTGGAGGGTGGGCGAACAACGCGTCCAACTCTGGTAGTAGCAGGAGTGGAATCAGGAATGTCCGATGATGGTCTTTCTGGCTCATCTTTGGAAGTATCTGGCAGCTGGTGCTCGCTGTTGAGATTCTCCTCGTCCAGTTCTAATGGGCAGAGATTTTGAATTGGTCTGATCAGAATTTCGGATTTGGTCTTAACTTTGGCTCTTCTGATCAGTCTATCTTTACTTGTGTAAACTGAGAGTATTCTTCCCAAGGGCCAATGTATTCTTTTGGGATTATCATTCCAAATCAATCCAACTTTAGGATGGTATGTTGGTTTACGAACTGTCAGTCTATGATGTAGCTGACTCAGATATTCACTTCGGAATCTTGCTCGTAAATCTGTCATCAGTCTTCTTCTATACGCAAGTCTTTTGTTTAATTCCGTCTTATCAGTTAGCTTTAATCTATCCAGGTCTGTAGTACTACTAGTACGAGTGTCTTTCAGGAATAAATCAGGTGTTAAAGGACATAAATCATCGGGATCATCGCTAACATATGTTAAAGGTCTTGAATTGAGTTGGCTTTCACAATCACACAAAACAGTTTCAATTTCCTGGTAATTCAAGGATGCATGACCTAGGACCTTCCTCAAAATTCTTTTCAAAAGTCCTATTAACCTCTCAAAAAATCCTCCCCACCAAGGAGCAGTGGGAGGTAGGAATCTCCATAAAATTGGAGAAAAGGTTGTCTTAAGTCTTTCTAGGTGGATATTCTTCAGAGAGTTGTTAGTTCCAATAAAATTAGTCCCATTGTCGGAGTAGATAATTGACGGACGTCCTCTGCGTGCAATAAATCTTCTTAGGGCAAGTATGAAATTATCTGTTGAAAGTGATGTCAATAGTTCAAAGTGTACTGCCCTATAAATCGCACAGGTGAAAATTGCGATCCACACTTTGTTGTTGTCCTTCGTAAGCAACGGTCCAGCAACATCCACTCCTATAACTTCAAAAATTGAGGCGTTTTTTACTCTGTCCTCCGGGAGTATTCCTTCTGGTATTTCAGGTCTTTTCACATTAAATCGTTGACAAGTTATGCAGGTTTTCAGTATCTTTTTTACAGTTCTTCTAGCTTTTAATATCCAATAATCTTCTCTCAGAGCTACCATTAAAGATTGTACTCCAGGATGTCCAAGTTCTTTATGTTTGTGTAAAATAAGGCTCTTAACAACATGATGATCAGATGGTAAAATAATTGGAACTTTAAAGTTTTCATTGTCTTCTCGCATAATGATTTTTGTTTTAATTCTCACAAGTCCATTAGCGTCTGTAAATATCGACAGGAATTTCAGACTCTTCAATTTTTCGTTTTGGAATGAGTCTTCTTGAACCCTTTTCAAGATTTTGAGTTCAGCTTTAATAAGCTCTTCTACAGATAATTTTCCTGTTTTCTTACTGCTTGCTCTGGAATTTTCAAAAAATCTATATATCCAGCCTGTAATTCTGATTATTTTCTTGTAGGAAGATATGTTGTTGTAAAATTCGTCATTTTTCATATTTAAAGATGATACAACGATTTTCTTCTTCTCGGCATACACTATTTTTTCATCAGGAACTAGATCAAAACTAGGCCAGTTTCCTTTTGATTCTTTAAGCCAAGATGGTCCTTCGTGCCATTGTCTCTTCAATAGGGTTTTAACTGTGCAACCTCTTGAAGGCAAATCCGCTGGATTTTGGGTTCCCGGAACAAACTTCCAGTTACTAGCTTCTGAAAGTCGTCGAATTTCGTCAACTCTATTGGATACGAAAATCGTCCAAGGGCCTTCTTTCCTTATCCAATAAAGAGCGTCCATGGAGTCGCTCCAAAAAAACGTTTCAATATCTTTCAATCTTAAATCCTTTTTTACTGTATCAGCCAATCTAGCTCCAATATTACATGCTAGTAATTCTAATCTTGGTATCGACACTTTTTTCAATGGGGCAACTCTAGATCTTGCTTGAATAAGTTGGCAAGTAACTTTTCCATCCCTTTCCGCCCTCAAAAAGATACAAGTCGCGTATGCCATCATGGAAGCATCACAAAAGGTATGAAGTGTTAAGCTTGATTTAGAAAGATTTAAGTTTGAAAGTCTACGAGGAATTTTGAAGTTGCTCAATTCTTTTAATTCTTCTTTCCATTTTTCGAATCTTTTAATTATTTCGTCGGGCAATTTTGAATCCAAAGAAATTCCAATCTTCCAGCATTCTTGTAGAAGAAGTTTCGGGACCAACGTTATAGGACAAGTGAACCCTATAGGATCGAACAGCTGGTGTGCCACAGATAGAATTTTTCTCTTGGTAACTGGTTCACTATAGTTTTCTTCTTTAACCAGCTCACAGGATAAAGTGTCATTTTGCTTGTCCCATTTTAGGCCTAATACTGACACTTCCTTTTCACAGTTGAAATTATCTTGCACAAATTCGTTCATCTCAAGTAGGTAGTTATTCTCCCAGCCACGTAAATCAAATTTAGCAGTTTTCAGAATTCTCTGAGATTCAGATCTAAAATGTTCCAATTCTGAAACTGAGTCTAGACTTGCAATGCAATTATCAACATACATAGAGTCTTTGATCTTCTCTGCAAGACTTTTCAATGGCTCTTCTACCTGATCTAATACATGATTCAGAACAGCCGCAAGTAAGAAGGGGCTACATGATATTCCGAACACTACTCTACAATGTCTATACGTAATTATCTTTTGAGGATCTCCGTCTTTCAACCACATGAATCGTAAATTATCCCTATCAGATTCGTTAAGTGATATTTGTAAAAATGCCTGCTTGACATCCGATATTACTCCGATCTTATCCCATCTAAACCTATTTAATACAGCTGGGATAATTTCTATGAGATTTGGGCCCTTTTCTATGCAGTCATTTATTGATACGGAGTTTTTGGTTTTAGCTGATCCGTCAAAAACAGGACGTACTTTAGTGGTTGAATTATCTTTAAAAATTGCCCTATGTGGCAAATAATGTATTCCAAAGCTTTTAGAATTATCATTACCCTCATTAACTTGCTCTATTATACCTTCCTTTTCCCATTGGTTAAAAACCTCTTGATAATCATTTAACCGATTCGCTGATTTAAGGGATTTAACTGTATATTTTAGTCTTTTATATGCCAACTCTTTATTATCGGGTAAAGGAGGATGTCCATCTAACCAGGGTAAATTAACCGTATATCTGCCCGTACTGTCTCTACTAACCGTTTCTCTGAAATGTTTCAAAGCAAGTTCTTGGGTCTGCGTTTTAGAGCGTTTTTCACTACTATCCTTAATACCCAAGGTATCTAAATTCCAGAGATCTTCAATTTTTGCATTATTTACATGTAATGACAATACTAACATTGAGCTAGTTGTAGATGTTCCCTCTACTTCAGATTTACCCATTACTGTCCACCCTAACAAAGTGTGTACAGCAACCAAACCTCCCTTAAGGTGTTTTACTTTTCCCGTCAATAACTTTCCAGCGTAGTCAGCTCCAATGAGCAAATGAATCTCGCCAGAATCTCTTTCATATAAACAGGACCTATCATTAATCATCGTATCACTAATATAAATACCCAGATCTTTTAATTCGTTTAAACAATATGCATCATTCACTTTGGGTAAGGAAGCACAAATCTTTTTCTCATCTAAAACCTTTAACTCACAATTATAGCTTCCATCAACATTTGATAAGTTTAGACAATATTTTTGATGCATTTCAGTATGTTCAATTCCACCGAATAATCCATGATTCACGGATTCTTTCCCGAACCCTTTTAAACCCATTTTTCCCGCAACAAATTTTGTGACATACGACCTCTGACTACCTTGATCGATTATTACCCTTATTAACTGTTTCAAATTATTTTCTTTAACGTATACTATTAAAGTTTGAAGATAAACTTCCCGCGAACAGTTATTATTCGAAAGTGTAGTATTTTCAATTATTTCTTTATTTTCATTTTTTGAATATTTATTATCCTGAAAACACATAATTTCAACGTGTCTTTTATTGCAATGAGAACATTTAACCTTTGCCCTGCACATTGAGCTCATGTGATTTTTCCCAAGACATCTAAAACAAATGCCCTTTTTTAATAAAATCGATTTTCTTTTATCTAAAGATAAACTTTTTCCATATTCACAATTTAAACCAAAACAATTTAACTCATCGCAAAATGGACACGGCTTTGCTTTAGTAGTAGTAGAATCATAAACAAATAATTCATTGGCAGTAGGATTTCTTTGGCGACGATCATATTTCACTTCCCGCTCCCCCCTTTTATAGTGACGCCAACTTTCATTAATATTCGGATACGGCGGCGAATTTTGTTTTTCTTTCACTCTCATTAATTCAGTCTTTTCTTTAGCTATCAATTGTTTATTCAAAAAATTAATCAAATCAGTTAAAGAATATTTTTCTCCGAATTCTTTATTAAATTCAAATATTAAATCGTTTGGGATTGACTTAAGTATTACGGGGGATAATAAAGTACTATAAGTATCTGATGAAATACCTAACGATTCTAAACTTCTGATATGGATTTGTATTTTATCAAATAATTGCCGAAAATTTTTTACATCACCAGAACGCTTTAAAGGGGTAATTTCTAATAATTGACTCATGTGGTTGTTAATCAATGTTTCTTTTCTTCCGAAGCGCTGTTCTAGCAAATCAATAGCTTTAACATAATTTTCTGAGGAAATAGCAAAACCTCCTATCGTTTCTAAAGCTGTTCCACATAGATGAGCTTTTAAATAGTTAAATTTACTGACATCATCTAACGATTTGTTCTTATGTATCGATGTTTCGAAAGAGTTCCAGAAAGTGAGCCAATCATTTATATTTCCCGAAAATTTCGGGATTACTATCTTCGGTAATTTAACATTCAGCACTTCTGGTTTCGTTTCTACTTCCCCTTCGCTATTAGTAGTAGGAGCTATATGTTGGGGAAAAGTGAGAGGTTCCGGAATATTTTTCTTTTGATTCAAATTACGCAAATATTTATTTGCTTTAAATCTCCAAGTTACTATCTTTTCACGGTATTCTTCGGCGGTTTCTAATTCTTTATCTAAATCCTCTGGTTTAAACAGATTCTCTAATTCCGAATCAACTGTTTTGAGAGACTCGAATTTATCATTTAATTGTTCAATAATTAGATCAATTTCGGATTCTTCATCAGTTATTTCGTTTTTTTGAATTTCTGATTCAATTTTAGAAATTAGCCTAGTAACTGATGCTCTCAACGTAGTGCGTTTCTTTTTAAGAAGTTCAATGTCTGTGGCCATTTTAGAGCTATTATCATTCACAGTATTTTCGATTCCAGTGTCCATTTATTTTTATAACACTATCAATCAAATATTTATAATAATAATTCTTATTTTATTAAAATACGAACCGACATTCCGGCAAGGGATGCCATGTCAAAAAAGATAACTTAATTCTTTTAAATCTTCAACTGAACAGGTATCAATGAAAAGTTTCTTACCTGGTTCTTCAACCCGGGCGATTCGTATCTAAATAAATCATAGAATAAATGACCACATACTCAAAATAAGAACTCTTCCCAATTTGTTAACAAGTGTATATTAACAGCACTACAGAAACAACACTACAAAAACAACATGATCTCTCGATCGCCTGTAACAGATATGCTCTGACAAAAATTGTTCTTAGAGAGAGAGTTCTATATCCAGTGGCGCCATCTAGTATGTTCTCTGGCAAACAAAATGGAATTCTGTTTTGAACAAGTATGTTTAATTTTGCATTATATGGATAATGACCAAGTGTATCAAAACAATGTTTCCATGCACAGACATGATTGCTTGAATGTAATGGATTATCACTGTATATATAGCTTTTAATTTTAAAAAAATCATAAACTAAGAATTTCTTTATTTTAATTTTTTTTTAATATTGTAATTTCTTTATTCATGTATTTATCTGAAATATGTAACTGTTCAAAAGTATTTTTAATTTTGCAATATACAGATAATGCCGACCAATTTTGTAATTGTGAAATTTCTATTGACAGATGAGGTTGCAGTTGTGCCAGTGACCTGGTTGTCAACAAAAGGATAGGTGTGGCCTCCTTTAAAAGCGTATGAAGTTGGGAAACTTGTTATGTAGCTAACTGAAGCTTCTTCAGATTGGATTTGCCATAGAAATTTTTTTCCCCTCCAAATGCAATTTCAACTGGTATGTATATACCAGTTAACACACAATGTTTGTATATGATTCAATAGGGTGTGATGAACTATGTATAATTTTTGTTATTTAATTAATTTGTTCTTCTCAGGTACGACCTCAGAGTGCTGTACATTTCACTATTTTATTATTTACTTCCTTGCTCTTTTCTTACTTTTTTTCTCCCTTTGGTTTCTAGCCCAGATCTGGATGTAAAATTTGAATATACATTAATTCAATCTGATACAATTGTTCTTAACCGACTTTGAAATGTTAAAGCTTATTCATATTACTTAAACCTATTATCAGACCCAATGCTAGACACTGTTAAAACTCCCATTTCTAAACAAAATAATTTTGAAATTAAAAATAGTATATGTTACAAATCTTCTACAAAATTTTCATTTATTTTATATGTTTACCGATTTGATTAAATAAATCAAAATGACGTAAGAAGTATAAAACATTTTTATTTATGAGCTGATTTTAATTTGATAAAAAGGAAAATATATATATGTATATATATGCACACATACATACATACACTTATATTTAAAAACATGTATTAAAATTTTTATTCTGGAAATTTTTCCGAAATAAAAATTTTAACAATCCTATCATTTTTTTAAACATAACTTTATATAAATCATATTTTTCCAGATAAAAGAAAAAAATCAATAGAGAGTTTTTTCTTTTTGGTCAATAAAAAAATAAAACTTTCCAAGCAAAAATATTGGGAGATTTTTTTTTCCTGTAAATTCCCTGATTTTTTTTTTTTTTTTTAACAGGAAAAATTATGCATAACAAAAGATTTTTCTTTTTCAGTTATTATATAAATAATATTTTAAATTTGAAAAATAATTATCGAATATATATAACCAAGCTAGGTAATAAAATGTGATGAAATCTACCTTCGTTTTCTAACATAACAGGTTGCCTAGCAGTTTTAAAAAGTGCTAAAAGATGCTTATTTTTGATTTTCATACTTTAAAAGCCATTTAAGGTGTTTTTTTATTTTTTATTGTGGGTTTGTAAAAAGTGCTTAGTTTTCTATCTTTTAAAAAGAGATTTTTTTTTAGCATACCGTTTGTCTCAAATTACTAAAATAAAAAAAAACGTGATTTTCACAATTTTCTTTGCAGTATTTAACCGAAACTTGTTTAAGTTTTTAAAAATGTGTTTGTATTTTTTTGAAAAAGTGATAAAAAATATTTTATGTGTGCTCATTTTTTGTTGAAAAATTTGACTACGCATATGCTGTATACGCATGTATTTGACTACGCATGCTGTATTATTACTGCATCCTTAAATTGCTTTTAATCAGATTATAGAAAAGATAAATGTGTACATTATAGTGGCAAAATAGTGCATATCATTCTGTATGCAATTAAAAAGTTAAAATTTATTGAGAGTAAATGCTATTTAAAAAAATCACATTAAACTTTTTTACACATTTTTTATTTTTACTCATTTCTGTGAACAAAGTAAACTACATAAAAAAAATTTCAAATTTTAGCTATTTTTATTAAAAAAAATTTCTAATTGAGAATGGAGGGGTAAAAAAATCTGTTAAGGAAAGAATAAATATTTTTCTTGAATGTCATTCATAAATATTTAATTTCGATCATTTCTAAAACTTATGCTATGCCATTACTCTGTTTTTAGGTGCTGTGAGGAGAAAACTTTCGATCCAAGATAATGCAACAGACCATGAAATTGAAAAATCTATTTAAAAAAAAACTGGTTGCGGCATGCAAAAGCAAGAAATGTTTCTTCATTAAAAAATTTTAAATTGTGAATTTACTTTTTTGTAAATAAACTATTTATATATGATTGTTTAGATTTATACCCATATTTATTTAACACCATTTTCAATAAGCTTGAAAATATAAAAAAATTTCAGTTTCAGAAATGTTCCTTTTTTTCTAATTTAAATTGAAGCTCATAATAATAATTTAAACATTTCTTAAAGTTAATTTAACTTTTTAATTTTAGAAAATGAATCATTGATGTCTTACAAATTTTTTTCATAATTGAAAAAATTCAGAATTTTGAAATATTTTCATATTATTCCTTCAACTATTCATTTTTCAAATACAACCACTTCTTTTCTTCCAATAAAAATGTTTATGCATTGAATTGTAATTACGTTTCCAATTTGAAACACTCATTCTGAATATTACAATCCCCGTGGAAAAAAATTTATTTCAATAAAATTTTACTAAATTCAGTATTTTATAAAATTAATTGTTTTAATAAACTTCTTAAGCTAGCAATCAAAGCAAAAATTCATTTAAAATATACAAATATTTCAAGTTAGAATTCTGAAACGATTTGTCAAATAAAGTAAATCAGGTATTATGAGAGTATTTTACATATATCCTAACATTTTGCAATTAATATCCTCAAAACTTACATGATATACAATCTACATATACTCATAATACAAGATAAATTCAATTTAATAAGAAATGCTCAATTAAAAATTTGAATCGTTTAATAATAAATAATACAAATTTAGTAAAGATGCATTTTTTAAATACTTTAGTAAACAAAAATGAAATATGTCTCAGACATTCAGGGTTGTCTCTGAGATATCTAAAAGAATATCCTTGGGATATCCAGAAACTAAATATAATAGACATCTGAACGATGTAAGAGAGATATCAATGTTTAACTTAGGATATCCCTTGGATAACCGTGGTAGGTCAAAGATATCTGTCAGATGTCTCTTGGATATGCAGCAGACATCAATATCCAAATATCTGCTAGACATCACACAGATGCGACCCCTGGATTTCTGTTGGATATTTCATGGATATTCAGATGTCTCTGGGATCTCTGATGGATATGGCAATATCCAGTTTTTTTATCTAAGAGATATCTCTAAGATGTGTTGTGGATATTTGTGGCTGTGTGGGTTTTGATCCTCTGCAGAGGGGAGGGCTCCCCTGCTTTGGTAGCCCGATGACCTGCACGTGAAGTCGAGCACTTTACGGTAGAACAGTTTAAGTAGGACCCATACCGCACACCCTTGGTACCCGCGCAGGCAAATCAAAGTAGTCACCCTCCCGCTTACTGACCTTATCCAGTGATGCTTAGCTTCTGTGTTCTACTGGGAACTGTGTCTTTATAATCTGTGAGACTTCTGCTAGCAACCATTCACCTCAAATAATAAAATTTTACCAATTAGAAACCGTTTTCACTGGATGAAAAAATAGTGTAGAGAGGCTAATGAGAATCTGATTCGTGACCCACGAAAAATCGCCAATCAGACATTTTAGTGCACATTTGTTTCGTGCAATGAGAATGGCTCGAAGAACTTATGCCACAACAAATGCATACGTGATTTATATGCAGCAAGAATAACTCCTTGTTAGAGGCAGGAACTTTTTTCTATACACCCATTTATTGTAGTACTGTAAATTGAGTTGTGCGTTTGCTTTTACCCTATATATAATTATTCACGTGGAGTGGCAATTTTCAGTCTCATTTTTATTTGTTTGGATTTCGCTGGATGGAAGCAGCTGCATACGATCGACTACGCGGTATTTAGAAAATCCTTGTTGATATAAATATTAATATCAACAAATATGAGGCGAAGATCACCAAATATTTTAATTACTGGTACGGCATTTTAATAAATAAACTTCATTTTCGGTTTTTTACTTATATTTTTTCCCTAAAATTGATTTTATTAATTTCATATCATTGCATCAGCCACGTGGTTTTCTACCTCTTATTAAAATAAATATTTGTTCTATATGTATTGTTTATTTTTCTTTTGCCGGAAGCATATAGTATCATCATTATGATCCTCCTAATTTTATTTTAATTCTTTTACGTTAGTTTTAAAATGATTCCAAATTAAAGTGATGCAATTATCTACACATGTTTAATTTTATGATTTCTGATATTTTTATGTGCCTTAAATCTTGTTACTCCCTGTAAAAGGGATTAATTATTCCTTACATTTACGACTAAGATGTATATTTTGCTTTTTAAGTTCTGCCATATTTAAGATTAAACTCTTTCCTTGAAGTTTAATGTAGTAAATTCTCTGCTAATTTCGTAGAGTGAGTGTTTTATATTCGTGCCAAATAATCTTTTTTTATAAATGTTCTATGACTATTTCTGTTTGTAATGTCTTACTATATGCAAGTTTTATTGTTAACAAAATAATATAATCTAATAGTTATATTAATAATTTAAAGAGCATTATTTTATTACCCATCAATGTAATATTCTTTACATATCAGATAAACTTAATAGGTAATATATATTTATAGTCTAAGGTTAATATTGTTATTTTAGGTACTCCTGGTACAGGAAAGTCTACTCTGTCTTCAGAAATTAGTCAAATAGCATCTTTAGAATGGATAAATATTGGAGAAATTGCAAAGAGTTCCAATTTGTTTGATGGTTATGATGAAAGTCTTCAATGCCACATTTTAGATGAAGACCAGGTACATTTCTTTTGTTGATGAAAACCAGAGATATTTTTTATGTGCATGTAATGTTTGTGAGTCATAATTTGTTTAATACAATTTATATTTAAACATTTTAAAGCCATCACTTGCTATCAATTTATAAAATTTTGAAATTGTCTCTGAATTTATATATCTGAGTTAATTTAATAGGAGTTTGAGTTGGTATAAAAGCTAAACTTTGATTAATTAAAACTGAAGAAAAATATTTAAATGCTAGCTTAGGGGTGCACAACCTTTTTGAGTGAAGGACCACTTGCACAGCAGGTTGACTAACGAAGGGCCGCACATGTATTTAGACATGTTAACATGACACATGTATTTAAACATAAGTGTTCTAATTTTTTTTATATATTTGTAAAAAAATAAGGGTGTTCAATTATTAGAATTCATTCAAGAATAAAAACTTATACTTTTTTTAATAAAAAAAAATTGCTAATGTGATTCTTTTGCAGATTTCCGCTTTTTTTCAGATTTTTCCCGCTACTTTCTGCGGAAAATTTTTTTTTGAACAAGTTAAAATATTTTATGAGGGATTTCATTTTCCGCGGAGCGAAAGTATTGAAGTTCTCATTCCTCCCTCTGAAGTTTCTCTAAAAAATCATTTCCTTAACTGGCTGATTTTTTTTTTTTTGGAATTTATATAGATATGATAAAGAATAATATAAAATCATATTTTAACTTTATTATGGTCTTGTTTATTATGATAATGCATTTTAGTTTTTACACAAATTTCTTAAATATTAAAATCCATGTTTCTGCACATAGCTTGCAAATTTATCTTCCAAAAGACAATGAAAAAAAGAAATTTGAAGAATTGAAACTGGATTACTTTATACTGAACCACAAGTTTTTGTCCTTCTGCTTTTTTCTTCTTTTTTTTAAAAAAGTTATAATCAGACAAGTCAATTTCGTCTTTTTTTCGATAATTTTAATTCTAGGAATTGAGAAGGATTTTTTTCCATTTTTGCTGTTTTTATTATAACGCAGAATTTTAACAGAACATCTCATAACATACCAAATCATATTCGTTGCCAAAATAATGAAGGAAAAATAACTAGGATTTATGATAAAACTGTACCGAAATACCGTACCAAAAAGTGATTATTTAAATGCGCGATTAACATTCGCGTGCCATAATAACATCGTATTTAAATAACGGGATTATCAAAATCATGTGGAAAAGCATAGCAATAATTGAAAAAAAAAATTCATTACATTTATGCTAAACTCAGCACGAATAAAGCGTGTCAAATGCGCAATTTAAAATTCGCATGTCGTAATAAAATTATTGGAATTTTTTATAGTTACATGGGAATGCATAGCAGTAACTGGCAAAGAAAAAGAGAGAATTGCAAAAAAAACCATAAAAAAATCATTTAGATTTAAGATGAAATCATCACAAATAAAGTGCACCAAAAAGTGATTATTTAAATGGAAGATCTGAAACTCGCATCGTAATAAAAATTTGGAATTTTCGAAATCACGTAGAAAAGCGGAAATAACTGGTGAAAAAAAATTCATTTATATTTACGACAAAATTGGCTGAAAGAAAGCCTGTTGAATGTACATTTACTAAAGAATCTGTTAAAATTGATTGTGTCAAAATATGATGACTTTAAAAAATAGACATTTTTTAAAAAAATTTATTGTGTTAGTCACAGGCCTCACTTCAGTAGTCGACGGGCCGTAGATTGTGCACCCCTATGCTAGCTTTTGTATTGAAAAATATTGGGCTGAAATAGATTCAATGTGATATTGCTAAACGAAAAGATTAGATTATTTTTGTGATAAATATGTTTCTAAGCAATATAAAATAAATATAAAAATAATGAGAAAAAAAATTATTCGAGTTTTATATTGCACACGTTTTTGTGTTCTAACATTTTATGAAATTTAATAAGCATTTTACTATAAATGCCTAATATATACCGAAAATTCACATTTTTTTGGCCTTGCCAGGTTAATGCTAGGGAGAAGGATGGGACCAATTTGTCACCTCTCATTTTGTTGCTCTAATTAAAAAAAAGCTCATTGAAAGTTTAATATTTCAGATTTAATTTTTTTTGGATCAATTTTGAAATCAATTGCTTTGTTGCAATGAATTCATTATTTGGGAAAGTTTTAGATTGCTACATAATTTATATTTCTTAATGACAAACAGATTGTTACATAAATATTTAAAATTATTTAGTTAAATATCCCTAAATAATTTATTACATTAACACACTGAGAAAAAAAAATTACAATCGAAACTGCTAGAATGTGGTAAATTTAACCCCATATCTGACTGTTGGGGTACAAAAAGTTGAGTAATGTTTATTTAGGCTCTTTGCTAATGAATTTGGTAAAATTAACATAAAATATGATTTTGAAATGTATGTGTGATTAAAATCTAGTAAATGTGGTAAAATATAATAATTTTATCATGATACCTTCAGGGTTGAAAGTTTTCCGTATTTGGACGGATTTGCGTCTTTTTAAAAAAAACACAAGACGGATCGAAACGGAATATTGCTATAAGTAAATCCTAAGTTGGTTATTATTTATTTTTTTTAATTTTATGCGATAGATGGATTTAGTGGGAAAAGTCCCAAATGACCGATCCATTAAAATTGATAAGTATAGATATACTATAAGGATAGTTGTGTACATGCAATATGTTTTTAATCAATATATCGTAATTTTAATTAGCATTGTAGACTTAACATTTATTAAATATCAACATTTTGTTGAATATCATTTTTACTATTGAACTATGTTTAGCTTGAAAATTGTTTTTGTTATTTATTAACAAGGTATTAACTTAACTAAGTATTATTATTTTCCTTAAAATGCCTAGCACTTTATTTTATTAGAAAATTAAATGTTTGAAAAAAATTCAAAGCTGTGGTAATTTTTGCTTGAAATAACTAATTACTTTGCATTTTTTGTTTATACTCCTGAACAATAGTAGGTTTGCTAAAATAAATATGGAATTTTTATAAGCCTTATTTGCATTTTGTGTATTTTAATTTTTATTGAAAAGTTTGTTCACAATTTTTATGTGTATACTTAAAATTATTGGACAGGACACGTCCACTTCTGATTTTGAAATTTTCAGTCTTGACAATTTTTAAAACTTTTACACCTGGATACCTTAGATCATGGCATGAAAACTCTTTTTATTGGTTAAATTTACTTTTTAGTTCTGTATTTTTTATGAAATCGTAATAATAACCATTTTGTATGCCTGAATTTCTGGTCAACCAATACTTTGTAAACAATTTCCGAATGAATGGTATAAATGCTGTATATTTTGGTTTACTAAAAGATAATTTTTTTTTTTTTTTTTTTCCCCTGAAGAAATTTCATTGCCATAAATTACGGTTATTTTATCAGAATTTTTCCCTGCATGCAAATTTAATTATGCATGTAGGGAAAAATTCAATTAGGATAAAATTCTTAATCATTCTGCAATTTTGTTTTTTAAATTCCTATATAACTTTTGGTTACTTAAAATTATTTAGTGTGCTATAAAATTATTTGACGTTATAAGTGTTAATGAGAGTCTCAAACAATTAAAGTCAACCCATTTTTTTATAAGAAAAAGAAAGATTTTAATCATTATCTGCAGGAACATGTTATGTAATCCTTTATGCTATGTATGTACTATGTATGTACCATGTTATGTACCTTTTTTTCTTCTTTTTTTTTAGTTTCATTTGATTTAAATGACTTAAGAATTTGGTTCATTTTGTCATGTTTAAGTGTAACGAGGTTCTTATTTAACCAAAATTGATGTATTTTAAATGAGTGGCAAAGCTTAAAAAAAAAAAAGTAGATAGCAGAAGTTTGTCTAGATATATATGAACTTCTTCCAGTACTTATAGATTTTAAATGTCTAGTTTGAAGCCTTGGTGTGCTAGCAAAATTTACAGAGCTCCTCCATGTTATAGTTTATAATCTAAATTTTTAATTGAAACAGCTAATCTTGTTACATTAACACTTTATGTTCTTTAAGAAATTTGTAATACATTTTATAAAAACAAGAAGTTGTATCTACTCGTACTTAAGAAAAAAATCAAAAGTTATTTGAGTTAATGTGCTAATTTGAGTCTTATCGTAGTATTCACTTTTTATGAATTAAGCATAATATCCAAAGTGCACTCATAGCCTTTTTTACAGTATAGAAAAAGAAAATAATTATATATATATTTATTAAGTGTCCTGTACATATAAAAAATGCAAAATTACTATATTTTTAAAGTTTTCTAATTAAAATAAATTATAATATGCACAATACTTTTAGTTATTTATTATTTATTTAATTATTGCCAGTCATAAAAAAAAAAACAAGAATTCGTTTATATTAGTTAAATGTGATTTTACTTAATATAAAAATAATTTTGGAATCTAAGATACTATTTAAGAATGTGTAAAAATAAAATAAAAATTGCAATTGATAATCTCCATTTATTATGCATGTTAAAAGCCTACTTAATTTTTGATATAGTAACACATTTTGGTACAAGTTTATTGAAAGAACAAAAAACCAACTATGGAGTATGCACTCTTCTTGCATTGAACCACAGAACTATAATTAAAATTTCTTTCTCCCTTTTTTAATGCGCAGTAGTTATTTACTAAAACATAAGTGCATTATTAATATCCAGGCAAGTCATGAGTTCCAATTCAATGTTTGTTTTTTCTTTCAGTTTTAGCATAATAAATTGTATGAAAGTAAAATTTTAAGAAAAAAAATTGATTTTGCAGATAATAAATGAGCTGGAAGATAAAATAAAAGAAGGTGGAAAAATTGTAGACTATCATAGCTGTGACTTTTTCCCTGAAGATTGGTTTGACATAGTGTTTGTTCTAACTACAGATAATACTCTACTTTATGATCGGCTTGTAAGAAGGTTTGTACTAATATTGTGTGTGGCTTAATTTTTATGATTATTTTTATCCTACCAATCTTACTTTTTTATTTATATTTGTAGGGGATATTCTGGTAAGAAATTGGAAAATAATATTCAATGTGAAATCTTCCAAACCCTTGTTGATGAGGCTAAAGAAGCATACGATCCTGCTATCGTTTTCAAACTGAACAGCAATACCCCTGATGATATGGAATCCAACATTGAAAATATCTGTAGGTGGATTGAGACCTTTCTTGGCAACAATGTTAATGGATAGTTTATTATTTAATATACTAGATTTTGTATATTTTGTAAATACTTGCATGTATATTTAATGTAAATTTTTCCAACTTAAAGTGTTATAATTTGGAAATTTTGTCCAAAGAACATTATTTAAAACAAAAATGCAATCCCTAGACCTGCTATATTGCTTACATTCTCATAGAACCCTGATTATTCTATTCCCTTGACGCCAAAGCTGGAAAATCAAGATCAGTTACTTACAACACTTTTAATAGTTTTTTTTATTATTAAGTCAAGAAATATTGTATAACGACTAAAAGTAGCCTAAATAGAGACTAAAATTAGAGTTAACTGATAAACTTGCTCTTCATTGTTCATTCAGTTATAAAAGAGAAACCTTTAATTTAAATTTTTTTTTATTGTTAAAGCAGTAATTGGATTCAAAGAAGTGTAATGAAAGGGGTATCAGGTAATCGGGGTTTAATGGTTTACTATTTATACAATATAACTGAACTACTCATATTGCCGTTTTTCATAATCGACCTGCTAAGTTTTGTTTTGTAAAGGTTCTGTTTGTTACTTTAAATTGTGTATTTTTATTTAACTACTTCTTACTTTTAAAATAATGCTTCATGGTTCATAGTTGTCCTTATACTTCTTATGAAAAATAACCTGTTCTGCCCTCGAACTTTTTGTTCTGAATTTCTTTTTTTCCTCTTGGTATATTCAGAACATCCCAATTTTCTACATATACAAATTTGGGTTTTGAAGAATCGAAACATTTTTTAAATTTTCCACCTAACATCTTTTTCATTGCAATTAAAAATGCTTTTGAGGATTACAAATATTTGGCAATCAAAAATTTAAGGCCATTCACTAATTACAAGTATTACATAGTTCAGGCATATGGCTTTATTTGCAGGATTCTTTGTTTCAAACTTTTTGAAAGTTTAGTCATATAATGAGAACTAAAAATTAACAAGGTTACTTTATCAAACTTTTAAATGGTTAATTAAGAGATCATTTATAAAAATTTTTTATACATATTCATTGTGTTTCTGCTTCAAGATTATTGAGTCCTTACTTTTAAATTAAAGAACTGAACTCTATTGCAAACCTTGAGTTATTCAGTATTGATAATATACTAGAAACTTTTTTCCTTTTCTAGATAAAATAATCGGGAATTTAAAAGTAGTTTTTTTTTTATTATTATTTTGTGAAATTTGCTTTTACATTTTAGTAGAGCAAATTATACTTTTTAGTTTGCCACTTAAAAATAGCATATATGTATACTGTAACAAAAAAAGAAAAGGTTCTGATACTAGCCTGATTTTTTTTAAATAGTGTCCTAATTTTTCCTTTTGCACGCTGTGAAGCTTGAATGCATTTTTATTGTTTTATCTTGGTGTTGAAATAAAACACTTTACTAAATGTTTATAAGTAATTATCTATTTATTTGATATATTTATTTTTACTACTAATCTATCCCAGTGAAGATGTGAAATTTTTTATATATTATGAAATATGACTCAATTATGTTTTCTGCCTCGTAAATTTTCTAATGCAATTTACTCACTAAAGAGTATAAGTCTAAAATAGCCCAAAAATACTGGCTAGAAACTAAATAATGTAAAGTGTGAATATAAGTTTATATCTTTTAAACTTGGTTTATCAATAAAGCTTTGAATTGTTTTATAATTTTTAATCTGTACTGTTTTTTAAAAATACATTTTTATATGCATACTCTAAAAATTACAATATTGATAACAGAAAAAACTCAGTGGGGACTCATTTTTGTTGTCTTTTATGCCGTGTACTTGTGAATTCCTTCATTATTCATTTTAACTTTTGATATTGTATGTACAAATTTGGAAAGAAGTATGGTTCGTAAACTACTTCATGCCATTGTACAGTAAGCTCATAGTCTTAAGCTCTCTTAATGTCACTAAAACTTTCTAATATACTTTATGGGTTAATTTTGCAATTGTTGTGGATTATTTAACAGCTGATGTGAGGTTTTGTTCTTTCATTTTGACTCTGATGCTGTTGAACCAATAGATCATAGTTCAGTTATTCAAAAGCATCGCAGCCATGCTCTTTTTTCCTTACTGTAAACCAAAATAGTTAACAGATCTGATCGGGAAAAAATTGTCAGTGCTCAAAAATGTTGATTCCTTTTGATGAGAAAACACTTTTAGTTAACAAAGTTTTTAATTAACATTACTGTACAAGTGAAGAAAAAAATGCCTCTCATTAGATTTTGGGAGAAGTGGCTTGTTTATTGATTTTTCCCATTCTTTATGCTTTCGAAAACTAGTAAAACAAAATTTATATTTTAGAATATGCAGCTTCTAAACATTTGGCAAATATATAGGTCTTAATTTTGAATTTTTTATCAGGTTGATTTTTTCTATAATTAAATAGGTGATTTTTCTACATTCATATAAATTTTTAGCTGTTAGGTAATTCAACTTAGTATTGACTGATTTAGTATTTAAAAAAAAGAAGAATCTAATAAGAGTACCAAATATAATATAAATAATTTATTAGGAATAATAATTTTATTTACATCATTGCACAAATCTGTATAAAACTTATGATATAAATTAGATGCAAGTGAATAATTTAAATGCAGCATACCTTGAAATGAGTAATAAACCATAGATTTTCCAAAATCCTTAAAATAAGTGTCATTTTTACAAAAATTATTGAGGTATTTATTTTTATTGTCTGAGTTTCAAACAAATTAAAAAGATTGACAAGATTCATCGACAAACTTTTGTTAGAGCAAACTTTTAGATTTTTTTTTCTCATATTAAAATGTAGGTAATGCTTTAAATGTATACCTGATCTGAAAATAATTATAACGTTTCATAAATTTTGTAAAAAAGAAACAACTTAACAGTATTTAATATTTTTCATTGGAGAAACATTGAGATTCACCCTGTTACAAAACCTCTGTAGAAAAATAAGAGGGACAAAAGAGAACAGGGGCTATTTTTATACATATAAATAAGTTATTTAAAATTGAGAAATTATTACATTATAAAGAAATGCACTATAAAATATTTGAAATACATACTAAAACTAAAGGAAATCTGGATTTAGAAGCAATGCCAGCACAATTAGTTTTCCAGGTATCGTGTAAAACACTAAATGTAACAATAGCATTAAGGCCGGCCACACACTGAGGAAGCGAGAGAGAGGTGAAAAACTCTCAGTTTGCTTCTCGACCAAAAGGGTTTTCAAAGGAAACTGAAACATGACTGCACATTGAGAAAGTCTACGCCTCCTAATCGAAGACGTAGATTAACTTTTAATTATTAACTGACGTCAAAAGACATTTTTCTACTAGAAAATATTAATAAAGTTAAGAACAATTTTTGGTTCACAGAATTGTTCTTCAAAGTTTGTATTCAATGTAATTTAATTTACTATGAAAATGGCACATCATAATTAGCAATACTAAATGAAAAATCTTCATAGATATTAATTACCAAATACTATCAATTTAAAAAAAACTCAAAATTCAGTAAAAATTGACTTTTATAATTGGGAAAAAAAAATAACTAAAAAGAGCGTCTTTTTAATAATGCAATTAATCAGCTTTGAAGAACAATTTTGTGCACTTAAATTGTTCAATATGCATTTTTTTTTTTTTTTTTTAAAGTTTTTATTCAGTATACCACAAATTTATTTTTATTTGCTAAATAATATTTATTTTTTATTCTCTAGAATATTATCCAAGAGAAAATTACTGAGAATTTTACATCTCTAATGAAATTATTTAATGTAGTAAAAAACACACTCTCTTCCATTAATGGATTTTGTTCAAGACTTATGTAAAACTATTATTAATTTATTATTCGATTAACACTGTATTTGAAATTTTTTTTTTTTGCACATTACCCCCCCCCCCCCCCCCAAATTTTTTTTTTTTTTTTTTTTTTTTTTTTTTTCTTTTTATAAAGTAGATACAAAACTAGTAAATATCCCATTTAAACTTCAAATTCTCAGAAAAAATAATTAAATTTATTTATGTAAGAGATATTTTTTATTACATTTATATTCATAACATTAAATTTATAACTAATATTGTTAATTCAATTCAGGATCGTCCCTCATTTTGAGATAAACAAAATCTCGTGCGAAAATAGAGTCGAACCTATTTGAGGGTTTGTAGGAGTTTTTAGCCTTCTTTTTAGTAGGAAACTGGGTTACACACCTTCTGTATTCCTCTTACTTCCCGCTTGCCTCCTCAGTGTGCTGCTGCCATCAAAGGTATCAATCTTTTAACTATCTCATGACTTAACTATTCAGAACTTTAGTCTACATTGCCCTTTGAATCTTAATGATTATATTTTGTAGTGTTGAGGAAATTAATTTGATGATTTGATCTGTTCATATTATTAGACTCCACTCTCGTATGTGAAAAATAATTTCAACGAATGTTTTTTTTTTTTATAAATATTGAAATTTTGCTACAGTTCCTGTTGACTGTTCAGTTTTGTCCATCTCCAGCTAGTCTAATTTATACTGACTTTAAAAAGCCACAGTTTTCTAAAAATGAAAAGTGCTTGATATTAAAAAAGTTACTCCAACACTACATTCTTGGAATTGGGAATTTAAATGATTTTTATCTAGGTGGAAAAACCTACTGAAATTGGCAATATTTTTAAAAACATTTTAATGCTCAATGGATTGTTTATATAGTATAAAATTATGCAGATGATAATTTATTTTTTTTTAATTTAAGGCACTTAAACTGTGGCTTTTTCATTTTTCTAGGCAAAAGAGTTTCCAAAAATAAAAAAACAGCCAAGGGCAATAATTTTTTCATTTTGTTGACTTAACATGTATAGATTACTCAGGAATTTTTAAAAGTGTACTACAAGTTGCTCTTTCTTGTGAGTGGTTCCTAACCAATGTACAGACAACTCAGTATGTAAAAATTGCTAACCATACATATGCGTAGCTGCCAACTATTATAGTTTTTAAAGAACATTAATATATATAATTTTGAATTAATCATATTCCTTGATGTTCAATATAATTATGAATTGATTTTATTAGAGACAATTAAACACAAGTTTTTAACCACTGGGAACAATGAAGCTATGTGTGTCATAATTATGTATGTATAGTAAAGATATAAAAAATTCTAGTTAAAGTATTAAAAAAAAAATCTAATCTCTCATTCCGACACAGTAGGTGAATTCAACAATTAAGAGAAAAAAAGTCATGCATTTTTGAATAAACAATTTGGGTTATTCAAGGTCATAGGAAATTATAAAACCACACGTAGAAAAACAATGAGTGTGAAGGGTTTAAATTCACCTATAATGGTTTTGGCATATTACTAATCCATTAACAAACATAGATCAGGTGCAATATGAATAATAAATCAAACCCATTGCACTAGTTCCAAACCAGACAGTACACAGCCACCACGTCATGAAGCCTAATATTCCACGATACAGAACAGGAGTAAAAACCTTCTTTAGACTCAAAAGTGTCAGTGAAATTTGTTGACTTGATTCCAAGATATCACTTGCAACAGGTAAAGCAATTTTTGCAGCTGTATTGATAGATTCATCAGGAGTATTAGCTTCAATAAAACTTCCCCATCGATAATCACCTACAATGACCAAAGGTAAATATACATAATAGAATGATGGAATTTCCCTAATTATCACAAAATAATTAATAAATATTTTTACCTAAAGTTTTCAGCATGAGAGTCATGAATAAACACAGCATTAATGGTGTTAAGTATTGGAGGGTAACAACACACAAGTAGTAAAAAACTCTTGCAACCTGGAATTTACAAGGGATAAAAATTAGAAAATACATTACCCTCTCTCTATGTTGAACATATTAATTAATATATTTTTTTCTTATCTCCACAAAAAATTAAGTATTTATATATACATTTCACTAACAAACATTGCTCAGTTAACTAATTACTTATGCTGCGTAAAGATTTTTTATTTTTTAAAAATACACTAAAAAAGACAACCCTTTTTTTCTTCTTATGTATGCTTTTGAAGTCCTTTCACCAAGGAAAATAAAAGCCGCAGTTGAGTGCTTTAAACTGCAGGCAAAGTTTCAATTAAAAACCATATGTACTGTCATCTCTCCGAAAAACATTGCCTGGAGTTTAAAATTTAATAAGTTGCAATCTTTTTCCATTATTTGTCAGTTATGCACCAAAATGATTTTGGAATGAGAGATCTCTTAATTCGAAGAACTGATTTCAGACCAAATAAAGAAATTTTAAAGTTAAAGATGCCAACAGCATAACAAAATAAAACAGCAAGAAAAACATATAAAATAGGAAATATTTTAATAGTTTTAAATGATTAAGTGTGTGTTTGTTATTAAAACTAAACCTGCGTAAATCATTTAAAGTATAGTTTGCCTCTCTCCTTTCATTTACTGAAATGTTCTAAGGTCATCTTTGATAGTGACATAGTTTTTTAATGAAATAACCTAAAGCTAATCTTCAAAAATAGAATAATCTGTGAAGAAGCAATTCCTTATATAATAACTTTAAAACATAGATTTTTATTAACTTCTATTAATAAGTATTTTAATACAATATTATACTAAACCTTTTGCTTACGGGTGGTACAACAAGTGGACCTTAATGACAGGCTTTACCATGCTAAGATCCGTAAGCAAAGGGTGAAAGAAATTAAGTGAATTGTATACCATTTTTTGTAAGTCAATATTGCTAATTTTGCCAGCTTCCTTTCTCAGTTCTTTCAATTTCTCTGGTGCCATGTTTAAATATGACTGTAAGTAGTGTGGCATTAAGAGTAATCTCACAGCTACAATACCCACAATCAGTAGCAGACGAGTTGTATCGAAGGTATCAGATGTCATTCTAGACAAATATATAAAATTTGTAAATAAAGTATTTAAATTTTGTATAGCATAAAAATTAAAAGCAAATAAAACTGATAGATTAATTACTATTTACAACACATATATCATAACAACTAATTTTTGTTGAAAAAAAGAGAAAAGATATTGTTTGATCATTTAAATTTTGAGATTATTAAAAATTAATAATAAGTAAATAAAAATTTGCATGTAATTATATTTGTCACTAACACATTATGTACATTATTATTATGCATAAAAACTAGTTAGAATTTTAGAAAATAAATAAAACAAGACATAGTGCAAGAAAGAAAAAAAATTGGTTTTTAAATTATATTTAAATAGGGTATTTTTAAAATTGAATCTGCATTGAAGATTTATCTGTTAAATAATTATTAACTCTTTCTAAAAAGCACAGTGATGATACATTTTATTATATTTTTCAAGAAGCCTAATTTATACATATTTAAGAGTAAAGTTACATAATTAATAATAGTCACACTTTTCTATAACATTTCTGTGCCAAGCCAGTTAAAGATTATAAAAGTTGCATCCAAAGAAACATTAATTTTAATATACAATAAAATATTGTACTAAATTCATAAAATTATAGTAACATGAAAACTATGAACATGTAACATGAACTATGTAATGATAAGCAATGTATTCTGATAGTAGCATATACAAATATAACAAAAATAAATAATATATAATAAATATAATGTACACAACATTTTAATAGTAAATACAAAATACTTAAAGGGCACCTAACGTCTGCAATTTGAAAATTTGTTCAATTACTTTTGCAGTGGTTGAATTTACTTTTTTTTTTCTTTATTTTTAATTAGTAGCCAGTATGAATAAAAATATTGTAGCACTTCAAAATTCATTAAATGACAGCAAAAGTGTCTCAAGAAAAAGGATTCATTGTGTCGATAAAAATAATAGGACATTAGACTAAGCTTTTAATTGTAAATTTTTAGTGTTAAAAGTTGAGAATCTTCCACAAATACCAAACAATGTGAGGAGCTAAAGTTCTCTCTATCCCCTCCCCTGGTTATGCAATTTGAGAACTCGCACCTCAATATATCTTAAAAAATAAGACATTTTTTCAATCTTTGCTTTTTATTCTTTAATGATTTAAACAATGATTTTTTTAATTGGTTAAAAAAGACTGGGATTTAAGTTGCTGATTGTACATAATTTAATTGATATTATTAGTAGCTTGAAGTAAAAAATGCAAGTTTTCAGCTTTTTTTTTCTTTTACAGAACGTTTATGGCATTGATCCCTATTCTCCATAGCTGCAAATCAATTACTTGACTTATCGTCATTTTTTAAAGGTTTTAAAAAACTCTGACAATAAGAAAAGAACAAAATTGTTTTGTTATGCTTTTAAATATGCACCTCATAAATTTACAATTAGGACTGCTTTTATTTATTTTAAATTAGTGTTTATCTTTTTATTATGAAATATAATTGGTAAAAAAGAGAAATAATATTTAATAGAAATAGTCTATACAATAGAAAAAATCAATATTTGGAAAATTATTGTGAGCAACATAAATCACTTACAAAACGGGAATACCGGGCCAAGATCGTTCAGTAAAGTAGTGACGTGCCACTGGTTTTACCCACATTAAAACAATAAGTAAAGGTGAAATAAAACTAACATGAAGAAGCATCCTGAAATAAACGTACACATGCTTGTTTTACAAAGAAAATTAAGTTCAATTAAAAATTTATTAATGATTACATAAAAAAACATTGAATAAAATAAACAATTTAGACGAACAATTAATTTGTGGTGAAAGCAAATAACATCTTTAAACAAAGCATAAAGGCATATAAAAAATATTTCTTGGAATTCATATAGTTAGTCAGTTATGATTTGTAGTGGCACTGCTGTAGCAAGTTAAACTGAAATGTGTAGTACTCATGTTCATTTTGAATATTCTAGGGGATGATTCCTATTTGCACCTCGAGAAGGAGGCTGTAAAATGTCTGCTGTAACGTTTTTTGAATTATAGTTGTTAATTGTTATTTTTTGAGTATTTCTAATTGGTTTCTCCTAATTTTAATTCAGCATCTTAGTAAATATTCTTTAATGGAAAGTTTCCCTGTTAGAGGTTGGCCATTAGAACCACAGTTTAACAAACAATTACATCACTTAAAAAATCCACACATTTTCGGTGCGCCCTGCTTTTTATCTAGGGATTCTGAAAGAGAATAGGTTGCAAGACTTTTTTTTTTATGTCATCAAGTGTCATCCAAAAGGTAAAATTTAAAGATCTTGATTTGTTCAAAATATGATCTTGATCTAAATGATCAAGAAATTTTTCAATGACTGTTTACTTCCAATAATGATTGTCTATTATTTTTGAAAATATTCTTGTAATTGGAATATTGAATATTTTTGGCTTTTTGTGAAAGAACAATTTTCTACGTCTCAAAATTAATAACAGAATCTATTTTAAGCTATCATGATGTGTCTTAAGTAGCCAGGGAAACTAATTAGTCCTATTTTACTAAGAGCCATTAATATTTAAATGTATTGTTCATAAAGATATGAAAACCTTCTCCAAGGAGAACTCTTTTTTTTTTTATTTAACAGCAACATGTTACTTGCCCTCTGTTCTTTACATAAATAAAATTCTATTTTAATATTCATAGTTCTATATATATATTTTTTCAACAACTACTGGCTACAATGTTAGTGCTTTCAAAGCTAGCTAAACATTTAATTCGGTAATGATCTTACTGATGTAAAAAAATATCCTGAATTTTATAAATGAACTAAGACTAAATCATTTAAATTCAATCAGATGAAAATTTAGCTATGACAAAAATTCTCTCATCTTTAAGAACAGAGAAGCAAAAACTATCTGCGTGCTGCTAAAAAATTACATAGCTATTAGTTAAACAAATCTCCTCCCACCATACATTTTATACACTCATAAATTTCATTTACAGAACCAGCAAAATGCAATAACAATATCTGATGAAGAAATAACTGTTAAATCCATGCAATTAATCTGGTGCGTTGGACTAATTATTAAGATTCATAAAATATGCACGGTTTAAATTTCTTGCTTTGTCATTTTTAACCAGTATTAATGTTTGGAAATCAGCGTGAAAAGAAAAGAAAATTTTTTTAACTGGGCATCTGTTCCAGTAAGGTTCCATGTCATGGCATATTGTTCTTATACAAGTGATTTTAATCTTCAGCTAAAAGTAAAACCTACAAACTAATTAAGAATTCTAAACTATCTATGCTCAGTATCTCTTAATTTAGATTCTAATAAACAGAACTCTCTTTGGATTGATATTGTGCATTTCAGCATTCAGCAGTTTCCAACTTTTCTGTCGTATGTGATTTAATAAAACAAAAAAAAGTACAATTATTTTTACATTAGTTATTAAATTAACTAATTTACATGGATTGACAGTTCATGTTAATTAATCTTGTTAAATGTTAAAATATGAAAAATAGTTGAATTTATGCACTATATTTTACAATTTTATGGAGTCACTAATTATTTTGAGATTTATATAGTTGTTTACTGAAGTATGATGAAATAAATAATGTGTATATTATTATTAAATTACTAACTGAATATTATGATGTCTAAAAAGATTATTGCAAGAAGTTTAATTTTTGTTACTACAAATAGATGTTTGCAATCTTTCAATTTCTTAACAAGGTTCAACTCTAATTAAGGAAAGGAAAAGATTTTTATGATCTACAATTAGAATCATATGTCACTTGCTATAATACTTATATACCAACAAATGAAAAATTTCTTACTATTAACGAAGAACATATAAAAGTTTTAAAAAAATTTTAAATAAATAAAGAGACTTTAAAGTAAAACATTATAAAATTGCAGAATCCTTACTTTAAAAATGGTCTCTCTTCACAGTATTTCAATGCATCTTTATGCATTCTAGCAAAACGTAAACCAGGAAAAGTGAAAAATGAGCCAAACAATCCACACCATAATGCCAAGCCTAACTTGAACATAAGCTTTGATGCAGGACCACTATTTAAAATTATGATAAAATTAATATCAATCAAAAATTAAAAATAAAATATAGCACCATAGGAAAAAAACTTCATTTGCATATAAAATAAGTAGAACACAATAAGTAAGAATTTTAATGATAGGTTAATTATTTAAATCGAATTTTCATGTTTGCACGCATGTGCACTTAATTGTTTTTAATAACATAACTATATGAAATTACCAATATGGATTATGCAAACTATTCGGTACAAGCTCACTTTACAATTCATAAAAACTTCAGCTTAATTTACATGTTTTAAAATAGATAAATATTCAAAAAAATTATAACAGACTAGAATTTTTTCAATGAAATCAAAGCATAAAAATTTATTTTTTTATGAAAGCAATAAAAGAAAATCTAAATATTAAGTACGAGAAACACTGTAAACTCTCCATTCACAAATTTTTAAAATCTTTTGTAAACTTATGACCAAGTCTTTGTATTGCTACATTGTTAAGGTTTTGCTTTTTACAGGGTTCTTACTCAATTTTTTAAAAAAAATTCAAGGACTTTTCAATGATTTTCAAGGACCTAAAATGAAATTTTTCAATGACCTATTTGGTATTACAATTATATGCTAAATTACATGCCAACCAGATTTTACAATTAGGTAGGAGCAGAAAGTGTATATTTTTAAAGCACAAATCTTATTTGACGACAGAAAAAAATTATTTATTAAATTTATCATCCAATACTACAAATGGTTGATAGTTACACTGCGGTTTCAAATCAGTTTGAAAAATTTCAATTTGCAAAAATAAATAAAACTCCAATTGACATAGGATACTAGCCAACATTTAAAAAGTAGCATCAGTGAAACTCTTCTTGAAAAATTTAATGAATTAGAATTAATGAAATTGAGTGAATGAATAATGCATATCACCTTAAACAAGCATAGTAAATAATTAACAAAGTTTCTGTAATTGCACGGTTATTAAAATACAAATACTTTTTTTTAATTATATTAGATCAAATTTTAGGTTACAGGAAATGTATATAAATAGATAAAATATCAAAATATATCCATTTAACATATCTGTTTCAATTTTAATAACAAATTATCGATTTTGTTACTTCAGAAAATGAGTAATGTATTTTAAACATAACAAAATCTATTGTAGAACAATATTTTACAGAAAGCTAATTAAGACTTACCAAGCTTTATTTTTTAAAAAATATATCCATAAAATGTAAAGCGTGATTTTTAAAATTTTGTGAATACGAGTATTTTTCCCTAAGTGTAATTTTTAAGTCGCATTTCTACGAATCTAGATATACTATATGTAAATCAAAATTATATGAAAGGCGAAGTCTCAAAGAAATCACGTATCACAACGTGTGATTTGTAAATTGAAATTAAATTGTGGGGCATGTTTCTTAAATTGGAACAAAATAAATAGCAAATGATACAAAATGCACGAACTAACAAGACGTAAATCACAATTCCTATATATCATACATAAATAACTTCAATATTAATTCTGTTGCGTGATTAGCTAATAGTTTTCATGTGAATTGCGATCATTATGATGCAAACTGCAATTTATGATTCAAAAGGTGCTTAATATAGAACAGCTATGTGTGATTCCTAAATCATTTTGATGAGAATTGCTAGTGGTAATTCTTAAATCTCTCTTTTGTGAATTGCAAAACTTCTAGAATGACAATTAAGAGGTATGATTCTGAAATTAGTTAAATACGTATCACGTTACATGATTCAGAAATAACTTTAATTGAAATCATGATGTGTGAATATGAATCCTGATGAGTAATTTTCAAATCACTTTAAAGTAATATTCAATATGTGATTCATTAATCACTTTAATTTAAATCAAAATTCGTAGAACATTTTATCTGAATTCTGATTCGTAAATCAAGAATCAGTTTAATGTGAATCACGATGTTTATTCATAATCAATGAAACCAGTAGAACTAAATTTTATTTATTAGCAGTAAAAACTAAGTATAAAAATTTTATTATAAATGATAAAATATTAATTATCCTTCGTACACTAATTAAAATAACAAATAGGATAACAATATTAACCTGTCGTAATAATGAAGTTAACACATTGAACATATTTCTAAATCGATTAAACGCTATATATCATTCGAAAACTATGAATATAAAACCTAAAATTTGCTAGAAATTTTAGCTTTCAAAACATCAGAGAGTTGAACAATAATCTCGTGTGGAAAAATCTAAGAGAGAAAAGTTTTGCATCTTCTTTTATCTCTCTTCAAGCATTAAAAATTGCATCTATCAGAATTTCTATAATTTTCTTTTGAATTTATTTATTATTTTTTTACTGCTTTTTTGTAAGAAAGCTTAGTATTATTTCAATTCCTAAAAAATCAAATACTTTTCAAGTACCTTTTGGCAGAATTCAAGGACTGTTCAGGAGCCTGATTTTTTTCAACAAAATTAAAGGACTTTCAAGGTTTTTCAAGTACCGCGGGAACCCTGTTTTAATTTATTTTCCAACAGCAAAAAAAAAAATATTTTGAAAATAAGAAATATAGGTAATGTCTTTTTCTTATTAAATTTTTAAGAACTGGGGGTCAATTTTTATAATGACAATGCCAAATATTTGATATAAAAAGTTGCATGATTTTGAAATCTTTTTAATCTTCAGAAATATGAAAAATTATATATCAAAGATAGAAATGTGAAAAAGAAATTATTTTAAAAGCAACAAAGTATTTTTGTTAGATGATCAAAACAATTTTTTTTGGGGTATTTTGGCAAATCAGATAATAGTGATCAATTTTTCAAATAAATAAAGTTTAATGTTTAACTTAATTAGTTAAAGAAAAATTAATTGACATTTTAACAGGATAAAGTTAATGAAAGGCTAGTATACTTAAGTAACACATAAAAATTTAAATCTTGGTAACATACCTTGAATCCAACCCTTGATCCTTCAAAAATGTATGGGCACTTGAATTAAAACTTGCATATGCTATAAAAGTAATTATTACAATATAAATAGAATGAAAGAACTGAAATTCAGGCAATAAATTGTTTACATTACTAAACTTAATGCAAATACGGGCCCTTCTCATTAAGATCACAGAACATTAAGATCACAGAAAAATGGGAATGATTTAGGAATCCAATTTTCAGAAAATGATAAAGTAATAAAAATTTTTAGTTACATTTTATTTCTTACTAACTCTCAATATTGTAAATTATTTTCCTTAATAAGAAAAACTACTTTAAAAGTTGTAAAATATTCATTATATTTATGAACAAAAACTTTACACACATGCAGCAAATTGTATTGAATTTCTTGTTCAAATGTAATTATGTGCGATGAAATTTCATGATAAATAAATTTATCTTACAGTTTTACTACTTTTGAAGTAGTTAATTGATATATCAATTTTCAAAGAACAATATGTATATGATTTTGACAAAAATGTTAAAATTATTTAATTTTCAAATATGAAATTTCTATATCATAAATTTTTTGTATCTTACTTTAAGTTTGTAAAACATAAATTTGACATGAATTCAGTTGAATTGATAAAAAATTTAATAATTACAAATAAAAATGAGCATATATACAGGGTAACCATAACTAATGTAGAGGTCTTTAAAGTCCAATAACGGGAAAACTACTGAACCAAACTTGACCACATTTACTGTTGACATTATTCTGAATACAGGGATTTGATTTTTAAAGGAAAATAGAACAGTTCAATATTTTACCACCCGAAATTAAAATTATGTTATAAAGCCCATTTTAGGAGAAAAATTTCACATGTATTTTTATATTGATATCACATTTACATTCACATTGCATTTTACACTTACATTTTATAATACTTCAGTAATTATATCTTCCCATTGCAGATAGTAATATATTTACAGATTTTCATAGAAACCAGGTTGTTTGAAATTTCTTTTACAACACCAAAAATCTAATCAAATACATGTGAATAGCATGCAATCACTTATTTATAGAATACTTATTTATTCGATAATTCACAGGCAACATACAACTGCTGAAGTAGAAATAATAGCTAAAATGTATTATAAAAAGTAAAAATAAATTATATTAATGTAAATGTAATGCTAAAACTAAAATGCATGCAAAATGTTAATTTTTCATACTTGCTGTGTTTATTTTATTTCAAAAATAGCTTTACGGTGCTGTTCTATTCTCTGGAGGCAAAAAATGAAGCTTTTTTTTAAATTCATTTCCCATGGTCTAAATAGTATCGACAGAAAGTTCAAATCTGCAGTTTTCTCTCTATCACGCTTAAAAAAAACTCTAATTTAACTAAGGCCACTCTGCATTCTGTCTCAAAAATGAGCAAACAATATGTGGTTTACTGAAACCTGCTAAGAAAACTTGAAAACTTATTCTCAAAAAGTTTAAAAATTAGTAGCAGAGTCCATCAGCAAATGACAGTGCTAGACTGAAAAAACTATAAAACAATGAATATTTTTACCTGTCAAACCATACCAATTGAAAAATTGGTTAGGGCAGTCCTCGGATCAGATTATTGATGCAAGATTTGGCTACTTTAAAAACATTGTTTTACAGCTTTTCTCCCATAGAAGTGCCATCAGATAAATTTTGTAACTAGTTTTAAAACTTAGTGAGAATATTCCTAATTAGACTGGGTCAAACCATACAATTCTATCTCCCTATGTTTTATTTATTTATTCATCATTTTTTTTAAAATATAAGTCTTTTATGAAGGGTTCTTTGATTTAAATTAACCGATTTTGTTTTTAAAAAGTAAATCATTGATTTAAATCAAATGATGTTTTTTAAAGAGAAATTATCAATTTAAAAAATTTACAAAGCACCGTAATATTAGATTTTTTAAATTTTTTTTAATGAATTTTCAAAGTTTAAATTAATTGTAGATATATTGTTGGATTGATAAATTTTAATTAGCAAAATTAAATCACTATCAGGTTTGTAATAAATTATAGCCCTTTTGAAACGACATTTGAAAAGAATCTTGTAATTCTTACTAATGATTCAGAATGCAAATTCAGAGCAAACTGAAATTTTAATGCAATTTTCTTATACTTATGTCAAGAGTAATGTGGAATTTTTTTGCAAAAATCATGATGGTGATAAAAAATCTACTAATTTTTAAGTTTAAAACACTAACTTCAAAACGGAATTTTATTTAATACTGCAAATATATTTCTGAATCAAGAACCTACAATTTTAAAAGGAAATTATTCCATACAGTAAAAAAAAAAAGGCTGTTTAAAGAAAGATAAATTCAGATTTCCATTTTGTAAATTAGTTTTATAATTATTTTTTATTAAATAGGAAAGTTAAGTTATTCTATATTGTATTATTTTGTTAACCTACCTTTAAGGTACAATGCATCACATTTAATTTTATTATTTAAAATTTTTTTTAGTAAAAAAAATAAATAAACCTGAAATTAATATCGTGATATTTTATTTTAGCCTGTTTTACTGCTGTTGTTAATAATGATATTATTCCAATTTTCAACAATTTCGAGTCTTGCATTTATTATGTATAGCTAAAAAGCAATTTTTAATGTAGTAAAATAATTACAAATGTGTAATGATTTAACTTCATATTTTAATTATAATTATAAAATTTCAACTTATTATAAAATAAAATTTCATAAAATTACCATTAAATTTTTTTGTAAAAAATTATTTAAATTAAAAAAAAATCATATTCAAATCAAATGAATCTGATTTATTCAACAAAAAAAAAAAAAAAAAAAAAATCAAGAAAATCACTAGCGCTGCTTTTGTGGGGCACATGGCAAGTTGCATTAACAAAAATTAAGTAAATGCATGATGATAATCTCCGATGATAAAAAAAATCATAGTAAAACAATCATGAGGTTCATCCTTACCAGGTTCTAATCCAAACTCTAAGAAATTTTCATCTGCAATGAGAACTACCATTGCAATGAAAAAGAAAAGAAAACCTGCAGTCAAACACAAGGATCGCTCACCTACAGCCTCTTCTCCTCTAAAATATAATGCTGTGAGTGACAGCAATATTTTACTACAAGAACATTAAGGAAAATTATTTAAATTATTATTTTTAAATCAAAATAGCTATAAAAATGCTCCTATAATCTTATCAATGTTTAAAACACTAAAAGAATAACACTTTAAGCTTCAACTACGTTTTTTTCCATTCGGATTTGAATAAATTATGACCATTTTTATATCCAAACAAAGAGTTCTATTCTTAAACTTACCAAAAGTTTTACTTTAGGTAAGTAAAGTATTTTAAGTAAATATTTAAAAGTAAAGTAAAATAAGTAAGTAAAATATTTTAGTTAAATTTAATGAAAAATTTTGCTTCAAAGTTTGGTTAATATTATGAAGGTGAAATAATAATTCTTGACTCCAACTTTTTTAATGATAAAATTTTCACTAAGAAAAACTTATATTTATTTTCGTACTTAAAAGTGCTTTGTAGCTAACACTGGAAAGCTTAATAAATCTACTTAACAAGTTCTAAAACAGTTCCGTACATTTGCTATATCAGCAAATTGTTTTGAAAAGAATAACTACTTATTATTATAATGTTGCTTTTGAAAAACATGTAAATTACTTTTGCAACATTTAACAGCTATTATTTACTTAAATTTTTAATTACTAGATACATTATTATAACTACTTATTATTATAATGTTACTTTTGAAAAACATTTAAATTACTTTTGCAACATTTAACAGCTGTTATTTACTTACATTTTTAATTACTAGATACATTATTTGAATAACTTTAAATATAAAGATGTGTTAACCTGCCAAGCTGCAAATTCAGGAGAGATTTTTGAAGAATCATTTAAATTAATTCAGAAAGGTAAAAAAAAATTTTAATATGTGGCATTGTAATTTTTTTTCTTTATCAATAACTAATAGTTACTGCTTAAATAAGTTGCGTGTAGTAAAACATTTAAATAAAAATACTAATTTATGATTGTATACTTAATAAAAGCGTTCTTGAGAAAATTATTTATGTAACCTATTTAATTATAAAGATTTGTTGTACATTAAGCAGATAATTAATCTCTAAATAAAATAATGTATATGACCATTGTTAAATTTTTATTAATTAAATTGTTAATTGGATGCAATTATTATAAAGAATAAAAAATTAGAAATTTATTTTAAAATAAAATTATTAGAAAATGTTCCTCCAATTTGAAGACAAAATTTTTCATTCAAATTTGCCAATACAACTTCAATACAACTTCAATCAAATAATTTCAATAACTTTGAGGATAATATTATAGTGAATATTGCAGCTAAATATTCTAGACAACAAGTAAATTAATTTGTGGTTCCTCAACTAACCACATTGAATTGGTATTAACTGAAATGTTAATTTCCTTTATTTTTAAAATAAATGATAAAGAGATATGAATCAAATTTTTGAATTGACAAATTGAATCAAATAATAGTATTCCTTACTACTGCATATTATTTAATGTTAGATTAGTATTGACTTTTCCAGAGAGAGCAGCCAAATTTTTCATAAAATAGTAAGAAAAATAAAAGTAATAGAACGGGGAAGAAATTCACTTTAATCAAATACCTAATTTTTACCAATTTCAGGATTTTTAATTTAAAATATACAAAATAATCGCTTAAAAATAAAAATGCAAAGTGATTCATTCTATGCTAAAATTCATATATAGTCGTAAAAGTAGAAGAAAAATAAATTATGTAGCAACGAATTATTTATGAATACAAAAGACAAAGAACATAATGCAAAATATACTGTACTGATAAAATACTTCTAGTAAATTACTAGAAAAAAAAAAGACTTTAAGTAAAAACACCTTCATTTAAAAGAAAAAGAAAAAAAAAAAAACAACAAAAGTAAAAACAATGATTTTGAAAAATTAATTACAATCACTTAATATATATGCAAATATCTATATTTTCCTGCAAAGGATACACAGCAAAACCTATGACCAATATGCACCACAATATACTGAGGTTAACTTCATCTTTAACAGGTATAAGATAATAGTATATTTCTGTAACAGTGTAGACAATAATCGTACACAGTGCAAAATCTAACAACCATTGGTATTCTGAATAATAATGGAGTTGAATCATGTCAACCGGCTGAACTGCTGCAACATCCAACTGAAGCTCTAGATTCTTAGGTACCATGAATTCTGAATCACCAGAATCATCTCGTCTGTAAAAAATAATATAAACAGTCTGATACTTTATAGGAATAAAATAATGTTTAAAGTTTTACCTCAGCAAGATCTTTTTATGCCACTCTTAAAGTGGGGACAAAAAGTCAATAATTAATAAATCAATATTAAATAACACTGTACAATTAGACACAAAGCAGAAAGCGATATACTAAAAATAATTAAATTAGTTAAAACAATACCAAGTTCCTTTTAATATTATTTGCTGCACTTCTAAGTGATTTTATGTTTTAGATTAAGCAAAACAGGTTCCTAGAAGTTCAGTTCATCTAAATAAATATTAACTATACTCAACATTATTTGGCACAAAAAATTATGCTATTCATTATTAATAATAGCAGACAACTCATGGGAGTCACAATTCCCCACAATTAAGCAGTTAATCTGATGAGTTTGCATTTTAGTAAATAGATTTTTCTATTTCCATTAAAGTTGGTTTTATAACATTTAGGTTTACAGAAGCAAGTTTTAAAAGCATAACTTTAAACAAAATAAACACATGGTTTCAAATAGTTTATTTTGAGTGAGCTTCCCTGAGATGATGATTTGATAAATAATAATTGTTTATTTAAAGTTCTACCAGTGAAATTCAATTTTGATTAAATAGAGTTGTATGTTTACTGCAAAACATCAATAAATTTTTAGTTAAAACAGAATTGTCAGTGGTTTGATTTGTAACAATGTAAAATGATAATCCATTGTGAAGAAATTTAATTCTACACAACCCTCCAACCTCTTAACCCACAATCTCATAAATTTTTTTTTTCTTTTTTTTTTTTTAGGAGGGGGGGGGGTGAGCTAAAATCAGCCATAGCACTGTAGTTCGATTTTGGGCCACAATACAAACTAATTTTGCCATTATAAAAGAGTTTATTACAAATATTATTTATAATATATATATATATAGGGGAGAGTCGGGTAGCCCCCGACTCTCACTTAAGGAGTATTGCTTATATTTCTGTATAATATTGAGTAATAATCAGTATTTTTGTATGTTTCTATTGTTTTATAATCTAATTAAATAATGCAAAAAGAATAGTTTACCTTAAAAAAATAGAAATTTAAAAAATTTGACTACTGTAATCCAGGGCTAAAGAGAATAGAAGGGCTGGTTCACTCCTTTGAAGAAACTCTCGTCGCGCCAATCCTCCGATTTTCTCTAGTGACGTCACTTTGGCGCAAAACTCGCACTTTTACTTCAAGAAAAGAGCGTTTGGCCTTACTAGCTAATATTGGAGCATTTCTTTTTGTGACATATTCTGAGACATTTGTTATTTTCTACAACAACTTTCCTCAGTTTTTGCAGTAAATTTACAAAAATTTAAAACTTTTAACGAAATGCCAGTTTGTACGATTGCAACTTGCAAAAATTCTGATAGAAAAACAAAAGGAAAAAATATAATTTTCCGCGTGTTCCCTAAAGTAAATGAACAACTATGTAGAGAATGGATTCCGAAATGACACAGTTAATATAAAACAGCAATACGTTTTTTCTATTGTTAAGTACTTTTATAAAAATTCGTTATCTAAATAGAAACCGCCTCGTTACTTCAAAAAGAAAGGCAGGTGAAAAAAAATTTAAAAATGTATAAAGTCAAAGAAAATTAAATCGTAAGTAAAAAGTATAAATAAAATATATAGTGGTTAGTTGAAATTCTCCTAATTTCATAACATATTTTTTAATGTAGCTATTCTAAATATTTATGATTTCTTTAAAAAATTATATTCTCTTAAATTTAAATATCTATAGATTATATCTTAAATTTAAATATCTATAAACCATTGTAAAATTTCTAATGTCATTATGAACCTAAATTATTATTTTGCTTCAGTAATTATCGTTTAAGGTTGATGTTTCCTAATGATTAAGTGTGAACAAATTGCTATTAACGGCATATTTTAAAATCAGGGATTCTAAATTTAACTCAACTTATTGTTATAAAAGAATATGTAGATAAAAAAATTTCGATATATGCTTTCATTTTTCTTAATAATTAAAGATAATACTGAACTTTTTATAAATAAAGTATTTATAGTGTCATTTTCGCCAACTAGTAAATAAGTTTAAAATGGTATTTTTTTAATATAATGGCCAAGAAAGACTTTTTGAACTATGTTTATGAATGGAAATAATGTGTTAATTACGTAAAGTTTGAAAGCTAATAACCAGAAAAAGTCTATCTTATTTTTACAAAGAGAAAGATGCAAAGTTATCATAATATCTTTGCTCACTATCTCCGAGGTCTGTGGACACAGTGACGTCATGAGGAGGGAAATCGTAGCTTCAGCTCTAAGAGTGGAGTGAACTAGCCCTTCTATTCTCTTTAGCCCTGACTGTATCCAACATATTTTCAAAACAATTGTTTACCATGTTACCAGCTGCATAAATACTTGAAACTTCGAAAATAATCTTTTTTTAATATAACAATTAATGTCCGATGGCCCATTGACTTGAAAAAATATTCTATACATATGAAATTGACAGTGGGCGGGGGTACCCGACACTCCCCTATATATATAAGAGTTTATAAAGGCATATTTTCCTCACACTCTAACTTTTCTTTTAATTATTACAAACAGAATACCCGTTCTTTGAACAAGTTAAAGAAATCAGCATAAACCAGCACTACATAATTATGTACAAAACTGAAAGTAATAATTTGACACAAACGAAAATAATTCTATTTTATCTGTTTTGAATATTGATGTTTGTAGATACTACTTGAGACATTTGAAAAGCATTAGGATCATAGCTTACTTCCCTTATCCAAATTTCAGAGTGTTAGTACAAATGGTCTTACAGTTACAAGAGGCACATACACAAAATCTTTTTTTATTTCTATAGACAGATTAGATAACAGCCAGAATTTAGAATTTGTGATGTTGAAATACAAAATGTTATTGACCATATTGTCATTTATATTTATTGCTTGTAGAATACGAAAGATACATAACATTAATAAGGATGCTTAGAAACAACTTACCTATTTTTACCTTTTTTCTTTGATTTCTCCAGATTTGGTTTTCTTTGCAAGCCAGCAACAGATAGCAATTCTTCATCAGTCGGATGAAGATAACGAATAAGTCTAGAAAACAATTTTGCTCTAATTATTCTTAATCTTACAAATTATGACAAGAATTAAAGATAGTGCTTATTTGATAAAAGCTACTAAACGATGACGCATTTAGTTTATGTATGAAAAGTATTATCTTATAGGACAAAATTGAAATTACTATAAACCTTGCAAATAAAATTTTAAAGCTTGAGAAATAATTTTTAAAATAAAGTATGAACAGCAATTATTCTTCTAATCAATTCCAGAAATTAAAATTTTCAAAAAGATTAGAAACTGAGGAGCTCAGCAGTTTTATTTCAAAAGAAATAGTTTTCTTAGAACACTGTTCTGTTCTATTATATATATGCGTGTGTGTGTAGGTATGTATGGAATATTAGACTTTATAATAGAGAAGAGCTCTTTAATGGCACAAAACCAAAAATTTATCACCAAATGCAATAAACAAATTTCTTTAGAATATCACTATTTAGTATATAATATCAATCCATCATGCTACATGCTATATACAAAGATGCATGCAGACATACTCAGCAAAAAAAGCAGTCCTATGTAGAAGATTATTTCCTATTTGTGCCTAGTGTCTTTTTAAAAGGATAGTTTCTTTTTTTTAAAAAAAAGAAAAAAGGTACCACAAGTGTTTCAGTGTTTCATTATTAAGATTTATTTTTCAAAAACAAAATAGTTCTATTTACCATAGCACTAGTAATATAAATAGTTATAATTGGATCTGAAGTCACACAACATAACTTTTCAAAGCTTAAAATGGTAGATGTAGGGAGAAATATCCACTTTGGTAGAAACAAATATCTACTATGACGTTCCCCCATAAGTGTTTTTCACATATATATATATATATGTGTGTGTGTGTTTTTCATATTCAGTGTTGAATATCCCTTTTGTGGTTGGAAGGAAGCACTACCCCACAATACATTTCACTAAGCTTTTTTTATACTTAAAATATCATTTCATGAGTTAAATTAAAAGACTAAAACTAGTAAAATTTAGCAAAATATATAAAAAAAATTAATAACAATCTTTATTTTTCAAAACTGAAAACTACAAATTTCATATTTTAAGATTGCATCATGCCTAAGAAAAACTGTTTTGAGAAAAATTTATTTAAATGATAAAACCAACATTTAATTTTAATATAAGTGCAATAAATAATTACTTTAAATACATAAAATCAATCATACACTTTCATTAAAACTTCAAATTCCAAATTTTAAAAACCAATTTTCTCAAAATGATATTTTTGGATATAACAATCTGGTACTCACCAAAAATTATTACACATTATATGTATGTGTGCAAACATAAACTCATTTATTTTATAACATAAATGAGTAGCTTAAACAACAATTGGGATTAATGTGCCAAGTCTCTAAAAAAATATTTAGGTAGCAAGAACAGTAATTCATTAGATAAAGTTTGCTTTGTTAAAAATTCAGGACTATCAGCTTTAATATTGACAAGATAAAGACAGAAGTATTCCTATTTAGTGATAGTTTAACAGTGTTAGTTAGTCAGGGAAAGTAATTAATTTGTAAAGTAATATTGAACAAAAAATTTAAGTACTTTAACAATTTTGATACATGAAATTCATGGTAATAGTTTCCATACATTAATTTAAATAAAAGAAATTTTGGGGGGCTGTGTTAGCTCATGATCCATTTGAAAATTGGGTTACTTTACCCACTTAAGTGTCACCGGGTGTGAAAAACGACGATTGTTAGATACTGTCTCCATCATAAAGGAAGATAGCATTTTTATTCATGATTTAATTCATAATTATGTATAACAAAAATAAAGGAAACATAAGAGACTTTTGAACTTGTAAGCATGAGATTTTATGATTATGAAATTTCATAGGGTGGGTGAAACTCTGAATCAACTTCTGGTTAAGATTTTAAAAATTTGTGGCAATGGTAATTTTAAAATTTCTTTTCTGAGAAAAAAACATAAAATGAAGTCAGATAAATTAGTAAAATTTATTTTTACCAATTCATCATTGCTGATCAAATCAAACTATAGTAATAAGATATGAACTAGAATGATAAATTAGAGCCGATTCATTTATGTAGGTTGAAATAAATTTACAATATTGAATAGTAATTCAATATCGCAAGTAATAAGATATAATATGCAATATGCAATTTATATTGTTACCTGCGTGATAATAGCCATCTAGCAATAGAAAAATGAGCTGAAATTTTTTGCAAAATACTCGCCATGATCATTGTTACAACCAGCTGAACACCAAATATAGCCTAAAAATTTTTAATATTATAAAATCAAATACATAAAAAATAGACAATATAAATTTTTCTTTACACATATCTACAGATGCATATCTTTAGGCCACACTCTAGAAATAATAATAATTTTTTAAAAAGATAGAAATTAACATTGAGGCATAAAAAAATTTTAATCTTTTTTTTAAAAAAAAAATTACTGAATGTATGTACATTATGTTTTTTAAATGCAATTTTATGTATTTCTGATAATGAATTATTTTCTGTAAAATGAATCTCATAACAACAACAGGGGTCTGTCCAGGTTTTTCTGAGAAGTACCTATTTTGTGAAAATTTAGACATAATTTGTGAAAATTAAAAATTATATTAAAAAATCAACACAAAAATATGAATTTATCGTTTTTTAAGGGATAAAAAAATAAAATTGAAAGAAAAAGTATTTTGTAAAACTACAATTTTTCCTAATATTAAATTTGTGAATATACCGTTTAACAGTAGTAAATTTGACCTGGACAGACCCCTGAACCCAAACCATTCATTTGCAGAATTATTAAAAATAATTCAACTACAATAAATAACAGTAAGATGTAAATTAAAAATTAGAGTTTAAAAAAATAAAAAATAAAAAGCGAGAGAGAGAAAATAGATCTAAATAGAAAATTGTAATAAGGAATGACTAAATTTATTGACAACCAACTAAGATATATAACACATTTTTCATGCAATTAAACTAAATATATAATTTTTATTATAAAGTTAATACTTCATACATAAAAATGAATAATCAAGTCATAAATCAATCATTTGAATCTACTAATTTTTTGTTAATCTGTTTTGTTTAGAAAAAAAATAAGTTCTTGTTTTTGTTGCTTTAATTTAAGTTAATATCTTAACTCTTTAATTACCATATTAAAAGTGGACCATTTATACCGTTACATAAGTAATAAATCATTTCAAACTATTAACGACACAAAAATTCTGATCATCAGATTAAAAAATTTATAAAAGTGAGAAAATTTTTATTTTATTAACTGTACACTTCATATAAATGTTGAAAATACAATTACAAATAAATCCTATTTTTTAATGAGCCTTAATTTTCACAAACTTAATAATTTCTTTTTGAAGATAAGTAAAATAGTTAAGATGTGAATACAAAAAAAAAAAAAAAAAAAAAAAAAAAAAAAAAAAAAAAACTTTGCTGAGTTTATAGAAATTTTTTTGAAATATGTAAAGAATTTTTCTTACCATTTTCTTCTGAAAGTTCAACTAATAGCTGGTTCAATGGAATGATTCTAAAAAATAAATAAATATATAAAATAAAATATTTAGCTTGTTTCTAACAGTTTTCAAATTTTTATTTTTAAAAGAAACTTCCAAGTTTTATGATTCTGAAATGATCTTACTTTCATAGATTATGAAATAAATCTAAGACAAAATCATTTTATTTGAATTCATTACTGTGAAAAAAAGCTTGAAATTGAACAATTAACTAGGCAATCTTTGCTTGAAAACAGTTCAAAGCATGAATTTTGTAAAATAAATAAATAATAATAAATAAATAAAATAAAACAATCTATTATCTACTTAAATTTCTAAATTATCTCATTTTCTTCCCTGTCAATACATTTGTGAAAAATTTCACTTTTTACTTATAAAGTCAAAAATAAATATTGCAAATGATCAGAAAATTGCATTATTGAATAATACAAAAATAGACGTTTAAGAATCAAACTTATGAATTTTTTTTTTTTTAATGTTTTCTCATCCGGATTAATGGTATATTCATTTTCCTTATTTAATTTGTCAATCTTTTTTTTCTTTTTTTTTTGATAATCTGTTTAAACTTTTATTCAATAATAAATGTCCCACAAATGTTTATATAGTCCCTGTAGATATTGTTTTCAGAATTAAACATAATTGGGAATACTTGTAAATCAGTACCTATGCCAAAATGATAGCCAAATTTTGACTTCTTGTTTTGTCTGTGTGAAATTACAAAATAAAATATCCGAAAAAGGAACAGGACATAAGAAATAAGGAAAACCTATGCATCTTTCTTCTTTTTTTTTTTTGAAAATTGTAAGTTTAAAATCTCTTTGGCATCTTGGCAATTGCAGTTGGGACAAACAGATACCGCTATATAAATATTCCAAATTATTTGTGACATCATGAAATAATTTTAGCTTTCAAATAGTAATACAGCATACAGAAAGGTAGATTAAAACTAACAGTCTTACATACATTCCTCACTGAGTTATAATTTTTTTTTTTAATTTTAAACATGTTTTATAATTTTGTAATAACATTTATATAAGTTTTTGTGTGTAAAAACTTCTTTAATTTGAAACAAAAAAACATATTTTTTTAATTAAATTCAGCATATTTCCTCATGTATTTCATCATTCATCTATAGATAAGTAAACAGTTACTAATTTAAAGCTAAGAATTCAATCACAAATTGGTGCCTTTAAAGATCATAACTTTTAAATATCTTCATCAAAGTTGCTTTTAATAGTTTTTATAAAACTTCATATTTTCTCTAGTTTTTACTTGTTAATTTAAATAATACCTTTTTTCTATATAAGTATAAATCCGCTTAATAATTTCTACTGCAAGTAGTGATTAAAATGTGTATACTAATCAGTACAGTAATAAGACACCATTTTAGCAATCTCAACTAAAAGAAGAATGCCCTAATAACTTTAAAATTAGATCTAGGTCATTTGAAGCTCTACTAAAATCTTTCTTCGTAATTTTTGTATTTACACAAATAAACTCATAATTTCGGGGCTAATTTTCTAGATAAAAATACATAAACCCAATAAAAATTATTAGATTTGGCTTAAATACGTACCTAAAAATATTATTCACCGGCTTTTCTTCACAAAAATCTCCTCACTTTAATGATGATTGATTTATTCTTAAAATAAACAAGTCAATATCAACCATCAATGATGCTGCTAAAGTTCAGTTTTAAACTGCTATGATCTTAATCCATCAGCATTTTTCAAAGTCGGTAGAGTTTACACATATACTAAATTTGAATATTACGAGCGTAAACTGATTATTCGTTTAAAACTTAATGAACGTTTTAGACTTTTTGAGAGGAGACAGTTTATACAAGAATAATCATTTAATCAATGAATCGCAGTGTAGTAAAACTGTGTAAATAAAAGCCGAAATGAATTGTTAGTTAAAATTTTCGCTTTGAAAAATAAAAAATCCATCAATAAAAGGAAATAAAGTGCTTTATTATGAATATTGTAAATTTTAGTAGCATATTTAATCGCTGTTTGAAAGCAACTGCACACAATATCAATAAAATTTCGGTCAGAACCCCGGTTACTATTCCTACGAAAGTAAGTTTTCTTTCAATAACCGTCTTTATGATACGTTGGAGCATTGATAAATTTTAAAATTAGCTCTTCAAATGTTATTAAGAGAAATATTTTGATTCAATTAAAGCAAAAGGCGCTTGTAGTTTTCTCTGGATGAGAGAGGGGAGCAACCAGTGAAAATCTTAAGATCCTTAAAAATTTAAGCTTAAAACAAACTTGTGCCGACAAAAACATTAAAATGCCTTTAGAACCAACAAAGTTTGATCAAAAAATTACATTTTTAACCGCGTGTAAATCTTGAAACTAGAAAATAATAAGAAGTCAAAAAATAATAAATCAAAAATGATATTAAAAAACACAAAAAAATTAATTTTTTTTAGTTTCTATTTAATGTTTCTTTTTTGGTTATATCTTAAAACTAGCAAAAATTTTATTAGTATTTAAAATATAAAATCTAAAAGCTTTGTTTAAACTAGTTTCTTCTAGATCTTATTTTAATTTCATGGATTGCTAAGGGCTTTAAGTGGTCTCTCTTGACCCTCTCTTCCCAACCTGTGAAGGTACCACATCTTTCATATTTGTAATTATGAAATTTACTTTTAAATTTTTTTTTTGAATATTTTACTTACTAGATCTTGATGATTATGCATACCATGATGTGTTACTGATGGTAGATAGTTTTACTTTTGATGGCATTGAGAAATTTATATTATCTGTTTAAAGATATCTCTTCTTCCTGAGGTTCAAAATATTGCATTTTTATTGCTCAATATTGCATTAACCTCAGAAGTTAAAGCCTGGAGTATGTTATTCAGGGTTGGGATTTTGGACAGGACACGTGGGTTTTACTGTCTTAAACTGTCCTAAACTGGGTAAAACTGTCTCAAAGTGTCCAAAACCTGGAACTTTGGTGAAAGATAAAAATTCTATTGGTGTAACCATTGTACACATAATAATTACATGTATCAATAAATATTTGATATTTTTTATACAATTTACTTTAACTTATTAAAGGAAAATTATACAATATAATAGGAAAAGGTTTATAATTTTTGAAGCTCCACAATTCATTGAACAACAAAAGTGAAAACCTCATCCTTTAAATATAAATATGCTTTTAATACTGATAAATAATGTTTTTGCAAAAGGATAAATAATGCAATGTTAAAAAATAATAATAATGATTTTAAAAAAATACTAAATTTGTTTAAAAATTAACCTTTTATTTTTCACAATATTTTTTTTAAAAAATGTTATAATTTCTGCATGATAAAAAAGACATCTATTAAAAAAAAAAAAATTTAAATATTAATATATTAGTTTAAATTGGAAATACAAAATAACTGAGAAATGTATTAACAGTTTTGAAGGGCATAACATCAGTTTCAGTTACTGACACTGGTGATGTATCACTACTACGTTAAAAGAATTGAACACGAATGAAATAAAAGTATTCTTGAATAGTACTATAGATAAATAAACCTGTTTATGACTAACCAAACACTTAGTTCCTAATAGCAAGGCTGTATGGCAAGGTAAACTTCAGTTATGTACTATTGAATGAGAGGATCAATTGAACTTGATTACTGATAAATCTTCCTTTGTTTAATGTTTAAATTGAAGAGTCACACAATATTAATAAAACATTATACTTTTAAAAAGAAATATTTTCTTGTAGATTTAATTATTAATATGTTATTAGTTCTATGTTTATTTTACCCTTTAAATATTGTTCAGATAAAATTGTGACATAATTTGGTTAAAAGGGTTTTGGACAGTTTAAGACCAGCACCAATGTTATCACAAACAGTATTAATCTAGCAAGTAGTTAATGAATGCAAAAAGAATCACCGACTCACAAGGAATTGACAGAAATAAACAATAAACAGCAAACCTTGCTGTTTACTTCAGACTATACGTTCTTGCTGAACAGAATATAGTTTAGTAGTACAGTTGACTTTAAAACTCTGTTTTTTATAACAATAAAAAAATGACTCCATTAGCTGATCTTTATTACCCATTGAATTATTCATATAAGTATTGGTCTGCTCTTTCATTTTAAGTTTATATTTTTCAGGGGACAAGAAAAATTAAGAATGCTAGGCGATACAAACGCCCTGAAGACTTAGAAGATCCTTACTATTATGGCTTGGGACCTAAGAAGGAGGTTCAATCTATGGCTCAGTCTATTTCAGACAGAGGGTGAGAATGTTTACCATTTTCTTTTAGCTATTTATTTACAGAGTTCAGTGTTCAAGATCATAATTTTCAAATAAGACTTTAAATGTTAAATAGAATTTCCTTCTGGAAACACGTTTAATAATTTAATTAAGGAAAAGCTAATTTATTCCCCTTGCAGTAATGTATAATTTTGAGTCAGTAAAACTCTTAAATTGTTTTTATCTTTATATATGTAATGACATTATAGTGTTATTAAAACTTATTGAACTATAAATGTATTAAAAAAGTTTGGTAATTTCTTTCTTTTGAATACAATTTCTTATTTGCTTCAAAAAATGATGCTAATTTAACATAAGACTTAGAAAACTGATATTTATTCAATTAAAATTATGTTTCTCATTAGAGTTTTTACATTTTAAGAATACACTAAAAACATTTCAAATTCGCAATTCTAGAGCTCGAATCCGCCACCTTGCGGTCATTCAAGAATTTAACGTAACAGGTAAAGCTGATGGTTAATTCTGGGACTTAGGCTGTTGTTATAAAATCGAAATTATAAAATGTCTAAGAATTTAGCGTTTAGCAATAGAAATTGTTGTGTTCCTCAGTGTCACTCGAGAGCTTCTCGAGATGACGTTAGTTTTCATTCTTTTATTCCCAAAGAAGAGGAAATTGTTTTTATCGATGGTAAAAAAGAAAATCGGAGAAACGTGTGGATTAATAAACTACGCATCGGAAAAACAGTTACGAAGCACATGCTTGTGTGTTCTAAACATTTTTTAAAGGAAGACTATATTTTACCCGGTATATATGCATTTATATGATAATTTATCCTCTGAAATATTTTTATTTTCCTTAAAATAATGCATTTCTATTTTGGAGGATTCAGAATCAAAATTGAATGAAATTCTGCTTCATATATCTGGTTAAATATTAATCTTATAACCGGATGAAAAGTATGTTATTTTAAATAAAGATAGAATATGGCATTTGTACATTTTTTGAATGTATGTCTAATTAAGCGTAAGTAACCAAAGGATAGAGATATTCTTGCTTAATTTTTATGAGAATAAGTATTGGGGACACTTACCTTATGGTAAGTAGAATTAGTGAATGAAAATTTCTGGGTCCTCTGCTTTATTTTGCTCGAAGAAGATTTTATTGGAAGTAAAGAAATGCATTATTTATTTATAAAAAGCATTTATTGGTTAAATAGAAAAGTATTCTAATATTACAAAGCTTGAAGTTTAGATTATGAGGAGTTGTTTGAGTAGGAATGTTTTGCAGGAGTCCAAGCTTGTAAATTAATATTGTGACTACATTGTTTTTAATAAATTAACAAATCAATTTTGGAGATATTATATGTCGATCATGTGTAAGACATAACACATATTGCCATTTCCAGACATTCTTTTAAATAAAGCACCTTCAATTATATACGGAGAAGAATTTAACTTCGTAGAACGAAGGCAAACAGCATAAATAATTCTTTTCCGCGGTAATGCCTGCTTTACAACACCACATGTTATGATGTGGTTTGAATTAATAATTTTTTCACCTTCAGTGATGCTCCTGGATTTCTTGTCCCTTTCCAGATATGCTAAAATATCTAATAATTTAAAATCCATCACTGGATAATAAAATTAAGCTAGCTAGTAAAAAAATTGCTAATATATCACACAGTTATACACTGGGAAACAGGCACAATATCAGATTGTATTACCTTTTTCTGACGCCATTCGCCCGAGACTGCAACGCCACCTATAGTTTATTTGAATTGCGAATATACTTTCTGAGTGTCAAAAATTTATCTTACATTCATAATCAAAATGGAGAATTTGATCACTTTCATTTGAAGAAAAAAAATTTTGAAGACTGTATTCAAAGAATATATAAAATATATATATAAAAAAATTAACTATAAAAATATTTGAAAATTCAATGGATAGAATATTTTTTATTCGTTTCTTCAACTCTTAAAAACACATATTTTGTCCCTTTAAGAATTATTTTTATTCCTACCCTTATGTAATGTTAAGTAGATTTTTATCCTTCCATTTGTGTTTTACTTCTCAAAAAGTAAATGCTCCTTTAATTATTCAGAAAAATTACTTTAATTAAAGAAATTACTTTTTCAGTTGGCTGAGTAATACCATAGGCATATTTGTTTTTATACAACATGACATGTTAGCTTAAATTGTAAATTATATTTTTATAAACTTAAAATTTTTTCTGTTCACATTGTTTTTATAAAATTAAATTGACATAGAAATTTTACTTTGCTTTAAGGTATATGCAAACTGTATTGAATATTAGTTACTTACTGCATACAAAACCAAATAAAAAAAATACATTATAATTAAGGAAAAGAAAAAAATGATTCATCTGATATTTTTATTTAGATTTTATTAATAACTATTTCATTAAGCTAAATTGTTAGATCATTATTAGATCATTCAGTACAAATTTAATTAATGAAAAAATTGCATTTTCAGGATACTTTTATGGATAAATGCTAACCATTTTTTCAGCTTGTTTATAGTTTGTTCAAGTTTATCACTTGTCCTGCAGATAAATAAGGATTATTTTCTGATGATCTGAGTCTCATTTTAGTGGTCTTAGTCAATAAACTGTTTATGATTTCAAATACTGGGAATGTACTATTTTTAGATTTAATTAATTTTTTAACTAATTTACAAATCAGGGTTGGGGTTTTGGATGTCCTAAACTGGTTTCGGACAGGACACGTGAGTTTTACTGTCTTAAACTGGGTTAAACTGTCCTAAACTGGGTAAAACTGTCCTAAACTGGGTAAAACTGTCTCAAAGTGTCCAAAACCTTGAACTTTGGTGGAAGATAAAAATTCTATAGGTGTAACCATTGTACACATAATAATTACATGTATCAATAAATATTTGATATTTTTTATACAATTTACTTTAACTTATTAAAGGAAAATTATACAATATAATAGGAAAAGGTTTATAATTTTTGAAGCTCCACAATTCATTGAACAACAAAAGTGAAAACCTCATCCTTTAAATATAAATATGCTTTTAATAGTGATAAATAATGTTTTTGCATAAGGATAAATAATGCAATGTTAAAAAATAATAATAATGATTTTAAAAAAATACTAAATTTGTTTAAAAATTAACCTTTTATTTTTCACAATATTTTTTTTAAAAAATGTTATAATTTCTGCATGATAAAAAAGACATCTATTTTTAAAAAAAATTGTTTTAAATATAAATATATTAGTTTAAATTGGAAATACAAAATAACTAAAAAATGTATTAACAGTTTTGAAGGGCATAACATCAGTTTCAGTTACTGACACTGGTGATGTATCACCACTATGCTAAAAGAATCGAACATGAATGAAATAAAAGTATTCTTGAATAGTACTATAGATAAATAAACCTGTTTATGACTAACCAAACACTTAGTTCCTAATAGTTTAACCTGGTATGGCAAGGTCAAACTTCAGTTATGTACTATTGAATGAGAGGATCAATTGAACTTGATTACTGATTAATCTTCCTTTGTTTAATGTTTAAATTGAAGAGTCAAACAATTTTAGATAAACATCATACTTTTAAAAACAAATATTTTCTAGTAGATTTGATTATTAATATGTTATTAGTTCTATGTTTATTTTACCTTTTAAATATTGTTCAGATAAAATTGTGACATAATTTGAGTAAAAGGGTTTTGGACAAAGGGGTTTTGGACAGGACGGTTTAAACCAGGGTTTAAACCGTAGATTAATCCATTCTGTCCTAAACCTTGCCAACCCTGTTACAAATCATTAATGTTCCTTTTTGGCACTCTTTTAAAGTAAATTTTTTTAATTCTAATAAATCAAGATTCTTTTCATTTTTTTTTTTTATTTTTAAAAAACTAAGAAATTGTTACTGGCAATAAGCAACATAGTATAAAAAATACTTGATGTTTATAAATATTTTTATATTTCAGTTTTGCAAGAGAACAACAGTCTTACCAACCATCACCTGACGTAGATAAACAACTTCTAAGCATTAGTAAAAAAATATTTGGCTCTGAGTTAGGTGCAGAGTGGAAAAATCATCCCTTAGATGATCTTCTGTTGAAATATAAGGTATTAAGACTTCTAAATATTTGACAAATTTAATTATATTTTTAATTTGTGTTATATTTTTTACTTATTGATTTCATTTAAAAGTAAACTATTTCTGTGAATTTTGCCTGCCCATTATGATTAAAATTTATGTAGTATTTTTCTCTTATATGTTTATTAGAATTTTTATAATCAGAATTATAAAATCAGAACCGCCAGTGCCCCTTCTTTGCGCTAATGGGTTTGAGATCAAGTTTGGTATCATTGGATAGCTTTTTTAAAATATTGAATGTGTTTTTGTTTGTTTTTTTCACTTTTTCGATTTGATGTATCTTGAGATATCTGATTATTTCCAAATCTTTGTTACATATTATATCTCAGTGATTCTTAGTAATTTCCTATAGAGTAAAGCAATCTCTTAGGTAATATTCGAACATGTAATTCAGTTGAAATTAAGTGTTTTAATTATTTAAATTAAATTATGAAAGAAAAAATGCTGTAAATTTTAAACAGACTGGTAGAATGATATCAATCAGACTGGTATCAATGATGTTAAAAATGATATTAAATCAAAGGAAATAGTTTATTTTCTTTGTTCCATTCTATTCTATAGCTGAATTGTTAAATAAGTCTTAAATTGCCTCATTACTCTACATTACTTTTTGTTTTCTGTTCCTGTGATTGTCTTCTATCAAACACTTAACTTCTTCATTAATAATTTCAGTTTCAGCTCCTATATCGTTTTTTAAAAAACGCTTATTTTATTTCTTTGTATAGGTAATTACTAAATCTATTGAGACGTTCAAGAGAAATGTTCCAAATTCAATGCTTCATAGGATGAAAACATTAGACGATCTCTTAACATACTTCAGTACACCAGTTGATGGAGCTTTGCCTTATGATGCACTTGTGAGAGACAATGAAAAACTTCCTCCTAATTTGCATATTATGTCTGACACTCCTACTTTCAACCCCGACACAGATACCTTTTTCGATGGCGTCACGGCATATCCTGGCCGAAAAAGAATTGTTTACACTAAAACTGGAGAAAAATTTGAAAAGATTATTGAATGGCCAAATATCTAATATTGTTTATTGTTACCTAATTTTAAATATGCTGTTGTATAAATAAATGTGTTCATGTTTTATTGTGATGTATTAATTAAAACACTTTAATGTCACAAATTACATTTTAATCAATTCCAATGAAAATGCATCAAGTTAGATTCAATCTAATTGCAGAATAGTAGGACAGATTTAATACAGAATTTTATACTATTTGATATTTGGAATGATTTATTTTAATTCAAAATTAAAGCATTTAAAATTCCATTTTAATGCTGATGTAAACTTTTTTCTAAAATGAATTTATATCCATAATTTTAATGTAAAATAAAATATGATGTGATTAATATTTGAAAGAGTAAAGTTATTATTGTTGAATTGCATGTTAATTGTGTTTTCAGTTACAAATGCTTATGCCTCATTGTTGATATTCCAACAATTTAAAAGTCATTTTAGTTTTATCATATTATTGGTTTAACATACAAAATGTACACTTAAAGATATGCTAATTAATTTTAATTAACGAAGAATAAATTCCGATTATAAAAAAGTAATTTCACTAAAGAAATTTGTATTTTTCTGATGGAATCAATTACTTGATATCTTGATACAATTACGATCTAACTTTCATAGTTAACTTAATAGAGTGATCAATCCCCTTAATATTAATTTTTCATTGTTTCCCCTTATCTCACACTCATTTTTATTTAAAATAATTTGTGAACACTAATACTAATCTAACTATCTCATGCATAATTTTATTCAATGAATTATTTTTAATAATTAAAATTTATAACGACTGTAAAAAATTTAGTTTCATTGTTTTTATAAACTTTTATGTTATGTTAAACTTTGTGACCCTAAATGTCAAACAAATTAGTTTGACAAATTGGTATGTATTATACATTTACTTAACTTGCATTTGCGTACCATTCATAATTCCAACATTATGCATAGCTATAAGAATGTTTATTCACACTCCAGGACACTGATGTTTTATGTTCTTTTTGCAACATTAATGTGGATAAGATGCCTTTTTTACTGAATTGAGGTTTCTTTATAACTTAGTGGTAGTAGATTTTCTCTTGTGTTTAATGTGGTTTATAAAATAGAAACACTAAATCTAAATATAGACAATAGGTAACACTTCTAAAATTTTTATCCACACAACTATATACACAAAAATCAGTGCTTTCTGATCTATCTGAAGATTACTTCTTTACGTGATTAATTTAATTATTTGATTTTTTTTAAAATTCTTAATAATTTCTATTCTTATCTTTATTTAAAATCCTTTTTATAATTTTCTCTTTTTTGTTCTCTTGTTTTATGTGTGGTATCGTATTTTATGGGTTCTATGATGTATTTTCAGCTATATATATATATATATATATAAGTTAAAAATGTAGGGAAAGCATGGAAAATAATAAAGATTAATGTGAAAAGAGAAGAAAGAAAAATTATTAAAATAAATATTTTTGAAATATATTTAAAAATATATACATGAAAAAGTTGGAAAACTAAAAAATGAAGAGATATAATCTCTTCATCCGCTCACATGATTATATCCGCAAAAAGGTTGTGTGAGCTGATGATGAAATTATTCTGTCAAGTCAGTCATTCTTTCAAATGGAAAAAAAAAAAATTGTGGTTTTGGTTCATGGAATTTCGACAACTACCCATTTTATCTTTGTAATATTTTTTTTTAAATTTTATTATTTTTTTAACTGTTACCCACTTTCTTAATTAAAAATTATGATGCTATATCCTTGTATACTTAATTATTAAAATCCAACTATAATTGTATTGAGGTTTTCGATATCAATATCGATGAATTTGCTTTTGGTTTCAAAATATCAATAGAGAATAAAATTATTGAATTATAAGCGAATGTAGTAATTTTCTTTAAATTCTACGTAAGCAAAACATATTTATATTGGTTTTTCTTTAATCACCACCCTTATTTACTATTTGTTTAAAAATGCATAAATGTTCACATTAGAAGAAGCTTAACATTATTTAAATGAGAAAAACAAAAACGTTTCCTAATGATGATCACTCATTATTGAGGTTGAGAAGAGATTAAAATAGACCAAAACAGGTTTATTTTTCTACTTGACTTGAATGCATTCGCTTTTTGGTAGGAATTGTATTCCAGCATTATTCTCAAATCAAGTGGTTTTAAAATGATTTTGATCCCCCATTTGCTCTTATTGACCAGGATCGGAAGACATTTTTATTCTTTCTTATTTGAGTATTAATTTTAGAACAGTTATTTTTACTAGAATTCTAAAAATATACACAACTTGTTTATAAGAAGAACTATGGGGACGTGGCAATTCGCTTGTTGAACCACAGTTGTTCGAAGTTAACGAAAATAAAATTTGTATTGCACAAAAATGAATTAGAAAATGATTGATTGCGGTCTATCTTTTATTGTTTTTTTATTTTTATTTACGCTGAGCTAAAAGTGCATTTGAATTTTGTATGTGGATTAACTTTCTACCCTTCTTTGGTTATTATTCGCCGTATAAAATTTGGCAATTTGAAATTCTGAAAACTTTAGCATTTGGTCAGAAACATATAAACTCATGGGCTGCAAAAGTTGAATCACTTTAATGTTCAGAGCAACATCTAATAAAGGGTATTAGCCTGATATTCGTGATTAAGAAAATGGACACAGCTCAAAAGGCGTGTTTTGGAAATAGAGACAGCTCAAAATGAGTTTTTAAGAAAATGGACACAGCAAAAAATGCGCCTTTTTATTGTTCAACTCAAATTTAGCAACTAAACTAGGAAATTTCGTGTTTACATTTTTAAACACTAAGTATAATCATTACGAAGCTAATCCTCGAACTTCCGGGTTGGAGGGCTTGGGTATATTACATATGTAACTTTTGGGGTGATCTCTTCCTATTCAGAACACTAAGTGGTGAAGTGGTTTTTAAAAATCTAACCGTTCAATGACGTGATTTTAATACCATTATAAATCTGTAACGTCCACAAAAACCTTGTAAAAATATTGTTGACTTTTAAATAATGCCTTTTTTTAAAAAAAAAAAAAAAATTACTAAATATTTTAGGCAAATTCACGGCATCAAATTACGTGAATTAGTTCAAAAAAAAAAAAAACGAACAATTTTCATTCTAGAGTTTTGAACTGCATCCATTTTAAGAAAATGGACACATACGTTATTTAAGCTATAACCAGAATAAAAAGTTCACTTACGATTTGATTTTCAAGAGGTTGTGAAAATTCTTCATGCAATGCAAGTTAAGCTTGTCATTTTAGAATTTTATACCAAGCTTTTTAAAATTAAACTAACTATTTTTTTAAAAAAAATCCTTGTTATAACTGATATTTCGTTACAATAAACGAGCTTGACAGCAGGGATGCGATTCTTTCGCGGATTTCCGCTATTTTTCAGATTTAAATATCCCGCTCTTTTTTTTTTTTTTTTTTTTTGAAAATTTAGTCGCTGAAACAAAATAATTATATTTATTTATGATTTTCAAAGATAAACAGAAAATTCAAACTACGTCCTAGCTGCTAACCCTTCCGTATTTTTTCTTATTTTAGCTATTTTCTCGTATTTTACGCACAGAAAATAAGATTTTCCGTATTTTTATTCGTCCGCCGGATAGCTCGTATTTTCGCAATTCAGAATTCGTGACCCTGTTGTCTGGCGTGGAAGTAAACGATAAAAAAAAAATAAAAAAAATCGAGGTGAATTTGCGGTGAAAATATTTATTTGCGCATTCAATTAATCTTGTAAATTTTTATTTATTATGTCTAAACAAACAAGCCTTTTAGAAATCCCAAGTCCAGACTCTGCAAATATCTCGATTCTTATTCACGCGATTTTAATATCAATCATCGATTTTCGTATTTACCTGATTTAAAAGCTGCGCATTGCGATTCTTATCTACGCTATTTAAACATCGTAAATTATGATTCTTATTTACGAGATTTAAAAATACAATATCGCGTTTTGTATTTATGCATTTTTTGAAATCGCGAATTTATTATCAAACATCGATTTTTGTATTTACCTGATTAAAAAGTTGCGCGTTGCGATTCTTATTCAGGCGATTTAAATATCGTACACTGCGATTCTTATTTACGAGATTTAAAAATCCAATTTCGCGATTTGTATTTACGCGCTTTTAAAGCCCTATGTAGCGATTCGTATTCACGCGAGCTCAAAATCCAATGTCGTGATTCGTTTTTGCGGTTGTAATATCGAACATCGATTTTCGACGTGCTTTAAAAATTAGACATTGTGATTTGTATTCTCTCGATTTAAAAATTATGCATCGTGATTCGTATTTACTTGATCTAAAAATTACGCATCATGATTTGTATTTTCGCATGTTTTAAAATTCGATATAGAGTTTCTTATTCACTTGATTTAGAAGTCTCATATCGGGATTCATATTCTCTCAATTTAAAATCATGCATGTGATACATATTCATATATTCATACAATTTTAAAATTAATCATCGGGATTTATAATCACATGGTTTAAAAGTTTAAAAATCGCACTTTTTTTGTCAAATTTGTGTGTATATATATATATATATATATATATATATATATATATATATATATATATATATATATATATATATATATCCTCTTTTTTACTTTCTGACTACTCTCATCCCTGTATTGACAGCATATTAAATGAGGTGAGTGCTGAATAATCCGTTTATTATATTTATATATTAATTTGTTTTATATATTAATTTGTATTACCTTAAAACATTAAGTTTAATAAGTAAGTAAACAACTCATAGATTATTCACGAGAAATAAAAATAAATTATATTTTAGATATGCGTGTACACATTTTTGCTGAAATATTTTTATTCTCAGTGGGGCTAATTTAAATGGTACGATACGGCGCTGAAATCAATGGCTTGAGTAGTAGTACTGCTAGGTTATTCGCTTAAATTGTAAGCTGCTAAAATGAATGTTTTTATTTCCGTACAATTTGTTGTCGGAATTCAGAAGGTCTTTGTATTTTAAGTGAATTGTTGTTAAGCTGAAAGTTTTAAATATTTTCTTCAGTAAATACAGCAACCAAGGTTGAAATATTGATGTTACCTTGAGTTAAACTGAAATGAAATGATAGCAACAATAGCCAATTTCAAGGAGGGGAGGGAATTTTTCTAGATTATTCGATAAGTGTTTCATTCTGATAATTTATGAATGATCTATTTATTGATAAGATAATCACGGTTATCCAGATGTGGTTAACTCTTTCGAAAATACTTAGTAGTTAATATAAAAGTTTTTTATAATTAAACGAACTCTATTCAAACCTTTATCACTCTAGTTTTTGTGATGAATTTAGCAAATGAATTTCTCCCTGGCAAATTTTTTTTGTAAATCCATCAAGAAGAATTTTCTTAAATAAACAGTTCTTTTGTGAAGTAATTTTTAATATTTTAAAGCTGTTTGTTTTTAGAATGTATGTAATTTATAATTAATTCTGGGCAATTAGTAATTTCAAACGGTTTAGGCTGCAGATTTTAAAAAAGCTTAAGTTAAATTGTTTTAAGGCTGGTAAAGTAAACTGTTATAGCTGTGACTTAACTGTTATATTTAAGAAGGAAAAAAAATTGTTTCTTCCCCTTTATCTTTTTTTTTTTTTTTTTTTTTTTTTTTTGTCATTTTTGTGAAACATTTAATGTTGATATTTTTTACTTAGTAGTTTCAAAATGTACCCCCTCCCCCATTAATCTAGCTACTATTGCTCAAGTGTTAGTTAGATTTATGGAAATTCTGACTCTCATATCTGAGAATGTAATTAATTAATAGTAAACATTTTTTTTATCCTTCGTCTCTAATAGTACTGAGTACTAAACACACAATAATGAATTAGAAACAGTTAAATTTCAAGACTTTTTTTTAAGTTTAATTACATTTATTACTTAATTTTTTAAATTTTTTTTTTCCCCTTTAAAAAAAAAAAAAAAAAAACTTTTGTAGATATAAGTCATAGAGTTTTGTTTCTACACCATAACACACCTCTCTATGAAATTTTCTTTAAAATTACTACACATTTTATTTTTGTTAAAATTGACCGTACATCTTATGTGTGGAGGGCTTGGTACAATTTAGTGATACGCAACATTTTCCCCAATGGTGTCGTTCTTACACCAAACTGTTCTTTAGTATTGTTTTCTTAAAAAGTTACCAGCAATTACACTAGATAAAACTAAACTCAGTGGCATGATAGCCCATAGAGGGCCAAGGCCTACTGTGCCCATCTCAGTTTTCTTGGGCTCTGGGGCGCAGGAGCAGATGTTCCGGTCAGGTGGTCAGCCGAACGCGGAACCCCCAGTCTTTTGTTCCCCAAGCATGCTTGGTACTCATTTATCGACCCACTGAAGCGATGGAAGGCTGAGTCAACCTTGCCCGGCCCAAGGATCGAACCCAGGACCTGTGGCACAATTACACTAGATAACAGCTCAATATGTAACATCTTACTTACATGGAAATTGTGGTGTTATTTACCAAAAACGCTGCCCTGAACAATTAAAAAATGAGACATCATTATATTGGCTCAAGCCCTCCCATTTTTTTGAGAGAATTTTAAAAGTTTAAATTGAAATGTTTAAAGGATGCTGGACATTTTTAATTGAATTGCATATAGATGAAATAAGTTTTCAATTTTAAATGACGTTCTATTAAACAACGTTTCGCATTTTTGCAAGCAAAACAATTTATTTTATTTACAGCAGATTTTTAATAAAAATTGACGGCATGTAACATCCGCTATGCATAGCATTTTTCTTGGTTGAAATTTGAGTTAAATTTTCTTTTATTTAATTAAATGTTAATTTTAAGAATTTCTATGAGTTTATTGATTTAAATAATCAGGAGCTATGTACTCACAAGCAAAAACTTCTACCAAATATTTCGTTTAAATTTGTAAGTTAATCTGATTAAAATTTAAGGAATTGCCATGACTATCTACTATAAAAACCAGTGCTTAAAAATAGCTATTTCAAGTTTGCGAAAGATTATTTCGTCCATACGCGTGACAATGCAAAAAGCAAAAGACTTTTTTCTTTTATTTTTTCTCATTTATAAGAGATTTATTCAACTATAACTCTTAGGAAACTTAAGCTCAATGCTTTCTGGTCAAATTATGTTTTTTATTCATTTATTTATAAATTTTTTGAAAATTTATTAAGGTGACCTTTTAAATCTAAACTGGAAGTATAAAACCCAATGATTGTTGTTGTTGTTGTTGTAGTTCATTTACGTCGCACTAGAGCTGCACAATGGGCTATTGGCGACGGTCTGGGAAACATGCCTGAGGATAATCCGAAGACATGCCATCACAATTTTGATCCTCTGCAGAGGGGATGGCACCCCTGCTTCGGTAGCCCAACGACCTGCACGCGAAGTCGAGCACTTTACGGTAGCACAGTTTAACGAGGACCAATACCGCACACCCTCGGTCCCTACGCAGACTGATCCAAGTGGTCACCCACCCGCACACTGACCGCAGTCAGTGATGCTTGACTTCGGTGATCTGCTGGGAACCGTGTCTTAACGATCAGTCCACTGCGGGACTAAAACCCAATGAAGTTAATCTGTTTTAAATTAAGTACTTTCACATTTTCTATCAAACGTAATTCGATACCTGCAATCAACGTCATCGTAAGTAAATCTAAATCGTGGCATTTGTTGTTACAGTAGCCAATAAGGTTTGACACACACGTGTGACGTACCTTGTAGGAATCGAATTAAATCTGTTTTAAATCGACAATAAAGAAAATATTTCACTAATTAAGATTTTAATGATACTTTTTTCTCTTAAAATGCACATACTTAATATAGTTTGTTGGCGTTTTGCAAAATGATCCTTGGTGTATAAATTTACAATTTCATAAAAAAAAGGAAGAATTTTTTTTAGCAACTTCACGACTTTGCTACGACTTACATTGGGTATACCATATTTAATATTAGTATACAAAATATTATTGAAAAATTGCGTTGCTTCTCAGTTTGTTTATAAGGGATTAGTGTTGGATACTTAAAATAGTTCAATTAACTTGTGATATGCACTAAGTTTACATACTTCCTCCAAACTAAAAAGGTGAATCCAAAAAGTTAAATCTTTTCCTATATTTCAAAATAAATAAATAAAAATAATTAAATAAATAGTATCTCACATAAAAAATAAAATTAAAATAAAAATTAGTCTACCAGGTGACTGAGCTGTCAGTGTGTCTGATTGCGAAGCCAATGGTTACTGGTTCGAATCCCGCTCAGGGCATGGATGTTTCTCTCTGTGTTATTCGATGCTGTGTGAATGTGGCGCACCCTATGAAACTGGTATCTGTGACAGTGTGGTGTAGGTAGTGCTGCTCGCCTCCGTGTTTTAACATTTGCCCACCGGTTAATGTTAAAAAGCAGCTCTTCCATCATTTTCCGAGGCATAAAACGAGTGTTCAGTGCTTGCCGTTAAAAAAAAAGGAAATAATATAGTAAAAAAATAATAAACGATTTAAAAAAAAAAGTGTGTTTAATGATTACTCGCGAAAAAAAGCGAAACAATTTTATCTCCATGGTAGAGACTTCTAATGACACATCTACAATAATTTGAGACAGAAAAAATAAAAGACCAATATATGTAGATAAATTGTAATTTTTAAAATATTTTAATATAAATATTCAACAGCGAGGATTATACTTTAACAACATTGAAATAAAACAACATATGCTTGTGGTATTAGGTTCTGCATATCGACAACGTTTGATAAAAGAACTAATTCGAGTTTCATTGCTAGATGCAACAAGTTATTGAGGTTGGCAAAAAGTAATAATTCAAACCAAAAATCATTGAGAAAGGTGAATTTAGTTCATTATTTGTTATTTAAGTATTTAACAGTTCGGAAGTAGAAGTATTTTAAGTTTACTTTCCGCTATTGGCGATCGAAATGGGCTGCAGGTGGCGTAGAGCAGAACTCTCTACCTATGGCAACACTTCACATGCTTTCCCCATTAGCGTGTGGAAAGTCATAGAGGAAGTACGTTAGTTTCTCTCTTGATTTTCATATAGATTAAAATCTTTTAAATTGGAAAACTATATGGAACTGAAAGATGCATTAAACATAGTTCTAAAGAAAAGTATCACGGAAATTTTAAAAAATGTTTTTATTAATTAAAATGGAAAAATATTAAGAAAAGGGAAAATATCGTAGTACATTCCTATACAACTGAAAAGAGGAAGAGGGGAAAGGGAGAAGGGCTAAATGCATGAAACCGGTCTCTCCCCAGATGGCGTATTCGAGTGTTGCGATCGCCAATGTTCAAGCAGCAGTATTTTTATGTCAAAGATAGAAGAGAAAATATATCTAATGAAAATATATTAATATACTAATAATAATTCATTTTAATTAAACTAATTAATTGGCGTGATTAACTATAATTATATAATTTATTATTATATAATTTATTATTATATTATGTTATTAGACACAATAGAATTAATTGTAAATATGAAATAATAATTACTCAGGAAGTAAAAGTACCATGCCGCTCAACGGATCATAATAGTTTTAACTAAATTTACTTCAGCAACGTTGCAGGTAGTTTGAAATGTTGGTTCATAACAACGGTATTATTTAGATAAAATGGAGTAAATTTGTTAAAATTTTTAAAAGTTTTTATGAGTCAAAAGATTTCTCTTTCCTTCTTTTCTGATGATTACAGTTTCGTTTTTGCAACTTATGATAATAGAAAAAATTTCAAGTTAACATATTTTATTTCTGAATTTTGTAAAAAGTTTTCTGTTGTATTTTTTTTTTTTTTTTAATTCTTTTACGTGCTCTAAAATAACGGTCAAATTCGGTTAAGTTAAACGATATCGGATCCCAACCCTGCGGCACTATAGTCTCTAGACCAGTGATTCTCAACCACTGTGCCGCGGCACTTTTGTGTGCCGCCAAATTCTTAAAGTGGGCCGCCAAATTTTAGCGCAAAATTGTAAAAATAATGACTGGTGAATCAGCAGATATTGATATTTGTAAAATACCAGTTTCGAATGACACAATCCATCGCAGAATCAGAGATATGTCGCAAAATATTGAACAAAATACTGCAAAAACTATTGCAAATTCAAATTTTGCTCTACAAATCGATGAAACAACAGATATTACGGGAAAAGCTCAATTAATTGCAGTCGTTCGGTTTATTCACGAAAATGATATAATTAATCAATTTTTATGCTGTCGTGAGTTACCTAATTTACAACTGGCAAACATACTTTTGATGTAATTACTTCATAATTAGAAGAAATTAAAGTTTCGTGGAATTCATGTATTGGCATTTGCACAGATGGTGCTCCAGCTATGACTGGGCATCTAAAAGGATTTGTAGCACATGTTAAAGAACTGAATGGGGATATATTAGTTACACATTGTTTTTTGCATCGAGAAGCACTTGTGACAAAATATTTGCCATCAGATTTGAAAATAGTTCTGGAACAATGTGTTAAAATGGTTAATTATATAAAATAAAGACCATTAAAAAGTCGCTTATTTAGTAATTTATGCCAAGCTATGGAAGCTAAGTACGAATCCTTGTTACTGCATACGGAAGTAAAGGTGGTTGTACAGAGGAAAAGTTTTATCTCGTGTACTGGAATCAAAAGACGAAATGAAAATGTTTTTTGAACAAAGTAAAAATTATAATTTTGTTCATTTGTTGGAAGATAAAATGTGGTGTGCTAAACTAGCTTACTTATCAGATATTTTTGTTATTTTTAATAACATAAATTCAAAAGTACAAGGGCCGAAAGAAAATATATTAAACACAACAGATAAACTGGTGGGATTCCAAAAACACATAACTTTATGGAAGAATAAAGCCCAGGATGGATATTTGAAAAAGCTTGAGTCACACAGTCCCAAAAGATTTTAATAAAACTATTCATAAAATTGTTATTGACCATTTGACAACATTAGAGGAGAGAATTATTCATTATTTCCCAAATTTAGATATAAAAAAACTTGATTGGGTTCGTAATCCATTTGCGATAACGAATACTTCTGTATTTGAATTAACTTTGAATGAAGAAGAACAACTAATTTCGCTTTCTAACAATCGAGATTTAATTTGAAAATATTCGGAAGAATCAATTAATTCATTTTAGATTAACATTAGATGCGATTATCCCGTGATAGCCAAAAAAGTTTTTAAAATATTAAAATTTTCTACATCTTATTTGTGTGAATTCGGATTTTCAGTATTAACCAACATAAATACGAAAAAAAAAATCGAGACTGTTAAATGTAGAAGACGATATGAGAGTAGCATTGTCATTTTTACGACCAAATATAAATGAAATTATCAAAAAGCATCAAGCTGAAATTTCTCATTAAAATTATTCTTATTATTCATTTGTAATTAATCCCTTAATAAACGTGCTTTTGTAGTACATATTATATTATTTTATTTTGCATTCCAAATTATTATCATAAACTATTTTACACAGTGCATAAGTAAGTAAACAATTTTTAAACTTATATTTTCCTTTGTGTGCCGCCAAATTTTGAAATCGTTAAAATTGTGCCGCCACAAAAAAGAAAGGTTGAGAATCACTGCTCTAGACATTTGTATTTGGCGCAGTATACCTGAATTTGCTTCTTCTGTCATTAGACTCAAAGTTGAACGAGGATAAAAAAAAAAATAAAAAAACAGTATAATTTTGATCATAACAATATTTTTTGTAAGTTTAGAAATATTTAAGAATATTTCTGAACTTTCATAGTTTTGATTTTTTTAAACAAACGCATCTACCTTAATTTCAACTCAGTATAAAAAAAAAGCCGCATTCACATTATCTTCATTTAAATCATTCAATAGATTATTAATGATTTCGATAATTTAATATCTTGTCTTAAAAGGTGGAAGAAAAAAAAACATTAAAGAATTGTTTCGGTTTTGGTATGAGAAAAATATCGAAAAATAAATACTTATCTCTTTTTAAATATCGTTATCTCTGGAAGATAGAAGTACTTACACGGGCTTTTATCCTTTAAAGGTATTTACTATTCTCGATTTTACTTTTATCTACTTTTTATCTTCCACAAGTGGTAAGAAGAAATTTAAATTTAACATTATTATTTAAAGATCTTAAAATGCTTCCGTTGCACGTGGGATTTTTTTAATACGATCTTTATCAAAGCGTTGATAATTTTTTGCTTATAAAATACTAAATTCTGACCTTTAGTCGAGTATGAGACACATTTTAAGATATGTTTTAGTAAAAAATCTTACCCATAACAAAAATGATATAATTTACTTACAGGTTATCGAAATTTTAAATAAATTATACGATTTTTGCAGCAATCGTAAAATTTTTTTTAGAGGTAGCTATTGATAAATAGCAGAAAATGTATGAAATAAAATAAAATTTATAAAATTTTATTTCAATTATTTATTTATTTATTTTATAATTCTCGGGAATTTTTAAAATCGATGAATTGATAGTTAGTTAAAATTTTTAAGATCAATTGTAGCTCCAGAATTTTTTTTTATTAAATTTAATTGGAATTATTTCCCATTGAATTCAAATTAGTGTATAGTTTAAATCAATTTTTATAAATTTTTTCAGAGTTTAAATAATAAATAACATTTACAGCTAATTCAAACGACATAAAAATAATTTACTCGACTATTTTTTATTACAATGTTTTAACTAATTGATCTTTTTATTAAGTATATATTTCCTTTACCGTGCAGTATTGTCTTACATGCTTCCTGTCATTTGGAAGATTTTTTGTTATCGATAAGCAATATTTTTCAAAATTTTGTTTAAAAGTTTAATAAAAATATTATTTGTAAATATATTATATTATTCATAAAAGAATATTTATATAAAAAAAAACAAAATGTAAGAATAGTATAATTTAGCCTTTTTCCAAATGTATATCTATGCATGTAATCTACTTTATATATTCTATAAAATCAAATTTTTAATCTGCTGGGGAAATGACAAATGAAGTGCTATGACCTTAATACAAAATGTTACGTTTGTAGCATAAATTTTTTTAAAAAATCATTAGTAACATTTAGCTTTTTTTCTAAAAATGATTAAAGAATTGGAAAAAAGAAATTTACAAAATATTTCATTAATGTAGGCAAAATTTTAGCTTTTAGTTTAGTTTTTGTTACTAACGTAACGAAAAAAAAATATATTGATTAAAATTTAAAAATTACCGAAATCATAGTTTTTAAAAAGAATCAGAACATCTGCAATTACATAAAAATATTTATATAATAGCAGTATATTGTTAACAAAAATTTTAAATGCCTTAATTATTTTATTAAACACTGAAACTCAGTATTTAATTTGGCTTTAGTATTACTCATTTCTTTAAAAAAAATTATATTACCTCCACTTTGAACCTAAAATTAATATTCAATTTAATACTATTAGAAATCAAGAAGTATAACATTAAAAATAGACATTTCAAGCTTTAACAATATATGTGATACATCAATATTAGTAAAGTTTGAAATTTTTATATTTTGGTTTACATTTGGTGGATATATATTAGAAATACATATCGTAAAAAAGGATAACTTTGTATAGGATTTTGGATTCTTTGTATTTTGAATTAATTACAAGATTTTTTGACTTCATAGTTAACATTAAAAAAGATTTTATATTAGAGAATAAAATTATTTTAGTGCAATATGTATGCATTCATATTCTATAAATCCGAAACGATGGAATTGCCCTTATGTAATATTCTAACTTAACATTTGAGCTTACTATGTGATAGAGTGTATTTAAAATTTACTTTTCAATGTATATCTTTTTTTATGCCATCTTTTTAAAACAAAAAATTTAATAATAAGATAACAAGTTTTACAGGTAAGAAAGTTTTTCGACAAATGCATTTGTAAGATTTATTGGATAAGAAAAGCACTTCTAGAAATATTTTGAACTTGAAAAATAAATTTAGTTTGTTTGTTTAGATTAAGATATTAATTTTAGTTTAAGATTCTAATTAATTGCTGTACCTATCAAAAAGTTTGAACAACGGCCTTAATAACCAAACCCTTTTAATAAACTAATGCAAGAAATAAAAAACTTAAAACACTTTTTTTTCGCAATACTTGTATTCTCTTTTCAAACATTATTTATTTACATATTTTTTAAAATTCTTTCAAAGCTTAAAATTTTAACTTGCATTTACATTTCAAAAATTTCCTGTATTTTGACGATTTCAACAATCGTTTTATTTTATTTTATTTTATTTTATTTTATTTTATTTTATTTTATTTTATTTTATTTTATTTTATTTTATTTTATTTTATTTTATTTTATTTTATTTTATTTTATTTTATTTTATTTTATTTTATTTTATTTTATTTTATTTTTATAATTTGGATAAATCTGAAGTGAACCTAATCAAATTTTTTTAGAGAGTCAAAAAATATAGAACATTTTTTTTTAAATTGATTTTTAGACTTTAAATTTTTTGTTTGGAGTCTATTCAGTTTCAGAATTTTATACTCTTTTTATAAAATGCTTATTGATTTATTCTTTAGTTACACAATGCATGCGAAACTGTCAAAAATATATGAGTGCTTCGTTATAAAAATGAACTATCTCCTTATAAATGAATTTAGAAATAATGAATTTTTTGTTCATTTATGAGAAGGAAAATAAATACTAATATTCAAACAGTATTATTTATTTTTTATTGTTTTTATAGTTTTTGGAGTTGCATCACTTTTTATAATATATAATTAAATAGGGTTACACCTATTTTACTATAAACGACATTTGCAACAATAAATCAAACTTTTGGGAATTGAAACAAAAGGGAAATTTTCGATCCGAAAAATTTACTTTTTCTCATTTAAATCAAGTTCATAAAAAAGAAATTAAATTTATTTAACATTTAGTCCCTGATTTTTTAACATAGCTTTAATATAAACTCATATATATTTTACTCGCATTTTTTTCTCGTTACAGAAACTTCTTCCTGTTTATACAGACTACATTTAAATAAATAGCAGCTTTGTTGAAAATAAATATCACGGGTTTGTAAATAAATAGATGATTTGTATTTCGCTTTAGTGAGGCCAAAAACCAACTATCTTAATTTCCGAAATCTTGATGTTTGCTATTAAAAGTTCACCTTTGCCTGTATTTTTCATTATCTGATTAACTTTATTATAATTTAAGTAAATATCCAGTCTAAGATAATTTTATAGTAAAGAAAACTTTGAAACTTAAGATTGCCATTCTAACCAATGTGCTTAATGAAAAAAAAAATCCGTATTTTTTGTTGAAAGCTAAGACACGAGACCTGTTTATTAACGGCTTTTGAAATATCATGGCAAGTGATACAGAATACAGTTCTAATCTTTATTCTGATGGGATGAGCAACAAAATTTGTATTTTGCTTATTTTGATAGCGTAAAGCCATCTAGAAAGGCAATAAATAAATAAATAATTTTAATTATTTTAGCTTTATTAGTTCTGTCGGTAAATGCCTTTCAATTTTGGGCATGATTTCGTTATGTGTTGAGTACTGGTTTATTTCTTTCCTTTATTTATTAACCTCGTACAAAAAACGGGAATTCAGCTAGTAGAATATATTATAAGGCTCAAATAAATATTACATTTTAGAAAAATTTTTCAAGATTCGTCAAAAACTCAAAACATTTCAAGCGCTTGCAAATATATGATTTATTTATTCATTTATTACTTTAAAAAAAAAAAAAAGAAATCACTTTAATCAAACTTCTTGCAATAAACTGTATCATTGAAAAAAGTAACAAAAATTGGAATTTAATTGCATTACTATTCATTTTAATTTGTTATTGATAACGAATTACAAACCATTAAATAAACTGTTATTATTCGTGTTTAGAAGCTTCATAGTTTCTAAACATTTATAAAAAGGGAATTGTCAAAATAATTTTCATGCATGTTTTCCTTATGTTTGAAGCATTTGTATTAAGATTATTTCAATAATAAATCTGTAACATGTAATAAATCTTGGGCTATAAATAGATTTTAATGTATATAATATGTAAGAAATTATTGTAACGTTAGCAGTTCAGAATTTCTTTGCTAGTAAACCTTATTAACCACCAAAAAGCCATGAACTTATTTTTATACCAAATGGTAATTAGAAAGTTTTTAATGAAACTATTTAAGATAAATTTTTTAAAATTTTTTTTTTTTAAATGATTAGTTTTAAATATTTTTGTGTTAATATACCATACAATAAGTAGACAAAATAAGCCAGGAAATCTTTTAAAAACCATTTCCTAACTATTTAAGGCTTTGAAAATTTTTAATATATATATATGGGAGATTCTCACGAAATATGACAATTTACAGTCTCTTGCTCCAACATCTAATACCATACTACTGAAAGAGCTTTTTTTTTAAAATTTTAATAAATAGCATTGCTGTTAGCGTTTTAAAATGACCTTGCACTAGCATTTACCGTTTTGTATATTTAAAAGATTTAATTAAATTTCAAAATGTCTTTTTCCTGGTATGTCACAAATAATATTTCCAATAATAACAAGCTTCAAAACTTTCCATAAATTTTTCAATATCTAGTTTTTTTTATCTCAACCGTTGTAAGCATTTCTAGAATATATGCAGAGGGCATTATTTACAAAAACTTTGTTGAAAATAATTTTTCCGTCAATAATTTGTTTGTCACATGAAAATCAGTTATTTTCCTGGCTACTTTTATTTAGTGATTTATAACCAAAATAGATAGCACCAGCAATCAATATCTTATGTTAGTAGATTGATTAGAAAACCATCCTATCTGAACATGTCTTATTGCATGAATAAAGAACCAACTTTCTGGTTTAAAATCTATTTCAAAATTTTTTTTAAGGTGAGTAGGTTTTTATGTTGTCATTTTCCTGTCTTATAATAACATAAACTACATAGCATAATAACATAAACTACATAGATTTACCTGAGTTATTTCAAGAAATCCTGTTGTTTTCTGCGGAATGTAAACGTCTTAGGCCGAAATGTTAAATTAAAGTAAAATTAAATGCTATAAAATGGCAAATTATCATTATCCTGGCTTATGAATGCCAGGACATTGACACAGTCACCAAAAAATATTTTAAGCAGTATAATATAAAGAGGGAAAGGAAATATTAACCTAATACCAAGTTTATATAGGATTGTAATATATTCTTGAATGTAATCAAAGTTATTTTTTTTATTTAATGATTAATTATTATACACATCTGTACATATCAGCAACAAAAACACTTTTGATTATTTCTACAGTGGATAAAAGAATTAATTTAAGCAATTCATGGTCCATCTAACGCAAAGGCTTAAGTTGAGTTACTTACTATTAGCTTAAAATTACTGTTTTTTTTAACATCTAAGCTAATGTCATTTTCTTGGCATTCAAAATTTGGTGAATTTCTATTTTATTTATTTATTTTTTCTTGAGCAAATGTCAATAAACTAAACTGCTGTCTGTAAGATATTTATAAATGTAACTAAATAAAAATAAAAAATAAAAAATTTAGATTATTTTGAAAACTTTAAATTTGAAGAATTGTCATGTTTCCAAAGAATCACCTGTATTCTAATTTTTTTTTAAGTACCTAAAACTAATAAGCTTCAATATTAAAGCATTTTGGTTCATTATAAATAAACAAAAAAGCTATTGGTATTTGAAAAAAGGGTAAAAAAAAAAAAAAGCTTATGAAACTAAAACTGTATTAATTTCATTTCTTATTATTTTTATAAAAAAGTATGAAACAAAATTTAAAAATAAATGGGGTTTTTTTTATTAAAATTACCGATTTTCTATTACAGATTAATTAAAGTTTATATATATGTATTCCAAATTTCGTGGAGTTAACTTTATAAGTTTTTATATATTGTTCTAAAGTTGGGAGAAAAAAGCATCAATTCACTTTCTCAACATGGAGGGGGGAAACGCAATCCAGTCGTCTTATCTCACATTTCTAATTGAGATAAAGACATAAATTTTTCGCTATTTGAAAGAGGAAGGGGATTAGGGGCCACCGGTGACTGGCGAAGCCAAGATATTTAGAAACACATAATTCGAGTAAATTTTTAATGCTTTTAATTTTTTTATATTATTATCGTTACTAAAATGGTTTGAAAAAATTAATGAAATACATACTGAGAAAATCATTTTGGCCTGACGGGCAAGCCATGTAAAATAAGCCTGGCATTCAACGTGTTAAATATATTTTTCTTACACAGTGACTAAAAAAGTCTTTATTTTTTTGCGTTGGCAACAAAGTATTGAAATATCAAACAAGATATGATCCCATTAGTTTAGTCATGAGAGTAGTCAAAAGTTTCAGGTCTTAATGTTTCCTTTATTAGTGTTTTTCCATACTACGGAAACTTTTTAAGTGACTTTTTAAGTGAAACGTTTAGCATCTAACTATAAAACTCGTTTATCGGAAAGTAATTTAATGCAAAATTATTATTTAATGATTCTCATTCATTTTTTATTATTTTATTTTATTATATTAAAGAAATTGAGAGGTGAAAAATAAGCAAATTTTCACATTTTTAGCTATCTAATTTCAGATAACAATTTGATGATAATCGGTTGCATGAAAAGAAGTAAATTTCAAATTATTATTTTCTTGTGGACTATTCGCCCTATTTTGTTCGAATGTTTTTGGATGTTGTCATATGAAGTTACGTTGCTTAAAATGATATAAAAATGTGTGTGCCTTTAGGTTCAATAAATGTTTTGATCAACATTACATTAAAGAATAAAAATTAACCATAATAACGAAAAAATTATCTTTTGTATAGAATTATCCGTGAAATTTTTTTTTAAATGTTATAATTCTCTTTAGCAGTCCAAGAAATATGTAAAAATAATTTTAAAAAAAGGGAGATTTCAGGGGGGCAAACTTTCGATCGCCCTTCTGGCTAAACTATAGAAGCCACATTTTAAATAAAAATTCCGAATCCGCTTTTTTTTTTTTTTTTTTTTTTTTTTTTTTTTTTTTTTTTTTTATCTTTCTAAAGTATGTTAATTTGGAGAAAGAGTACATTTCTGATTCTGATTTCGTAAATTAAGAGATCGTTGGCAGAAATTAATTACCATATTCAAGGTTATAATCTTGATCAATTAAGATTGTATTTTAGTACGCGACAATCTGCTCATTAGACCAAAAGTTATTAAGTTATTTAGGTGTTCAGTTTTTATTTATCTATTTGGGCACTTTACTGTGATTCATTGCCGTATCGACTTTTTGCTTAGTTACTCAATCCTCATTTAAAAAGTTGTAAAAGTTGTTATTTAACTATTAAACTATTAACCCTTTGACGCAGAATTTTTATTAAACCTATTTTTCATAACTTTTTTTCATTATTTTGTATTAATTTAGATTAAAATAAGTGAAAAATATAACATTTATCATTTAATAATTTGTAGTTATAAAATACCGATGCCTTTTCCTGCCTTAAAGATAAAATCTTCCAAACATGGCTCACTTCAAAACAATAATTCTTCAAATCTACTCTTATTTGCAGTTATTTAGATGTAAAAGAATAAGTAATTCTTTATTGAAATTTCTTTATTTTACAAAATCAATTTTCAAAAAATTTTCGAATATGAATGACAAATTTTATTTTTTCAAACTACTTTTTTTTGTATTTTATATTACAAATACAATTACAAAGCGCAGGTAAAATGCAATTCCGATTATTTGACAGATATTTTAAGTAACTGTTAGATGGTTCTTTATTTAAAAAAATACCAAAATATATTTCTGCTTGTAATTCGAGAGCCAGAAAAAAATATATAAAAAGAATACCTGTATATTGTCTGCGCCAAAGGGTTAAAAAAAATTTTTATTATTAATACGTTGCATATTATACCTGTTACTCGAAAATTTCTTTATTTATATAAAAGTAGTTTTCAATGCAATTCATAAATTTTCTCCATTTTGGCCTCTTAATTTCTTGATTTTAATAAATTTCTCTTTTGATAAAAATTAAAAGAATTTTTAAGCCATTACAAATTTTGAAGTATAAAAATTTTTTTAAATTTCAGCATAACATTTGAACTTTTGAGTTTTCGCTCACACTAAAATTTGTGAATCAGATCAAATAACATCTTTTGACGTGCAAATGCTAATCTTTCCAGCTATGTAAATAATTTTAAATCAGACAGCTTGTGCGATAAGTTTTGCTTACATTAAGTTGTCCTTAAAAAAAACAGAAAATTTAAACATACATTAATGTTTACATTTTTTTTAAACAGTTAATTCTTAATAATTTTTTACTAAAAACTATTAATATATTACCATTCAATTTAAGCTCGTTAAAGCGTAACTTTTTTACCATAATTATTATTTATTTCTGTCTGAAGATAATAGCACGTATTCTGTGAAATTATTAAATCACTAAATCAACTTTTTCTAGTGTCTTTGTTTTTCCACAAAAAAAAAATAATAAAAAAATTTAGCTATGGTTGGAATCAAATTACTTCAAGTTTAGTATATTTTTTCAAGCTTATTATTTAATATTTTCAATATTTAAGAATAAGATTCTGCATTTTTATAGATAAATTTTGTTTGAGAGTTACTTTCGAAAATCTAATGTCACAAAATTCAAAAAGAATCAGGAGGGAGACATAATCCTTGATTTGCTTAAAAATACACATTTCGCTTATTAATGTTAAAAATAAAACGCATAAGATCTGTGACGTAACCACCCACTTTATTGAAAGAAAAAGAGGTGACAGCCTATTAAGCGCTTCTTTTCTCTGCAGTATAAAGTATAAATATGAAATTATTTTCTTTTAGAATATCTGAAACTCTATAACAAACTAATAAATAGGCTCTTTTTTTAAAAAAAAAATCACTGAGGTAATAAAAAAAACAAAAGGAAAAGAAAATCTCAGTGAAGAATAATAACAACAAATATAGTTTAATAAAAACAAGGAAAGAAAAAATTAAAGTATATTAGGCATCAAATTTTAGGTTATACATAACTTTGCCTAACTATAGTTCACAACCGTGTTCTGAAAAAAACAATTATTTACGAATGAATTGCTCGCAAAAATTAAAAGTAACGAAAAGAAATCATAAAGTCAATTCTGTATTTTCCTTTAGTATTATGGTTCGGTGGCTTTTCTGCTTTGCGAATTACAGAACGAGATTTTTTTCTGCTTTTTCAGCGCATGCATGAAGGAAAAACTTTAATACGTAAAGTGCGGACATAGAAAGATTTATTTTCCTTTTTCGTTTTAAAAAGGATAGGAATAGAATTATACATAACGGAAAAAGCTGTCACGAACATAGAAAATTATTCCCATTAAATTCATGTTAATTAGCTTTGTGAAAGAAAAATGCTTATAATCTAATCCATAATTCTCAAAACAACATTCGTAATCCTTTGAAATCGTCATTTATTTAAAAATATAAGGTTAAATTGAGGACAAATTATCATCACGTTCAATTAATAAACATCACATTTTAGGAAGGATTCATTTTTTTTAAAAGAAACTGATAAGGCATTTGTTAGTTCGTTTCAAACGCAATCGAATCACATCAGGAGAAGAAATAAAAATTGCTTTATCATAAATTTTTATTTGCACCTTATCAATTTTTCACAGGAACTTGCATTATAGTTGCTGATAACTTAAGTAGAGTCCTTGTCATATGCGATGGAAATCTTCCTTATCTAATCCAATCTTCCTTATTAGGATTAAGACAGTGTCATTCGACGTTATGATGTACACGCTATCGGACAATGCTTCAAGGCCTTTTCTATTGTTCGAAAGGGCATCCCCACCAAATAAGGTGGCAGCCCCAAAAGCAATACCAAAAGCGGCTTGTTTTCGAGTTCAAGCCATACCAAAAGCGGCTTGTTTTCAAGTAGGTAATGTCGCCTCGTGTTTTTACCTCCTCGAAATATGTATTTGCGAAATTTCGAGACTTATGCAAGCAATAAAATATAAAAAAACGTTGGAACAGGTGTTTTTGTGTTCAAAATGGGAGTCAACCTAGCAACAAACAATAACAAATTTTGTAAAAGTAGTAATGCAAACAATATGATTTGATTGGTTATCACTTAACAAATAGAAATGAAATTTTATTTGATTAACAAATTTTAAAAATTATCATTGTTTTTCTTTGGTTTTTTGATAAATGCCGGCAGTTAATTATCCATTTTTCTATTAAAATTTCTTAAAACTTGTAAAGCGTGATTACTCTGTTTTGTATTCTCGTTCTCCTAAATTATTTTTTTAGAAAGTGAAAGCATTATTATTATTTTTTTTAAAGACTTTTTTTTAAATATTTGGATAAAAAATGACATGATTTTTTTTTCTTCTAAATTTTAACTTTTATTTTCTTTTTTCACAATTAAGCATATTCCATTCTCTGTTAGAAGACTTATTTCTGCTTATGTCCCTAAACAATCCTTAGAACACACACATATAATTTTTTTTTAAAAAATAAGGCATGTTTGTTAGGAAATAAAAATGTATAGAAAATAAATTTTTTCAGACTAGTTAAAAAATTTCAAAAAAACAATTTTTATATATATATATCCTCTTTAAAGAAAGAAGAAAAAAAGAAATTCGAGGAATTTATTAAAATTTTGTGTCGCATGAAAGCAGACTACAGGTGAGGTTAATGGATTTTTCTTTTTAAAGGTATATAAAAATTTACCGTTTCGTCGGTGCAAAATTAAAAGTTTAAAATAAAGTTGAAAAATAAGTAGATTTCTGGAGTTTTTCCTGAACTTTTTTCGGAGGTAAAATAAGAGGCAGATCTAGGGAACATGTAAAAACGTCTGTATTTTGTAATTTTATATAATTCGTTGAGCACAAATCGTAAAATGCCATATCAAAATAATGCCTAGTTGTTGAACTTTGTGGGGCCTTGGGCAAAACATTCTTTGAGGTCCCTTGGAAAATGTATTGCTTAGAATTTCTCCCTAAATTGCTGCAATCAATAATATGATTTTCATTTCATTTTTATTCCTGAAAATGCAAATTTTATAGTTATTTTCCTTTATTATCTTTATTGTTACACTTTACTTCACTTTTAAATTTTGAATTGCATATTTTAATTTTTATCAATGACCTATCAAGATCTCGGGGTCTTTAGAGCTGAAGAATTTTAGAAGCTTAATTAACCATATTTGCTTAAATAACCATCTACAAATTTATAAATAGTGCTTATTAAAAATTAAATAGTATCTAGAAATTTATCCTGCTCACGAGTCTTTGGGTTTAAAGAGTATAAGTCATGAAGATTCTTGACAAAAATAGCTGCATAGAACCACCGCTTTTAACATTTTCTAAACAAACGCTGAGGACTGTCAGGATCTAAGAGAAAATTCGAAATTCTAGTATTTAGATATTTTTTCTGCTCATAAAGATTCTATGTTACGACTTCAAGAAATAAAGGTACTATTTAATAAAAAAAGAGGATTAAAATGATTTTTTCCAAAATCTTATAGTGGCTTAGGCCCTTCTTAAATGATAAAATTGGATTTATAACGCAAATGCTTCAAAAGTCGTACTTCTTTTTTTTTAAACTCAAAGTTAAAAACCGAACGACTAGTGCTAGAGAATATTTCTGACTCAAAAACAATAAGTGGAAAGGAGAAAAACAAATGGAGAAAGTCACAAAGATGCCACTATAGAGGAAGATGCTTGACTTCGGTGATCTGCTGGGAACCGTGTCTTAACGATCAGTCCACTGCGGGACTAAAACCCAATGAAGTTAATCTGTTTTAAATTAAGTACTTTCACATTTTCTATCAAACGTAATTCGATACCTGCAATCAACGTCATCGTAAGTAAATCTAAATCGTGGCATTTGTTGTTACAGTAGCCAATAAGGTTTGACACACACGTGTGACGTACCTTGTAGGAATCGAATTAAATCTGTTTTAAATCGACAATAAAGAAAATATTTCACTAATTAAGATTTTAATGATACTTTTTTCTCTTAAAATGCACATACTTAATATAGTTTGTTGGCGTTTTGCAAAATGATCCTTGGTGTATAAATTTACAATTTCATAAAAAAAAGGAAGAATTTTTTTTAGCAACTTCACGACTTTGCTACGACTTACATTGGGTATACCATATTTAATATTAGTATACAAAATATTATTGAAAAATTGCGTTGCTTCTCAGTTTGTTTATAAGGGATTAGTGTTGGATACTTAAAATAGTTCAATTAACTTGTGATATGCACTAAGTTTACATACTTCCTCCAAACTAAAAAGGTGAATCCAAAAAGTTAAATCTTTTCCTATATTTCAAAATAAATAAATAAAAATAATTAAATAAATAGTATCTCACATAAAAAATAAAATTAAAATAAAAATTAGTCTACCAGGTGACTGAGCTGTCAGTGTGTCTGATTGCGAAGCCAATGGTTACTGGTTCGAATCCCGCTCAGGGCATGGATGTTTCTCTCTGTGTTATTCGATGCTGTGTGAATGTGGCGCACCCTATGAAACTGGTATCTGTGACAGTGTGGTGTAGGTAGTGCTGCTCGCCTCCGTGTTTTAACATTTGCCCACCGGTTAATGTTAAAAAGCAGCTCTTCCATCATTTTCCGAGGCATAAAACGAGTGTTCAGTGCTTGCCGTTAAAAAAAAAGGAAATAATATAGTAAAAAAATAATAAACGATTTAAAAAAAAAAGTGTGTTTAATGATTACTCGCGAAAAAAAGCGAAACAATTTTATCTCCATGGTAGAGACTTCTAATGACACATCTACAATAATTTGAGACAGAAAAAATAAAAGACCAATATATGTAGATAAATTGTAATTTTTAAAATATTTTAATATAAATATTCAACAGCGAGGATTATACTTTAACAACATTGAAATAAAACAACATATGCTTGTGGTATTAGGTTCTGCATATCGACAACGTTTGATAAAAGAACTAATTCGAGTTTCATTGCTAGATGCAACAAGTTATTGAGGTTGGCAAAAAGTAATAATTCAAACCAAAAATCATTGAGAAAGGTGAATTTAGTTCATTATTTGTTATTTAAGTATTTAACAGTTCGGAAGTAGAAGTATTTTAAGTTTACTTTCCGCTATTGGCGATCGAAATGGGCTGCAGGTGGCGTAGAGCAGAACTCTCTACCTATGGCAACACTTCACATGCTTTCCCCATTAGCGTGTGGAAAGTCATAGAGGAAGTACGTTAGTTTCTCTCTTGATTTTCATATAGATTAAAATCTTTTAAATTGGAAAACTATATGGAACTGAAAGATGCATTAAACATAGTTCTAAAGAAAAGTATCACGGAAATTTTAAAAAATGTTTTTATTAATTAAAATGGAAAAATATTAAGAAAAGGGAAAATATCGTAGTACATTCCTATACAACTGAAAAGAGGAAGAGGGGAAAGGGAGAAGGGCTAAATGCATGAAACCGGTCTCTCCCCAGATGGCGTATTCGAGTGTTGCGATCGCCAATGTTCAAGCAGCAGTATTTTTATGTCAAAGATAGAAGAGAAAATATATCTAATGAAAATATATTAATATACTAATAATAATTCATTTTAATTAAACTAATTAATTGGCGTGATTAACTATAATTATATAATTTATTATTATATAATTTATTATTATATTATGTTATTAGACACAATAGAATTAATTGTAAATATGAAATAATAATTACTCAGGAAGTAAAAGTACCATGCCGCTCAACGGATCATAATAGTTTTAACTAAATTTACTTCAGCAACGTTGCAGGTAGTTTGAAATGTTGGTTCATAACAACGGTATTATTTAGATAAAATGGAGTAAATTTGTTAAAATTTTTAAAAGTTTTTATGAGTCAAAAGATTTCTCTTTCCTTCTTTTCTGATGATTACAGTTTCGTTTTTGCAACTTATGATAATAGAAAAAATTTCAAGTTAACATATTTTATTTCTGAATTTTGTAAAAAGTTTTCTGTTGTATTTTTTTTTTTTTTTTAATTCTTTTACGTGCTCTAAAATAACGGTCAAATTCGGTTAAGTTAAACGATATCGGATCCCAACCCTGCGGCACTATAGTCTCTAGACCAGTGATTCTCAACCACTGTGCCGCGGCACTTTTGTGTGCCGCCAAATTCTTAAAGTGGGCCGCCAAATTTTAGCGCAAAATTGTAAAAATAATGACTGGTGAATCAGCAGATATTGATATTTGTAAAATACCAGTTTCGAATGACACAATCCATCGCAGAATCAGAGATATGTCGCAAAATATTGAACAAAATACTGCAAAAACTATTGCAAATTCAAATTTTGCTCTACAAATCGATGAAACAACAGATATTACGGGAAAAGCTCAATTAATTGCAGTCGTTCGGTTTATTCACGAAAATGATATAATTAATCAATTTTTATGCTGTCGTGAGTTACCTAATTTACAACTGGCAAACATACTTTTGATGTAATTACTTCATAATTAGAAGAAATTAAAGTTTCGTGGAATTCATGTATTGGCATTTGCACAGATGGTGCTCCAGCTATGACTGGGCATCTAAAAGGATTTGTAGCACATGTTAAAGAACTGAATGGGGATATATTAGTTACACATTGTTTTTTGCATCGAGAAGCACTTGTGACAAAATATTTGCCATCAGATTTGAAAATAGTTCTGGAACAATGTGTTAAAATGGTTAATTATATAAAATAAAGACCATTAAAAAGTCGCTTATTTAGTAATTTATGCCAAGCTATGGAAGCTAAGTACGAATCCTTGTTACTGCATACGGAAGTAAAGGTGGTTGTACAGAGGAAAAGTTTTATCTCGTGTACTGGAATCAAAAGACGAAATGAAAATGTTTTTTGAACAAAGTAAAAATTATAATTTTGTTCATTTGTTGGAAGATAAAATGTGGTGTGCTAAACTAGCTTACTTATCAGATATTTTTGTTATTTTTAATAACATAAATTCAAAAGTACAAGGGCCGAAAGAAAATATATTAAACACAACAGATAAACTGGTGGGATTCCAAAAACACATAACTTTATGGAAGAATAAAGCCCAGGATGGATATTTGAAAAAGCTTGAGTCACACAGTCCCAAAAGATTTTAATAAAACTATTCATAAAATTGTTATTGACCATTTGACAACATTAGAGGAGAGAATTATTCATTATTTCCCAAATTTAGATATAAAAAAACTTGATTGGGTTCGTAATCCATTTGCGATAACGAATACTTCTGTATTTGAATTAACTTTGAATGAAGAAGAACAACTAATTTCGCTTTCTAACAATCGAGATTTAATTTGAAAATATTCGGAAGAATCAATTAATTCATTTTAGATTAACATTAGATGCGATTATCCCGTGATAGCCAAAAAAGTTTTTAAAATATTAAAATTTTCTACATCTTATTTGTGTGAATTCGGATTTTCAGTATTAACCAACATAAATACGAAAAAAAAAATCGAGACTGTTAAATGTAGAAGACGATATGAGAGTAGCATTGTCATTTTTACGACCAAATATAAATGAAATTATCAAAAAGCATCAAGCTGAAATTTCTCATTAAAATTATTCTTATTATTCATTTGTAATTAATCCCTTAATAAACGTGCTTTTGTAGTACATATTATATTATTTTATTTTGCATTCCAAATTATTATCATAAACTATTTTACACAGTGCATAAGTAAGTAAACAATTTTTAAACTTATATTTTCCTTTGTGTGCCGCCAAATTTTGAAATCGTTAAAATTGTGCCGCCACAAAAAAGAAAGGTTGAGAATCACTGCTCTAGACATTTGTATTTGGCGCAGTATACCTGAATTTGCTTCTTCTGTCATTAGACTCAAAGTTGAACGAGGATAAAAAAAAAAATAAAAAAACAGTATAATTTTGATCATAACAATATTTTTTGTAAGTTTAGAAATATTTAAGAATATTTCTGAACTTTCATAGTTTTGATTTTTTTAAACAAACGCATCTACCTTAATTTCAACTCAGTATAAAAAAAAAGCCGCATTCACATTATCTTCATTTAAATCATTCAATAGATTATTAATGATTTCGATAATTTAATATCTTGTCTTAAAAGGTGGAAGAAAAAAAAACATTAAAGAATTGTTTCGGTTTTGGTATGAGAAAAATATCGAAAAATAAATACTTATCTCTTTTTAAATATCGTTATCTCTGGAAGATAGAAGTACTTACACGGGCTTTTATCCTTTAAAGGTATTTACTATTCTCGATTTTACTTTTATCTACTTTTTATCTTCCACAAGTGGTAAGAAGAAATTTAAATTTAACATTATTATTTAAAGATCTTAAAATGCTTCCGTTGCACGTGGGATTTTTTTAATACGATCTTTATCAAAGCGTTGATAATTTTTTGCTTATAAAATACTAAATTCTGACCTTTAGTCGAGTATGAGACACATTTTAAGATATGTTTTAGTAAAAAATCTTACCCATAACAAAAATGATATAATTTACTTACAGGTTATCGAAATTTTAAATAAATTATACGATTTTTGCAGCAATCGTAAAATTTTTTTTAGAGGTAGCTATTGATAAATAGCAGAAAATGTATGAAATAAAATAAAATTTATAAAATTTTATTTCAATTATTTATTTATTTATTTTATAATTCTCGGGAATTTTTAAAATCGATGAATTGATAGTTAGTTAAAATTTTTAAGATCAATTGTAGCTCCAGAATTTTTTTTTATTAAATTTAATTGGAATTATTTCCCATTGAATTCAAATTAGTGTATAGTTTAAATCAATTTTTATAAATTTTTTCAGAGTTTAAATAATAAATAACATTTACAGCTAATTCAAACGACATAAAAATAATTTACTCGACTATTTTTTATTACAATGTTTTAACTAATTGATCTTTTTATTAAGTATATATTTCCTTTACCGTGCAGTATTGTCTTACATGCTTCCTGTCATTTGGAAGATTTTTTGTTATCGATAAGCAATATTTTTCAAAATTTTGTTTAAAAGTTTAATAAAAATATTATTTGTAAATATATTATATTATTCATAAAAGAATATTTATATAAAAAAAAACAAAATGTAAGAATAGTATAATTTAGCCTTTTTCCAAATGTATATCTATGCATGTAATCTACTTTATATATTCTATAAAATCAAATTTTTAATCTGCTGGGGAAATGACAAATGAAGTGCTATGACCTTAATACAAAATGTTACGTTTGTAGCATAAATTTTTTTAAAAAATCATTAGTAACATTTAGCTTTTTTTCTAAAAATGATTAAAGAATTGGAAAAAAGAAATTTACAAAATATTTCATTAATGTAGGCAAAATTTTAGCTTTTAGTTTAGTTTTTGTTACTAACGTAACGAAAAAAAAATATATTGATTAAAATTTAAAAATTACCGAAATCATAGTTTTTAAAAAGAATCAGAACATCTGCAATTACATAAAAATATTTATATAATAGCAGTATATTGTTAACAAAAATTTTAAATGCCTTAATTATTTTATTAAACACTGAAACTCAGTATTTAATTTGGCTTTAGTATTACTCATTTCTTTAAAAAAAATTATATTACCTCCACTTTGAACCTAAAATTAATATTCAATTTAATACTATTAGAAATCAAGAAGTATAACATTAAAAATAGACATTTCAAGCTTTAACAATATATGTGATACATCAATATTAGTAAAGTTTGAAATTTTTATATTTTGGTTTACATTTGGTGGATATATATTAGAAATACATATCGTAAAAAAGGATAACTTTGTATAGGATTTTGGATTCTTTGTATTTTGAATTAATTACAAGATTTTTTGACTTCATAGTTAACATTAAAAAAGATTTTATATTAGAGAATAAAATTATTTTAGTGCAATATGTATGCATTCATATTCTATAAATCCGAAACGATGGAATTGCCCTTATGTAATATTCTAACTTAACATTTGAGCTTACTATGTGATAGAGTGTATTTAAAATTTACTTTTCAATGTATATCTTTTTTTATGCCATCTTTTTAAAACAAAAAATTTAATAATAAGATAACAAGTTTTACAGGTAAGAAAGTTTTTCGACAAATGCATTTGTAAGATTTATTGGATAAGAAAAGCACTTCTAGAAATATTTTGAACTTGAAAAATAAATTTAGTTTGTTTGTTTAGATTAAGATATTAATTTTAGTTTAAGATTCTAATTAATTGCTGTACCTATCAAAAAGTTTGAACAACGGCCTTAATAACCAAACCCTTTTAATAAACTAATGCAAGAAATAAAAAACTTAAAACACTTTTTTTTCGCAATACTTGTATTCTCTTTTCAAACATTATTTATTTACATATTTTTTAAAATTCTTTCAAAGCTTAAAATTTTAACTTGCATTTACATTTCAAAAATTTCCTGTATTTTGACGATTTCAACAATCGTTTTATTTTATTTTATTTTATTTTATTTTATTTTATTTTATTTTATTTTATTTTATTTTATTTTATTTTATTTTATTTTATTTTATTTTATTTTATTTTATTTTATTTTATTTTATTTTATTTTATTTTATTTTTATAATTTGGATAAATCTGAAGTGAACCTAATCAAATTTTTTTAGAGAGTCAAAAAATATAGAACATTTTTTTTTAAATTGATTTTTAGACTTTAAATTTTTTGTTTGGAGTCTATTCAGTTTCAGAATTTTATACTCTTTTTATAAAATGCTTATTGATTTATTCTTTAGTTACACAATGCATGCGAAACTGTCAAAAATATATGAGTGCTTCGTTATAAAAATGAACTATCTCCTTATAAATGAATTTAGAAATAATGAATTTTTTGTTCATTTATGAGAAGGAAAATAAATACTAATATTCAAACAGTATTATTTATTTTTTATTGTTTTTATAGTTTTTGGAGTTGCATCACTTTTTATAATATATAATTAAATAGGGTTACACCTATTTTACTATAAACGACATTTGCAACAATAAATCAAACTTTTGGGAATTGAAACAAAAGGGAAATTTTCGATCCGAAAAATTTACTTTTTCTCATTTAAATCAAGTTCATAAAAAAGAAATTAAATTTATTTAACATTTAGTCCCTGATTTTTTAACATAGCTTTAATATAAACTCATATATATTTTACTCGCATTTTTTTCTCGTTACAGAAACTTCTTCCTGTTTATACAGACTACATTTAAATAAATAGCAGCTTTGTTGAAAATAAATATCACGGGTTTGTAAATAAATAGATGATTTGTATTTCGCTTTAGTGAGGCCAAAAACCAACTATCTTAATTTCCGAAATCTTGATGTTTGCTATTAAAAGTTCACCTTTGCCTGTATTTTTCATTATCTGATTAACTTTATTATAATTTAAGTAAATATCCAGTCTAAGATAATTTTATAGTAAAGAAAACTTTGAAACTTAAGATTGCCATTCTAACCAATGTGCTTAATGAAAAAAAAAATCCGTATTTTTTGTTGAAAGCTAAGACACGAGACCTGTTTATTAACGGCTTTTGAAATATCATGGCAAGTGATACAGAATACAGTTCTAATCTTTATTCTGATGGGATGAGCAACAAAATTTGTATTTTGCTTATTTTGATAGCGTAAAGCCATCTAGAAAGGCAATAAATAAATAAATAATTTTAATTATTTTAGCTTTATTAGTTCTGTCGGTAAATGCCTTTCAATTTTGGGCATGATTTCGTTATGTGTTGAGTACTGGTTTATTTCTTTCCTTTATTTATTAACCTCGTACAAAAAACGGGAATTCAGCTAGTAGAATATATTATAAGGCTCAAATAAATATTACATTTTAGAAAAATTTTTCAAGATTCGTCAAAAACTCAAAACATTTCAAGCGCTTGCAAATATATGATTTATTTATTCATTTATTACTTTAAAAAAAAAAAAAAGAAATCACTTTAATCAAACTTCTTGCAATAAACTGTATCATTGAAAAAAGTAACAAAAATTGGAATTTAATTGCATTACTATTCATTTTAATTTGTTATTGATAACGAATTACAAACCATTAAATAAACTGTTATTATTCGTGTTTAGAAGCTTCATAGTTTCTAAACATTTATAAAAAGGGAATTGTCAAAATAATTTTCATGCATGTTTTCCTTATGTTTGAAGCATTTGTATTAAGATTATTTCAATAATAAATCTGTAACATGTAATAAATCTTGGGCTATAAATAGATTTTAATGTATATAATATGTAAGAAATTATTGTAACGTTAGCAGTTCAGAATTTCTTTGCTAGTAAACCTTATTAACCACCAAAAAGCCATGAACTTATTTTTATACCAAATGGTAATTAGAAAGTTTTTAATGAAACTATTTAAGATAAATTTTTTAAAATTTTTTTTTTTTAAATGATTAGTTTTAAATATTTTTGTGTTAATATACCATACAATAAGTAGACAAAATAAGCCAGGAAATCTTTTAAAAACCATTTCCTAACTATTTAAGGCTTTGAAAATTTTTAATATATATATATGGGAGATTCTCACGAAATATGACAATTTACAGTCTCTTGCTCCAACATCTAATACCATACTACTGAAAGAGCTTTTTTTTTAAAATTTTAATAAATAGCATTGCTGTTAGCGTTTTAAAATGACCTTGCACTAGCATTTACCGTTTTGTATATTTAAAAGATTTAATTAAATTTCAAAATGTCTTTTTCCTGGTATGTCACAAATAATATTTCCAATAATAACAAGCTTCAAAACTTTCCATAAATTTTTCAATATCTAGTTTTTTTTATCTCAACCGTTGTAAGCATTTCTAGAATATATGCAGAGGGCATTATTTACAAAAACTTTGTTGAAAATAATTTTTCCGTCAATAATTTGTTTGTCACATGAAAATCAGTTATTTTCCTGGCTACTTTTATTTAGTGATTTATAACCAAAATAGATAGCACCAGCAATCAATATCTTATGTTAGTAGATTGATTAGAAAACCATCCTATCTGAACATGTCTTATTGCATGAATAAAGAACCAACTTTCTGGTTTAAAATCTATTTCAAAATTTTTTTTAAGGTGAGTAGGTTTTTATGTTGTCATTTTCCTGTCTTATAATAACATAAACTACATAGCATAATAACATAAACTACATAGATTTACCTGAGTTATTTCAAGAAATCCTGTTGTTTTCTGCGGAATGTAAACGTCTTAGGCCGAAATGTTAAATTAAAGTAAAATTAAATGCTATAAAATGGCAAATTATCATTATCCTGGCTTATGAATGCCAGGACATTGACACAGTCACCAAAAAATATTTTAAGCAGTATAATATAAAGAGGGAAAGGAAATATTAACCTAATACCAAGTTTATATAGGATTGTAATATATTCTTGAATGTAATCAAAGTTATTTTTTTTATTTAATGATTAATTATTATACACATCTGTACATATCAGCAACAAAAACACTTTTGATTATTTCTACAGTGGATAAAAGAATTAATTTAAGCAATTCATGGTCCATCTAACGCAAAGGCTTAAGTTGAGTTACTTACTATTAGCTTAAAATTACTGTTTTTTTTAACATCTAAGCTAATGTCATTTTCTTGGCATTCAAAATTTGGTGAATTTCTATTTTATTTATTTATTTTTTCTTGAGCAAATGTCAATAAACTAAACTGCTGTCTGTAAGATATTTATAAATGTAACTAAATAAAAATAAAAAATAAAAAATTTAGATTATTTTGAAAACTTTAAATTTGAAGAATTGTCATGTTTCCAAAGAATCACCTGTATTCTAATTTTTTTTTAAGTACCTAAAACTAATAAGCTTCAATATTAAAGCATTTTGGTTCATTATAAATAAACAAAAAAGCTATTGGTATTTGAAAAAAGGGTAAAAAAAAAAAAAAGCTTATGAAACTAAAACTGTATTAATTTCATTTCTTATTATTTTTATAAAAAAGTATGAAACAAAATTTAAAAATAAATGGGGTTTTTTTTATTAAAATTACCGATTTTCTATTACAGATTAATTAAAGTTTATATATATGTATTCCAAATTTCGTGGAGTTAACTTTATAAGTTTTTATATATTGTTCTAAAGTTGGGAGAAAAAAGCATCAATTCACTTTCTCAACATGGAGGGGGGAAACGCAATCCAGTCGTCTTATCTCACATTTCTAATTGAGATAAAGACATAAATTTTTCGCTATTTGAAAGAGGAAGGGGATTAGGGGCCACCGGTGACTGGCGAAGCCAAGATATTTAGAAACACATAATTCGAGTAAATTTTTAATGCTTTTAATTTTTTTATATTATTATCGTTACTAAAATGGTTTGAAAAAATTAATGAAATACATACTGAGAAAATCATTTTGGCCTGACGGGCAAGCCATGTAAAATAAGCCTGGCATTCAACGTGTTAAATATATTTTTCTTACACAGTGACTAAAAAAGTCTTTATTTTTTTGCGTTGGCAACAAAGTATTGAAATATCAAACAAGATATGATCCCATTAGTTTAGTCATGAGAGTAGTCAAAAGTTTCAGGTCTTAATGTTTCCTTTATTAGTGTTTTTCCATACTACGGAAACTTTTTAAGTGACTTTTTAAGTGAAACGTTTAGCATCTAACTATAAAACTCGTTTATCGGAAAGTAATTTAATGCAAAATTATTATTTAATGATTCTCATTCATTTTTTATTATTTTATTTTATTATATTAAAGAAATTGAGAGGTGAAAAATAAGCAAATTTTCACATTTTTAGCTATCTAATTTCAGATAACAATTTGATGATAATCGGTTGCATGAAAAGAAGTAAATTTCAAATTATTATTTTCTTGTGGACTATTCGCCCTATTTTGTTCGAATGTTTTTGGATGTTGTCATATGAAGTTACGTTGCTTAAAATAATATAAAAATGTGTGTGCCTTTAGGTTCAATAAATGTTTTGATCAACATTACATTAAAGAATAAAAATTAACCATAATAACGAAAAAATTATCTTTTGTATAGAATTATCCGTGAAATTTTTTTTTAAATGTTATAATTCTCTTTAGCAGTCCAAGAAATATGTAAAAATAATTTTAAAAAAAGGGAGATTTCAGGGGGGCAAACTTTCGATCGCCCTTCTGGCTAAACTATAGAAGCCACATTTTAAATAAAAATTCCGAATCCGCTTTTTTTTTTTTTTTTTTTTTTTTTTTTTTTTTTTTTTTTTTTATCTTTCTAAAGTATGTTAATTTGGAGAAAGAGTACATTTCTGATTCTGATTTCGTAAATTAAGAGATCGTTGGCAGAAATTAATTACCATATTCAAGGTTATAATCTTGATCAATTAAGATTGTATTTTAGTACGCGACAATCTGCTCATTAGACCAAAAGTTATTAAGTTATTTAGGTGTTCAGTTTTTATTTATCTATTTGGGCACTTTACTGTGATTCATTGCCGTATCGACTTTTTGCTTAGTTACTCAATCCTCATTTAAAAAGTTGTAAAAGTTGTTATTTAACTATTAAACTATTAACCCTTTGACGCAGAATTTTTATTAAACCTATTTTTCATAACTTTTTTTCATTATTTTGTATTAATTTAGATTAAAATAAGTGAAAAATATAACATTTATCATTTAATAATTTGTAGTTATAAAATACCGATGCCTTTTCCTGCCTTAAAGATAAAATCTTCCAAACATGGCTCACTTCAAAACAATAATTCTTCAAATCTACTCTTATTTGCAGTTATTTAGATGTAAAAGAATAAGTAATTCTTTATTGAAATTTCTTTATTTTACAAAATCAATTTTCAAAAAATTTTCGAATATGAATGACAAATTTTATTTTTTCAAACTACTTTTTTTTGTATTTTATATTACAAATACAATTACAAAGCGCAGGTAAAATGCAATTCCGATTATTTGACAGATATTTTAAGTAACTGTTAGATGGTTCTTTATTTAAAAAAATACCAAAATATATTTCTGCTTGTAATTCGAGAGCCAGAAAAAAATATATAAAAAGAATACCTGTATATTGTCTGCGCCAAAGGGTTAAAAAAAATTTTTATTATTAATACGTTGCATATTATACCTGTTACTCGAAAATTTCTTTATTTATATAAAAGTAGTTTTCAATGCAATTCATAAATTTTCTCCATTTTGGCCTCTTAATTTCTTGATTTTAATAAATTTCTCTTTTGATAAAAATTAAAAGAATTTTTAAGCCATTACAAATTTTGAAGTATAAAAATTTTTTTAAATTTCAGCATAACATTTGAACTTTTGAGTTTTCGCTCACACTAAAATTTGTGAATCAGATCAAATAACATCTTTTGACGTGCAAATGCTAATCTTTCCAGCTATGTAAATAATTTTAAATCAGACAGCTTGTGCGATAAGTTTTGCTTACATTAAGTTGTCCTTAAAAAAAACAGAAAATTTAAACATACATTAATGTTTACATTTTTTTTAAACAGTTAATTCTTAATAATTTTTTACTAAAAACTATTAATATATTACCATTCAATTTAAGCTCGTTAAAGCGTAACTTTTTTACCATAATTATTATTTATTTCTGTCTGAAGATAATAGCACGTATTCTGTGAAATTATTAAATCACTAAATCAACTTTTTCTAGTGTCTTTGTTTTTCCACAAAAAAAAAATAATAAAAAAATTTAGCTATGGTTGGAATCAAATTACTTCAAGTTTAGTATATTTTTTCAAGCTTATTATTTAATATTTTCAATATTTAAGAATAAGATTCTGCATTTTTATAGATAAATTTTGTTTGAGAGTTACTTTCGAAAATCTAATGTCACAAAATTCAAAAAGAATCAGGAGGGAGACATAATCCTTGATTTGCTTAAAAATACACATTTCGCTTATTAATGTTAAAAATAAAACGCATAAGATCTGTGACGTAACCACCCACTTTATTGAAAGAAAAAGAGGTGACAGCCTATTAAGCGCTTCTTTTCTCTGCAGTATAAAGTATAAATATGAAATTATTTTCTTTTAGAATATCTGAAACTCTATAACAAACTAATAAATAGGCTCTTTTTTTAAAAAAAAAATCACTGAGGTAATAAAAAAAACAAAAGGAAAAGAAAATCTCAGTGAAGAATAATAACAACAAATATAGTTTAATAAAAACAAGGAAAGAAAAAATTAAAGTATATTAGGCATCAAATTTTAGGTTATACATAACTTTGCCTAACTATAGTTCACAACCGTGTTCTGAAAAAAACAATTATTTACGAATGAATTGCTCGCAAAAATTAAAAGTAACGAAAAGAAATCATAAAGTCAATTCTGTATTTTCCTTTAGTATTATGGTTCGGTGGCTTTTCTGCTTTGCGAATTACAGAACGAGATTTTTTTCTGCTTTTTCAGCGCATGCATGAAGGAAAAACTTTAATACGTAAAGTGCGGACATAGAAAGATTTATTTTCCTTTTTCGTTTTAAAAAGGATAGGAATAGAATTATACATAACGGAAAAAGCTGTCACGAACATAGAAAATTATTCCCATTAAATTCATGTTAATTAGCTTTGTGAAAGAAAAATGCTTATAATCTAATCCATAATTCTCAAAACAACATTCGTAATCCTTTGAAATCGTCATTTATTTAAAAATATAAGGTTAAATTGAGGACAAATTATCATCACGTTCAATTAATAAACATCACATTTTAGGAAGGATTCATTTTTTTTAAAAGAAACTGATAAGGCATTTGTTAGTTCGTTTCAAACGCAATCGAATCACATCAGGAGAAGAAATAAAAATTGCTTTATCATAAATTTTTATTTGCACCTTATCAATTTTTCACAGGAACTTGCATTATAGTTGCTGATAACTTAAGTAGAGTCCTTGTCATATGCGATGGAAATCTTCCTTATCTAATCCAATCTTCCTTATTAGGATTAAGACAGTGTCATTCGACGTTATGATGTACACGCTATCGGACAATGCTTCAAGGCCTTTTCTATTGTTCGAAAGGGCATCCCCACCAAATAAGGTGGCAGCCCCAAAAGCAATACCAAAAGCGGCTTGTTTTCGAGTTCAAGCCATACCAAAAGCGGCTTGTTTTCAAGTAGGTAATGTCGCCTCGTGTTTTTACCTCCTCGAAATATGTATTTGCGAAATTTCGAGACTTATGCAAGCAATAAAATATAAAAAAACGTTGGAACAGGTGTTTTTGTGTTCAAAATGGGAGTCAACCTAGCAACAAACAATAACAAATTTTGTAAAAGTAGTAATGCAAACAATATGATTTGATTGGTTATCACTTAACAAATAGAAATGAAATTTTATTTGATTAACAAATTTTAAAAATTATCATTGTTTTTCTTTGGTTTTTTGATAAATGCCGGCAGTTAATTATCCATTTTTCTATTAAAATTTCTTAAAACTTGTAAAGCGTGATTACTCTGTTTTGTATTCTCGTTCTCCTAAATTATTTTTTTAGAAAGTGAAAGCATTATTATTATTTTTTTTAAAGACTTTTTTTTAAATATTTGGATAAAAAATGACATGATTTTTTTTTCTTCTAAATTTTAACTTTTATTTTCTTTTTTCACAATTAAGCATATTCCATTCTCTGTTAGAAGACTTATTTCTGCTTATGTCCCTAAACAATCCTTAGAACACACACATATAATTTTTTTTTAAAAAATAAGGCATGTTTGTTAGGAAATAAAAATGTATAGAAAATAAATTTTTTCAGACTAGTTAAAAAATTTCAAAAAAACAATTTTTATATATATATATCCTCTTTAAAGAAAGAAGAAAAAAAGAAATTCGAGGAATTTATTAAAATTTTGTGTCGCATGAAAGCAGACTACAGGTGAGGTTAATGGATTTTTCTTTTTAAAGGTATATAAAAATTTACCGTTTCGTCGGTGCAAAATTAAAAGTTTAAAATAAAGTTGAAAAATAAGTAGATTTCTGGAGTTTTTCCTGAACTTTTTTCGGAGGTAAAATAAGAGGCAGATCTAGGGAACATGTAAAAACGTCTGTATTTTGTAATTTTATATAATTCGTTGAGCACAAATCGTAAAATGCCATATCAAAATAATGCCTAGTTGTTGAACTTTGTGGGGCCTTGGGCAAAACATTCTTTGAGGTCCCTTGGAAAATGTATTGCTTAGAATTTCTCCCTAAATTGCTGCAATCAATAATATGATTTTCATTTCATTTTTATTCCTGAAAATGCAAATTTTATAGTTATTTTCCTTTATTATCTTTATTGTTACACTTTACTTCACTTTTAAATTTTGAATTGCATATTTTAATTTTTATCAATGACCTATCAAGATCTCGGGGTCTTTAGAGCTGAAGAATTTTAGAAGCTTAATTAACCATATTTGCTTAAATAACCATCTACAAATTTATAAATAGTGCTTATTAAAAATTAAATAGTATCTAGAAATTTATCCTGCTCACGAGTCTTTGGGTTTAAAGAGTATAAGTCATGAAGATTCTTGACAAAAATAGCTGCATAGAACCACCGCTTTTAACATTTTCTAAACAAACGCTGAGGACTGTCAGGATCTAAGAGAAAATTCGAAATTCTAGTATTTAGATATTTTTTCTGCTCATAAAGATTCTATGTTACGACTTCAAGAAATAAAGGTACTATTTAATAAAAAAAGAGGATTAAAATGATTTTTTCCAAAATCTTATAGTGGCTTAGGCCCTTCTTAAATGATAAAATTGGATTTATAACGCAAATGCTTCAAAAGTCGTACTTCTTTTTTTTTAAACTCAAAGTTAAAAACCGAACGACTAGTGCTAGAGAATATTTCTGACTCAAAAACAATAAGTGGAAAGGAGAAAAACAAATGGAGAAAGTCACAAAGATGCCACTATAGAGGAAGATTTGCTGTAGAATCCTCAAAATGCATGGATCCTGATATTAATCAGTACTGCTGCTATTTTCATTTCCCCCTTATATTTTTATTACTCACACATTTTATTTACAATTCCTTATTTTTGGCTGTTATTCTACGCCTTCCTTCTTTTTATTCAGTATCAGTTAAAATACAGATTATTTTTTTTTTAATTTTTCGTGCTCCTTTCTCTGTTTTCAGATCATCATTAAGGATAACTTTTACACCGTCGCGAAGATCCTATATACACCGAAGAGCCATTACATTATGACCACCCTCCATTTATAACAATGGGCTCGCCCAGGTTTTCATGGTTTATCGCCCAGGAACAATGTTTTCATGGGGCACATTAGGACCCATATTCCTCATAGAACAATCCCTGACGTCTGTAAGCTACTTGAACATAGTTGCAGACCAGGTTCACCCTTTCATGGCAACATCTTTTCCTGCGGGGGATGGTGTTTACCAACAGGAAAATGCACCATGTCATAAGGGTCGAATCGTCATGGATTGGTTCGAGGAATATTCCAGTGACGTTCAAGTCATGTCTTGGCCCCCAAATTTATCTGACCTTAATCCAATAGAGCATTTGTGGTCCTACTTGGAAAATCAAATTCGTGCTGCCACGCTACCCCTTCACAATGTGAGGGTATTGCAGGAGCAGTTGGTGAGAGCTTGGTACCAAATACCTCAGACTACCTATCAGCACCTTGTGGAATCAAATGCCACGGTGGGTGCTAGCAGTTTTGAGGGCTAAAGGTGGTCCTACATGTTATTAGCAGGGTGGTTATAATGTAATGGCTCTTCGGTGTACGTCTTGCGTGTAACTATAGTCCGACGTTAGTACATCCGTACCAAAACGAGTTATTTTCTGATTTCTTTCTTTTTGTGACCTTTTTTTTTGTTGTTGCATTTTCTTTTAGATAGGAACAAACATTGAAATCTGGAAAGCAAACATAGAAACTCTTCTGACACTGTCCTATCTTATTAACCCAATTCTAACGGGATGTGCATAATTTTTTTTTTCTTTCTCAAACTGAAAGTGTGTGTATATTTTATATATTTGTGTATTTTTTCGTGAGATTTTGGAATTCAATTTAAATTCTTTGGACAAATATTCTCAATGTTTCTTATAGTAACTTTCATTCAATACACTAAATAAAAATATTAGATAAAAGGTAAAGAAAGGAAATTAAAAAAAAAGTTCCAGAAATTTTATTTTAATTTACATCCTCGTGTTGTTGTTTTCAAAAGACTTAATTCTGCGTAGATCCGTTTATTTAAATAACATCAATTAATGATTAATATTAAATGTGAAAAAAACAAAAAAAAATTTTTTTTCAAAGAATTTTAATTTTTGAAAAGAATTGAAATTTATTTTACTTTGAGTGCAAATTTTCAACAAAAATCAGAAGAAACAAACTTAATATTTAGGTTGAATTTCTGAGGAAATAATCTTCAATATGTGGCAAAAAAAAGAAGAAAAAATCTGGACAAACAATTTTCAATATAATTTTATCGCAAATGAATAAATTTACAAAATATAATAAATAATAATAATAGAAGACATTTACTAATAAATAAATTTAGTTGGTCTCAAAATACCCGACTTTCGCAGCGAAGCAGAGGTGAAAACGATTATTGAAATATTCAGCAATGGGTCGCAAGTCTTCTACTTTTTATACATCCCATTTCCTCCGAAGCAATTGTTTTAGAGATTCCAAACTTTTGTGTGGTTTAGTCAAGACTTTAGACTCAAAAAAAGACGCTACACTGTAATCCAACAGATTGAGATCTGGTAAGCAGGATGGCCATTCTTCAGATGATATCATGTCTGGGAAATGCGCTTTTCACGACTTGTGTCTTTGTGATCTGGTGCAGAGTCTTACTGAAACGTCCAATTTACAAGGGCTTTCTAGTCAACGAAAGTGCAGCAACTTCCAGAATGTCCTGCTGTTACACTTTTTGATTTATTTTAACGCACTCTTATCCACAAAAAACAGAGGTGTTTAACCACTTGCTCTAATCCGTCCTAGAAGACCATGACCGAATTTGTATTTTAGTGATGTTCTACAATTGCCGAGTTAATTGGAGCGTCCACGGACCAGACTCTATCGTTCTGGGAGTTATGAGCTTGTTGGACTGTAAAGTGAAGTCTGATCAGTGAAAAGAAATCTCACCCAGAGCTGAAAATTCTCATAAGCGTTTGCGCCGCTGCATTGCTGCAAACAGCGTCCACTTTGAAACCAATTTGATTTCTTTATTTGCAATTGCCTACTCTTATTATAAATTATCATAGTTGCTTATTTATTTTTAATAACTTATATTAAAAATTGTTCGCTCGGCCTTTTTTGTCGCACCTTGTATTCTATAAAGAAAAAGAAGTGTTAAGAGAATTCTGAACTTTGTGAAAATTTATCATTTATTCGCAAAAAATTTAAATTTTTAAAATTTAACACAATTTTAACCATAACAACATATAAACATAATTCTAAAATATTTGTAAAATTTTCAATAACTATGCTGTGTTATTTTTTAAAAGTTTTCTAAATCAAATAAATTTCATTACTATTTCACTACCATTTGATAATCTTTCACAAAATTAAAGCGTGAAAGTTGTCAACTATGTATTTAAATTTTGTCGTTTTGAATTATTATACAATACAAATATTTTAAAAAAAACCTTGTTTTGTGACATATCTGCAAAATTAAATATTCAATTTTTAAATTTTTAGGATAGATAACTTATTTAGAAAATAAATTGGGGAAAAAAATGTCATACATTTAAAATTTTTAACTGAAGGGTGGATTAAGGCATTGTTTTAAATACATCATATAATCTTTTGAATTTCGTCAAAGAGTATAACAAAATGCTGTTTTTTTAACATTTCTAAATCTATCTTTTTATTTTAAAATTTTATCGGAGTGTCGAAAATTTTATCAGTGTGTCAGTAAGTTTGATTATCTATCTAATTCATCATTTCTCACATTGTTTTAATCATACAATACCTGTAAAATAACATAAGTAAGGCTTTCTTGTGTTGCTACTCAGTACTCCATATCTCGCACAATTCTAAAACCTAACGAACACGTAATAGTAATGGCAATTTCGTAATTATGCTTTTGGTATGAAAATAAAGAGAAAAAAATGTAAATATCTTCAATGCTGTCTGTTCACCAATGTTTATTTCGTTTCATTTTGTTTCGATGCACAAAAACTATTTCACTAAGAAATTTAAAAACTGAGTCAAAACTATTAATAAAGTATAATGAAATTAAATATCTTTATAGTAGAAAAAGTATTTGGTTGCATATTTCAAATCTTATGTACTGAAAAATGTTTTTATTACTGTTTCATTATTTGAAAAATTTTGGAATTAAAACGTCCATGATAGTCATAATGATATGAAGTCTAATTTTTTGAAGAACATTTTTTTCTTTAGTAGTTCCTTAAGACAATGGCTGAAGTAGCATTCAGCCATTGTTTTAATGAAAATTCAAAAGATGTTTTTGATTTCAGTTATCGAAAAACCACGTATCTCTACTTTTTTTTTTTTTTTTTAAAGTTATGCCACCGTTACGCAGTTACGCGTCCTTTTCACTCTGCATAACAAAAAAACTAATGGATGAATAATTATGAAATCTCTAACGTTTTTAGAGAAATGTTTATGGTTATTATGTTAAAGGTTATCTTGTTTTAAATTAGGTTACTGATTATGTTTTATGTCACTAATGTAAGATTTTACTATGTTTTCTGTATAATTGTGTTACTAATGTAGTATGCGTTTTTTTATATCAAAGTTTACGTTTTCTTTCTTTTTTCTACCTTGAGTAGAGTTAGCGAACAATAACTGGCAGTTCGCTGATGCAGCCGCTTATATACTTCAAGTTAAGCAATTAAAGTATAAAGTTTGGAATATTAAACAAAACTAAGATGAAATAAGCGAATGAAGCGATGTAAAAAGAACTGCGCAAGTAGAGTTTTGGAGGTTGTTGCGCGATAACAAACAGGTGGCGGAGCCCCCTAGTAAATAAAATAAAATCATCAAAAATAAAAGTTAGATTTAGGTCGACTATAAACATACTAACAATATCCCTGACAAATTGTTCTAAAATCGATATGAATTCACACCCTGCTCACACCGACCTCAGTGCTGACGTAAAATATCCACAGTGGTAGACGGATCATGGGTCAGAGTCCCCTTGCCGTCAGACTAACCGGGGGAGATTTTCGCGATTTTCCCCTCTATGTAACATAAATGCTGGTTAGTTCCATTAACAGGTCCACCATGAAGGCATATTTGTCCCACTACTTTATTTAGGAGTTCCCTTGTATTCTATATTGGGTTCAAAATTACAAGGCTATGGAGTTGAACAATGATAGCGGTAAACTCAAAATTGAGTCGGTAAATTAACAGCTGTTATACAATAAAATTAAATCGTTCTAAAAAGAGTCCTGGTGGCTCAGGGAATAGAGCGTTTGCCTTCCAATGAGGTGAGCCGGGTTCGAATCTCAACGATGGCTGGTCGATGCAAATTCCGCACCCAATTCGCACCGACCACAGTCCTGACGAAAAAATATCCTCAGTGGTAGACGGATCATGGGTTAGAGTCTACTTGCTATCTGGCTAACCATAGGAGGTTTTCCTCTCCATGTAATGCAAATGTTGGTTAGTTCTATCAAAAAGTCTCCCACGAAGGCAAATTTTATCTCTTCCAATACTTGATCCAGGAGTTCCCTTGTCTTCTGGATTGGGGTCAAAATTATAAGGCTACGAAGTTGAAGATTGGTAGTCGTAAACCCAAAATTGGGTCGTCGGCTGTTCAACGACGGTTATAAAATAAAATAAAATTGTTCTAAAAAATTCTAGTACAGACATTTATAAAAATTGTTGAAATTATTAATTAAACTCAAATGATACCACGTCACATGAAAATCTCTCAAAATCCCGCTAGAGTCTTGGGGAAACAGGGCAGAAAGTTGAATACAGATTTTTAGACAAATGACTCATTTCGACGAAGTTCCGCCATGTGAGTAAATACTCGGTACAGGTACAAAATTGTACTTAAGCGTAAAACATATTAATGAGAGGAAACTATAAGTACACATTATGAAATAAATAATTCACTACATTAAGTAACAATAACTTCCTCAATGAGTACCTATCAATAAGTGACCATAAGTTCTTTAATTAGTCACTATTCTCCATTGACTCTTGAAAATTAAAATGGGTACAGATCGTTTGAATAAAACACTCAAACATTTCCTTCATATGTCAATTAAAAGATAATATTAAAAAAAAATATCTTTATATTATCCAATTGTTTCGCGAGTGTAGAGTGTTATGTTGGTTTTTTTATTCTAATTAAAAATAAAAAAAATGCCATTATTGTGATGCATGTCTTGTTTGCATTTCTTTTCACTTTAATACGCAGTATGGATACATTTATTTGATGAAAATATCTCAATTAAATCTATATTTAGCTCATTGAAAGTATAATTTATCTGTGAACATTGACCACATCAGAATTCACGTTTTCTGTGGAAGATCTTAGTAGGAATGAAAGTCTGAAGATAAATATATTTAACCTTCGCAGGAAACAATTGATGAATTAGAATACAACGCAGTTTTTACTATCAAGCCTTTGCTTCAAATTTTACGAGATTTCCAATTGTTTAATTAACATGCTTTCAAGAAACAATTCATAATAATAGAGCTGTAACATGATAAGAATTCATAAGTTATTAATTTTTAATCCTAATTAATCTCTTAAATTAATCCATGATAATCTTTTAATTCACAATATTCAATTTTAATAGAAATAAATGAAAAAAATTAGGGACTCAGCCTTTGCATTCTATCGCTTGCTAGTGTCAGAGTTGTTTCCGCTGTTCTGTTTAGATCGCTTCGCTATCTGAACCCGCTTTGCTTCCTCATAACACATCTCCAACTCACAGAAAAACGGATTACTAATAAAGCGACGAAAAAATCAAGATATTGGAGTGAATCGATATTTGTTTTTTAATAGCCAATTTAAAACTTCTAAATTAAAAGTTCTTAAAAATTCAGCTGTTAATAATCGATTATAAGGTTTTAATTTAGTTTAATCGTTTTTAAATATTTCGTGAAAAGGACCTGTAATTTGAATTTGGGTTACACCAAGTGAGTTTCAAGAAAATATTTACATCATACGTCAGTTAAGAATTTTTAATTCATTTATATTTAACAGAAGTTTATTATACCTAGTAGTATTCAATTTTGGTTTTTTCTTAAATCAAAATTACGTAAAAATTGCTTATTTTCAAATATTTATTTGGCAGGCTATAAAAAAAGGCACAGCTTGTTGTAACAAATGGGAAAAAATATTGTACTAACATAGAATTAATAAAATTTGAAATTTAAATTTATTTATAGATACAAAATGTTTTTACACTAAATAATATTTAAGGTAGCCAATAGAATTATTATTTTCAAGATAACGATTCTGTAATTGACGAATCATCCCCCCCCCTCCTTTTTCAATATTTTTTTTTTTTTTTTGAGCAAAATCTGATTCAAAAATACACTTTATGGTAAAGTAATATTTTAAACATGTAGATAGAGTTTTCTTAATTACTTAAGTCTCATTTAAAGAAAAATTTACTTTATATATTTGTAATAAAAACTTTTAAGGAAAATATCTAGTCTAGTTTTATTAGTTTTTTTAATCGAAAATTTAACTATTAGGTAACTATAAAATTTCTTTCGGTACTCCCTGTAGTTCTCGAGCAAGATTAAATTAAACTTTTTAATCTATAAGGACCTTTATCTTCTCTGTTAGAAATTTTGGAACGTTTATACTGTCCAAATATTATACAACATTATTATGGAGATAAGTTAACCCATATTATCGTGCGAATAAATTATTCTAAAACTTGATTGTTTGATATTAAGGTCAAATTTAAGCAGAAAATAATGTTCATTTCAACACCTGATTTTATAACCGTCGTTGAACAGCCGACGCATTCAACTCCGTAGCCTTGTAATTTTGAACCCAATTCAGAAGACAAGGGAACTCCTGGATCGAGTATTGGGAGAAATTTACCTTCGCGGAGGACTTTTTGATGGAGCTAACTCGCACTTGCGTTTCATGGAGAGGAAGACCACGAGAACCTCCCATAGTTAGCCTGGCGGCAAGGGGACTCTAGCCCATGATCCGTCTACCACTGAGGATTTTTCACGCCAGCACTGTGGTCGGTGCAAGCCGGATGCGGAATTCGTATTGACTGGGATTCGAACCCGGTTCGCCTCATTTGAAGGCGAACGCTCTAAAATAATAGTGGAGTTGAGTCCCGGGATAGCCTGGTTAGTAGGGCACTGGGCCCATGTCCAACAGGGTCTTGGGTTCGATCCCCGCCGGCCGAAGACTCCCTGTGTAGTAAATGGTGACTGGTGTACGTTAAATCTGTCGAGTCAAAAAGTCCTCCATGTTCCCGAAAACAAATCATACCTCTGTGGGTACTGATCCAGGAGTTTTCTTGTCTTCTTGATTGGTTCAAAATTACAAGGTTACGGAGTTGAACATTAGTAGTAGTAAACCCAAAATTGCGTCGGCTGTTCAACGATGGTTATAAAATAAAAGAAAATAGTAAAGTTGCAAGATAATATAGTAGTATAGTACAACGTAGAACTGGTATCCATAAGTTGGTATCCATAAATAAATTTATTTAGTTTCAGTTTCTTTAAAAATGAAATAAATATTAAATTCTATGTAGTTTGCACGCTTTGTTTTATTTCTGTAAGCCTATTTTCAATCTGGAAGAAACTTTTTTCACCAACTTAGTATATATCAAGGTGTTTTATGGTAACCAACTTTACTATATATCTTCAGAATTCTCAAAAAGGAAGTTACAAAAAGTAAACAAGTGGGGTTCGCAAATTGATATATCCATGTGAGAAAAAAACAAAAATACTTCATAAGTCTTACAAATTACTACCTTATTTACCTTCATGTTAACTGAATTTCAACCTAGATTCTTATGGATTATGTTATGCTATAAGTAATTTAATTATTGGCATTTGATATCAGTCAGGTGCGCATTAAATATTTATTATGTTAATTAGTACACAAGTGGTCCAGTTACTTTTATGAACATCGACGAATGATGACAAAGAATCACTACTCTGGAAAGCGGAAACTAAAAACACCAACATTTAAAAACCTGTATGATTGGCGGAGAAAACAGAGTTGAGTTGAAGAGTGATTGTTAGAAACATCTCTCAATTTCATTAAGCAAACAGCTTTCGATTTTTTTTTATTATTATTATTATTATTTCTCTCTCACAAATAATTTGACACTTTTCGATAACGCTATTATTGTATGCGATCCCTAATGTACATACTTCTAATTCCTCATTTTTGACAAGGATTCAAAAAATGCATATTAAGGATGGTTATGACGGAACACCCTGTATTTATTCAAAAAAATAAGAATACTCAATTTTAAGTATTACTTAATAGTATAGTAATATTTGAAAAGTTATGGGACAAGAACCGTACGAGGATAAAATTAGCATTTTTAGTTTAAATGTATTAATTAATGTAATTAGAGGTTTGTCGTTTCGTTGGCGAATATAAAAATAAGTCTCGCAGTTCAACAACCTACAACTTACGAATAAATTTCACAAATTCACACCGCGAATTAACTTGTACTGGAAAAGCTCAAATATTGTTATCTTCGGTACGCTTATCATTTCTTTTTCGACACGAGAGGCCCACGTGTTTCGAATTTCTCATTGTGTAGCTTCAAGAAGAGAGCTGAAATGAAATTGGCAAACAAGATTAAACTATGTAAAATAATTCACATGGTGGTCCTTATCTAAATCAAAACATTCCAGTCTATTATTCTTAAAACACAATAAACTTGAAATCAACTTAGAGAAGTAAAGAAATTGTCTTTAATTACTACAAAATATAATTTAACTTTTGTTTTCTATTTCTTACTAAATTATAATGCTTTACGCATTTTAATTCTAATATGCATATACACGTTAATTGCCATTGTTTTATTCATTTCTTAATTTTTATTTGGTAAAAATAAAAATTACATTTTATTATGCATTCAGTAGAGTCCCGATTATCCGAGTTGATGATTAACTTGGATAACCGAAAAACTCGTTAAAGCGAAGAATATAAAAAAGGAAAGAAAAACAGTAGGCGTAAATTTAATATATTTAACAAATACAAAATTTATTCGTGTACACCACATACAACTCATATTATAATTAAAAAGTTTACCTAACACTTAAAGAGCATACTTTTTGAGAATGAAAGAGTTTCTAGTAGAAAAGGAAGGGAAGTGAAAAAAAGTAGAAAAAATAGAAGAAAAATTATAAGAAAAAATATGCGTGTAATTTATTTATGATTTATTATAATGAATCCATATTTAGCATTTTGTTGTGAAAAGCAACAAAATGCTATGAATAAATAATAAAAATAACTCATATGTTTTTTTCAGGTTTTAATTTTTGTTAAAAATTACTCCTTTTCTTAAAGACTTAATTTATTGTTCAGAAGAAAACAATAAATTTCATAATTCAATTCGAAATATAAATAAATGAAATGTATCTATTTTAGGGAGAAATTCATACAGGGTTGGTTGAAGCAATGTTGGGCAAATTATGACGTACCCATAACACTCTATCCAAGCTGCAGCAATTTTTTTTTTTTTAAATCCATATATGATATAATATTATCACGATGTATTAAAATGTATCATCTGCATGTTTTTAAGATTTTGTTGAGGAAAAAAAAAAGCACTTGGCAAATAAAAAGGAAGATAAATAATTAAATAAAAAATAATTAAAAATGATCCGGTTTCGCTAAGGATTATTTTTAGTTTGGCAAATCTATCTGTTAGTATGAAATCTTATAAGATGCAAACTTGTTTTTGGATTTTAGATTTTCCGCAGATTTTCTTTGTCTTACTATCAGCTTAAATAGCAAACGATACAAGAAAAAAAAAAAAAAAAATTCTATTTATTGACAATTCCTGAGTCATCTTAAAATAATAACGTTCTGTGTTCCAATGTAGTTTTTTAGGATTTCAATGACATTTAAGCAGATCGGGAACAGAGTTTTACAAATTGCTTCTGTAAAACTAGTTCACCCCAATTAAGTTTCGAAAATTTAAAACGTCTCTCAAAAATATAATACTATTCTTGTTTATCACAGCAAGGTTCGTACTACACTAAAGCATTTATAATAATGGTATCGAAATTAAGAGAATAAAAATTACTTTTAGTATAGTCAAATGAATTAAAAAAAAAAAAAAAAAAAAAACTTTTCTTAACTTAGACATTTAAAATAACAAGTTGTGACCCACTGAAATTTGTTTATGAGGGTTTGAGGTGGCCTCACATGAAAATCCCACAATATCACGGGACTAGTTTTATTGGAAGAAGGTAAAGGAGGAAAGAAACTCTCATATACTGTTATTTAGAAATACCAGTTATTGTTTGCATTGCAGTTTTTTATTCTCATTTTAATTCTTCTTTTTTTCCTTTTTTTTAAATGTAGAATCGACTGAGGACAGAGGCTGACCTGACCACGAGACGATAAGACTAATAGTTTTAAAGTTATACAAGTTTCATGTACAGAAATACAAAAACTATTTACGTTCTGTTATAGGTCACAGGATATGGTTGTATCAGGAAGGAACACTATTTACCCTAGTGAATAATCTACTAAATTAGAGGTTCTTAGTTTCAAAATTTTAAAATAAGATTTTAAAAAGAAAATAATCTCTTTGGATTAAAAAAATCTTTTGCAATGCCGCCACTGATATTTTAAGAGATCAACTTAATACTTATTTTCTGCACAGAAGCTGCAATAATAAGAAACGCATGATATTTCGAAAGTATAAAGAAAATTGAATAGTGCGCAAAAAAATAAACGGACCACCCTGAATAACTTTTGACCGAATCTTCATGATCTAGGACTCTTTCTCAAAGGTTTGAGGGAGGAAACATCAAATATGCTAATTAATTAGTGCAAACGATAGTCGATACGACATTTTAAGTTACGACATCAGACACAAAAACGTACTTTCGCTGAATAAACATACTTTTTTTCCCCGACGGATTCGGAGCCGCAATCTGGAAAATATGGTCCCCATAGTTTGGTCAGGTCAGCGATCCGAAGTTTGACCCCTAAATGCTAATATTACTTTTTGCATATTTTGTCGCATCTCGAGAAATTTTTTAGCGAATTGAAAAATATTTGCGCACAATTATAAAATTCGTTTATCTAAAGATAAAGCCATGCTAAAAATAACTTTCAGTAAACATTTATTTTTTTGTTATTTTATTTAATAATAGCCGAAGAAACCGAATTTCAAAAAAGTCGTATATTTAAAATTGGATTTCTCAGGAACTATTCGACCAATTTTATTCAAATTTTGTATTTTTCCAAGTAAAATTACATTCTTTAAAATGGTGTGAAAAATTGTATACCTTACATTTCAAAATGTTTTCGATCAAATGTGGTTCGTTTATTTATTATTATTATTAATTTTTTTTTTTTTTCATTCTATACTTGACACTTTGCGCACTGTACAATGAAATGATTCTATTTGAGTTGAAATGATATTATATATACCTCGTTCATGAGCAAAATTATTTATTATTTATTACTTGGTATCATAGTACATATTCTAGATTCAAAAACTTAAATATCTAATATATTTATAATTTTTAATTTTTTCAAGTTCAGTTGATTATTTTTAGCATCCAAGTGATCTTTCGTTTTCTGATCTTTTGCGAAGAAATGAGGAAGAAATATACATTAATGGAAAAAATAATTTAAAATTTAAATTAACTAATGGTACTTATATCATTGTGGTTGCATATTTAAATTAGTGATCATATCTGTTATAAATTGAATTTTAATGTAACATGCACACAGAATTTTTTAAACACTTATTATTTATTAGTATTTGAAATTAAATAATTTGCCATTTCACAATACTATCTTCTGTCATATAGGCTATTTTAGCAAACACAAATTTGCGTTATTGTAGCAGTATAAAATTCGAAGAGCTGTGTTAATTTCTATTATAAAATATTTATTACCAATGGATGCATCATTAGTATATTCATGTTTTTCAAACAAGGTTGAATTGAATTTAAAAAAAATATTAAGAAGTTTTAATCACATACTTTACAATAAAATTTTTTATGTCTATTTATGAATGCTTTATTTTTACGTATCTCTTGCATGTACTATGTATAACGTGTTTTACTTCTACCTACTTGTGATTATTAACTCGAAAAGTACTAATCGAAGGCGAATTTGTGTCTTTGCGCGCTTATGTCTGCTCTCAGTCACCTCAAAATCAAATCATACTTATATTGTTGAAGTCAGTAAACTTTAAAAATACAGTCGGTACCCGTTATAGTGAACTGTCCACGAACCCAGCAATAAGTTCGCTATAAACGGTAGTTCACTATATCCAAATTAATGAAAAATTATTTTTCGGTATATGACAATAGTATTATTGAATTTAATAATTACGATAGTACATAATTTGTTTATAAATTTTTTATTAAATGATTAAATATATAATAAATGTACAATAAATCTATAATAGTTATAATATTAAATATATGATAATAAGATAATTTTTACATTGAATTGAAAAATTTAGTACTTTTTGTTTGACTACAGTACGATTTTAAGTAGAGATTGCTAATATTCATATCAACAGTTAGTAAAGAATCCAGTATTTTCTAGTCCTTGTTTTCTACCGAGAAAAAAAATTCCGAACCTTTAATACCGATTTTATTTCAGAGATAAATGTTGCCGAAATTTCTTTTCCTTCTTAAATATGGAGGGGGTAGTGATTAAGAAGAGAGATATGCTCTGCTTAACGACTTGTCTACCCTAGTTCAAAAGCGAAAAGCATGCAAGAGTAAGATTTGATATAATGTTTAGAAATGGCGCCATTTTCTTCCGCGTCTCTTGCAAATTTAAAACGGGAGAAGTAAGTGAAAAAAAAAAGGAAATGAAATTAGAGTGCACTATTAACGAACTACTACTTTTTCAGCAGTCCACAAAAACCGTAAAATATAACGTTAGTTAAATAGGAGTTCAGAAATCAGAAGGGTCCACTGAAATAGTTCACCACAACCAAGTGTTCACTATATCCCAGATTTATTATGACTGGGTTCAACTGTTTACTTAATTAAAAAATAATGCATTACGAATTGTATTCAAGTGCACTATCATGCATATTATGTTCTCTGTTATTATGTTATCAACAATTGTTGATATATTATCATGTTATCAAACAGTATTCTGACGGAAGCAGAAAGTTTCGGTCCCGTTCAGCCGCTCTTTCCAAAAAGCCATTTCTATTTTTCTGTTTTAGATATGAAATTTTGAGTTCCATATAGTTTACAAGCTTAGGAAATTATAATCAGTTAGAAAATCAAGACAGAAACTAACGTACTTCACGCTAATGGTGAAAGCACGCATAGCATTGCCATAGGTGAAGAGTTCTAGTATGCAGTTAGTTTTCAAACATTCATAAAAAAATTTTATTACCAGTATTTAGTTTCTTGAAGACACTGGTTAGCTTAATGCCGCTTTTCGAGGGCTTCGTTGCTCTTATGCGAATAATATGCTATTTTTATAAATACTGTGAGTTTGCAACTGTTACTCATGACTGCAGAGCCTGACTAAGGCAGGGGCATACGGGGCAGCCGCGCCGGGCCCCCAAATCTAAAGGGGGCCCCCAATTCGAAGAGTTCATATTACATTTCCTTCTTTAATGAACTTTTTTTTAAACAAAATATCAGTACAAAGTAAATTCCGTCAGTTTTATGTTAGCTTCTTCATTAATCTATCGTATGAACACAAACTATATTTCGTAAATCCATAGCTTATTCAGCTTATCCATAGGAATTCAGCTTAAATTTCACAACTATGATGGACAAATTTGGCCCATCAAAAGCTTGCATTTTTACATTTCGCAAAATGCGATATTCTTACAAAAATACAGGCTTCTGATAGGCTTAATTGAGCCATCGTAATTGTGAAATTTTTGCCGAATTCTGCCCTAATGTTAGCAAGGATATGAATTTTTCACAGTTAGATGAGAAAGTTAACAATCAGAAAAATGCATTTGGCATGATGGACATAGAATTGTAAGAAAATCAATAACAAGGACAGAATGATATTTCGCCTGACCATTAGAGGAGGGGGGGGGGGTGGACTTTATAGCTATTTTAGGTTCTAGTCATTTTTCTTGCTATTTTTAATGAGGTGAAAAATTTAAATACTTCCATAAAGTTAGGTTCTTCATTACTGCAAAAGTGAAGCAGAGGGAGCCCCCCAAAGAGGTTTTTGCCCCGGGCCCCAATTAGGCTAAGTCGGGCCCTGCATGACTGTCAGGTCAAGTTTAGCCTATCTAAAAACAGCGCAGTTTACGCTCATTTTGAAAATGGCGCAGAACGTCACCATGGAGAAAAGATACAGTTTTGTGAAATTGAAAAGCGTTTGGGGTCTAATTTTTTAATATTTGAAAACTTACTCAAATATTGCATTACTTGGGTTCATAAAAATAACAAAATCTGAGAATACGGCAGTGATTTTGACAATTTTCATCTAGGTGGAAAAATGCCGCTTAATTTGCAATTTTTAAAAACGTTTAATAACTTTTGAAATATTTAAGTTATTTGTCTGTTTTAAAGCCCAGATAATTCTTTACGGCAAGATTATATATTTAGTTTAAAATCATACTATTGCTTCAAGCGTAAGGTATTTAAACTATTCACCTCGTTTTCTAAATAAACAAACAAACAGCTAGTTAAGCGGAAGTAACTTCACCTGGTCCGTACGAACTTCCGCTACATCGCTATAACCTTCTTATTATTATGTTTTGCATTAGATTTCCAAACATTGTTGGCGTTTTCTCTTATTTTGATAACGCTTGTTGTTTGGAAATTTAAAAATCTGTTTTATTAAATCGAAATGAGCTTTTCCTATTATCACAAGTTCAATGATGATGGCAAGAAAAAATTGTCAATAAAAATGATATAAAATATATATTATAGAAAAAATAATATTCGGTTGTCTGATCTTTTTTCTGGAGAGTTATTTTAAAGTTTAATATATGAAATACAATTAAGACACTGGTCTCTAGCAGTTAAATATTAAGTTAAGATATATTTATCTCGCAGATATACTACTTATTCATGGCATTCTAAAAACATGCACAGCTTAAAACTTGTAACTTTTAGTAGTAGTAGTAGTAGTAGTAGTTCATTTACGTCGCACTAGAGCTGCACAATGGGCTATTGGCGACGGTCTGGGAAACATCCCTGAGGATGATCCGAAGACATGCCATCACAATTTTGATCCTCTGCAGAGGGGATGGCACCCCTGCTTCGGTAGCCCAACGACCTGCACGCGAAGTCGAGCACTTTACGGTAGCACAGTTTAACGAGGACCAATACCGCACACCCTCGGTCCCTACGCAGACTGATCCAAGTGGTGACCCACCCGCACACTGACCGCAGCCAGTGATGCTTGACTTCGGTGATCTGCTGGGAACCGTGTCTTAACGATCAGTCCACTGCGTAACTTTTAGATATGACATTAAAAGAAGTGCAAAATGTGGCTTTATTGTCAATTTGTAACAGAAATTTTATTTTCTTCAAAAAATTCAATTTCATAATGGAAGTATTTCTTTTTTCTTTCTTAAATAAAAGCAATATCTTTAATTCCCGCATGCAAACAAAAAAAAAAACAAGAGATATGTTACTTCATGAAATTTTCTTAAAATGCATTTATTTTCTTTTTCTTTAGGAAGTTTAATTGTTTAAAGCAGGGGTGGTCAACACTGAGCATCTTGTGCACCACTTTTAGTGTAAAAAATCTTGAACATGGCAATTATTAATATAAATTTTATGTCAAGTCAATAAGTGCTACCGTTTTAATGTTGTTCATTAAATTATTGCACGTACACTAACTTTTTTTTCTTGATCAAATAAAGCTATAATTTAGCAAATATCACAGATGTTATCTTTAAAATCTTAAAAAATTGAATTGTTTCTAGTGAAATTTAAACAATGGCTAACATTTAACCAATCACAATTTTTTGCTCATCATTTTTATGTATTTAAATGAGCAAGAAAATAATAAACAGAAAATTACATTTAATTACCTTTTTTTTAAATGAAACAATTTTACAATTACAACAAATAAAGAAAAAAAAAATTGCAAGGATACAAACACTAATGTGATTTCTATATTGTTTTAATTTTTATTAATTCTTTTATAATAAAAATTTAAAAAAATTTTTTTTTTTCAATTTAAATTGAGTTTGTGTACCACACAAAATGCCACCTCTGGTTTAAAGTAACTTTATTTTATGTCAAATATAGCATACACGAATCTGAATTATTTAGTGTTAAAGTCATGTTTCTCTATTTAGATATTACCTTAAATTTTACATTACATTTTGAGAAGGTACCAATTTTATTTTAAATTACGCTTGATGAAATCTTGAAATTTAAAGAATAAGAATACCGTATATATTAGATAAAAAATAATTTTTGGAAAAATTTTAAGAAATATATACAGAAAAGTTCTTTTTGTTAAGATTATGTATATATTTTTTAAACTCAAAATTTCATGCGAGGGATAACATGGGCCCTTGGCTTCATCACTGAGTAGAAACAAATATTGCCGATGTTAAAAAAAAAAAAAAATAGTGTAGAGCTTTATTCTGTAATAATTCCAGGTAATGTTTGCGTATAGATCTTTATATTGAGTTATTTAGAGACTTTAAAAACAAACACACTTCAAAGAACCTTTATTTCTTTTTTAACTTTTATGTATTCAAAGAACCTTTATTTAACTTTTATGTATTTTTCCTAAAAATTAATTTTTCATATTCACCTTATCTGTAGGCGCTCATATTAATCAACAACGATTGAATCAGCCTAAGTAAAGACATTAGAAAGGAAATAAGTTCCCGTTGCTCCGGAAGTTTATGCGGACCATTACGTCTGCAAGCGAAAATAAGCTCCGCCTACAGATAAGGTGAATAGCTTTTTTTAAAAAAAAATATTTTCCTTGGCGTCAGAGATTTGAAAGAAAAACAGTCTTAAGGGCCATTTTCACTGATCGCAATTTTTTTTTTTTTTGCATGCTTACCATAATCTGATTGGTCAGTTTTTCGCGGCTAAAAGTTTTTCAACAATCCGGAAAAACGCATCCAGAAAGATTGATTTCTATTTTGTATCTCGGCTATTCCCGTTTACCAATTCTTTGAAAACTTCAATTTAAAATGATATGAAGTGAGTAAAAAGAAGTTATCTCGTCTGCAATTTGAAAGTGTTATTTGTTTTGATCTTTCGTTTAGTTGTTTTTGTAAAATTTATTGCTATTATTTTTGACTAAGTTGATTTTATAGTCAGTTTATATTCATAATATACCTATTATGATAATATTCCTAAAATTAAAGAACGAAAACCTACGTTTTGGTCTGTCATTTTACTCCAAGAACTTAAAGGGATTTTACCCAACCTTTTCTCCGAAAACTACATAAATCAAGTAAAAATATTTCAGTCAAATTCTCCCCGCATTAATGCATTTAATCACTCATTAAAAATTTCACCCCATTTTCGTATTCAAAGGAAAGTTAGCATTCACTGTAGATGATAAAATCATTGTCTGTTTCTACGCTCTCCTTTGCCTTAGTCATCCATCGTCAACACACGTAAAACAGAGCCTTTTTTTCACAAGGGCATCATATATAATGCTTCTCTTATCAATAATCTAGATATATGATAAAATTTACTTTCGTCACTAATCAATTGATGATGTCACTTATCAGTTTCCCTTTTTATTTTTGCAGCTCACCTGAATGTGCCATATCGATGACAGCGAGCACCTGCTACAGAGCTCTACTAACATGGAAATCATACAAACGGTAAGAGCTATTACGAATGTCCTTTTCTTTATTTTTATATTTATTATTTATCAATCAAATGTACTAGAATGCTATTTTTGTTCGTAATTTGCTTCTATTATATTTCGTTTCAATATTTGCACTCTTTTACAGTGTATAATTTTGAAATGAATTCTTAGTTAGATCTATTAGTTAATGCTATTTTTATGTTTAAATGCTCTTTTCATTTTATTTTTCCTTTAACGTATGGATTCTTTTGCAGTTTCCATGTTCAAAAACAATTTTTTCGCTGGACCTATTGGTTGATATTATTTTTATGCATTATTTGTCCTTCTCTAGATATATATTTTATATATTATTTATAATATTTTGATATAATATTGTATTATATATTTTATACAATATATATTTGTATAAAATATTTTATACAAATATTTTATACTGATATAATATTTTTTATAATTTTTTAATATTTGCACTATTTTGCAGTAAGCATTTTTGAAATCATTTATTGCTGGATCTGTTAATGTTATTTTTATACTTCAATTTTATTATATTTAATTTTAATGCATGCATTCTTTTGCAATGCCTCTTTATGAAATAATTTTTATTTGAATCTGTTTATTGCTATTTTTTTGTTTATAAGTCAATGTTATTATATTTTGCTTTAATATATGTATTCTCTTGCAGTATCCATTTTTGAAATCATTTTTAGCTGGATCTGTTAGTGGAACTTGTTCTACATTACTTTTTCAGCCTTTAGACTTAATAAAGACAAGAATACAAAATACCTCAAAGTGTGGGTAAGTAAACAATTTTACATTTGCCTTTAGTATTCTTACAATAGCTGTTATCCTGAAAAGATAAATTAGTATGAGGTTTTACATTATTAGAAAATAACATTTTAAAATATATAGTATTATTGTTTAAACTAAATAATTACTATAAGATCTGATAATTAACAATTATCCTATTATACTCATCAACAAAAGTATAAAAAAAAGTTGCAATAAAACTATTCAATTGTCTATCCATTTTTTCCCTATAAATTCAATTTTTACAATTTTCTTTGTTCCTAATTCTTCTAAATGCATGCAGTTAAGATTTTGCATTGCAAATGCAAAAGAAATATGTTATGTAAAATTTATTATTGATAATATAAAGTCAGTAGATAAATCATTTTGTATTATTTGAAACCAGACCAAAAATAATATTTGATATCTTTTCTGTACAAAGCAATCTATATTGTGCATCTTTCAAGTATGAACAAAAGGAATTTAATTATGTTTTTATTTGGTTTTGGTACATCATGTAAAATTTTTTAATTTTTTAAAATTTAGTCTCAGACACTTTTCTTGGTCACTTTTTATTTAGACCCAATACATTGAAGGAAGCTAATTAAAGTAATTTGATATCAATTATCAACTTTACCCCAATCATCTTGTTATAGAATATATAAGAATATAATCATTTATTATTCAAATATCTAATTGATATTTTTTTCATTTATTTAAGTGTTATCTGTAGTTTTGTATTTAAAGTAATCAGTTCTTTGCATTTACTTTAAAAAATTTTATCATGTAAATTAATGGTTATATCCAATTAAAAAAACATAGAACACTAAATGCATATCTGGGTTTTTATGCTAATAATATTCTTAAGAATAAATTATTCTTATTTATCATTATAATTTAAATACTTTTTTTTAGACAAAATAAGAATGGAATGGTCACTTTGTTTGTGCAAGTTTTACGCAATGAGAAACTATTGGGCTTATGGCGAGGCACCTTACCAGTAAGTAATAATTTTTTTTAAAAAGGTTCTGAGTAAATGTTGTGCAACAACTTGATTGTTTCTGTTAAGTTATAAATAGTTCTTTCATTTAATTTTATAAGATATGAAAAAAATTTGTAGATAATTATTAGCACATAATTAGTTTTATGTTCTAACTCAATTTATACTGAGCAATTCAAGAAATTAATTTCCTATTCATGATAGATAGTCTAATGGTCTGATCTTTTCTATTATCTTATGTGTAATCCTTTTTTATATTTTTATATAAATTTTTTATTTCAGTCTGTGATGAGATGTGTTCCTGGTGTTGGAATGTATTTTAGTTCTTTACACTGGCTACAGACTAACTTTGGGTAATTATCATTAATATGTTTCAAAAGTAGATTTGTAATTTGTTAACTTCATTGAGGCTATTATTTGTAACATTCTCTATGAACACTGCAAAATTTTAAATACTCAACATAGAGAATTCAGGAATTTTAAAAATATTTTCTATTTTTGAAATAAAGAGCAGTCACACTATTCTTTGAGTAATAATAATTGATATTAAGTATTATAGAAATAGACTTTGTTTAATTAAATACCTATTAATTCAGGCTGTTATATTTTTCTTTTGTTTAGTTAAATTTTATATTCTAACTCAATATTTTTATTACCTTGTACAGTTCTGAGAATCCACATCCCTTGGAATCAATGAGTTTTGGTGTTCTAGCCAGATCATTTGTTGGTGTTACATTATTGCCTGTTACTGTTTTAAAAACCCGTTATGAAGTGAGCATAATGTATTATATTGCAAATTAAAAAAGAATTTTTAAGTTACCATTGTGTAATATTTTGTTTGATATTAGATCTGTGTATATATTTAATACCAAATTTTTATTGGCGTTTTTTATTTATTTTGCTATTTTTTATTATCCTTTATACTTCAATAGCAGCTTGAAAAATTATTATATTTAAAAATTATTCAATATATCTATTTAAATAAGAAGTTTTGCTCTTTTTTAATCTATTCAAACAAAGAATACATTAATTTGTATTCATCATAAAGGTCAAAAACTTAATCTACATCTCTTAAAAATATCCGTGAAATATTTAAAACTAATTTTATATCTGTGTCTAACATTTTTAAGGATGTCATTATAATATATTTATTTGCTTGTCTTTTGAAAGTTTCGAAAATATTTGCAATTCGGAATTTTTTATTTTATTTTTAAATCTAGTATTTTTTTTTCAGTAAACTTTACTTTAAGAAAGTAAAGTTTTAAACCTTAAAAATATTATATCTCTTTAACTACATTCAATCACATTTTTAATTTTCTGCATAATACTTTAGTCATTTAATTTTTACTCTATCACTAATTTTTCATTTCAACTAATGCAAAGGCTTTTACCCCTTACCTGCCGAGTAAAATTTTAAGTGATTCACTCCCCAGTGCCACCGTTTTTTGCTTAAGTACGCTTTGTTACGCGGTGTTTTGGTGGAGAAAAAAGATTCACGCTTTGCAATTTAAAAACAGTTTATTTTCACAAGAGGAGAAAAAGAAAATACAAAACTTAAATTAAAGAATAAAAATACAAAATAAAAGATGTTAAAACTTAGCTGTTGTATGATAAATCCTGAAACATGGTTTGACACATAAACCAACATCACATTCACTTTGCGACATAAGCATCCAAAAAATGAAAAGCCCCAAATACACAGGGGAAACGAAAGCGAAAGAAGGGTAAACCCGACCTTACTCAAATAGAAACACACAAGCAATAAATACAATGATATCACTTTTCCAACACATCCCTTTCTCTTTCCCATTCCCCCTCCAAAATTGGTAATACATTCGCAAACACTTTCAAGGTCATTTTACTGCATTCCGAAGTCGGGGGTGTAGTTCTATTTATAGCAGCGCAATGCAAAGCATCGTACTTCGGGAAAGGGTATATATACGCCTGCGGCAGATAACGCATCGTCTGGCCGAGACGTATATATTCGCCGCAGCAGTTAAGGGGTTAACTAATGAACACATATAATTAGAAACGTTTTTCTCCATATTAATTCTCTTTTTATAATCAAATAAACATCTATAAGCTAAAAACCTAAACATTGTTTTTTTTTTTGTTTCTTTTAACTATGATTATTTGTGCAAATTTTCACTTTTCTACTAATGTATTAATAGTATACTATATAACAATTAATATATTATTAGAATAGATGAAAAAATTTGCACAACTAAGTGATAGTTGTACTATTTAAACTGTTTGTATTTAAATTAATAGTTTAAATAGCATTAGAAAAATTTGAAATTTTTAATGGAATATATTAGTGTATATATTAGCTACTATTTATTTAAAAAAAAATTTTTTTACATAAAAGGAATCTTTATTTCTGGTAGGACAAAATTCAAGTTCAAGTGCATCAAGAAAATCTTATATTTATCTCGTATTCTTAATATTTATTTATAACTATTTGCTTACAGTTGATGTCTTTTTCCAGAAATATACAATAGCATTCTGCATTAACTGCCCTTAATAAATATTTAACAAAATTGAAATAATAAAAGTTTACACATTTTGGCAGTAAATTAATAAGCAAGGAAGAAACAAAATCAGCTTCAAAATATGTAGAATTACTATTGAGAAGGGCAAGATGAAATTCATTAAAACCTGTTTGATTGCTGTATGAAATTTAGAGGAGTTTTTACTCATCATTTTTTGACTCCTCTCCTCTTGTTTCATTTGCCTGGCATTCAAATAGGTTTTGATGTTTTCATTCCTGCCTATTACTTGTATTTTGACACCATTTTTTTCTCTCTTTTAAGTATTTATTTTGTGACTCCTAATATACTTATATGACTTTATATTTTATGAGGATTTTAAAAATTACTCAGTTATTATTTACTAGTTAAAATTATATAAAACAGAATATAAAAAGTGGTTTCACTAAAGTTGTTTCTTTTAAATGTTTTGTTTGTTTTTAGTTTTAAGACTATGGCCAATCATGTGTGCTTCAATATTTAACTTTATTTTTCAGAGTGGTATTTATGCATACAACAGCTTATCTGAAGCTCTTTATAAAATTTATAAGTTTGAAGGAAGAAAAGGTAAATGAATCTACTTTTTTATTAATTAAATTTAGAGGTTAATTAAAATTACAATATAATAACTCATTATTTCTTTTGAAGGTCTTTTTTCCGGGATGATACCTACACTTTTTAGAGATGCACCTTTTTCAGGAATTTATTTGATGTTCTATACCCAAACTAAAAAGATGGTTCCTCCTTGTAAGTATATTTTTCATTAAATAATATTTTTAATAATCTTTTGAGATTGCAATGAAAATTTAGCTTATTTCAAAGTTATTATTGTTCTGCTAAATAATGTTTAGTACAGTTTTGTGTACTCAGACATCAGTAGAAAAGCACTAGAGCAAAAAAAAGATTCTGGACTATTTATGGAAGAAAAAATAAAACCTATAAGACATTAGAACTTTTTATTTATTGATAGTCTATTAAAAATATTGTATTACATGTTTTTCTTATGTTATGTTCAGCCCACTAAAAATTTTCAATGAAATTTCACTATTTTACATATTTTTTAATTAAAGTGCCAAATGAGAGCTGGTATGACAAAATTAATATAATTATCAATTTAAATTTAGAGTTTACAAAATATTTTCAAATGTATGTAAAAGAAAAGTTTATAAAATTAGCTCTTTATAGTTATGTAGATATCTAAAATTCTGTTGCTTCCAAGTTTTAAGCTGGTAAATTTTTTAACATCAAGTGATATTATTACTTTAATATAGAATTTTGTAGATATTTATAAAATATCATTTGTTAGTTTCAAATTACTGTGAGAATTTCTTTGGGTAAAACAGTCACTTGACAAATAAATTTAAATAAAATATAGAAAAAAATATTTTATTTTAACTCTAGATTACTCAAAAATATCTAAAATTTGAATTTTTGAAAATTGTTTTTTTGTATATGTTTGTATGAAATAAACTTAACTGCATTGAAATTAAATTCTTAAAACACCTAATATTACTAAATATCGTAGAAAAAAAATTACAATTCTCCATTATTCCATTTAATTAACATTGACGCCTCTATTCTAGATGTGCATGACTATGTCTCAACAGCACCTGTTAACTTCTCCTGTGGAATAGTGGCAGGAGTATTGGCTGCAGGCATAACACAACCTGCAGATGTGATAAAAACAAAAATGCAGCTGTATCCTAAAAAGTACAATACAGTTCCAGTAGCTGCTGCTCTAGTCTTTAAAGTATGTTCAGCTTTGAAAAATTTATTGATATAGTTTAACACTGCCTATTCAACCATATTTCATGAATGATGCCCATTATTCAACTATTCCTTTTGTTTAATTTTTATAGGAAAATGGAATTCAAGGATTTTTTTCTGGTATGGTTCCTAGAGTGGTTAGAAGAACATTAATGGCTGCTCTGGCATGGACTGTGTATGAACAAGTAAGCTTATAAATTTATTTTCATCTCCTTTTCTTTTCAAATCAGTTATTTAAAGAAACAAGCTCGCAGATATTTGGCCAAAACAGTCTCTTCTAAATTCAAATTATGCTATAAGATAGGATATACTTGTAAATTATGTTGAATTAAAAGCCTAATTTCTGTCTAAATATATTAAGTGAATGCTTTACTATCTGTTAAATATATTTGATTTAATTTCAACAATCAAATTAAAATTTTATTTAGGGCACCAGATTACAAAAATTTATTGAAACATAATCCAAAACTAAAAAGAATACTGTTCTTATTCAATTTGAAGAAATAGTGAACTCTATTAACTGTAAACAATAAATATTTAATATCAGAAAAAAATTCTTTTATAAAACTTATCTCCCAACTATCGTACCTTATAGGGATGTAATGAATAGTGATTTGCTGAATATTTGGCCAAAAAAATATTCAGTGGCTGGTAGCAACATTTAAAAAAAAAAAAAAAACATTAATAAATAATTTTTATATAGAAATAAGTTTAGTCAGTGAAAAATAATCAAAACTTAGCTGTATTATTGGTATGTAGATAATAAAGATAATTAGAAATATTATTATATTTCTTAAGATAATTAGAAATATTTCAAATAAAAAAAAACTAAGGTTTTAAAATTGAAATACTTTATATGTAAAATAAGTTTTGTATAGGTTTGAAAGTTCTCTTTAAAGCTATCAAAAAACTTATTTACCAATATATTATGCATCTACCAACTTTTATTTATAATTTTAATTCTTCTTCAGGTCATAAGCTGTTCAGGATTGAAATGAGCAGGACTGATATTGTTCTGTTAAAAGAATTGATTGCATTGGAATGTGTGTTCAGTATAAATCAAACGTTACAGAGAGACATTTTCTATATGAAGGAACTGTATATGCCATTTGCATTTTTGTGTATAGAAATTAAACTATGATACTTTACTAATGTGACAAACTCAACATTACATACCTCTTACCAAAGATAACTGGAACGATATTCTGCTGTCACTTATTTATTAATGTTCATAAATCACTTTCCTTTTTGATAATTTAAATGTAGAATCATTATTTAAATCTAATTTTTCTTTTAAAATTAATTTACTTGCAATATTAAATATTTTGCCTTTTCAAAATACCTTCTATTAAATACAAAAACTGTTATTGAATTAGTTTTACTTTCTTTTTTGTTTTGTAAAAAAGAATTAGTTTAATGTTTTTATTTATAAAAGTATATAAAGATATTTATGGTCTTGTATTGTTATATGTATATTTTTAAATGATATATTTATTGTTTTGAATGTTACTTTTAGGGAAGTAATTTTTTCTCATTGTATTGTATCAATACATGCTTTAATGAATGAAGATGCTTAGTGCATTATTATTTATTACACTGTGTAGATATTTGTATAGTTATATGCATCTTGTTGCGCTGACTTTTAGCTTTGTTAAATACTTTTTATTAAAAAAAATATATATTTTTAAATAAAATTAAGAAAAAGTTTTTGTTTTTAAAATAATTCTTGGATACTGGATGATAAAAAAATAACTGATTTACCAAGTGGATTAAAAGAATGGAAGGTCTGTTACTTAGATCATTTCTCATCAAGTTAAAATAAGTTTAAGTTCATCAACAGATGGCGTTGCAAACTAAGAACTTTAAAGTAATATTTTAAAAAATAATTACCATTTGCAGTATAATAGCTTTACACAGTCTGAGGACAAAATTTACAGATATTTATGCAAATATTTCAGTTTGAATAGTCAGTTATATATAGTAGCAGAAAGCATTGTTTTCATAGTTGAGGCTTTATAGTGGCTGAGGACAAAATTTGCAATCTATTTTGAAATAAATTATATGGTTTCTTTAGCATAATTTAGCAAAATGTATGTTTCTATCTTCTACAGCTTTTTTCGGGGACACTCGGTAATAGCTTATACTTCCAAACACATTGTAAAGTTTTCAGTCAAGCCACTAAAAATAATTAACAAATATTTAAACATAATTTTTTTTTATTAAACAAAACAACACCAAGCAGTAAAAAGCATAAAACAGCTACACAACTTACATCAATAAAGCGTCATGAAATGATACACAAAATGTAAAAACAATAAAAGACCAATTGTGAGACATAGTAAACACAATTCGTTCAATCACTTAAAATAATCGTCACAATTTTACATATGAGAGGAATAAATTTCCTGAATATATATCACTAAATACCACAAATAACCAACATATCGCTTACTTTCTTTTGAAACATGTAACATTTTTTTTACAATAATAAGAAATAATGAAAATTTTAAGATAAACTTTCATTAGAAAATTTTAACACAAAGCCACTAAACTCTCTACACTATTCTACAAATATATGCAACAAAACATCAGCAGCCGATTACATTTTTTATTTAAAGTTTATAATTTTATGAAGTATCTATACACTTATTACATAAAACAAATACAGGACTTTCATAACAAAGTAGCGTTCAAATAATTCATGCTTTCCAATTGACAATCTTAATGAGATAAGTTAAAATGTGCATGTCATGACACAGATTAAATAAACTAATCATGCTTTCAATTTTTTTTTTTTAAACAAATAGAATACAAATGACAAAATAGATATTGCCTATGTATAGTCAATGAAACTTAATTACAATATAAAAAATATATATAATCAGTATATGCATAAAATTATTATTATTTTTTTTAATCAAGCTTAATGATTTGCAAAATATTACCTATGTACAATTGGAGAAAAATTTTTTTTTTTTGGAAAATGAAATCTTTTGAAAAAAAAAAAAAAATAATAATAATGGCATTCAGCATAATATTAACTTTAGAGTCAAACAAAACTTGTTTTATTGATTTTGAGATGCTGAATTCAAATGTTATTTATTTTGAAGTCAGTATCAGATTTTCAAGTTAAAAATACCTCCTTCTAAAAACATTTTTAAGGGGGGGAGAGAGATAATTGAGAAAGATATCAATGTTCCAATTGTGAGGATTCAAGTTTAGAACTCTTACTAGATAGAAATGCATTTTTTTTAACCAATGCATTGCTAAAATATATTTTTTTTTAAAATTAAGGTTTAATTTTTATTTTAAACAGAGTACGTAAAAACATTTTCTAAATTTATTCACTATTGATAATTATTCTGTATAAATTTTCATAATCTATTTCACCCCATTAAAAAAAAAAAAAAATGAAGACAACTTTAAAAAAGTCTAAATGCCACAAAAAAAAGTTTAAAAAAATCTAACACTTATTTTGCCAAACATTTATGAATTCTAAACAAAAACACCGAGTACAGAAACTGAACAATTAGAAGTCTCACACCTTTCACTCACAGTGTGACTGGTTTATTCACAATAATTGCTTCAATTTAATTTTTTTTTTTTTGTCATCAATGCAGGAATAAATTATACAATACAATTGACCACAAACTTATTGCATCTGAAATCAGCACCTCAATATCCCAAATAAAAGTTTTGTTTCATATGAACATTAAGTTAGACTTGGTGTTAGCAAACTAATTTTAGAATTATTTACCAATATGTTCATCATCAAACTTCCAGTTTCATACTAATCTATCTCCAATTAAACATAATTTGAAAAACTTTATCTTAAATTTTAATAACTAAATTAGACTAAATAATTTGAAAAGATCTATTTTGTAGATTTATTTAAATTGGTGAAAAAATCTTTTTATAATCTATCCTTTAAAAGAAGACAAGTGTTCTACAAAAATATTTTGAAAATCTAGAAGATTCAATTTCATTACAGCTTTTTATAATGTTTTTTTATATTTTTAATTTCTTAATATACTAACAAAATGTCAGCTATTTTGACACACAAAAAATTATAATATTAAATATTACGCTAGCAATCGTGGCTTCCCACAAGAAACTAAAACAAAAATTTGTTTGTTCAAGAGTAACATTCAGACTTGCAGTATACACAATGAACAAATGGCAGTTTGCATGATTATAATAAAAGACACAAAATATTGACTGCAATTTTCTTCCCGCATTCGAGAATAAACATCTGAGCATCGTTATCCTACTATACTATTAAGGCAAAGTTGATGATGGCAGGTTTATGAGCTGAAAATGGAAATGAAAAAAATGGCAGTTCTCTGCATTCACAACAGCTTATAAAAAATGATAATATATCTTGAATTGTGAGATATATTTGTTATTTATAAATAAATTAAAGAATGAATAAATAAACATGAAAATTTCATACTGTTTACTTAAAACTAAGTGGCACAGATAAAGTGGGTTTTCAGGTTTTAAACACTAGAAGAAACAGACAGTAACAGTTTTTCATGGGGGGGACAAAAAGAAAAACTTTTTTAACAGTAAATTTTTTTAGAGGGAAAGCTTAGATAATTAATCAAATAAAAAAACATAAATATACATTAAAAGGCTGATATGCATAAGTTGTTGTTAATGTTACAATATTATGCACGAAAACAAATGTATTTATTGAAACTTAACTTAGATAGTATAGACTAAAATAAATAAAAAAAAGTAAATACTAAAACTAATTTACTTAAATATCCCCTCTCTTTCTTATAGCCTTGTACTGATACAAGGACTTGATTTCTTTACCCTTAACATGACACATGTTTTTCTGATATAGGTATAAAGTTCAAAAAAAGTAATGGCAAGTTCTAAATTGCATAGAACCTTTTCCAAAAATCTAGAAGTTTTTGTCACAGTGAGTTTCATTACTTAAGATGTTTGAATTCTTTTATTCTGGGGATTTTCTAAGTTTTGAAAGGAAAATCGACAATTTGAAACACTTTTTAACTGGGAAGAAAAATAAGTTTTTAGAAAATGTTCAAGTACTTTAGAGGAAGGGGACAATATTGTGTAAAAAAATATGAAATACTCAAACAAGAAAACCTTTTTAAATGGGTTTCACTGAACAGTAACCACCACTTATTAAAATCACATTTGTTCTGAGGACATTTCATTAAGTGAAGCGGCTGCCTTAATAAATCTGCATATCTAAACTCAGAAAGAAAAAGAAAGTTCAAATTTAAACTATACAAATACAGTAAAAGCTAATTTATAATTATTGAAATAAAAATACCATATTCATGTTTCATTTTCAAAATTTTAATGTACTTTTGACACCTAGATTAAACACCAACTAAATTTTTTAATTTGCTGAAAGGTTTTAGTACATTTGAATATTGTTGTCTGATATACAGAATTTGAAATTAACGATTAGACATAGTTTTAAAAAGTTTAATTAACTTAATATTACACCGAGTTTCAGTTTTATTATAATATATATAGAGCTAATTCTTGACACTCAAATCATGATTTTTACCCATGTTGGTAGCAAAAAAATTTGATTCATAAAATGAATGTAAAAGTGTTCTCAACTTTTATTCAAAGCAGAATTATAATATAATAAGAGCTCTAAGCACAAACTGGTTAAAATATATTTATCAATATTCGGATTTAATTTTTTTGCTTGTTAAAATAATAAACAGTATGGATATTCTTTAGTTATATGATTTATTTGATTAAATAAGAAAGAGATTCTATTATCTCTTTTGTTTATTAGCTTTTTTATCAAGGTTGTGTTTCTCTTTAAACTTTAATTGTAAAGGTAAATGGGTGACAGATGATTAGTGACATTTACAGATCATGGGAATTCAGTAACTTACCTGAATTCTAACGCAGTTTTATTTTTGTTTACTCTTGTACTCTCCCCCTGCAAGTTTTGGTCTTTTTTAAGGTTGATCCATCAATTTCTCCAAGAAGTGCAACATACACCCGTACTTTCTTCTTCTTCTTTTTTTTTTCCATCAATGATAGCCTCATATTATTTTTTTTATCTACATGCTAAACACCTTTTAGAATTTGGAAAAAATTGAAATTCTAAGTGTTCAGATAAGAAAATTCATGATTTTTCTTTTTTTCACTCTTTAAACATATGCCCTACAAAAGCTTGATTTTATAAAACGGAGATGATCTGATTAAAGAATGGTTTTGACATGCTTTGATATTGCAATGATACGGTTCTAGTAGCTGCTAATTTTAGAATTCAATGATTTTATTAGTGGTGGTCACAGTATAATACGAAATACAATAAAGTGCAATTGAATTAAGGATAGCATGTTGATAACTAGTTTAGCATACAGCTCCTGAAGCCCAATATGGCAAATTGAGCATTGCATTGTTCATTTACCACCCTTATGAATGTCACTCTGATTCAGCTGGGTGGTAATTTAAACTTATGCTCAAGATGCCAGTCATAGATTGTGCAACACTCGTTTTACCGTTTGACCTTTGGGAACCATAGAACTAACTCGTTTTTAACCTGCTATATCTAGTTTAATCGCAATTCAGCATATTAATTTAAACCTATTTTATTCTGAGTATTTTTAATACAAATAATTAATATTTTCACAATGAAAATACTATTAAAAAGAAGTTTAATTTTTAAATTATAAAAACAAAATCCCTAGAATTTTTTTTTTTTTTTTTACTGTTATATAAAGATAGGGATTTTAATTTTTAGTAAAAGAACAGAAATGTACTCTTCAAAAATTATATTTATATATAGTTACAAACATAATTTTTATGGAATTTGATGATTTCTGAAACCATTAATCATATACAAGGTGGCCACTCAAATTAGGTTTCAAATTTCCTTTATCTTTTCAGGTAAAAATCTTTAAATTTCCAGGTCACAGGTTTTTCTTCTTCTCATGAAGAGAAGGATGTGTACAAGAAAAATGTCAATAATGTAAAGTATTTTATTTAAAATGTTATTTATTTAAAATATAATTTTTTTAATATATCATCTTAAAAAAATAATTAGACGAAATTTATTTTAACAACTTAGCAATATTTTGTTTTTTATTTTTTAATGTTTTGGTACAACATTAGTTTTTAAAAAATTAAGACATGAGGAGAAATAATATGTTTAGCTTGTATAATACATTGTTTATATTGAATAAAAAATGTTTTAATGTGTTACTTTAAGTAGTTTTTCGCACAAAGTGTGCCAAATGGCATATACAGAGTGACCTAAAATATCTTGGATAAGTATTGTTTAATATATTTTCATTAAGCAAAACAAAAAACAATTCTAGGCAATTATACATCAATATTTATACTCACAATGGCTTCGCTTCCAAAAGTGTTCGTAAACTTATGACTGTTTGAGAAATAGGGCTCTATTCATTAATTCAAATGAATATTTCAGAATGGGTATTTAATAATGAGATGTATGATCAATTATTAGCAAAACTGCATGGAATATTTAAAAACAAAGGAAAAGTTTATTTTTAAGAAATCAATAATCAAAAAGTTACAAAAATTTACCTTGCAAAAATCATTGCACACTTAAATGTTTACAATTTCAGAATAAAAATTATTGTCTACTACTTTAATTTTCTAATTTGTGGATTTCCATCTAAAAAAAATGGGTATAACAGATGATAAAATAATTTAAATGAAGAAAATCAGTAAATAATTTAAATTAGTAAAATTGAAAAAAATGTCAGCTTTTCTTTAGTTTCCTGATTTTTCTAGGTTTTTATCCAAATTTCCCTAACTTTATCCAGTATAAAAAAAAGTCCCTGATAATTCCAGATTTCAAGTGGGCCACCCTGATATGCTAATTTGTACCTACTTATGTCATTACAATGAATATAATTTAATGCAGTTCTGCATTATTATTAGAAATATGTTTGCACACGTCAGTATAGAAGACACAGAAATTAAAAATACATTAAAATAATTAAAGGTTAATATTTTAATCTTAGAAATTTAAGCTAGTTTATAAATTTATCTTTACAAAAGATTTTGATTTGTATTGCTTAAACTCTCAATCAAAGATTAAAAATTAACATAAATCTATAATCTACAGGCAGATATAATTGTAAGTTACATAACATTACTAGATACTTTTTCACATTTCTAACATTTATTTTAACATCAAAGCACAATTTTAAAAAAAATTCAAAATTTATAATATTTCAAAACTTTGTCTATAGGATAAATACACAAACAGTGTTGAACACAACCAATATAAAAATGCATTTTACTTTTAAAAATCAAAATATAAATAGACATGATACAATTTCAATAAATTCATTTCCTAAATTTAAAATTGGTTCTTTTATTTAAATGTGTGTAAATGGGCAATCACAATGAAAACTCATCACATATTGTAACTCATAAAAAATGTCACAATAGAATTAGACGTCACAACGGCATGTTATCTGTTAAAAATAAAGCATGTATGTTTTAATTATCTTTGAGTGACATAAAATTTCACTTACACACATACTATAAAGTCAGAGTTGCAAAATATGTCCACAAATGTGATCACATTTAATGTGTATACTTCATATTCAAAGAAGTGGCATTTCTTTAGAAATGCATAAGTTTAAGATATGTATAAAAAAAAAAAAAAAAAAATGAAGGAAAAAAAAAGTGTCACTTTGACTGAAACAGAAAGTAAACATATTGTACCAGTTAATTATCAAAGATTATCATTTAAAAGGAAATGTTTACTCTAAAACTAACATCAGATTAAAAGAAAAGAAAATCACTGCAAATGTAAAAGTAGTTCTAACACCATGCAACCAAATTATATCAAAGACAATACTTTTACTTTTAAGACATAAATACTTTCAAAATACAGTTTAACAAAATAATGTAGGAAAGTTCATTTCAATCTTACGAAGTTAAAGTAACCTAAATTTAATATAAAATTAGAAACTGAAAAAAAAAAAAAAAAAAAAAACTCTTTTGTTTAGCAAATACATCATCATAATGTTGCACCATAAGAAAAAATTTCACTAAAATAGTTAATCCCAAATTTTTAGAAACCTTTAGAATATTATAAAAGTCTGGTACAAAAAAAAAAAAAAAAAAAAAAAAAAAATTTACAATTCAAGAAATAGTTTCAGCAATAAAGTGAAAGAACTATGGTATAAAAACGCTAGATATTCCAAATGCTATGATGACCATAAAAGACACTTCTTGTTTTCAATCTCATCTCTAATCTGATTAAGCTGGTGCATTGTGTGATACACTACAGATGCACTAATCAGACCATAGTCAAAAAGATTGCACAAGTGTAGCAAAAAATTACGATACAGCCTCTGGGTAACGATCTTCAAGCCATGTTCTTCAATGAACATAGAACAAGCAAGAGGAATTTGACAATCACCCACAAATCTAGAAGAAAAATATATTACATTTAGAAATACATTGATAAAATCTAAAATGCATGTTGTACAAAATACAATTAATCCAAAAAAAAACTATTCCAGATCTTTCAAATATTATATTCAAGACTAATAATAAACACTTTCCTTCCTTTAAAAAAAAAAAAAAAACATAACTTAATTTTATTAAAGTTAAATAATTGCATAGGAATATTAATAGTGATAAAACAAGGCATAATCTATATTTCTTATTGATTGATTTTTAATCTTTTTTCCAAAATCCTTGATATGGTTAAATTGATTTTTCTTTAAAAAAAAAAAAACGTCAATATATACAATATTTTTGTATCAAAAATATTTTTTAAGATCTAATTTCATTGATATTGATGGTTTCATCCAGAGAAATAATACCTAAATTATTATTTAATTTTTAAATGACTTACAAAAAAAAAATTTAATTTAGAATTACTGCTGATTTTATTTTCATGTTTCCAGAACTAAATTAATTTATTCTTTATTTGAAATCTAACTGACAAATCGGATCTTTGTTTTTAAAAATTCATGAAAGAATTGAGCTTAACTGAAAACTATAATTTTCTTTTATTCAGTGATTAGCTTGTGAGAAGTAAATAATAATTTTAATCATTTTCATTTGAAATGATAAGTATTGCTAATAAATTTTTATCAGAATATTAAATGATAAATACAAAAAATAAAAATCTGATTAAAATATAAAAAATTTGATTTAAATAAAAGAAATCTGATTTTTCTTTAAAAAATATAATTTCTGCAACCGTATATAGTGTATCAACTTTAAAGTGAATTTACTCAAATTTCATAAAGTTCCACTTAAAATTTTCCTTCTCTCAACTTTTCAACTATCGGAAAAACTAAACCTTAATTCTTCTTGAAAGTGATTTAAAGTAATAAAAATCAGCAAAAGTCTTATTTTTAGAACAAATTAATTGAAAAATGTTATACATGAATTTAAAATAAAACAATAAAAAACTTTAATATGAAAAAGTTGATTAAAAATTGTGAGAAATACAGATGAGTTTTTTTCATACCCATATTTCATAACATGAAGGTTCCACATTTTCATCAGTTCTTTTTCTCCTTCATTGACGTCAGTAAATTCATCAATCATCTTTAAATATAAGAAATGACAAGTAAATAAAAATAAATAATTATAGAGTTTCAAAAGTTAAACTTGAAGCAATAAGGAAAATATTCTCACATGTTGAGTTTTAATCCTAAGCCAGGTTGGATCATTTTCAGATTCTGAGTCAATATCTATTTCTTGAGGTCTTACAGATAGGCATGTAACTGTATGGTAATACAATCTGGAGGAAAAAAAATGCAAAGTAGTTAAATATCTATCTAAAAACGAAAGGCAATCAATGTTACAAACATATATATATATATATATATATATATATATATATATATATATATATATATATATATACATATATATAGTGGCTCCTAAAAAGTGTTTGTAGAATTATGACTTTCAATGAAATAGGGCTCAATTCATTAGTTAAAAAGAATATTTTAGAATGGGTATTTAATAAAGATCTATAATCTATTTTTAACAACACTGAATGAAAAATTTTTTAAAAAAATGAAAAGTTCATTTTTAAGCAATTAATAATCAAATGGTAAAAGAAATTTTACCTCACAAAATTTATCGTACACTTAAATGATTTTGGACAAATGCCTAATTTAAATTATTGCCTATTGCTTTATGTTTTTATTTACCTACATTTCATTTCTTCTTTTTTTGTTTGCCAGCTGCAAAATATTTTTTTCCATCATTAAAAAATGGCTAGTACTTGTAATAATAGTAATAAATAATAAAAAAAAAAAAAATAAAAAAAAGAGACAACATTTGAAAGTTGGTTATTTGTCATCATTAGTGGTGAAACAGTAATGAATGTTTCTAAAATAGTTTATTTTATCCAATTCAACTGTACATTATGTGATAAAACGTGTGAAAGGAGAAATTTAGATCAGCGTGATCAAAGATTAAAATTATAAATTTCGCGATATAAATAAAAGAATTCATTAGTGTTGTAAACATTTCCATTGAATTTAATAACAAATATTCTTGTTAAATTTTAACTGAAATTCTTCGACGAATTCTCAAAGGAGCTAGAATGAAATTAGCTAGAATTAAATGTGCGTTCTGCCTCTATAAAGTGTTTGGTTTTTACGAAAAACAGAAACCTTACGATTTACTTCGCAAAATGAATGATTAATATAAATCTCCAAATGTATCTCAGGATGCATAGCCAGATTTCTCCACAAAAAAAAAAAAAAAATATTTTTAATCACTTTCCAAAAAAAAATCATTATTAGGATCATAAAAATTATTTTTTACTATCGTTTAAAGTTCTTCATTTATAAACATAAAATCAATAAAATTCAAAAACATTTTCAAAAACTTTATATAATCATGATAAAGTAACTAGTTTTTGATAAATATTGCAGAGAAAATTGTGAAAATCGATGGTTTTTTTTTGTAATTTAGAACAACAATCGACACAACAAAGTAAAAAAAAAAAAAACTCTTTTTAAAAGATAACAAATTAAGAACTTTTTACAAACCCCGAATAAAAAAAGCACATTTAAGGGCTTTCAAAAATAAGCACTTTTTAAAAACGCTATGCATCCTGTATCTATAATGTCTGATTGGCAAATGAAAGCAAATTTTACACATTGAGTTTCAATGTATTGGATAGAGCAGAAAAAATGAGGAACTTTATCCCAAGGATTTAGTTTGGACAGTTAGGTATTGGCAGTGGTTTCCTTGTGTGTTGGTGCATGTTAGCATCAAAATAAGACAATATGATATTTATTGATGGCATAATGAATCAACATGTTTATTTAAATATTTTAACATAAAATTTACTATTATCAGCCCGAAATTTGGGTATTGGAAACAACTTTGTTTTATATCTAAATAACTATCATTAGTACACGTCCTTCAATGTTCGCATATTTTGTCTGGATAATTGACCACAAGTTTCTGACACACTGCCTCAATTTCTATATTTAAACTCAATAAAACATATTTGTAGAGAACTGGAAGTTAGAGAATGATAACATGACATCAAAACAAAAAAGTAACTAAAAACTATAATGGTGATAGAAAAGATGAGTTTTGATGCAGAAACTACAAAAAAATAGTTAAATTTATTTACAGAGTTTTAAAAGCTATTGTGGATTCTAAATGATACTCTACTAAATGTTAATTTTAAAAAAATTAGAATATTTACTAATGGGTGGAAATTTTTTAAAAGTGTACAATGACTTTTATGAGATGAAGTTTTGGTTATTTTTTGATTACAGATTTCCTAAAAATAAACTTTTACTTGGTCTTTAAAATATTCCATGCTGTTATGCTCAAAACAGAATAGATAACTTATTCTTAAATATCCCTCCTGAAATATTAATTTTAATTGATGTATAGAACCCTATTTCATTTAAAGTCATAAGTGTACAAACACTGTTGAGAGCATATATTTATATAAATGTGTGTGTGTGTATTAATAGGGAAAACATTGTTTCTGTTACTAAACAAAAACAAAAGTGTAGAAATAAAAAAATAACAGAACATCATGATAAATAAAAATATCAGTAAATATCAGGATACATTTAAAAATGTTATTTTACTTTTGATCTATATTCATAAATGTTTTATCAACCCATTAGGTTGATAAAGCATTTATTAGAACATATCAATGAAGGATCTTAGCTTTTAAATAGTACTTACTGCTGGTAAAGTGAAGTTAAAACATTTTTTGCTCAAAGAATACATTTTTAAAAAATTTGTTTATTCAATAAAGAAAAAAAAACACATTTAAACATTTTCAGAAATTATTGTAAAACTAACTATACACCATGTCAAACTTGCAACCTTACCAAAAAAAAAAAAATTTTTATTGTTTAAGTATGTGAACAATAATGATATCTTTTATATTTTTATATAACAAAAACTAATTTTTATGGTCTTAAGTTATGTCCAGCTAAGAAATGGTGATTGGTTAGTGCAGATGATAATTGAAATCATAAAATTAGACACAAAAGCATATTCCTCTAATTAAACTTTTTAAATTTGGACCCCTTAAATATGGTTAGTTAAAATCATTATAGAAATTAAAAAGTTCATTACCTTAGTAAAAGATAAATGTTTTAACTAACAAAATTTTACATTAAAAAAAACTAAATTAGCCATAATAAAATCAACATTTTTAACATGGCAGTGAAATAACTTTAATAGAAATAAAAAAGATAAATAGTAAGTTAAATTTGCCAACCTGTTATGGCCGGAAATGTATGAACGATGACCATCAGGCTCAATATCTTCTGCTTCAAGAAACTCAGACAGACTTGGTGCAGGTCTTTTAGGACTAAAACATACAGACTTTGTACTTAGTTCAGAATTCAATCAACAAAAATAATTAAGAAATTGAAGTAAAATTATAAACTCACCGACACACAATTACATGAGTAACTGGATTTCTCCTTGCTGGACCTGTTCTGCTAAAGGCAAAACCAGTGGAGTGAAGATCATTTGGATTTCCAACATAAGAACCATCGTAGGATTCATTGATAGAGACATCAATACGAGCACCTCGTGAATGTGGCTAACAAAATACAAAGAGAAATTTAGCAATACAAATATATATTACAGGGTGACAATGAATAACTTAGACACATGAAATACATGATAAAAAATATCACAATCAAGCTGAACATAAGATATTATTACTCGTAACATATTCAATCATCATTAAAGTGATTATCTTTCTTTGGGTTTAATGTGTAAAAAAAAAAAATTCTGCACTAAACTAAAAATGTGTAAAAAAAATTTCTGCATTGAAATGTAAGTTACTTACCATTATTTTGACATATTCCTTCGAAAGAATATTTATAGGGATACCAAAATTTTAACAGGTTTAATATAAATTGTTGTTTACAAGATGAATCAAGCATAAAAATCTATTACTTTTAAGTCTGGTGAATAAGGTGACCATTCTTGGGCTGATTTTTGAATGCTAAGACTGCATAATAGATAACACAATTAATTTTAATTTGTCCAATAATTGGAACGTTTGCTTGGCTCAATATTTAACTTTTAACTTTATATTTATTAATATTTAACTTTAGAGATCGGCATAAGTATTTAGCTTTACATTTTATCAATTATTTAGAATAACTCATTAAAGCATACCACCCTTAATAATTATATAGTAAACATAAAAATATATGAAACTCCCTGTCTTATTATTTTGTCAGTTTTAAAGCGTAGTCTTCTAGTTTTAAGGATGTCCAAGGCTTTTCCATTCCAAATTATCAAAAAAATTTATGATTAATCCGTTTATTTATAATGCTTGATGACAATTATGTATTTAGATTGTAATAAACAAGTATTTAGGCCAAAATGCACCATAAGACATTTCATATGTATTAACAAAAGCATCATAAAATGAAATTCAAGAAAATAGGCATTTACCTTTTACTAACTACCAAAAAAATGTTAGTGCATTCATTTATTAGTTTATTCTGAAAGAATAATAACTAAGAAAAGAGAAAAAAAATTAAAGTAAAACAAAAAAGTACTTTAGGAATTAAATTTATAATAAAAAGATACTGATTTTTTTATGTATTTTTGTACTACCTAAAGGATACAAAATTTAACAAATAAAGTAAAAAATAAATAAATAAATTCGGATATAAATAATTGCAATATAAAATTCAAAAAAATTTCATATGAAGTGCTAACTACATAATTAGGATTAAATTTACTATGATTTAATAAAACAATAAAATCTGGTATAATAAAAATTTTTTTAAAAAAAATTAATTCTGGAGTAAATAAATGCAATATAAAATTTAAAAAACAAAATTAATATAGCAAAGTACTTACCACATAATTAAAATTAAAACGACTATGACATAGTTTTAGATGCTTCAATAAACAATACAGCTCCATGCAATTTACTCGACACCAAGGACATTGAAAATCATCCCTAGCTTCAGTTTGTTGTCTGGTATTGTTATTGTATAAAAACTGATAATAAACTCTAGTCTTTTTGCCTCTTTCTTGCAATACAGATTCTTGCTTTAAACCTGCAAATTAAATATGTTATTTAATTTTTAAAAAAAATTAGTTTCTATACTCTATAGGTTGAGAAAAAACAAGCAAAATTTTTTTTCAATTTTTTTTTTTTTTTTTTTTTTTGCTACACAAGTTATTATAATTTGTGACTAAGTTCTACATTCAGGCATAAAAGTGAAGAAGGAAAAAAAAAAGTTATCAAATCAAATCATGTAAAAAGTGTGTGAAACTATTTTGCACAAAAAGAAAACAATTAACAGGGTTCCCACTCTTTTATCAAAGCAAAAATTAAGCACTTTTAAGGACTTTTATCAAAAAAATTAAGGACTTTTTTTCTAGAAATTAAGGACCTTAAAAATGGCATAATGATCAATAATTTATCATCAAATAAAACATCATAGATTAATAATAATAGAATAGCTTTTCTTCAACTCAGTCATCCTTTAAAAAAAGAAATTAAATAAAGAAATGTTTAATACAAACAATCTGTATTTAATTAAAATTAAATTGCATTTAATCACCTCACGTAAGCTTTTAAGAACATAAAGAAAAACTCAAAGAATGCAGATTAAACATTAAGATTTTCAATTTAAAAATAGAAAAAAAACAAAAAAAAACTAGGTAAACAGATAGAAATATATATAAGTTAAGATGATAAATTCATTAAAATAATAAAAATATTATTTTGAGTGACTAATACTAAATCAAGGCAAAAAGAAACTAACAAATATAATTTTATTGAGGTTAAGACAATTATTTTAAACTAAGTAAAACCTAATTATAATAAGCTAAAGATTTATTAAAATCACAAAATATAAAAATTTAATGAATAAAATCAGAATATATTGAGTACCTAACAATCAAGAAAAAAGAAATAAATAAAGTAAAAGGAAAACTTATTAATTAAAATTAAGAAGTGTGAAACAGTAAAGATAGTTAAAATAAGTGCTAACATAAATATTGATACACAGGAAAAGGCAGGATATAATGATCAATGGAAATAAAAATGAAAAAATTCCATATCTAAAAATTTAAAATATAATGAAATAATTCATTAAGTACAAAATTTATTGTGAATGAAGGGAAAAAAACAACAAAATGTAGTGGAATCAGAAATATCATTTATAAAAAGGGATAAAAATCTTTATAAAATAGTCTGCTTTTAGTTATAAAAAATTTTATGCTTAAACTGATAAGCAATACTGCACCTCTGAGGAATTAGAATTTATTCAATTAAAAAGTATTTTGTCTTGTATAGGAACTAAAATAATCTATGATAATAAAAAAAAATTACGAATTAAAGTGAAAAAAAATTTCATTTTAATTCGTAATAATTTAAGTATTGTCTGAAATTATAAAACAATAATTTGTCAAATAAATCAAAGGTAATGAAAATTGGATGCAAATATGAATTATAAATATATAATACTATTATTATAAAATATGGAATAATGAATAGTGATTTGGTCGAATAGTCAAATATCCGGCCAAATAAATCGGCCGCCTACCCAGTGATCAAACAACATTTTTTTAAAAAAATCCTCAAGAATTACTATTGTTTATGTAAAAATAGGCCTGGGCACTATAAGAAATTTTATATTGTGATAGATCGTCAGTCAGACTTCTCAATTTAACATATGTTTGAAATTTATCAATCAGAAATCTTTAAATCAATGAAAAATAAATAAAAGAAATAAATCTATAACAAAAGAAAATGCTAATTCTAAGAAACTTTTATTTAATTTTAAAAAAATTTAGTCAATTTAACTAACAGTCAAATTAAATATAAAAAAAATAAAGAAAGAAAGAATGCAAACTCTGTTTTAATTTCCTCAAAAATAAAAGCAAATTAATTAAATGTAGGCTTTGTTTTAATTTTTTTAAAACTAAAAGCGACTGAAGATTTATTGGTTTAAAAACTAATCAAATTCTAACAAATTATTATATTAAAGTGAATTAAATTTAAAAAAAACTTATTTTTTATGACAAGGGATAAATTGCTTTACAAAATATATAAAATATTAAATTGTATCACTTTTAAAAAAATCAATAAAGAATCTTTTTTTTTTTAAATTCGTGATTTCTTTGCATTAATATGTTATGTTCAGAACGAAAATTTAAGATAACAGTGATTGCGCAACGATCGCCAAGTAACAATAGGTCTGCTGAAAAAAATTGAGAATGTTAAATCCAGACAGAAAAAAAAAAGTGACGAAATAATGGGCAACGATCGCTAAGTATGTCTCACTGGAAATAATTTACTTGAAATGTTATACCCCGTCGAAATAAAATGCAATGATTGCAAAATAAGTCCAGCTGAAAATGATCTTCAAGGAACGTAAAATCCCAAGGTTAAAAATGGCGCATAAAGAAACTATGCCTCGCGTTCTATATTTCAACGCTGATCCTCGCTTTTGGTTATTCAATATCATGAAACGAACATCATTTTTGTAGCTAAAAATGTAATCAACATCTTCGCAGCAAGACGAAATAAAAATAGTCTTCGTCAGCGAGGTGTTAGGGTTAGTATAGGCAAGAATCCTCGCACGTTAAACCAGATACCTGATGCATCACCTGAAATAAAAGTAATTATATCAGCCTGCCGATATGTGCGTTAAGTCGTTAACTCGCGATACATCGATTTAAAAATGTCTAAGATGCTCGTTAAAATTGTCGCGTCATAACAAAAATAAGAGTTTTTGTTAGATATATTTTTTTTAAAAAAATGGGAAAGCCAAACAGAAATAAAAACAAAAAGTTGTTCAAAATTTTTATAAGAAAAATTTTACGTTGAAAATTACACTTTAAGTGTTTCCCATCGCCGGATTTTTAGAAAAAATGACGAAAAAGAAGGCTCTCTAAAATATGCTATCAAAATAAATAAGAAACACACACACAATCAAAAAAGCAAAAGAGAAACAGAAAATTTTTCTAAATTCTTAAAACAAAACTTGCAACGTAGAAAATTAATTTTCTATTTTAATGGTTTTCTAATTATCTGTATAACTTTAAAAAAAAAAGCGAAGATAAAATATATCAGAAACGCTGTTAAAATGCCACGCTATAAAAAAAACCAAGCAAAAGTGAAAAAAGAAAACAAACATTTCACTCTTTTTAAAACAAAAAGTGTGGATGATAAAACGACAAAAATGACTCTCCTGATTAAAATTATAATTCGCCGAATATTCGTAATATCCCTTATATTAAAAAATGTAGTCATTTATAAAATTCAACTTCAGGTGAAAATATGATACAATGAAAAAATCCACTTTGCCTTGTGACGATCACTAGATGCTGTTAACCATTCCTTATATTTTTCATCAAGTGTCCATAAATTATTAAAAACACATTTTCCTGGCATTTTTCTAACAATTTCACATTTGAATAAAGTATCAAAGCTATCACGTGTGCTATCAGAAGAATTGAATTTCTAAAACCCTATGGATGTAGAAGGTCAATGTAGGTCTTCAGCTGATAAAGTACCTAAGTATTGTCAAAAAATAAGTCAAATAAAAACTGGGCATGTTTTCTTCCACTTGCTTGTAGCCCCTACCCTCACAGGCATTCAAAATGTTCTACCCTCGATGCAGGGTCTCATTCTAGGCGAAAGACGTACTTTTTAATTGTGGATATTTTCCTAAGATAAAAAAATTGTTCCAACCAACAAGTGATACTAAAAATTAAGGACTTTTAAGAACCTTGAATCAAAATTAAGTACTTTTAAGGGCCCTTAATTTTCAAAATAAAAACTAAGCAGTTTTTAAGGACTTTTAAGGACCGTGGGAACCCTGATTAAATTATTTACATACTTATTTAATTTTTTTAGTATGTGCTTTGATTAGCAGTTTAACCAACTGTTAAGCTTTATATATAAATCATGGTTGAAGAGAATAAAATAATAATAAAGTATGAAAATAAAATAATGTAGAAATATTCTTTTATTATTTTCCCTCTTCTCAAATTTAGAAAATTGGAAATTCTACAAAAATTGGGAACAATCTTACGCCCGTAACTTATGATATGTTTGTTAAATGTTGCTTCATAGGATGAAAAATATCGAATTTAATACTATATAAGAATTTAGGAATTTAAGAGTTAACTTTTAGCAAGTGTATCAATTTATTTTTAATGGATGAACAGGGAAATAAGCATTTTAAAACTTGGAATGTCAAATAAGATTGATTTAGTAAATAAAAATAAAAATACTAGATAAAAATAAAATTATTGGATAAAAATTAATTATATAAATATAAAAGTTATAGAAAATTTTAAACTTTAGGGCATCAAAAATTTACACAGAACACTTATTACACACCTTTAAAAAAAGGTTCTCAGAATTAATCACAACATATTTAATTTAAACTACTTAGCTTATACAATAAGTTTTTCTCTAAAAATTTTTTTAACTTAACCTACTGTTTAAGCCATCAAGATTAAGTAGATCATCCGGTCGAGCTGATGGTAGGGGTCTATCTACCATTCCTGAAACTAAATTATCTTTCCATTGTAGATGGAATGTAACCAAAGGACCTTTGCCAAATACATCTACAAGATTTAATGTCTGAAAATAAAACAAAATTATTTAAGATGTTACAAATCTATTGATATAAGCAAGTTTCAAATTGTAAGTTTAGTAGCTCATATAATGATAACACTGTTATAACTGGGCCAACGTAAAATTGTTGATAGGGTATTTATATATATTTCGAAATGTTGTTAAAAATAAAGTAAAAGAAATAAACACATTAAGGGTAGTTGAAATTGGTATTTAAGTGAGAGAGAAATGAAAATGTTTTCCAATCTTTAATAAGGAAAATAGGATGAAAACATCAAAACCAGTTTAATTGTCTGATAAAATCAAAATGAGTTTTGAATAATCACCTTTCAACTTTTCCACTCCCTTTAGCAATTAAATGGATTTTTAGTCTTCCAGGGTATCTGCTATATTTTAGATTTTCAAATTAATGACTTTTCATGACTAATTCCAAGAATTTTTCATGACTTAACGAAGTTACTATCTTCTCCAACAAAAACGCAACAATAAATTTAAAAAAGTATTATAATAATTATTCGAAATGATAGGTATAATCAAAACTGCTATAATCTGCATCTTCATATTTATAGATTTTAAATTTAAAACACAGAGTAAAGAAAGAGTTAAAATATTAAAATAGCTGAAAAAATACAAAAACAAATAATTTTTTTTCTGCAGAATTATATTCTAAAGATACTTTTCTTGTTCATCAGAAAGGAAAGAAATACTCCTGATTTTTATAACAAATAATTTTTTTTCTGCAGAATTATATTCTAAAGATACTTTTCTTGTTCATCAGAAAGGAAAGAAATACTCCTGATTTTTCTGTTCTCATTTCTGAATAAAAAAAAATTCGTCACTGACTGGTTTGCTTCAACTAGAATTTTAAATTGATAAAATTAATAATAAAAATTCTTGAATCACAGAAAAGAGAGTTTAAAAGATTCCCTCTAGAAATGATGTTTTTTCTTTCATTTTTTGAAAGAACACCGTAACTTTTAAAGAACATGATAAAATCATTTTATATTCTAATAAAATATGACTGAGTGGTGATTTTGTTAGGAATTCAGATATTTAGAACAGGATGAAATTGGGGGGGGGGGGGGATTCCAATTTAAAAATTACATTTTTCGGAGACCTAAATCTATAACTTTCCATGATTTTTTTTAAAAAATAGTAAAAATCATGACAAATTTTGTTCAATACTGAAATTCATGGCTTTCCAGGTGCGCGGATACCCTGGTCTTCCCTTCCTCACTTGCGATTCAATGTATCTTGGTAGCAATTGTTTTTTAATTGATTAAATAATAATCTATGACCCCTAATGTGTATGCTTCTTTCAGTTCATTTTAATGAATGTTAATGAATTCTAAAAATATATATTAAAGGCAGTCATTACTGAGCACACAATATTTATATGTTTTTTTTTTTTCATCTTTTTCTTTCAATTTCCAATTTCTTACATTAACAAAATATTACAGCTAGTATGACTAGTTTATAAATAATAACTAATTTTACCTTATCTTTACTATCAGGAAATGTTTCCCATGAAGATAGCTTCTTGGGTGACGATTTTTGCCCTAATTCTTGCAACACTAGTTGGTACTCACCGTCTGTGAGTAAACATCTTTGATGCTTGTCATAGACAACTAGTTCAGCACCATAAATTCTAACCTCCTCTGACTGATTTTTTAAGTTTTTTCTCTTCTTCTGAGCAGGTTCATCTGCTAAAATTTCAAAAACACAATATCGCAATATAAAAAACAGAAATAAAAAAGTAAAAAGGCAAACAACCCATTCAGCATTTAATAAACAAATACCATCTGCAGCAAGTATTGGAAGAAAAAAATTTTTTTTAATACATACATATATATATATATATATATATATATATATATATATATATATATATATATATATATAAAATACATATAAAAATTTATATATATATATATATAAATACATAAATTTATTAATATTTATAGAATCAGGGTTGATCCCCAGTGATGGCTTGAAGGCCACCCAGCTTCAGATCAATGTCTACCAGCTTGTCTGGAAAATAAAGATGGCTTGAACACAATGCTGACCACATAGCCCCAATCATGTCGCACGTCATGAAATTGTGAAGCTTTAACCTTTTTCACCCTTTGTCCCTTAACAGGCTGTTACAGGATGTGTGTGTATATATATATACATATTCACACGCATCCCCCGCAACAGCCATATAAATTTCATGAAATAGACAGTAATTTTCAACTAATATGAGATATATATATGTGTATATATATATCTCATATTATTGCAAATTACTGTCTATTTCATGAAATTTATATTTTTTCCACATCTATAGTTTCATCATTCAAAATTTTAAATTTAATTTTAACTTATGACTTAGAAATTTAATTTTAACTTAGTTTTAGACTTTTTATAAAACTAATTACTACAAACTACAATTTGAAATACAACATGTGTGATTTATAAGCATAAACATTTGTTACAACTATTTTACACACATTTTTTAATTTTGTTGTATAATTGAAAATAATCAAATGTGAATGAGTCTTTAAAGAACTCAGTTTTTTTAATTTGACATAATTTTCATTAATTCTTCAAATTTTAATAATAACCTTATTTAATTTGCTACATAAAAAATTCGACACTGTAAAATGACCATCAGTTAAGATATAAAACTATATTAAGATATAACACTAGCTTTCTGGAATCTATAAACAAAGCATGGTCTTATAGATAAATAGGCATTTCAAGGTTTTTAAAATTATCTTTATAGGTTACAATTAGTGGCAATTTAGCCCAGAGAGGGCATTCTGTCTAATATCTGGTAAAAGGCTTTGCTGGAGTGTTCATTAAAAAAAAAATTTCCAGAGATATTACCATTACTTAATTTACAACCCTCATAGAATATTAGAATTTGATTTAAGCCATTATCAACAATTAAAAAAATTTTATCAATTGCTTAAGAAAAAGTTTAAAAAAAATACTTATAAAAACAAAGTTATGGTACTAAAATGGGATCATGGAAATTTTTAAGATTTAGAGAATAGGCATTGCAAATAACAGGGTTCAAACTAAATTCAGGAAAAAATTCTCTGACTTTTCCAGGTATCTTGGGAAAATTTCAATGAAAACCCAAACTATATTTTATATAAACCATGCAATTTTTCATCAGGCAACTTTGATTTTTTATTTGTAATGTCAAATACTACATCTTGTGAGCAAAGAAATATCACTGAATGATGATAGAATCATGAAAGTTCCACTAAAATGTGACATTTTTATAACAAATAATTGTAATATATGTTAGAATTATTTAACTCGAATCTCAATAACTGATTACTGTTATGGACAATTCTGAGACGGTTTATTTAACAGGTATGAAATAGGAGTTTTCCAGGTTTTTTTAAATTTTTTTTTCAATTGCAATATTCCCTGTTTTTAAGAGGCAAAATAAATTCCCTGACAATTCCAGGTTTCCCCTGTTCTCCCTGACCCCTGGAAGCTCTGAAATAAAGTATTTTTTTACTTACTGACATCTGAAATATCTCCATTGCAAAATCCATTTAGCTTCATTCGGTTAACTGGACATGTGACACGCAATAAAAGAACATATGACTTGACTAGATTACCATTGCTTATATTAAAATTATCATTTGGTACAGATATGGCAGTGACTTTAGCAGGAGGATTGTTCATATCAGGATTTCTATGCACTTCACATTTCCCTACTATTTGAAAAAAAAATCTTAAAAATATATACACAGTTTTGCAAATTTTTATTAATAACACAAAGAATTTCTTTAAAATGATAATCAGACACAGTGAAAAACTTAAAATAAAATGTATAGTATAATAAAAATAGTATTACATAAATAACAAAATAGCACAGCATTTTCTATCCATGACCTCTATTTTAAATACTTTTTAGTGAGCTAAAAAATTTTATTATTAAAATTGTGTAATTAACTATGAATAAAAAATTTTCTATATTCATAAATGTATTTGTTATGATACTAATTCTAACATTTATCTAATAATTTTTTTTTTTTAAACATTTTCAAGTGTAATTTAACTAGATGTCACCAAAATATAATTAATATGTGTCACTAAAAAACGGCACGAAGCGCATATAATCTTTTTGAGAACAATATTTCACTCCTGAGACGCAGATTGTGCATTTTTATATAAAAGAAAGGAGCCGAGATAGCCATATGGTTATTTGACTTAGCTGTCAATGTGAAGGCAGCTTGAAGCCGGCCTGGCTTCAGATTGATACATACTAGCTTGCCTAGAAAGTAAAGACTGCTTCTGTGCAATGTTGACTATACTGCTACAATCATACTGTTTGACACAAAATTCTGGAGCCTTAACTTCCAAGACCCCAGCGATTGTTGCAAGTACGCATTACTTAATAAGAAATAAAATAAGAAATCAAAATTTAAACGTATAAAAGTTATTTTATAACTTATCAATTTAACTTAGTTTGAATCAATGAAAAATAAATTTAAAAATTCTTACATTATATTATGAAGGATAATGGAAAATAGAAAAGTATCATATGTAAATTTTTGTCAAATGACTTATCAATTTATGAATCTAGTGAATATTTTAAATGTATTTCAGGAAAATCTAGCCTTGACTTTAAAAAAAAAAAAAAAAATTAAACAAACGTAATATTATATAAAAATGTCCAAAAAGAAAAAAAAACATGAAAGAAGCATTACCTGACATTTGAATAGCTGGGGAGGAAACGTCTTTCCTCTTTTTGTGACATATTTTAGAGAGAGAGGCTTCAACACAGACCGTATCTCCAGATCCTTTAAGAATTTGGAAAAAGAACATTAATATCTAATAAAAAGTAAAAATATCTTTGGTAGGGTTTAAACCAAATGCAGAACAGTGAACGAAATTTACACAAAACTAACTATACATGTTTTTGCAGTTTAAAATTAAATAAAAATTGTATGTAATATTTTTATGAGATGGCTAAAAATTATATAATAATACATTTGAAAGTTGTACCCTGTTGTGCGAATTTACTTTACTTAAGAGTTTTAGATTTTTAAAAAATCAGTGTTGTATTATAAAAGTTTAAAGAATTTATTACTTTCTTCCCTAACCCTACTATATGTTATGTAACTCAAGCTCAACAGCTATGAGTACTTCACAGTAATCCTGTGTGGAACTGCAGTTATGTTATGAACCCTATCAGCCACAAGAACATTCTGATACATTAAAACCATATGATACATTAAATGCATAGTTTTGTTAAGTGTATTACACTTAAAAAGAAAAACTATATAAATAAAATACAATTGTGGCAATATTAAATATTTTCTTTTAATCTATCAAAGGTCTAAGTGTTTTTATTTTTTTTTCTTTTTTCTTTTAAGCTATTACCTTTTCTTGTTTTTTCAAACACACCTAAATCAAAAACAGATAAATGATACTGAAAAACATTTTACCTGAAGACATTTTATAAGTATTTCAAAAAACCCTGATAAATTATAAAATTTTGAGATCAAATATAAAATTTCAGAAAAATATAATTCTTATTATAAATTCTGAAAATATTTATACTAGCCAGCTTTAAAAATAATTTAATATGTATTTTTATTACATGCATAAAATAATTTGGGAACAATATCGAGTTAAATATATTTGAAGGTTTTTAACAGAAGTTAGTTAGCTAGGTTCTTCAAAAGTTACAAAAGCAGGCTTTCTTGGATCAATAAACTGGTTTTTGCCATTTTATTCTATAGGAAAGAAAGTTTAGCAGAGAAATTTTGGTATAATTTTACCCAGGGGCTCAATGTTTGGAGGGTTTAACAGAAATGACCTTTTATGAGAGTTTTGTTTTTTGGCGACTTCCTTTGAAAATATGATTTTTAAAATAAATACAGCAAAAGTATAATAAAAAGAAACCTTCCTCATAACAAAATTGTAAGTGCTATCTCTGAACTTGATAATTTTATTTTTTGACATACAAGCTTTTTTAATTTTAAGATTGAGGATAAAGTATACTTTAGTGCTCAGAAGCAGAATTATATTTAATGATCTGCGACATGACTGTAGATAAATACAGATGTTACTACCATTTTTTTTTAAATGAAAATTTTATTCGGAAAACTAAAATTAAAAAAGTAACCTTCAATAGTTAAATATCAAATTATGAATAAATGCTTTCAAGTTAAAACATGATTATTAACAGCAGAGACTTTGTTTTACTTTAGAGCTTTTGTGTGTAATAGGGTAACAGATCTTAGATGGACATCTAAAATCATGAAGATAGAGGGGAAAATACTATGTGAAGCGTAAATAAATTACAAAAAAAATAATAACATTTACTACAAATGAACTAAATTAAAAATTATCAAAGTTTTTTTTAAAAAAAATTTTGAACAGAATGTATCCATTAAAAAAAAAAAAAAACATTTAATTAAAATTTTTTCGCCAGAGTTTTGCACCATAATAAAAAGATTAAATCTTACGAAAAAGGGAATAGTAAATATAATTTTTTTTTATGTAATATCAACTTTTATAATAAAAAATAAAATAGAGAGTCCCATAGAAATAGTGATAAAAAAATATTTCTTTAAAAAGAGGGAATAGTTGAACTCAAAATTTACCTTTATACATTTTATCATAGTAGCCAGTGAATGTAATTATTAAATGACCAGATGGCCTGAAAAGATATAAAAATAATTAACAACAAAGTTAATTTTATTCTTTAGCAATAATGCAACAAACATAAACAGCCCAAAATTAGTATATATAAAAAGGGAATAATAAGTAAAATAAGTAATAATGAAATGGATTCATTAAATTAGATTATTTTATTAGGATAATATAGAAGTCTAAATTAGCCTAACCTAATGAAAAACATTGAAACATATAAAGAATTAGGTTTTCCTGAATTGTAATAAAAATTAAAATATTTTTGTTTAATTTTTTTTATGAAACATTAAGAGTAGTAGTAGTAGTTCATTTACGTCGCACTAGAGCTGCACAATGGGCTGTTGGCGACGGTCTGGGAAACATCCTTGAGGATGATCCGAAGACATGCCATCACAATTTTGATCCCCTGCTTCGGTAGCCCAACGACCTGCACGTGAAGTCGAGCACTTTACGGTGGCACAGTTTAACGAGGACCAATACTGCACACCCTCGGTCCCTACGCAGACTGATCCAAGTGGTGACCCACCCGCACATTGAACGCAGCCAGTGATGCTGGAACTTTGGTGATCTGCTGGGAACCGTGTCTTAACGATCAGTCCACTGCGGGACATGAAACACTAAGAAAGAATTTCTTAAGATTTTCTTTGGTACACAATATTTTTAACAATATTAAGTTTTAAAATGCTTAAATAAAGTTTAAATATAGTTGCCAAAAATTTTTTGACAGTTTATTAATACATTGGGAGAAAATGGGGAAAAAAATTTTAAATAATGATTCAAAACATCTATTATTTGCTGGGATTACAAAGAGTAAAATAAATTATAAAGAATTAGAAGGAATAATAAAAATTTATCAGACAAAATTCTCAACTTAAGAAAATAAAACTTTTTTTCCCAATTAACTTAAATGAGGAAAAAAAAAAAACAAAAAAAAAAAAAAAAAAACTACTTTATTAACATATTGCACCCTGGCAAGAAAAGTGACACAAATCATAATAGAAACACAATTCATCACAAAACAAACATTTTGAATAAAGAAATTAATTAATCCAGGAATCTTCTTATTTACTTATAGCTTAATTGGAAGCTAAATTTTGAATGATGAATTCATATGAAAATACACTAAAACTAATTAATTTTAGACCAATAGCTACAAAAGCCAATTTTAACTTTTAAATCAATTAACCATTACCTATTCTCACAGAAAAAGAAAACATGGCAATCAATATAATAATTTATTTTAAAATCTTTCTAAACCATTAAACAAAAAATAAGCAAAATAAATTCAATTTTTTATTTATTTTAAATTCAAGATTTACTTATATATGTTTTTATATATGACTATAACAAAAATAAATTAATTACTTTTTAATATCAAATTTGAGTTTTATAGCGGTACAATTTTTCAGACAACTTTTCATAAAAAGGTTGTATTTTTAAGCAACATTCAATTCCTTTCTTTCTTTAATTGAACACAACAAAACCCTTATAATACATATTGGTACCATAATAGGCGTTAAATTAAAGAAACTAAGTTACAAAAATTGCATTCAAACAGAATAGTTTTAATAAATAAATAATTAGATCAGATACAAAGCATGATAAAGGGCAAAAAACACTGAGAATACCAGCGGCTTAAAGGTAATTTTTTCCCCTTTTTCTTGAAAAGTGATTTACCATTAATTTATTTAAATTTAATACACACCTTTCAGATGCTAGAGCTCTGTGCCGGGCAGTTACTCTTTCTAAAACGCTGTCAACCTTAAAGAATTTCCTGAAAACAAATAAATTGGTTTAAAATGTAATTAAAACAAGAATTGGTAGACATGAAAAAAAAAAAAAATTATATTGCTACAATACATTTGCTACCATACCCTATAGTTAAAACCTTCATCTTCATATTAATAAAAGTTAAAAATTTATGCCTGATTTAGTGCAAAACAAGATAGATAGATATAAGTGTTTTTTAAGGCTCAATGCATTCTTATATTTTTAAATTAAAATCAAGATTACATACTTTTTTAAAAAAAATCTAGCATTATTCAAATTATCCTCATTTTCATCAATTGATATTTTGAATAAAATCTGCGATTTCAAATTTTTTTGCAACAGCTTTAAAATGTATCTTATTATTCCATTCAACTGTGAAAGCTTATAAATAATAATATAAAAAGTATATTTCTCTTGTTACATAAGAAATTAACAATTATAATAAAGGGAATCGACTGCTGTGCAGTATTCAAACATTTAAAGTAAGTCTTACAAAATTTAGGCAACAGTAGTATAAAATACAAAAAATTTTACAAATAAAACACTTTTGTGACATTTTTAAGAATTAAAGCTGTAAGTTTTTATTTATTTACTTATTTCTATTTTAAAAATAACTAATGGTATATGTACCTTTTAGCATGAGTTCTAGACATTCGATGTTTCATATAAGACAAGCATCTTTGAAGGAACAAGGGCTAAAAAATAAATAATGTATCAACCTTAAGCATGTTAAGGTAAATAATTTTCAGCAAAAAGTATTTTTTATTTTATTAAATATATATTTTAAAGTTAATGCTTAATACACATAAAGCAAAAAATACATTTACACATACATTATACATAGTCTCAAAACTTTAATTACTTGATTTTTTAAAATATTAATTTGAATCTAAGTTAAAACACAATGTTTAAAAAAATTTATTATATTCTTAAAGAGTTTAAACATCGAAAAAAATAAAGAGGGAAATAATGCAATAACTTTTAATATTGTAAGCAAGCATCAATTTACACACTGAATAAAAAAAACATATAAATTGCAAACATTTTTTCTAAGTGATAAAAATATGTAAATGTCAAACACTACTTGCTTTTCTATACTGAATTTGTAGGAACGATTTTTTTTCCCTGTCAATATGTGAAATGTTATGCTTTAAAACTTTTAAGTTATTTTAAGGAAATGAATTAAGCAAAATAATTTATGCAGGGGTCTGTCTAGGCTTTTCTGAGAGGTACCTATTTTGTGAAAATTCAGGCATAATTTGTGAAAAATTAAATATTATATTTAAAAATCAACACAAAAATATGAATTTATCGTTTCTTAAGGGATACAAAAATAAAATTTTAAGAAAAAGTATTTTTTCCTAAAGGTGAATTTGTGAAGGTACCGCTAAACGGTAGTAAATTCGGCCTGGACAGACCCCTGTTATGTAACTAGTTAATATCACATATTTAAAAAAAAAGAATCATGATTTGATATAAAAGAGATCAAGAATCAGAATGGAAAGCTTTAGGTACTTCAAAAGAGTTTACTAGTGAACTTACAGAATTTATTTGGCGTGTTCCCAGAAATCTGTAAATTTGTGTAGGTTCTGAAAAAACACAAAAGTAATTAGGACACTTTAAAATAAAATAAACAAAATGTAAGCATGCATATAATAGTAATTTTATAATCAATTGGGAAAAGATAGATATCCAATTACCTAACATACATTTATTTGCATGCTGTGTACTAAACCAAAGCTGGAAATCTTTGGAAGTACATTTGAACATTTTACTTTGAACCGGCCTGTATGCGCAGAAGGGTGAACGTTAAATTTGTCATGGTTGAAAGTCCTCTCATTGGTTTTAGTGGAAAAGTTTAGAGAGGGTTACTATATATAGTTAAGAAGCTGAGGACTGACATCTGACTAGGGTCAAAATGTTTCATTTCGGACCCACTGTTTGGTCACCTTTCCATTTCGATTTATTCCTGTTATCAATTCTATAACTATTTTGTTATAGATATTCCATACTTTTTTTATTACAATGGTCATGTTTCAAAAGCCTTAAGTTTAAGTATTTTAGTTTATAAAAAGAATTTTCTGACCTAAAAGTTTAATAAATTGTTGTTAGCCTGACTTGCTTTTTCTTATTTACCTTTTATTTAGTTCCCAAAAGCCCCATTTTTTTCTTTCTGATTTCCTTTTTATTTATTTTTGTATTTAGAGTCATTGAAAACTATGCAATATATTAATACATAATTTATTATGAGTGTGAAGTTTGGTAAACAAATGAAGATTGCTGTGCTAATTACCACCCTCCAATGCAATCTAGATTCAATTTCTACATTAAGAAAAAAAATTTTTTTGAAAAGATGTTGAAATGTTAGCAGCCAAAAATTAGTAAAATGGAAGCAAGGATCATTACAATTACATACTGTACTATTTTATACATTTGGTAAAAATTTTTAAATTTTCAATATCTAAAATCAGCAGCCTAACTAGCTTAGAAATAAATCTGTCCTTGACTATTATTAAAACATATTGACACTGGCAAAAGAATACTTAACAATCCAGGCACTGGGCAATTCCATAGAATTGAGGAAATAACTTACTTTTCAAAATCCTTTTTTTATACACAGATAGGCAGCATTTTATGGGTTTTGAATTGAAGTGCAGGAAATAGTTAAAATTATTGATTAATTTTAAATTAAATTTAATTAATTATTAATTAAGGTTAATTTTAAGGTTGGAACAACATATATGCTGACATAATTACCCAATAAATACGTTTGCATTAAAATAAAATAAAAAAATTAAATTGAAATCATTGAGATATATTTAATTGTACCTTAAGTATTATGATTCATATTTTAGTTGGCACAAAATGTTAATTTTTAAAAATAATAATAAATAAATAACAATTAGGATTAATACTTTGAAACAATTATAGGGCAATGTCAGATGTTCTAAGCATATTATTTTGAGGTAGTAAGGGAAGAGGAAGATGAGTGACAATTTTGATTTAATAAAAATAAAAAAAAGTCTAACTTATTTACACTCTGCCAACAGAAAAGTACCTCGGATATTTTTCAGGTGAGTTCATTTTAATCTTTAAATTTACAAAAATTCAGTAATAGTCTACTAGGTCTTATTTCCTTCCAAGAAAATTTTGTCTTTATGCTCATTGAAAATTTTTAAACAGTTATTTTCATAAAGTAAACTTAATTATTTCTTGAGCATATATTTTACCAACACAAAAATTTCCATTGCTTCTTAATTCTCAAATCATCAAAAAGTGGTACAAAAAATTTTAAAAAAAGTATGTAACTTTAAATTAGTCATTCTTAACAAAATTATTTAAAATTCATTGAATCAAAAAAATGTATAAATATCTTTTACAATTAGAAAAAGCAACAATAATAACAATATTTTTTGAATAATAGAGTTATCTTCTTCAATACAGCCACTATCTAAGAACCCTCCTCAAAAGTGCTACCACCAAAGAACTATTTTTAATAGTGCCGTAACTACCAAAGAGCCTTTTTAACAGTGCCACCACTGCCAAATAGCCCTCTTCAACAGTGCCACAACCAAAGAGCCTTCCTCAATTACCTAGAAATGAATTAAATGTTTTATTATTGATATCTCAATTTAAGCTCTTTGGTTTTATCTATAACACATTCTTATGGTGGTTTAGTCTATTCTTATGGTAGAGTTTGGTCTAATGAAAAACTTTTAAGGAGGGTAATAATTACGATTGAGTCTATAAAGTAAACCAAAGCAAATTTTAAACAACTAAATTTATTAAAATTAAAAAAAAATATTATCAATTCAGGTTTTAAAATTCAACTTTATTGTTTTAGGGTTTCAAACATTAATATTTCAATTTGTGTCATTTCAGCAAATAAAATGTTAATCAATTTATTTTTCCTCAAAAGATAAATTTTAATAGAATACAAAAAATGATCATTTAATTCAAAATGTAACTCATAAAATGCTAGAACATATTTCAATTCATTACAGACCATGAAACAGTGATAATTTAGTAGAAACAAGAACTGATCTTATCAACAATTGATATAAAAATGTTGAATAGTATAGAATACTGTTTAGTACGTTTTTCATAAGTGCAGAGAAAATATACATAACTTTAATGTGATCCTTTAATAATTTATTCACCGAAATAATCAGATAAAAAATATATTGATCAAAACATTTATACTTCGTTCATTGTTTTAATAAGTTGGTATTCGTGTCACGTCTATTCTTAATATTAGATAAAATATATTCTTAAATATACACTGCAGTGAACTTTAAAAATTTATCCAAGATATAAATATTAATTAGCTCTCTTAAAACATATATATCACAACGAAAGCCGGCAAATTTTTATTACCTACTGATTTCATATAAACAAATAACTTTTACTAATAACAAAATAATCTAAACTATTAAAAGAATTGAAAATGTTAAGATATATTCCAAATAAATTGAGGAATCGTAATATCAATAATAAAATAATTGTGTAATGAGTATATATTTTGATGATTCGTTATGTTGTGAGAAACTTTTAAACCGACACTAGAACATGGAGGGAAGTTTACTTTCAAACGCTTGTAAGAAGAGCTCTCTTTCAGTTTTAATTTGATCTGTACTTGTTTCTTTTTCAGTAGGTTTCTCCCTTTTTTTAGGAGGCATAGTTTCCAATAAAAATATATCACTAATTTAGTTAAATATTTTACGCGCGAAATATTTCACACAATACATTAATACTCTTGGGAAAACTATTACATATATATAAAAAAAAAAAACATCACAACAAAGACATTATTTCTTAGATTGTAGATGTTACATAGCACCCGCGGGTTTTTTATTTTTTTCAAAATAAAAATTTACTAACTGTACGAATAAGGGTATTTTAACACATTTCTACTAGAGGGCGCAAAAATCAAATATTTTGCATCTGTCCGAAATTCTATATTTTTATAGAGGGCAGTATAATCTTTAAAGAGACTAGCGGATATGGACTATACTTTCTCCTATGACAACGCTCTTAGAAGACTATTTTGCAAACTGGTTAACGATTGATTATTTAGAAAACCTGATGGTAAATTTTTTTTTTAAAAATAAAATCATAATAATTTGCTGTAAAATTAATCCCAGGATAGTATTTTTAAACTGTGCTTGTGAGCCACTTGTAATACTTTACGATTCGAGATCGAAAGTTACTTCTAATTGGATTAGTGCAGGAGAGCGCTGTTTTAGAACTGAATTCAACAATCACTGCTTCTAGTTATTTAGTTGAAATCTGGTAGACAACTCTTAAATTTGTCTCTTTTTCTGGAGTGTTTTTGCGAATATATACGCTCATAATTTTAAACATTTAATAGGTTATTCCAAAAAGTGTCCCGGAGCGATCAAATGTCTTTAGAAATATACTTGGATCGGAGAGAAAAAATGCATGTTTAATATTTTACAAAAACTAACTCTTAATACCAAATTTGGCACTCAACCTCGGCCCCAAGAATATGCAACTTCAAAATATTAAACAGGAAGAGCCCCCATTTTTTATTGCAGATTTGGTCTCGAAAGAAAATAATTCCTTATTTATAATTATGCAAAAAAATTGTCTATCAAATGATGGATAATTTTTTTGCATTTTCGCACGCAGTTGGCTTTGCAATCGAAATACAAACAAAAATTAGGTTTTATTTGCTTAATTAGGTTTAATAATATCTACGTGTCAGATAAAAAAATAAATAAAAGTGGGTGACTTAATGTTTTGAAAAAACACATCTTAAGAAGTGACAACGGTAGACTGCCGATTATGCTCCAAATTCGAGGATTAAATTTAAATATGTCTAAAATTTTTTTGATTTTCATGATATATATATATATATATATTATGTTACGGATAAATATTTTTTGGCTTGTGTAATATTCGTGAACGCAACGTTCGAAGGCACCATCAAAGGAGAAAAAACCGGTTCTATGTCTTGAAATTCCCCTCTTTACCTCGGCTCATATGTACATGTACTATGCAATTGAGCAGTACAGTAGAAAATACGATATTCTCCCATTACATACTATTTTTCTTTTTGCATTTAATTGTCAAAAATATCTTTTTAAATTTCCTCAATGCTTTCTTTAAGAACTATGTTTAATGCAGTTTTGAGTATCATATAGTTTCCTAATTTAAAATTTTTTAATCTTTTTGAAAATCAAGACTGAAACAAACGTACTTTCTTTCCCTATGACTATAATCCACACGCTAATGGTGAAAGTAAGCAAAGGGTTGTCGAAGTTAAAACTAATTAAAATGATCTTTTTTTAGCAAAAGTCATAAGCTTATCACAAATTAAATAGATATACTTTAAAATTTTGTTTGTGAATACTTGTGCATGTGTTTAACTAACAAGGAACATAAGGATAATTAATTAATAACGAATAAATTTTAACGAAGCGGCACATTACAATGTACTTATGTAGTTTATTAATTTGAAAATTAAATTTGCAATACTTAAACTACACTTACACAGATAGTACCTAGTAATAATGAATCAATTTTAACGGAGCAACACCTTACAATGTATTTATGTAGAAGTTTAATGTTGTTGTCGTCGTAGGCCATTAAGACAATGAGTGCGATTGTTCATGTTTTTCCAGTGGCAACATCTATGACCAATAATTCGATTTCTGCTACACCCGTTAATAGGTAGGACCCATTCATCCACAGATCATAATTTTGACCTGAACAAGAGAACGATAAATCTCCAATTCAGTACCCCCAGAGACATTGATTTGTTAGGGGAACGTGGAGGACTTTGTGATCCTACAGATTTAACGTGCACCAGTCACCATTTACTACGCAGGGGTTTTTCAGCCGGGTGGATTCAAACTAGTGTCCTCACAAGCATGAATCCAGCGTTCTGCAAACCAAGCTATCCCCGTTCCAGGAAGTTTATTAATTTGAAAATTAAATAATTAAATTTGCAATACGCAAATTAAACTAGCCGTGTACAGACAGAAAAAAAAACTGCAATTTTTTAAATAAAGTATTAACAAACAGGTAGATTACACTAGGGAACAAATTTTTTGCTTCAATAAAAATACTCTATCTTGCGTAATTCGAATGTGAGGATTTCAAATGTGAAATACATTTTCTTTCGGAAGCTACAGATTTTCATTAAATGAAATTTTTAGTTGAAATGTACTAGTTTAAAAACGTTATACACAACATTGTGTCGCGTAAATGTTGTATTAAACTACCAGAGGAGTAACCGCACATCAATAGGATTAAAATTACTTAGAAAGCCATGCCCAAAACTGTCTACATATGCCATTTGATTTACAATTAATATTACATTACACTTGTTAAAAATGGAATCAATTTATTATTTTAATGCAGTTTTAAAATATAAAAATACCTTCATCAGTTTGTGCGTAGTCTGTTCTCTAAACAAGTGTACAAGGTGAACTTCTTATTCAATATTTCAAGTATATGAGAGTACGAGACTTAACATTGGAAAAGAGAGGAAATAATGAAAAAACATGTTCCGAGATAAAAGGCTAAACAGACAAGACATGATGTGTTGGCCTATAAGTTACTGTTTTTTTTTTAAATCACTGTCCTTCTCAATCAATTGAGATAGAAACAAAATATAAACGGTTTTGAAGACTTAAAAAATGAATTCTTTTATTTTATTTAAAAATCTGAAGTAAAAATAATAAAGTTTGCCTACTGCAATAGAAAGAAAAGAAAAAAGAAAAGAAAAAAAAGAGCACCATTATTACATAAACAAGTGAGGTTTGAAAAATGAAATCATAGAAAAATACTCATCATAATGCACTTTGAATATCTTACATACATAATCAATTCACGAAAATTATTTCAGTTATGAGGTTATATTACTTATTCTCAATTATTATGACCGGTTATCTCAATTGTAACTATCTAACTAACTTTCCTGAATCACAACTAAGGAGATTACAATTTCTTGCTAACTAATATAGTAAAAGGGCCATACTAAGAAAAACACTGTGTGAATTTGTTTTATTTTGAATTTGAACTTTTTATGAATATGTTTCATTTTATTTGTATTTTCAGAAGTATTGTTTCTGTCAGCATCAATCCTGCATGCAAATTAAAGTAACCAGTATTGATATATACATTCAAATTTATGTTATCCACTTCAGAGTTTGCCATTAAAAATATTTGTTAAGAAATTTTCATCACTAAATTCTTTCAAAGCAGAAGTTAATTCTTAAATGGAAAGATAAAATTAATCCAAACGAAATCCATTGCTGACGAAGAAAGTTATTAGCACTAATATATCGAATTACCCCTAATGCTTTTTAGACAATATTAAGAGAAAATATATTTTAACTATTTCAATTTGTGGAAACTCAAACTTCCAATTAGGCAAATTATTTTATCAATTCTTCCAGATTCAAGCTATTGCAAATTACTATAAATAGTTAAAAATAATTTATAGTTCCGCATTTTAAAAAAATAAAGTACAAGACATTTTGTAACAATCATAAATACTTTAACTGTTGAATCTGTACTTAGTGTAAAATAATTAGTTCCATATTTTGAGAAAATAAAGCACTAGACATTTAATAACAATCATAAGTTCTTAACTGTTGACCCAGTACTTTGTTCAGGTAAACTCGTCGTTCTTTCGTTATTCAATGAAGAAACTTCAGATAAATTTTTATATGAACTGCTCAATCTTCATAACATTTAAAAGTTTCTATTATTGTTATTATTTTTAAGTGAAAATTATAAGAATTTATTAGTTTCTTTTAATTTGATCAATTTCAGTACGATTATGATGCGTTAAAAATATTCTAAATTAAGAACTAATTCTTAATTTAATATATCATTAAATTTACAAATACAAGTTTTGCACACCATGATGAATAAAATGTATAAAAGCATTTCAAGTCATATAAAATGTAGAAAAGTATTGCAAGTCAACTTTAACAATAATATTTGGAAATTAAAAAAAAACTTAACTAGCAATAAATGCTACAAATTTTAATAAAAACATTTTTATTAAGCTCTTAATAATACAAAGAATGTCAACATGAATAATGTACTAAATGATAAATAAGTACACTTTATAAAAATTATTTAAAAAGTGATGCATTTAAAACAGTCATAATGCATCAATTGATCTAAGTGACAATAAAAATGTCATACAGTTTTCAAATTTTTGAGACAGATATAAAAGGTAAAAAATTCATCCCAAACACTATCCCCACAAAATATTTAATATACATGTTTATATACATGTTACAAAATATTTAATATACTACAATAATTTACATTAAAAAAAGTAAATACTACAGATACAACTTATTCTATGTAAGACACGTTTATATTTACATTTATTTTAGTGTATAAACTTTATAAGTAACTATCACAGATTGATATTATATAGATCAGGTATGCAAAAGCAAAATATTTAGTACCAAACTAAATAAAAATAATAGACTTTTTAAAAGCATAAGGTGCTTACTAGCATTATTAATAAAGACAGTTTAACTAACATTTCATTTGCGATAAATTTTAGTTAAAGAATTCAACTTATAAGAAAACTTTTAATTAAAAAGTGATTAAACTTTCTTCAATTACACGGAACTTTGAAATGTAAGAATTAAAAAAAGCAATACTGAAGCTAATACATTTTGAGTTGTCGTAAAAGAAAAACAGTAACAAACGATAGAAGTGACAAACAATTTTCAAATTTACAAATACCCCTAAAACTTTTAATAACAGTACAATTTAAGTTGTTATATTACGTCATTTCAGTGAACATACATATATATGCAATAACTCATAACGTCAGGAACAGGTGTTCCAGATGTGTTTGTAATTCAAAATAAAATTAACTTGTTTATAAAAAAGGGAAAAATTTAAGAAGCAGACCATTTGAAAGCTTGAATATTTATCGTTATTATCAATACTTATTCTAATATGAATTACTTAATTTTGATGAAAGTGAGAATTCATGATTTTTATAAAGTGAGATTTAATTTCATGATCATTTTAAGCCTTTAATAGTCAATATAAAATTAAGCAATATTTTTTATTTATTCAATATTACTGGGTAAACTGAAGTGCTTTTTGCTAAAGATTTTTTTCTAGTTATTAAGTAACAATTTATAGCAATCTTTTTGCAGATCTAAAAAAATATCACACAACAGGTGTTTCATACACATTTGATTTCATTAAATAACATAGCAGCCACAATAATTTTAAATTAAATTTAATAAACCAAAAACTAAATATTAAATTATAATTTTTTTCTTTTTTTTAATATAAAACTTGTGTTATAAGTGTAAAAGTTGGCGCATATATATAACATTAAATATACTTTAGTATTAAAAGTACACAATATAACTTCTCAAAAAATTAAAAAGTTCTATACTAGTTAGTTAAGAGTTATATTAGTAACCAGTTAATAAATAAAGCTCCATAGTTTTATGAGTTATTTCATATTTGAATTACAGAGACATCTGAAGAGCATGTAAATGAAGTTTTGAACAGTACTGTAAAAGTCAAAAAGTAGGAACTAAATTTGGCCGATTAGTCAATACCTTGTTTTAAAAAAATCTAAATTCAAAAGAAATAAAATAAGGTTTGACACAAAAAATTGTAAATATGCACTAACTAGATATAAATGTACATATATTTTTTTTGGGATTCAAACATGAGTTTAGTTTGATGTATGAAGGAGAGCTATATATACATTCATTATGTTCTTTGAATTTTAATTACAAAGCAAGAGATTTAAATCAGTATTCACAGTAAAAAAATTACCCCTCAATCAAGAAGTATAATAAAAATAAAAATACTATTTATTTACATTTAATAAATACATTTGTAACAATTGTTCTTAGTCATAATAGAATTTAGAACAAAAATATATTTATTAAATTTACAAAATAAAATAATTTCATTAAATATAACAATGTCATCATTTTACTTCTTGCCCAACATCTAGTTTAGAATTAACAGTTTTTTTCATGCTTTCAACATATTGTGTCCATTCAACATACCAAAATGTAAAAGTACCCATAACAGCAAATATTATAAGAATCAACAATTGGAAAGGGAGAATTAACTTTGTTGAATAAAAGAAGGCAATAGCAGCAGCAATGGACTGAAAAAAAATACAATTATTAGGTCTTAATTTGGAGAAAGGGAACAAATTTATATTTTATTATCAGCAAACATTAACTGCAACAAAATTGAAAAACTTTAACATTAAAAACACTTTTCCTCCATAAAATTTTTTAAAGTATTGGTAAACATTTCAAATTTACAGAATTGAATTAAGTATTATGGATTTTAAAAATTTACATTTTGTTTCATTAGAAAAATTTCTTTATATTAAAAAAAAGCAATAAAAAAGTTTGTAATGAAAGAAAAATATGAAAGATAAATCTACTGTTTAAAAAAAATGCCACTGCCATTAATTATTAAATCTTATTACAACTTGCTTCTAACTGATTAATGATATCTTTATGGGTTGGCCAAAATGTTATTATGCCAAAAATTATTCAAACTGTAATGTTTTTTTTTTATAATTTTATTTTACACACCCTACACAATCAACAATTTGATGTACAGAGAAAACTCATTTAAGCGGACACTCTTCGGAGTGATAAAATTGTCCGCTTACAAGTGTTGTCGGTATATGTAAAGAGTACAGAAATAACGAAGTTCAATGCCGTAAATTGTTTTTTGTTTTTTAAATAATTACAATAATAAAGAAAAAATTAAAAAAATACAATAATTTTTTACAGTGATAATCATTTAAACTTTGAAAAATACTTTTTTCAATACAAAAAAATTATATGAAAACATTTGATAGATATATATTTGTATACATAATTCTAGATGCCTAACCACATTGAAATAAGTATGTTTTTCGTATTTACACAGACATTCAAGCTAGTCATAAGATACCGATTAGTCACTTTTAGTCCTTTGTCACTTCCCAAAATTGTTTGGTTATTGGGTTTCCTCACCCCCATCTCCCAATCACTTGATAGGAAATGTGGCAATACCTCCTAGAAAGTAAACCTGCCACTATGCACAGAAAAAAAAAAGCAATAATGCATGCACATAAGGTAGGAGAATCTGTGGAGTTATCACATTCTCAATTGATCACCCGTCAAATGTCTAAATAAATATTTCATTTACATGAACACATCAATGACAATATTTCTGTTCTCTTTTTTAATTCAGATGTGTTAAATATAGTCTCCTAATTGATAATAAGTAGAAAGGAATTTTCAGTGGGGAAGAGAAATTGAGAGTATTTGAGGCAACATATCCGCTTGTAGGGTCTAATAACGAGTATTGTCCAGATGAAAAGATGACACTGTCTGAAATATTTCACATGAGTAGTATCATTTTCTCTCCTTTCTTTACAAAGATAAAGGAAGGTGAAAGGAGAATGATTGATTTTTTAGAAGTGAAATAGCTTAAGAATTTTAGTTGTGGATAAGGTAAAAAATTACACGCTTTAAAAATAGTGGAAAGTTGCTAATCCCTCCCGAATTTAAAGCAGAAACGTTTTATTTCAAATCTAGAAAAATTGGAGTTCGGTTCTTAGAGATAAAAAATAAACTTTCAGGGCATAAATGACTGTCCGTGTCCAGCTAGGGGAGTGTCCGTTTTATGGAGAAAGCACATAATGTTTCATTAATAGAAGGTTCATGCTGAATTAAAAATATTTTTGTATTGAGAGGAGTCTGCTTTGTAAGAGTGTTTATAACGAAAGATTTCAGCGTAATATTACTTGATTGAAAACTTTATTCACTTCCAAAATATACAAATTGGAAATAACAGTCAACATGTCTGAAAAATAGTCGCCCATTTTCAAGACTTACCAGACGTGAATGGGAAGAAAGAAAAGTGATTTGAAATAAAATAAAAAAAATTGCCAATGAAAAATGGAAAGATAAAGGTGTGAAACAAAACAAGACAAATCACAGTAGCCAAAAGGGGCAAATCAGGGTAAAATGCATTTTTATGGGCTATGAAGAAGTCCTGAGGATGTTGTTAACAAGGGAATCACCATTATTATGAATAAAACAAGATTCCAGGGTATCAAGATGAGCTGATGGGACTAGGGTGGAAATAATTTTTTTCACAACTCATTTCGCAGTTCAGTCACATCAGCTGATCTTGATAACATGGAATCTTGTTTTATTTATATGAATACTGATTCCCTTATTAACGACATTAGTTCCTCAGCCCCACTCCATAAAATGTGAAAATTCATTTTATTGTGATTGCTACTGTGGTTTTACTAGTTTAGTTTCTCACCTTTATTTTTCAATTTTTTGTTGGCAACTTTACATTTTATATTTTAAATAACTTTTTTATATCTCTTCATTCATGTCTGGCAAGACATGAAAATAGGTGTCAATTTTTGTAGTCTTGAAAAATATTGACTGTTACTTCCAATTTGTATGTATTTTAAGCGAATAAAGTTTTTAATTAAGTAACATCTTATTGCTTCAGTTTCTTAGGATTATTTACTTGATATGTAGTTTTAAATTTTCCATAGAATTTACCTGGAAAAATTTGAATAGTGCAAAGGCTGGAGCACTGTCTTCAGAATACACTGATCCCAAAATGGAATATATCTAAAAATTAAGAAATTTTTTTTAGAATATTTAAAATTGAAAATATACATATTTCTGATATATTTTAACTAATTAAAACTGCATATTTTAACCTCAATTACAGAAGAAATTAGTGGCATAGTACAAATAAATTGAGAGTCGAGTACTTATAATTCTGTTTAGGATATTTTAAATAAAATGTGCAAAATTTTTCACTTATATTAATTATTCATATATATTTTTTTAAAAATATATTAGTAACCAAATGTGTCCTAATCGAGAATAAAATTCATGCAAAAATTTAGAAATCCAGAAAATTTTTGATCATTAAATAAAAAAATCCTATATTTCCCAGTTTAACCAATTTATATCTTTTTTCTAGTTACAAATATTTTTTCTAGTTCTAATATTTTTAGATATAGTACCTGGAACTTGAGGATATATAAAATCCATTGAGTGCCACAGTTGAAACTTTTAATCTTGAAGTTGAACATATATATCAATATATGCATTGTTAAAAGTTAGCGACATGTTAAATTAAGATGCATTAAACTGAATCTATGCATTTAAATGGAAAAGTTTCTAATTTTTCCAGTTTTTCTTTCTTTTTATAACATAAGTTTAACCATTAGGTATATCTCACATTTTTTTAGCTATCTCTCTTTTCTTTTTAACACACTATTTATTCACTTTTTTTTTCGTTGAGAGTTTTACCTTTCCTTTCTATAATTAGATTATGCTTTGATATTGGCTATATTTCAATGTGCTCTGATAATACCATACCACGAGAACTAAATACCACGTTTGATTTCTCATATAATCAGTACAGTTCTTTCATCTTGTAAAAATGTGAAATACAAAAATATAGGACATGGGAAATTTCAGATGAATTAATGAGATTTATAATTTAGATAATTAATTACTCAATGCTTCAATTTACCTATGTTTGAACTAATAAAATTACACTTTATTATAAGTAATTTTTTGAACATTCCCCTACATTTTATTTTACAAATGGGACAAATGCACAACTGATAATATATGATTTCCCTAGTACCAGAAAATATTATTTAAGTACTATTATAAATGAAAATAAATTTCTTATTAAACTTTCAAAACTAGATTATATTAAGAATATTTTTTTACCTGAGTATTGTAGCATGCATCTCCAAATCCTAAACCAAAAGCACAGATCATTGCCAATGCAACACTAAAATAAATGTATTTTCAAAATTAATAAATTGAAGGCAATACATATTCTATAGTATTATATTGAAAATAGCTTCACTCTAATACATTATTTTGTAAAGTTATAGAATTAAATTTTTTTTATTAAAAAATAATTAACAACTAATGAGAGAATCCAATTAGTAGTTTAAAGTGGAGAGCATATTAACTAATTAATAATATACTTTGGGTCTGAATAAACTATAATGATACTGAATTAAAATTTTATTATTTCCCAAAAAAGTTTGATTTTTTATTTTGCTTTAATTACTTATTCTTGAAAATACTAGAAAATTTGTTCACATATCAGTTTATTGTAATGATTAAAATTTTTTACTTTGTTTAATTCAACTACTAAATCTAAACTATACTTTGTAACTTATTATACCTAAAATAATAATTAAAAAAAAAAAGAAAGAGGGAAAGAAGATAAAAAAATTACTTCCTTGTAAGTTAGGTTAAGTTATCCTCGTAATTTATCTAGATTCATCTAGATTTACTTATGACATTCTGAACCACACGTTACTTATCATCAACAAATAAAAATGTTTTGCTCTTATTTTGTTTCAAAGTATTTATTTTCAAACAAATATCGATCAGTTTCAATAAGTTTCTTCTATAAGTTTATTTCAAAAACGTTTACAATTGTTGCACGTAAGGGTTTACTAGTATGGTTTTTGGATCATCACTAAGAATAAATCCCTGACTCTTGCCATGAGTGTAACTGCTCCAGTAGGATATTAACAATCAAAACCAAAAAACTTTTTTGCTAAATGTGACTAAACATTTAAGAAATGGAAGATCATAATTTATTCAAAAATTATTCCTTATAAATAAATTTGGCCTCTCAAGTTCAAATTTTTTACCTTCACTGTCAATGTGACAGGCAGTAAACATCACACTTTTTAATTACACAGAAGTTAAGGAGTATCTGTAGCTCAATACAGTTTCTCTCAGTTTTTCTCTTGTTTTTGTTTGCTTTACACCCTTTTGTACTTGTTTATAAATTGATTAAATTTCAAAAATAGTGCTGAATTGTCTGTATTTTAAGCTTTACTATTATGAATTGCCAACAGAGTATCAACTTTTTGTTTCATAATACAACTTACTGAAATGCTCTGGCGTGGGGAAAAGGCAAAATTTGAAAATACCATGGCAACGAAGAGGGAAAAAGAGTGTAGAATGGAAAAGTTACATAACCTTGAAATGTCTATTTTATTTACAAAGACTTAGATAGACTTCGCCAACAGATTGTTAAGTAATAAAATAATACTAAAGAAATTAGAGAATAATTATAAAATTGTGCTATTATAATTAAGAAGAAAAAAAAAACAGAAAAATAATCTAGAAGTTGAACAATTTTAGATCAGTTATAAGCTACAAAATTTTAAACAGAAAGCTACTTTTTTACTTACATTACAGCAATAATAATATTTATAAAATATTGGGTTGCCTGGATAAATCATCCAATTTTTAGTAAACAGCACATGGAGAGATTTGAATATATCAATCAGAACGACCAAAAGTAAATGACACAAATTTTAAAAGATCGTACTCAAAAAATTACTTTTAATTAGAAAAATCAAAATGAATAGTTGGAAACAAATAAGAAATGAAAATGTTTCACCAAAACAACACTAGCTTGCATTTTTTTAACAATTATAAAAATTATTAAGGTTAGTTGGGATCAGAGTTTGTCAATACAGATCTAGATGCATATTTCACTCATCGGATTTGAGTTTCACTCCTCAAAACTTTTACAAGAGGTGAAAATACTCCTTGCTAAATTTTGGTTAAAATCATTGTTTTCTTTCCATGCTGTCGAAGAAAGATAATCCTTTCTTTAAAAATCAATTAGCAATTATTGTAGGAAAGGTGGTGATGATGATAAAAACTTTTTTGTATTCTATATGTTGGAAATTAGTTGCTACTGCTTTAACACTCAAGTTTTAGAGCTCAGATGTCTAAGAAGTAAGCTTTGTTTGGCAAGGCCATAATTTGAGTTTCACTCCTCAAAACTTTTACAAGAGGTGAAAATACTCCTTGCTAAATTTTGGTTAAAATCATTGTTTTCTTTCCATGCTGTCGAAGAAAGATAATCCCTTCTTTAAAAATCAATTAGCAATTATTGTAGGAAAGGTGGTGATGATGATAAAAACTTTTTTGTATTCTATATGTTGGAAATTAGTTGCAACTGCTTTAACACTCAAGTTTTAGAGCTCAGATGTTTAAAAAGTAAGCTTTGTTTGGCAAGGCCATAATTCCAGGGGAAGAGAGACAATTGTTACAGGACAGTTAAGGACCCAAACAAAATTTCATTAAAAAAATATAATGCTTATTAGTAAGAATTTTTTTTAAAAAAAGAAAATTGCAGAGAATTTCTTTATATCTATAATTTTGGATAAAGGGACTTACACAAAATATGACAATAAAGCATTTTGTACATTAAAGAGGGGGGCCACATTACAGCTGGTCCTGGGGCCTGTAAAACCTTTGTTTAGCCTTGTTGCTTGGAGAGAATTTAGATGTGTTTTCCAAATTGTCCTGTCAAGGACCTTTTTGTGCTAGCAATGTAAGCGTTAGTCGTTATATAAATACTTAAATGCCATTCAATTTCTAAAAAAATTTTTAAAAAAAAACTTTAGTCTAATTAATTTTTAAATAAAGAAAATAAATTGGAAATAATGTGACACAAAGTTTTTGGTTAAATATTAGGGCAATAATTCTAAAGTGTTTACTTTGTATAATTTAGCTGCTAATCATAATATAACCTATGTTATAAAAGCGATAATTTACAAACGCAACCTCTGTTCTGAAATTTACTCCTCTATTTGAAATTTAATTTCTCAAAAGAATAGAGATTTTTTTGGGGGTAACACTGGTTAGTCCATTCTAGTTTTTAACCAAATTCACCAGATCCAGTGTCCTCAAGTTTCCCAGCTTATTCAATCATTATAAAAATTCCCTAAACTGGAAAATCTCTTCACTTTTTGGATATGATAAAAACCCTTGTACATAAGGTTTTTAAAGTAACCTAAAAGATTCAGGGAAGATAAAATTTTTAAATTGTTTTACAGATGAAGAAAGATTCTGGAACAAATTGGCATTTACATATTTTAATAAATATATACCAAAATTAAAATTTGATTATTTTTAATAGTTCTTTAAAATTGGCTTAAAATTCCCAGACCCTCCAATCGGAAAAAAACATGCATAATTATCATAAATAAGCTCAAAATATTCTCACCTGCTGGGAATAATAGTAGGTTGAATAACCGGTGAATCCAAGAAAGGTGATTTTGCAGGCAGATTAATGTATATGGCAAAAAACGTTAAGGCATGAACTAAGAAACCTAACAGAATAACTGGATCCCTGCCAAATTTATTGGTTTTCTTTCCAAGAATACCAAAGAGAGCTCCTCCTATAATTTAGTATCAAGTGTTAAAGTCAGAATTAAAGAAAGGATTAAAGTATAAGTAAAAATAATTTTAAAAGACCCATGAAGAAAATATATATGCAATGCAATAAGAACCATGTCTTAACCCTCAAGTATTTTAATCTAAAATCATAATTTATGTTTAAAGATTGTTTGATGATAATGAATTAATTTGGGGACATATGTACCTGAGAAAACACTGGTTTTTACTTGCTTTTTTCCCATTTATTTAGCAATATGATTAATGATGAAAAACATAGAAATAAATGAAAGACATTGATATATTTTTTCTTGACTTATGGCTATTTATTTGAGTTAAATAAATTTTTCTCGATGACTAGATAATTTGGTCGGATTGAGAATATTTATATACTGTACTCATATAAGGAGATGAAAAAATAAAAAGATTTTTTAGAAGAGTAGAAAATATTATTAAAATAAAGAAATTTCAAAAAAATATTTAAACATTTCAAAAAGTTGGAAAACAAAATAAGGAAAAGATATAATCTCATCGTCAGCTCACACGACTATATCAACAAACAAAAAAAAAGCTCTCTAATATTGTATAAATACTGGGAATATAGCCAAAGCATAATCTATCAATACAATGGTGTGAAATGCATCAAAAGTATTGAAATGAAAATAGAACAAATTAAGCAAAAAATGCAAAATAAAACATATCAAACAAAAAATAAAAATGCATGGAACAGAAAATATATTATACAAAGCGAGTAGTGAATTCATACGTACTTCCACTTACTGGTATCTTTAAAAAATGATTTAAAATATTTTTGTAACAAAATTGCCAAATACTTGCTTTATATATTACATTTCCTGTTTTTTCCTGAATTTTTTGCTTAATATGTTGTATTTTGCATTTTTTGCTTAATTTGTTTGATTTTAGTTTCAATGTTTTAGGTGCACTTCACACTATTTTATTGATATATTTTGCTCTAGTTATATTAATACAATATCAGAAAGTACTCTTTTTTGTGGATATAATCGTGTGAGGTGATGACAAGACTAAATATTCCCTTATTTTGTTTTCTGGTTTTTTAATTTTTTTAAAAAATTATTTTATTTTAATATTTGCTTCTACTCTTTTAAAAAAAACATATTTTTTCCATGTCATTACTAGATTTCTAACTTATTTTATGAATTCCATGTGTTTGCAGCTAATGCGCAGCAAATAAAACTTATTATGTTTCTTAATTTTCTTCATTAATCTCTCTTTTCTTTCATAATTTTCTGACAAGTTCCCTTTAAGAATTTTTCAATAAAACAAATAAAAGACATATGGTATTATTGAAGAAAAAATTTGCTTTCAGTGTAATTAAAGCCAGGTCTATCAATTTATTGACAAAAAGTTATGTTGGTTTTAGATAGTAAATGATTTCTAAAAACCGCTTAATAATCAATTTTTAATTTGTGCATGAAAATGGTTAGTGCAAATGGTCAAAGTAAATGTTAAGTAGTATAACTATTTCCTAACATTAAGTGTTCATTTTATTTAAAAGCCAAATTATCAAGAAATTATGATTAAATTGTTTGTTAGTTGCTAGATCATGAAGAGTAATTTTATGTCAATTATAGAGCCTTTTAGTTGCAGTTGATTTATGTGAAAATTACTAAATAATTAATATTATTGAAATTAATCTAATGAACATATCCTTGATAATTTATTATTTTGATAGAAAACCATAGTAATGGTTTAACCTAATATCTTTAATTACACTAATAAATTACTAATAAAAATATCCTTACATTTAAATTTCTGACAAATGAAAAACAGTAATAGTTACTAAAAACTACATTTTTTCTTCATAATTTTTTAAATAATTCATTATTTCTCGTCATATTTAGTAGGGCAAGCATAATTTTTTCAGAAGAATTTCTTTTACATAGTTTTATTAAAATGGATACATTACCAATTATATATGATTAATAAACTAAATGGTTAAAGAAACATTAAAAAATAAGATATTTTAATCATAAATTTTTGATAGACAGGCATTTAATAGCTAACGTATCAGGTTTTTGCAAATGATAAAAAATAGTATCAACATCAGATACTAAAAAAATTTGTTATAACTCTTCTCTAAAGCAAATCAATTCTAAAAAAGGGAAATAAATTGAGTGCAATAATTAATAAATATTTATAGGTAACCAAACTATTTAGCTCTGAAACTTTTAAGTCTGACAATTTGATGATTAAAATGAGGATCATATCCATTAGCCTCATAATATATTTATTTCTACTGATTAAATTTTTTTAAAAGGCCATGACCACTTAAAGCGTTTGAATCATGCATAAATGAAAGCATTGTAAATTACATAGACCTACAAACCTATGATTTCTCCAATTCCAATGCAAATTCCTGAAATTCCAACAAATTTTTTAGCATCAGAACCAAGTTGATTAGTGAATCCAACAGCAGTACCATACACTCCACTAAAGAATGACAGCTCAAAACCTAAAACAAAATTAATTTAAATATAATTAAAATAAATAAATTTATTATTTATTTACTTAATAATACAAATTTAATTAATTATAATATTTTATATTAATGAAAATTTATTTATTTAGTTAATAATTATAGTTTAATAAATTAATTAATTATTTATAATTTATTTAATTAACTATAATACTAATTTATTTATTTAATTAATATATTTTTAAAGAATAAATTATGATTTCAAAAAATCTGATTCTAATACTCAATTTCAATTTTCTTCTCTGATACAAAGAGCAAATTTTAATCAGCACTATCAAAGCATCTTTTTCATTGATTCTAAAATTTTTGACAGTTTTTATAAAAACAATATGATTCTTAATTAAAACTGATTTTTCAGAGTTTATAGAGAGTGCAATGTTTATATGAAGAATATGACATAAAAGGAAAATTGAGTTTTGTTCTATTATCTTTTCTAAAAACGACTTCTTTTTTTTTTTTAACTTAAGAGAATTAAATTGATTTTAAATTTTCCTGTGTTCAGATGCTGAGTGAAGTTGCACAGAATTTTCACTTTTACATGCTGCTTTCTCAAGGATAAACAAATAGTATCATAATTAGAACATTAATTGAATATTAGAGGAAATAACAAAATATCAGAAACCAATGACGCTTCTTATTACCTGTATATAAAAATGTAATAGCAAGACACATCATTTCTTTTGTCTTTAAGAGATTGACAGCTTTTTCTAAAGAGAAATAATTAGACAGTCAATAAAACAGTTATATAAAAGCAAAATATTAATTCAAATTAGATATAAATTCTTTCAACTGTATGAGTTAAAAAAACTTCAATAATGAATGTGATAACATTTCCCAATAATAGTAATAGCACTCATCTTTTCTATGAATGCACTTTATATAAAATTTAATAAAATAAAATAAAATTAATTGCTTTAGCACTCTTTTTGAGCAATAGTTAAGTATTTTTTTAATTAATAATTTTTGATAGTTGTTTCTTTCCACTTTTTTTAATATATACATTATGTAATTTTATAATTTAGAACTTAAAGGTGTAAAAGTAGGAATAGTCAAGCACAGTAATATATTTACAGCAATAAAAATTGCCATTAACGATACAATCTTAGTAGCACTAGTAATTATAGCTTTTGATTTATGGTATAATTAAACATTAACGTTAAGCAACTGTTTTGGAGTATAAATAGATATATGTTTGTTTAGCAATAACTCATTAAATCACAATTTTCAGATAGAGAATGAAAAATAATATTTTTTAAACATGTTTTTTTTTGAAGTAAAAGATAAAGGGTATTTGTAAGAGTAATAAGTATCCAGGAAGGCAGTCGAATTTTTGAAGTCTTCATTAATACATATTAATTTAGTTCTAATACAGATATTTAACATGCTTTTGAAAAAGTAGTTTTTTTTTCTTTAACAGTTAAAAGAACAAAATACTTCTTATTGACAAGTAAATAATTAAAACTAATTGCATGCGCTTTTAGTAATAGCAAATTAAATGTAATCTGTTAATTTCTAATTATATTTTTTCTAACAAAACATTTCAATTTTAACCCTGTCCTAAGGAAAAAATAATTACCTCCTTAAATACATAATCAAATAAGCTAAGTTTGGAAAAGATTAAAACATATTCATACTTTAAATATATATATTTTAAGGAAGCTAAAAAAATTATCACAAATTAAGAATATTTTAATATAAGTTAAGTTGCACTTACTTAATTCATTTATAGCACCTGCTGCTCCAGAAACTTCACTAAAAATGATATTACCTTTATTATCATAAATTGTATCAATCCTAACATAAGGTTACAAAGCTGCTAGTAAATAACAACCTATTTCAGATTATATTAATAATTAAAAGCAAGTTCAAATTTAAAACAATGATTAATAAAAATTTCTTATGTAATAAACTATAAAAATACAGTAAACTCAGTGGAATTTCAAAATAAAATAATATTAGAAAATAAGATAAAAAATAATTCCACAACATAGCATTTTTTAAGAACAATTTTAGAATTTATGATATGAAATTTCAAACTCTCCACTTCTACTTTTCATGAAAAAAATGACAAACTTTACTGCACAGTTTATAAACTATTACAATGGTACAATTTATCATTCAACAAAAAATACTACAAAGCAAGGAAAGCTTTCAAATAAAATGAATTTTAAAACAATTTTGAGGCAGTGATTTCATAAAATGGTGTAACTTTAAAGAGATTTTTAAACTTTTAATATTGAAAAATTAATATGTATTAGATTACTGTTTGGTAATTCAACAGCAATAGCCTAATTTAGACTCCTTTCCGTATAGTGCTAAAAAGTTAAGAACTAATTTCAAATTATATCAAATAATAAATCAAAGTTTAAATAAATAAGGAGTTTGCCTTAGAATAAATTACACAAATTCAAAAGCTGTAGTAGAAATGTTTTTTGAAAAAGTAACCATGGTAAAAAAATTATGATAACTAAAGAGCTTACCTGTTTTGAATATTAATGGAAGAGCTTCTGTTATATCTTAGGAATAACAGCAGTGCCAATCCAATGAGTGAAACAACTAAAAGCACTCCAAACACTACGTATCGAGTTTTTTCGTCAATTTCTTCTTTACCTTGAAATTTAAAATAAACAAATATGTTTCCAAATAATAAGCTGAAATAAAAAATAGGAAAAGAATTAGGTTACAAAAAACTTGAGACAGTTTAAACTTTTGATTAAATACATATAAACTTAATATTTTATGAGTCAAATGATAGAATAAAGATAATATTTTAATACATTTTATAAAAATAGAATTTAACAGTAAATAATTATAAAGGTTCTATTTTTCTCAGAACTGCACCTCCCACCCAGCAAGTGACAGCACTAGATCAGTTAGCAATAATCTTGAACAGTTTTCTTTTTTTAAATAACCAATGTGTAAGACTTATTTATTATACGATTTCCTAAAGTAACTGGAAAAAAGCATTCATCTAAACATTTATTAAAATAAATACGTAAAATAAATAAAGAAAAAATATATGAAGGAAGAAAAAATAAAATAAAGAAAGAAAAAATAAAACAAAGTAAGAAAAAATAAAATAAAAATTATTGTATCAGATGTTCATTATATTTGCCTTGGTAGCAATTTCTGTTTCAGACAACAGAAAGTTAAATTCATACGCTAAGTGATTTAGAAAAAACTTAAATATATCCTTATGGCAAATATATCTCAATTTTAAAAAAATTTGCTTAGCTCATATTTTCCTTATTAAAAGAAGTTTCTTTAAAATTTAACTTTGATTCAAACTGAGCTTAGATTTCACGAACCTCAATAATAACAAATTTTAAATAGATATTTTTGTTTGTTTTAATTCTCCTATCTCTCTTCTTTAGGACGTTTTATGACTAAGAGAGAAATTGAAGCAATTTTTGCAGTCCGACTTTTCAAGAAATGTTATCCCCATTCAAATTTCCTTCATCCAAAGAAGCAAACAACTACAAATTAATTGAAAGGGACAGTTAAGTGCTTCAATAGATCATTTGAATAGTAATGATAGATAGCTTTTCTTTGTATATTCCAGAAGTATCTCAGTTTCTTATTAAAAAAAAAATTTCTAATGAACAGTTATAGTGTAAGAGCATAAATTATATTTTTTGCACTTGTCTTGTTTTAGTTAGTACTTTCTATCAGGTAGAACTGACGTGGATTTGTAATGAAACAAAAGTTCAATAGTTAAAAATGAAATTTGATATTTTACATAATTCACAATGTCAAGACCTGAAGTGTAACTGTAACTTCATAATTAGAAAAAAAAGCTGGAACTTACAGAAGAAAAAAAGATTTTTAGAAAATAAAAATTACATAATATTAGGCTATAGCTGAAAATTTCTGCAATTTCCATTAAAAGTAGAAAAAGAAAACACAAAGTGAAGTAGACTCTTTCAGTAAAACTGCTTAAATTTAATTTTCAAAAATGAAATGGAATTAATTAAAATAAATAGTCGCATTTTTGTGACTAATTATAGTATAAAAATATTTTTTAAAAAATGAAAACTTTAAATCTGTCACTTGAGAGTGGATAAAATATAGAGCTTAGGGGCATATGAGCTGGAACTGGCTGCACTGTCTCAAACTTAAATTATAACTTACATTGAGGAGAACAAAATCAAACAGCTTAAGAAATCAGAAGAAAGGTTGCATAAAACACAAATACCTCAAGTATTCACTGACTACTTTTTGCATGTTTATTGTTCAAAATTACATAAAAAACTTTACATAATGAAGCAGTGGCATGCAAAAGTGTGTGGATGCTTGGGGCAAAATTCTTGAATAGATGCCTCTGTAAAGAGGAATGTAATAATGTAATCAGGTGAGGGGTAGAGAAATTAAAAGTAAAAAAATATAAAAAAAATGGAATGATATATAAAGATCTAAATCTATATTTCCAATTCAATTTTATGCAAATGTATGCTGAATTTAGTTTATGATAAAAAATTTATTAATTCTTACCAAATATTTAAATTTTTTTAGATGTAAAATTTAAATACATTTACCTAAGACTTCATTGTTAAATTTTTTCCAAAATCTTATTTTACTCTTCATAAAATATTAAGCCAAATATCTACCTAGTAAAAGTATCTAAATTTATACTAAGTTAAATCTTTAGTTTTTGATCGAATGTTCCCTTTGGCTGGAGGCCTGAGAATGTTGACCTTTTTTCTGCACGCTACTGTAATGCAGGGAATACAAATTATTAAGTAGCGAAACATTGTGAAGTTATTCATTGTTCACTATCAATTCAGTATTAAAAAAATTCTACGCAAAATATATTTAATATAAAAGAACATAAAACTAACCTGCACTGTAGTAGTGCCCAAAATACACCACTATTTCTAGACATAGTTTCACTATCAGAGTTTATTGTCAAAAAATTACCCTGGCCAGTCCAAAAAACTAAAAAGTGAAAGTATCATTAAATATAATGCGGAATTTACAAATAATTAGAAATAAAAGTGGTTATAAATGTTAATTTAAAACATTTTTCGTAATATAAATAGAAAATTGAAGTAAACCATGCACTAACAGTTTGTTTAAATTAGTCTATAAATGATTCATACATTAGACTTATTAAATAAAATGTGTGGGCAAGGATAGCCTGGTTGGCAGAACGTTGCGCCCATGCCCAAGCGGTCCTGAGTTCGATCCATGCCCGGCGAAGACTCCCCGTGTAGTAAATGGTGACTGATGCATGACAAATCTGTAGGGTCACAAAGTCTTTCACATTCCCATCACAAATCAGACCTCTGGGGATACTGCATTGCAGAATGGTTGTTCTCTAGTTTAGATCAAAATTATGATCTGTGGATGTATGAATAGGTCTGTCCTATACACAGGCTGTGACTGAAGTCTTATTCTTGACCATAGATGACATCACTGAAAAAAATCAAGAAACACACCCTCTGCCTTAAATTCACTTGGTTTCACCAAGCAGGCTTGCTGGCATTTGCAAGTGGCATTAGAAAAGACAACAAATAAAATGTATAAAGAGAAAAGTTTAATACATAAAAGGGCAACATGCAAAATCCTAAACCATTTGAAAAGTTAAAACAATTATACCAAACAAACAACAAACTGTCACACTAAATTTTGATATGCATGTAAAAGAATATTTTTTGTTATAAAATTTTATAACGAGGTATTCCATATATAAATTTTATAATAAGGTATTATTTTTCAATAAGGTATTTAAAGCTATCTCACAAAATTGGGTAATCACATCTGTTGCAAAAGCTAAGAAAAGAAGTCAATCTAGAGATTAGCCTTTTAAACAAACTTCAAATTAATATTGCACTTGAAATATATAGTTTCACCAATAAAAGTTGCACCTTACTTCAGATTGATTTAAAAAAAAAAAAAAAATTTGTGCTTCAAACTATAATATCATATAGTAGCCTCAAATAAGAAATTTTTATTTCCAATGTTAATTTGCCTAGTTATGAAACACTTAAGATCAAATGAGAAAATTCTTTTTTCCTAGCACATTAATAAAAGTTGGAATGTTCATAAACACCAACATACAAACATTAACATAGCTTATTTCTTTGTCATGTAATTTTTGTCATTTATAAGTTTCCAGATATCAAAATGACAACTATAATAGAAATTCTGGTAGGTAATAAAAAAAAAATTAAAAAATAAATAAATAAATTGTAATACTGTCACTGTGTTTATCTAGATAAATGTAATTAATTTTAAATAGCTATAAAAAATTATATGAGTTTTATGCATTGAAACTAACAGAGCACTGAAATTTAAAATTTAAGTAAGATGTTTGGTAACAAAGCTAACAATTTTACTTACTCGAAAATGCAACAAAAAATTTTTTGTAAGTAAAAAAAATTTAGATATACTTACTAGATGCCCCAAATCCTATAATAACTGAAGCAAGGTATAAAATCCACGTTTGGGGAAAGAAAAAACTTCCAATGAAAAGACTGCAAATAAAAATACAAAAATTTATTTCTATGATTTTTTAACTTGAAAAAAATAATAATAATAAAACAGAAATATAAGTAGCGTAACACCGAAATTCCAACTTTCTTTTCTTTCAGATGGGTATCAAAATGTATTATAAGGTATACTAACATACATACATAAGGTAAATAAAACTGATAGTTTTTAGACAGGATTTGCACGTAACCTGGTGTTTTTAAAGAAAAGTTCATTGGTCAATATAGAAATTTAAAGAAAAAGTTAAATTCTTAATTTGATCATTTTACATTAAAAAGAAACAACTTGTTTACAATTTGAGAATGACATAAAATATTAAATAGAAGAGATGGATAAGTACCAAGTTTTTGGTATCAGTTACAAAAACCTGATACTTTAAGTATTAGATACATCACAGTTCTCCCTAGGAATAAAAAAGGAAGGGTGCTTCCTGACAGAAAAGGGCACTTTTCATTTATCAAAATGTGTAATATTATGTAAAAACTGAATTTGATCTTCAACAATTTAAATTACCCTCTTGTATATTATAGGTGTATATTTTAAAAGGTAATTCTCATTCATTAACAAAATAAGAGAAAAATTTATAGTTAATATTTTTTATTAAAAAATAATTAAAGGCATGCTAAAAGACAATCTCTGTGCATAAATTTTTTTTCTTTAAAAAAAAATCTAAAAAAAATCTAAAAAAATCTAAAAAAAAAAACAATTATTAATTGATGAACAACTTGAAAGCTTTTTCTACAATTTAAACAGAAAATTATAAGAAAATGAACATTTAAAGGTGCATTGCATATATAAAAATGTTTTATTACACTTAAACGGTTTCAAAGATTTGATAAAATATGTAAAAAGTAAAACTAATAATAAGGGGCTCAAACTTTTAACTATTCTAATGGTTAAAATATTTGGATCTTATTTTCCAGATTGAAACTACCATCCTTATCTTGTCGTTCAAAGATTTAAACCTATTAGAAAAGGATATTTTTTTTCTTCCAAAAAGTATGTATTTAGATCACTTTGAAACTTAAACTATCATCTTCTTTTTTTAACTAATAAGCCTATTTAACAAAAATTTTTCAATTTATTAAGACTGCATCTTGATGTGAAAATCTGATGAACAGATCAAATGTCATTTGGGGTGTTTCATTTATTTATGCAGTGCATATACACATACACATATATATGCACAAAGTGAAACCTTCTGTTATGGACACTCCTGCAAAATGGACGCCTCTCAATAAGGACACATTTTAATTCCCCATGAATCTTCTATAAATAAACCATTATGTACATTCTTCTCAAAGCGGACACTCGCGTAACCAGACGCAGACAATCATTTTGGCCCTGAAATGTTATTTTTTATCTCTTCAAACTGGATACTACTTTTTTTTAAATTTAAAAAGAAAAATAAATAAAATAAAAACTTTCTGCTTTAAATTGCAAGAAGAAAAAAAAGCAACTTTTTGCTTTATCCATAACTAAAAATATTGTTAAGCTATTTCACTACTAAAGAAATCAATCTTTCTCCTGTCCTGTTGCCTTATTTTTGCAAAGAAAGGGAAGAAAATGATACTGTTCTTATGAAATAATTTGGACAGCGGCATCTTTTGATCTAGATGACATAGGTTATGAGACCCCTCAAGTTGAAATGAAGTCTTAAATGTTCTCAAAATCTCTTTCATTTTCTTATCAATTCGAAGACTGTATTTAACAAAACTGGTTTAAAAAATAGAGAAGAGAAATATAATCTTTGAGTTGTTCATATAAATGAAACATTTATTCAGACACTTGATAAATGATCAATCGTGAATAATAAACTTCATAGGTTCTCATGCCTTACAGGTCTGCATTGCTTTTTTTTCTTCTGTGAATCCTGGGAGGTTTACTTTCAAGGAGACATTAACTTACTTCCCTATCAAGCGATAGGTAGGTGTTAAGGGGTGTAAACCTAATAATTAAAACCGACTGAGGACGAAAGGCTCCTATTCAGTATCATATGACTAACTTGAAATCTGTGTTAATAGGGAAATTATATCCATTTTTCTGTAGCTACATCTAGAATTATATAAAACTTTTTCATGTATTTTTTTTTTGTATAGAAAAAGAAGTATTTTCGAAAGTTTAAATAAATATCGTTGTAAATAGTTATTCCCGTAAATGGACAACTCTCATAAATGGACAATTTTTGTGGTCCCAAGAATGTCTGCTTAACAGAGGTTTTGATATATATATATATATATACACACACTTCTGGAATAAAATCCCAACTAAACAGTTTGAAATTTAAAATACTTTATGTTTTACCTGTAGCAGAATCCACCTATTAACATAGAAATCTTTGCACCAAGAATACTTATAATCGAAGGAGCAATCCAATTCGAAATGGCAAATACAGCATAAACTATGGCTAAACTGAAATTACAAATATAATTAAAAAAAGTCTAATTAAGATCATTATATAAATACTAAGTTCTCTATCAAGATTTCATATTTTGAAAAAAAAGTCAACTATCACAAATAACAATATTTCTATACAATATTCTACAATAGTAGAAATTAAAAAAAAAAAAAAAAAATTAAAATTTTATAAATTAGCTTTAAGATAGCAAAATATGCTTAAAATATTGTAAAATTAGAAAAATATCTAAAAAAAAATTTTTTTTATTTATTTTGTTAAACTTACTGTACAGAAGGTTCCCACAGAACACTATTGCTTTGAGATTCAAATTTAAAGTAGCCAGCACTTTGAATACATAAACTAGTAAACTTTTATTTAATCACTCTTTCAGCCTATTAAAATTTTTGTTCTGTTGCATTTCTTTTTTTAATCAAATTCACAAAAGACAATTCGTCCAAAAGATTTTATTTTTAAAGGCTTCTTTTCATAATTTAAATTATGAGAAAACATACTCATTTTAAAAAGTTCACTAAAAACTTTATAAAGTAATTTTACAAACTTAATTATCCTCTCATACCAAGTTAATAATAGTTAAAATAAAACCATTACCTGATGTATCCATCTCCATCATAATTTGTATATTGTTTGTTCATACTTTTGATAACAATATTCTACAAAAAAATTTCACAAGATTAGTTTATAATAAGATTGATTCAGGAACAACGTAGTCAATACGCTAATTTTATTTCTTTTGTATTCTTTATATTCCTACTTATTATTATTTTTTAAACAATAAAGTTAAGATTTTTTAACAAATAACACAACATTAAGTTATACTTGACTAAAACAGATTATGATTAATAAAAAAATTAAGCTTCTTCTAATTAAATATCTAGCTGGAAATCAATTAAGAATGTACCAGGTATTAGACAATTAGGTATGCAGCAAGACATGCATAACCTGGAGTCGGCAAGCGAATTCCATGACCCAGATTTTAATCTCAAGAACTGGTAAATTTTTCCCAGTATATTGTATTAATGGGTAATATTTCTTTATGTTTAACACAACCACATTAAAATATAGATGACAACTTTAGAATTATTAAAAAAAAAATAATTTTAGGCTTTTGAAATCCATGCAGTCCATCAATTTCTTAATAAATTGAGACTGAAGTTTAGAAGTTGACTGACCCTTAGTTGCTTATCTGAAGAAACACTAATTATTATTTAAAGGCAGGATAAAATTAGTCTCGTAAGAATGGATGTTGACCATACATTTCGAAGTCAATTAGCAGCCGTCCTTCAGTTTAGTTAAATCAGATAGGTATTGATAAGTATATTCTTAGAACTTTTAATTTTAACCAAATTTATCTTAGATCAACCAATAATATTTCATAAGCCACTTTATTTATTATATCCGTCACTGAACAGCCGACCCAATTTTGGGTTTACAACTACTAATGTTCAACTCCGTAGCCTTGAAATTTTGAACCAGTCCAGAAGACAAGGAAACTCCTAGATCAGTTACGCCAGAGATATTGATTTGTTATGGGAACATGGAAGACTTTGCGACTCGACAGATTTAACGGGCATCAGTCACAATTTACAACACGAGCAGTCTTCGGTCGGCTGGGATCGAACCCACGAACTCTTCAACATGGGACCAGTGCCCTACCAACAGGCCCGTCATCAACGGGGGGGGGGGTGAGAGGGGTGTCTCACCCCCCCAGCGATATCATCCAGTCGGCAAATTCAAGTTGAGTCGTCATTTTTTTTTTTTTTTTTTTTTTTTTTTTTTTTTACAAGCCAAAATCCCGATTTTGCCGAAATTCTTTCATTATTGGATATTTCATTGATGATGAGATTTAAACGGATTTCAATGTTATCTGAGTTACGTCCATTTCTGGATCCCAGACCCGACTCGGCGAATCTTGCTGTGAAATGTGTTTTCAAATTTAGTTTTTTTTCCCTCCTCCAAGAGCAACCATTTATGATAATTCAAAGCAAGATGACCGATAATACAAGCAAAATCCCGATTTTACCGAAATTCTTTTATTATCGGATATTTCATCGGTGATGAGATTTAAACGGATTTCAATGTCATCTGAGTTACGTCCATTTCTGGATCCCAGACCCGACTCGGCGAATCTTGTTGTGAAATGTGTTTTTAAATTAGTTTGTTTCTCTCCAAGAGTAACCATTTATCAGAATTCAAAGCAAGGTGAACGATGATACAAGCCGAAATCCCGACTTTGCCGAAATTCTTTCATTATTGGATATTTCATTGATGATGAGATTTAAACGGATTTCAATGTTATCTGAGTTACGTCCATTTCTGGATCCCAGACCCGACTCGGCGAATCTTGTTGTGAAATGTGTTTTTAAATTAGTTTGTTTCTCTCCAAGAGTAACCATTTATCAGAATTCAAAGCAAGGTGAACGATGATACAAGCCGAAATCCCGACTTTGCCGAAATTCTTTCATTATTGGATATTTCATTGATGATGAGATTTAAACGGATTTCAATGTTATCTGAGTTACGTCCATTTCTGGATCCCAGACCCGACTCGGCGAATCTTGCTGTGAAATGTGTTTTCAAATTTAGTTTTTTTTCCCTCCTCCAAGAGCAACCATTTATGATAATTCAAAGCAAGATGACCGATAATACAAGCAAAATCCCGATTTTGCCGAAATTCTTTTATTATCGGATATTTCATCGGTGATGAGATTTAAACGGATTTCAATGTCATCTGAGTTACGTCCATTTCTGGATCCCAGACCCGACTCGGCGAATCTTGTTGTGAAATGTGTTTTTAAATTAGTTTGTTTCTCTCCAAGAGTAACCATTTATCAGAATTCAAAGCAAGGTGAACGATGATACAAGCCGAAATCCCGACTTTACCGAAATTCTTTTATTATCGGATATTTCATCGGTGATGAGATTTAAACGGATTTCAATGTTATTTGAGTTTCGTCCATTTCGGGATTTTGTCCCAGATCCGGCTCGGCAAATCTTGCTGGGAAATGTGTTTTCAAATTTAGTTTTTTTTTTCCTCCTCCAAGAGTAACCATTTATGATAATTCCAAGCAAGATGACCAATAATACTAGCCGAAATTCTTTCATTGTCGGATATTTCATTGGTGATCAGATTAAACGGATTTCAATGTTATCTGAGTTTCGTCCATTTCTGGATCCCAGACCCAACTCGGCGAATGTTGTTGTGAAATGTGTTTTTAAATTCAGTTTTTTTTCTTCTCCTCCTCCAAGACTAACCATTTATGATAATTCAAAGCAAGATGACCGATAATACAAGCCAAAATCCCGACTTTGCCGAAATTCTTTTATTATCGGATATTTCATCGGTGATGAGCTTTAAACGGATTTCAATGTTATCTGAGTTTCGTCCATTTCGGGATTTTGTCCCAGACCAGACTCAGCAAACCTTGCTGTGAAATTTAGTTTTCCAATTCAGTTTTTTTTTTTTTTTTTTTTCTCTCTCCTCCAAGAGCAAGCATTTATGATAATTCGAGGCAAGATGACCGATATTACAAGCCAAAATCTTGAAAACCATCTCTCTCGTATTATTATTTCCACGACACATTCTTAAATTTAAAAAAATTTTAGTGACCTTAATTTTTAGTCAGCTAATAAAGTATCATAAAATTCAGATACTATTTCTCAGAATTATATTAACTCTTTATTAGAAGTTTAAGTAATTTTTTCAAAGGAAGTGATGAACTTACATGAGTTTTTTTAAAAAAATTAATAAATTTTAAATGAAATAATCGTGCCCGTGATGCAACCTATTTTTCTTCTTTTACTTTCAAAATATTGGGGGGGGGGGGTAAATTACAAATAAAAGTACCTATTAAATAGGATACTTTATTATTCAAAATATCATATTTAAATTGTTAAATTCTGTTTAAATAACACAAATTATCAAATAATTTATATTTTCAATTAGTAAATGCTATTTTTCTACTGTTAAAATTTTTACTAACTCCAAAGGACTTTAAACATGTAAAAAAAAAGAAGAAAAAAAAATTTGATTTGTTAACTATCCTTTGGTTTATAACTTTTAAAATTTTATGATGATTGGATTATTATTTGAGTTAAAAATATTTTTACCTAAAATAAATTGTTCAGGGATCAATTCGTATCTTTAGAACAATTAATCATCACAACAAAATTTGATATTCTCTATGAAAAATAGTAAACATATATATGATCCTCAATTCACCTTTATAAAAGTTTCTGCTTTGAAAATAAAATATTATATTTTACTTTTAATATTTTTTTTCAAGAATCCTAAGAATTCTGAAACATTAAATTGAGTTACACTCAATCGAATCGACTCTTTAATCATTTCACACAATTTGTGGATGGTTGCCGAGTTCAAAGTATTATATGTTATGATTTTGATTCATTAATTATTTCAATAAAAATACGGCGAAAATAGAGCAATTCTTCGATTCCTAGTATTTACGGAAAAGTGGCAATTCTGTTTGATCAAGCCGTTACCGACACTATGAAAAGGCGCAAAAAAAGGATGGTGCTGCGACTCCCCCCCATCTTTGAAGCAGAAGACGAAACCCCCGGATATTTCTGTCAGCTTGAAAAATCGAGGGTGTTTTAAAAGTGGTTAGCTAGAAATGCCCTAAGCTATATTTTCTCTTACTCTTTCTAAGAATAAAGACAATATCTTTGTTCATGTCGCTAAGAAGGGAAAAGAAGGGGCTCAATGCACATGCAGCTGTGGTACCAATTATTTCACTGACCTGTCTTTAACTGTCTAGTACGGATACTTAGTTACTCAAAGCATATTTTAAAAAATCATATTATTATTGAATAAAATATAAAATCCGCTTTCAAGCCAACAATTATCCAATCAACCGCAACTTAAGTTTTGAATGTAAGTATAGTTTTTTTTATGAATACATATTTATTATTTGCCGTCTTATTGTTTAAATATTAAGTTTCATTAAATTGCATCAAATGTGTTATTATTTTCCAATTAAATTATTTCCCCAATTATTGCTTAAAAATTTAGGTATAAGACTTTCTCAAAAAAGAATTTTTTTTTTTTTAAATATATACATATATGGGTAAAAATTGATTTTTATGAAGCAGATAAAAAAATTTTTTAAATCTCTTTTGTGCAGTAAAAGAGAGAAAAAAGAGCAATTAAAAATGTTATTTATATTCATTAGTAGGAGCTAGGGATAGAAAAAGATAAATCACATTTGAATTCTGTTTTTTACTTTTTACTAAGCTTTTTATTTTGTGTTTGAAATAGCAATTTTTTTTTTTTTTTCAGTTGAAATTATTTTTCATAGATCTTATTTAATTGAAATTTCAAATATCAAATTCTATATTTGTTCGTAGGCTTTAAGTCCAAACTGCAATCCTTTATGAACAAAAATGTACTAATGACTTTAAATTAATTATTAGTAAAAAAAACTTAATAATTTTGTAATTATGTAAAAATTCAATTCACAGTTTTGTATCAAAAATTCGGAATAATCATTTTTAAAAAAAAGCTTTCATAAGTTTTTATTGTTAAATCTATTAGCGTTAATGACAGTTGCGACAAATGAAAGAATTTTCAGCAAGATGAAATTGATTAAAAACTATCTTCGAGCAACAATGACCACTGAACGCCTAAATTCACTGCTTTTACTCAAAGCAGAAAAAGATATTGTTGACAGTATTAAGCTTGATAAGTTGGCAGAATATTTTTCACTCTTAAAACAACGTCGAAGTAAATTTACGTAGCCAATATAATTAATATAACGTAACTTTGGTAATATCTTAATTTTTTTTATCCTTTTTATGTGAATTTCTTCATTTATAATTTAAATGGCAAATATTTCCAATGTATTTCTACATTATTTTTTTTATTTTTTAAAAAATGAAAGGACAATTTACTTTTGAATGAATTTTGTTTTGAATCAATATCTTAATAGAAGATTATATTTTTTTATTATGACTTACTTTCTTATCTTCAAACAGTTGCTCTAATTAGCTTATGGCAACTACGTTTAGATGAAACGAAAGATACATTTGAATTGCTAAGTGATTTTTCAAAAAAATATTTTAAATATAAAGTAAAAAGTATTTCAAAGTTGCATTGAAAATCATTTAAATTTACAACTTTATTTTTTAAAATTATTTTCACAAAAAATGATTGATTATTATTACTGAAAACTTATTTCAATTGAATAAGTTTCAGTTTATTTAAAAATAGTTTTCTTTCCTTGAATATTTTGTTACCATTTTAATAATTAAAATTAATATAAATGTAAAAACTATCTTTTCTTTGTATTATTTTGAATAATTACTGGTACTATTTAGTTATCAATAATACCACATTTTTCACCTATGGCGGTTGCATTTTTAAGTGCTGTAAAAATTTTTTCGATGAATAGCATTATGTTTATAACTAGTCGAAATGATTTCAAAACTTTGGAAGCTCAAGTTTTGTGGCGCATTTGGACTCTTTTATTTGTTTTGTTTTATCTTTGATTGTCAAGCTTTAGCCATATACAAATTGTATATATATATATATATATATATATATATATATATATATATATATATATATATATATATATATATATATATATATATATATATATATATGTATATATATATATATATATATATATATATATATATATATATATATATATATATATGACAGTCGGCAAAATAAACTTCAACACCCCCCCTCTCGAATCGGTTAGCAACGGGCCTGCCTACCAACTAGGCTATCCCGGCCTACAAGCCACTTTATTTAGAAAAATCATTTTATCACAAAAAGGACTTTGTGAAAAGCAGATTAAAGCAAAATTGAAAAACTAATAAAGTATTCGTTAACATGGCAAAAAATAGATTAACTTTTCATGTAAATTGAATTTTTCTAATAAGAAAAAAAATCATAAATTTTCATGTCAGAAGAAAATAATATCAACCATTGGCATAAAAAATATTTCTAATTAATCGTTATCAAAATTTGTTACTATTTTTCATTCGTAACATAACATTGTGAACACGATTTTCATCAAAGCAACAATTTGTTTCTAAAGAAAAAACAACAGCTTTACGTGACATCATTGTTAAATTTGATTTGCATAATAAGCAATCTGTTACATAAAAGATAATATAATACGATGTATAAACTAATATAACATAATAAACAAATATAACAAAAATATATAAAATACACAAAAATTATGAATCATAACTCAAGACATTATAAAAAATTACTCATATAAAAACTATGCATTATAGAAGATCTGTGTAAAGAAAAAGTATGACTTTTAACTTAAAAAATTTGATATGCACTCAAGTTATGACCCAGATGTTGAAAAATATTATATATAAACTCTTATTTTATATCTTACCTCAATCATACCGCAGGTTTGAAAAGCAGTAAAAACGAGCATAAAAGCAAATCCCATAATAAGAACATTGATAAACATTTTGTCGAATATTTTCGCCATTCCGGATATAAAATTCTTGCTCAGAAACACCTTAAAAATATCAAAATGTCTAATTAAAGAAAGGAAAATTAGAAGTTAAAATGATTGCGTGTCAATTATCAATTCTTGTTGTCAGAAGCCTGTGGCTAAACTTTCAAAGTCACGGAAATATTTAACTAGGTTTTAAAAAGATAAAAAATTCAAAAACTTTTAGGTCACTATAGTTTACTCGTTTAATCCTGGAAATGAAACTGCAAATGCAAAAGAAAACATATGTCTAACTGTCATATTGACGTTGCCAATTTTAATAGTAATATCAAACCTAGCAGACGATACACTTCAGTTTTAGTGCCATTCTTACTTTATACGATTAACACACCTCTAATCATAGAAAAATGAGTATTTGATTGGTGAAGTATATTTTCTGCTTAAAAACAACCAATCAGGTTCTTCTTTTCTCAGGACTGTGTCGTGAAAAATGATTCCTTATTTCTTAAATAAATATAATAACATCTTTTTGGTGCAGGTGTCAAATTCATTTTATTATGAATGTGTGAAACGTGTTCATTTTTCAAAATTCAATATTATCCTAAAAATCAATTCAAAATAAGTAATGCAGCAAATATGTATCTAAACTTTTATGATTAATCTGTAAACAATAGCAAAAAACGAAACTTTTGAAAAAAAAGAGGTGGCGATTGTATTAGATTAACTTTATTAATAATTATAATTATTTTAACAATTTATAACTAAGTGAAAATTCTTAGTTTTATTTCCTTGGTTCAAGGAATTGAAGTATATTTGATACATTATTCTGTTATTTGATTATATACTATGATTTTTATTATAACCTAACCTATGCAGACTCATTTGAGCACCACCGTCAAATATGGGTTTCCCATATTCTGGATTCTAATTAAATCTTTGTGACTACTGTTTCTCAAGGTTACTTTAAAATCATTATACTTTTATGTTTTCGTAGATAATATTTTTACTACGCATTATTTCGAACATTTCAAAACAAACGGAAATATCCCCGGTCTGACGTACTTAATCAAATCAGCATTATATCTGCATCCGATATTTTCTGTAATAATTCCTACTTATTTATGTTAATGATATTTTCATACCGGTACCTGTTCGTATAAACTAAAATCGCCTAGGTTTTTTAATTGTTTTGGAATTTTCAAAATTTAAAAAAAAAAAAAAGAAAAAAAAAAAGAGTTAAACTGTAATAGGTTGCCTGAGTGTGATTGTGTTTATATATACTTTTCAGGTGGATCACCCTCTGGGATTTTTTGGTTTCTTGCGCACCACTGCCTAAATGTCACCACAAGTTAGTAATTTTTTGGAGCAGTTATCGAATTCGAAATCTTCTCTTTATTTTACTTGTCAATACTTAAATTCATTATTTTAAATATTTTGTTTTATTTAATCATCTCGTATATCTCTGTTTTATTTAAAGATAACTAATATTTAGAAATATACCTTAAATTTTTAGATTTTCTTTAAAGTAAAAAAGTGTATGTAATTAACTTCTTAAGGCAAGATTTCCATATTGGTATCTGCAGCTAAGTAATACTGGGGAACAAATTTTTTTGTTGGCCTTATACAAATACTTGATCTCACCTAAATCAACTGTGGTCAAATATCAAATGGGAAATTAGTTTTCTCCTAAAGCTACAGATTTTTTAAAAATTATTTTTTTAGTCTATTTTCCTTTGATTTATATTTTTTATTGAAATACACAACTTTAAAGACTTTATATGTAATAAGTAGTCTCATAAATGTTGCAACAAACTTATAGGGGAGTTAGGACACATCATCAAGATTAAAATTTCACATGAAATCATGCCTGGAGATGTAGTCATGCACCGTTAGAGGCAATTCCCTATTATGACCTGTTTAGAAATACATGTAAAAACAGTTATTGTTTATTTTTTTCAACTTCTTCTTACATACCACTGACTGATCCATTTTAGCCCAGTATCCAATATTAAATTTGGATTGGTACCCACACAATAGAAGATTTATTTTGCTTAAATTTTATTTTTATCAAAGTATAATAAAAATAATTATCTCTAATTACAGAAATTAACTGCCATAAATATAATGTCTGTGACAACAGTTGAGAAAGAATTTGAGTTTAAATATGGCAGTTGTTCAAAAGAAAGGAAAGTGCAGTTAAAAGTGCCTATTCCATTAGCAATCAGTATTCCTGAATGGGGATCCCGTCTTATGTCCCAAAATAAAATTCCTTTTTATGTGGAGGAAGGTATGTAATTTATTTCTGATTAATCTATATTTTAATTATGTAATTATTCAATCTTAAAAAATGTTAAAATCTGGGGATCATACTTATATAAAATTCTTTTTAGATCTGTTTAAAGCTTTAAAAGATTTCACTCAGCAAGAGACTGCTAATTATTATGATGAATTGGAATCTCAAGCTTTCAATAAATTAAGGAATGCAGATTCAAATGAAGTTGATGAATTAATTAATAAATGGGCCAAAGCTTTCGAAGGGGTATGGTATTTTTCTTTTATTCAATTTGTTATTACTTAAATATTCCATTGTGCCTTTTTATTGAGAACAGAAATATTAGCATGAATGGCAGTTTTACTATAGTGTTGGCTATTTCTTAGAGATTATTTAACTTTAATATTTTCAAACATCGATAATTTTTTAATTGTTGCCCTTGTGTCAAAACTTTATTATTTTTTAAATAATTTTCTAAAAATTATTTAAAAAATTATTTTCTAAAAATTGTTTTCTAATAATTATTAGAAAAATAAATAATTAAGTAAATATAACAAAAGAAATTTTTTTACGTATTTCTTAAGACTCTCAATATTTCAAAATCATTAAAAAAGTTTCAATATCCTGAGTTTCCAAGATAACAAGTTCAGAACCAAATTATATGTTCTAAAAAGTACAAAAATGTTCTAAAAGTACAAAAATTAGCATTTTAAAATGTAGAGTCAAGAGAGAGATAGGAATAAGTAATAAATATGTACCTATGTAATAATAGTTAACAGCATGGGCATCATTTGAGGGGGTGTACTCATGTCTCTCTCAAAAGTATTTATCCCATTTTTCTAAAAGTCCCCCTAAATGTTTCAGGCAAAGAGAAAATTTTCATCAATCATTTTTGATTTAAATTCATTGAAGGTAAATAGAAAGATATTAATTTTTTGACAGATGTTTAGTAGACTTAAAAAAATGTATTTCGTTATGAGTAAAATTTAGAAAACTATTTTGATTGTGTATTTTAATTCCGCCTCCCCCCCCCCCCTCAAAAATTGGAGACCTGCAACACCTATAGTTGACAATAAGTCTTAACTACACCAATAATTATTTTATTTTAATAAAACAGTGATAAAGTTAGACAAAAATAATTGTGAAACTATGTAGAAAAAAGTTTGTTTACAATGTTCTTCTATTGTTAGAGTTCATTGAAGGGTGTGAGCTTATGAAAGAAGGTTTTTGAAGTGTGTGCAATCTGTTTTTCTCCCTTTGTTTTCCATTAAATTTGTATAATCAGAAATCTTATCAGGGCTGTCTGTGACGATAAATGTAATCAAGAATGAGAGAGATTCCTTTGAAAACTCTTCATTTCTTCATAACTTAATGGAGATGTGTTTAGAAAAAATTAACTTTCTACTAGAAAAAATGTTTGGCTATAATTTTTTACATAAAAATACTTGATTTGGGAAAAACTCTTCGATATTAGAGTTCAAATTAACATTAGGTGGACATGTAGTGTTAAGAGAAAAAGCATGTTTTGTTTTGACTTTTTTTAGTTTTTGAAACATGGAAGTTTGAGATATTGAGAGCATTCTCTGTACTTACCATCAAAATTTCATAAAGTAATTTTATATTTGATCCCAAAATATTTAACGTTAATGTGCATAATATTACTGAAAAATGTTATTAGGCTTTATTCAGTTAGGATTGCGGTTCAGCTCAGTAGATGTTGATAGTGATGTCTCAAGCACATTGTGACTATTGCGCTAGGAGAAAATAAACTAATGACATAAATTTTTTGTCACTTCATACGCTTGATGCTATGGACGCCATGTTTAGACATGCACATAAGAATTCATATTTAGGGACGTGCTGATGGCAATCAATGTGAATCCAGTCTTTAGTGTTTTTCTAAGTATTTAGTATCAGTTAGCAACTTATGCAATGGAATTTTGATACACTATTTAATCATCATTGCTTATTTTCACAAATTTATAATTATCATTGTAACTTAAGGGAACAATTTTCTTGCCGATGTTTAATATTAGACAGTTGTAACAGGTTAGTGGATTGTTAGCATTAGCTTATTTGCAATTGAATTTAGCTTTCAATGATTTAAAATACAAAGTATTTTTAAAAAATTTATATATAAAAAAGTTTGATTTGCTTTTTTCTTGTGAAGTTCAGAACTCATTGTTTATGTTTTATCTCAGTGTTTTTAAAATCAATCAAATATAAGTTGCTTATATAGTTTAAAATATGTGCCAAACAAATTATAACATAATGTTACTATCTTTTAAAAATATCATTCGAATTACTTTTCACAAATTTTTGTAATCATAAATATTAGTATAATTTTATTCATTGTTGTTAAAATTACCTAAAAAATGTCATCATTGTTCTCTCTTTTTTTTTTGTCTAATAACACAAAGACCTTTAACAAAGTGTCATGGATTTCAGAAACACAATAATGCAAACATTTTATTTCCTTAACCAATTGCTTTCAACAGCTGAATGTTACAGAAATGTATGAAAAACAGAAAGTGTGCTTTGTCTTGTTTAGGTCATAAAACAGCTATTAGTCTTTTGCTAGAGAGACTCTGAAATACAGCTTGATTTAAATATCCCATGAGATATTAAATCAATAATCTCAAGAATTGAAATGGTAATATATTACTTGATTAAAAACTTCATTCACTTCAAAAATATACAAATTGGAAATAACAGTTGACATGCGTTAAACGCTCTTAAGGACATTAGTTCCTCACCACCTCTCCATAGCATATGGAAATGCATTTCCCCCTGAATTGCACTGTAAGTGTAAAACTGCACTGAATTATACTGTAATTGAAACTGTAAGTTTTTTTGTTCTGTTCTTTTATTTTTTTCTCATCTCTCTACTTCTGTGGTTTTTCTAGTTTTGTTTCTTACCTTTATTTTTCCATTTTTTGTTGACAACTTTACATTTTATATCTCAAATCACTTTTGTTTCTTCTCATTCATGTCTGGCAAGTCTTGAAAATTAGTGCCTATTTTTGAGCACTTGAAGCTTGTTGACTGTCTTTTACAACTTAATCATTTTTGTAGTGAATGAAGATTTTAATCAAGTAATCATGTAAGATAATTTTCTGCCTGTACAAAATTTTAGCTTTTACAAAAGCTTTAACTTTTTTATTCGTTGAGAAAAGTTAAATATTTCCAAGTCAGCAAAGGATACCCTCTCTTGTATAATAAATTTCTATCATAATTTCTTTGCTATATTATCAGATTATAAAACATGAAACTATAAAATTTAGATAGAAATGATCAAAAAGGGAAGATTTTATAACAAGTCAAAGCTCCTAGATCTGGTGCCCAATTCAAAAGGCACTTACAAATTTTACACTCTAACAGTAATATTTATTTTATAGGAGCATCTAAAATATGCAAAGCTTGAACAACCATGTGAAAATAATTCATTTCCAGAGATGTATCACAAACTCATTCATTCGCCTGCTCTTGAAACAATGTTAAACCTTGAACATTCATATGCTTTGGCTGTGGGAGAACTCGTGCAAGCTCGTAGCCAGGCTTTGAATGAAATGCAGCTGAGGTAATATTTTATTGAGCATTTTAGAGGTTATATACATAGCTGCCAACTTCTTGTAGAAGATTTTTCTTAGAGCTAGGAAAGTACAAGTTTTAACATGTAATTCTTGATTTAACAAATTTGATTTAAAATTAATTTCACTACCACTATATATGAGAGTTATGTGATTCAGATTGGTTCAAACTTCATTGAATTAACAAAGATGAGGTGTTTAGTTTTTAGAACTTATCTTATCATACATATATGTTACTGCTTATTACCAGTATGAAAACTATTGGAGGATTTGTGACAATTGCAATTTAAACTTAAGCTTTTTAGTTGAAAGAAATACCAATTAGGGCAAAGTAGTTATAATCCTCTTGGTCAAAATTCATAACAGTAAATTTAAAAATCTATTTTAAGTAATTAGTAATTTTGTATTTATAAACAATTTGAAGTTGTAATTTTTTTCAAAAAATTAAACTATATAATACTTATTATATTTTGAAGAAATTTTACGCAAATGGGGTGAAATTTTTTTTTAGAACTTGTAAATGGTACTTAGAGTTAAAAAAAAAAACCCACTGACCTATAAAATTGCTGGAGATGTCAATAAACCAGCATGCTCTTTTTGTAAAATATGGTTCACTTAATTTTTATTGAAACATTGGTTGTGGAATGCAATTTCTTTTGCTAGAGCTGTAAATCTTTTCTACATAAGATGGTGTAGTGCATGAATGCTAGAATACTATGCTGTTAGTTTATCCATTTTAATTGTTTCAAAAAGAAAATGAATTAAACTACTTTTATTAAATACTAAACTTATTATTTTATCAAATTTATGCAAATTATTTGTATTAGCATTTTGTTAATGATTACACTTTATACTAGAATAATTTATTTTTTTTATTTTCACTTTGTTTTTATGTATATTTGAACAAATCAAGGCAATCAATGGAAATGGAAAGAGCTGTTCCTAAAGTTGGAATATCTTTGACCGATAGAGATATTAATGATATGGCTACGCGACATTTTACTGAAACTGAAGTAAGTCTAATCCATTTGAAGCTTTAAAATTTTTTTAATGACAAGTAAAATAAAGTTATTTTACTGGATTTAAACAATGAATTATAAGAAAAAAAAATGTCATTTTAAATACTAATTTCTAAAGTCTTCTTTCTTCTTCTAAAGTTCTTTCTATTTCTGGAAATTTTAATCTTAAAGTGAAATAGAGCATAGAATATTTTTCGAAACATTTTAATCAGAAGAAATGACTTTTAAATGCTATAGATATATTGATATCCTTACCTAATATTTATATTATAAAATATACTAAAAGTAAAACTTTTCAACAACTGGCATTTGTCAGCCATATGATTATAGTGGTTAGGGCTCCATAATTTTGATAAAATAATATTTTTTATTTCATAGAATATTACTGAATACTGGGATCGAAAAATAAGTGACTTAAAAGAGACTCAAAAGAGGGAATTCCATGAATGGGTTCTAAAAGTGCATGAAGATTATCAAAGTGGTTTTGGTTCACCAGGTTACTTGTAAGTATTTATTGTTATTCTGACTTATGATATTTTTTAAATAGTCTTAACATTAAAATAAATTTTGGTAAAGATAATTATTGTATTTCCAAATATTATACAATTTAAAATTTGTCTAAATTTTTTAAAAAATGTCTTTTAAATCTATTTACTTGCATTAATTATTGTGTAAATTCATTTTAAAATATTTAATATTCTTTTATTTTGAAAACTATGCTTCAGAACTTTTATAAAAGCATAATTTATTCCAGTTGTGTATAATAAATAATTTTATGTGTATCATATGAAGATACTACAATTTTCTTTTATATTTTTATGATTGATGTGTTTAATGTAATGTGTGATACTAAAATTTAAATTAATTTTTTTGTAAGTGGCATATTTGTAAAAAATATTTATCAGTGAATGTTTTTTTATTACTATGTGAGAAAATGTATTTAAAAGATTTTATGTAAATGTAATGAAAATTTTATGTAAAGATTAATAAAAATATATAATATTTTTTAAAGAGTATGCAAAGTATGTAAATAAGAATTTCATTTATTATTTCTGTAAGAAGACTACAATTCAAGTCAGTATTAAAAAGACATATAAAAACATATACATAATACTATTAATTTAATCACACAAAAACAACTAACTTATAAGCACAAAATATTCACGTTAAAACATATTTTCTTAATAATTGAATGCTTTTAGTGAATACCATTGGCGACTCTCAGAATTATTTGATTCAAATCTCTAATATACTTTAAGCTTTCTTAAATTATATTTTCATCTCTAGGTATATGTATAAGTATATTGGTTTTTCAAGTTCTTGAAGCTAATACTTATATAAAAATAGATTACTAAATATTTTTAATGCTATTACAAAGCTTAAGTGCAGTGTTTCAACTTTTAAAAAATTGTAAAAGTGCTTTTTAATATCTTATTTTATCAATTGGCATTTCTTGCACCAGATATTTGTAACTGATCACTTTTTCTAGGCATCAGAGTACTCATTTATGTCATATTAAGATTTATAATTTCAATTTATAAAAAATTATGTATTTTAAAGTCCAACAATCATCTAAAAATTTTAGAGCTTGTGCGGACGTAGTTTTCATTGTATGTAAATTACGTTTATAGTTATAGGATAGTTTAAAAAGAAACCATGAAATTGAAGTCATTTTTCATTAAATATACCGTCATTTTGTTGAAGATATACTACATTTAATAAAAGCTACATTAATAAATGGTATTAAAAGTTTAAGTTAGTCAAATAAAAAAATTATAAAATTATTAAACCCACCATTAGCAAATGTCTCAATAGCAAAGTCTTGAATAAATAATTTTAGCAGTTATTCCAAATTTCTTTCATTAAGTTTCTTCAAATATATTTAAAACAAGCACAAAACTGTAAAATTACCTATGTTTTTTATTTAAAAATAAATAAACTAAGAGCTATATCTTTTAAAACATTTGTTCAATTTAAAATTATGTGATTTTTATACTTTTTGCATAAATGTTCTATTACACAACCAGGTAATAATTTTTTTGCTAGTTTATCTGAACCGACAGGCTGAAATAATAAATTTTTGCTGAGTACTAAGTACTTGGATTCGTCAAAATTTTAAAATCTTGTAACTTCTCTAGTAATTTATCAAATTAAAAACTGAATTCTCATTTTTATTCATAAGACAAAGAGTACGAGCTTTATCAGAAGCTGCACCGGTTGAAGATGATAGTGACTGGACACCACAACCTCAGAGGATGGAGGAGAGCTTTACAATTCATTTAGGTAGGGTAACTCTTTTGACGTATTTTGGAAAAAGTAGGTAGTATTGCAAAACTTTGTAGGATAATTCATTTGGAACTTTAAAATGAATATTTTGTTTTAATTTATATGCCTGGGAATGTTTCTTTGATTTTTTATGAATTTTTTTTAGCTAATTAATTAAATATATTTCATTTTCATAGTAATTTTTCTATAGTATGTTTATACAGTAATCAATTTTGATTTCTTTTTTTAACAATTATATTATCCACTTCATTGATATTAAATAAATGTTTATTCATATTTTTAACTAGCAGCTCAACTTGGAGTATTTTTTATAAAGATAAGTCACTTTTTGAATAGCATAACATATGTCTCTTTCAAGCCATTTTGTACACTATCTGACACTTTCAAAGAAAAAGTCGAAATTTAAATTTAATGGTATGATTTGAATGGATTTATACAAGAATTGTCTAGAATCATGCTGATAGTTCCAGGGTTTCACCGACAAGCCTATATAAATAGGACCGTTCCTTACTAGAGAGTAGATTATTTATCTGTTTGTAGCAGCAACAGTGTTCTGATTTGAGAGTCTCTGGTGAGTTCATTGAACTGTCTGAGGTTGTAAAGCCTGCCTACTAGACTGCTATTTGAGCTGTAATTGAGAGCTAGAAATAGCTGTTTTCTGGAAGATTCTGCTAAAAAATTCTTGGAGTCCTAAAGACTGTTGCATTTATCTCCAATTGGAATGAATCCCTGTGCTTGGTTCACTTTACTTTCAGTGATAAGTTGTAACAGAATGACGTAACATGCAGAAAACTTGCACCTGATTTTAGGTGTTAGACAAAACTTTTCACGAAGATATTTTACTGTTTGGTTAGAGAGTAGGTTCTTCATATTTTATACTATTTTTATATGTCACCTTCCTATGATTTTGTAGTCTATTTAAGTGTCAAAAATAACAAGATTTACCAATTTACCCCGCTGAATTTTCAATCATATGAAAATTACTTTCAGGTGGTTACATTGTCCTTAAAATTGTCTTTACCAAATTGTTAAATAATCTCTATTTAAGCAATAGAAGTGATGATAATTTAATAAAAAATAAAATTATTTCATGATAGAATTTAAATATTTGAAGTAAGTTTTGGTATCAAATAGTTAGGGAATTTTACTATTATTTATTGTTGCTATTTAATACAAATTTTAAAGTTTATGCTCATTAACTATTTGATAATGATAAAAACCATGGAGATTAATTATTTGAAAGAGATAAAATAATAACGATTTTATATAAAAGTATATGGAGTAGATTTTTTTTCTAGAGTAAAAACTAGTAATATTTAATTTTACAAGAAAAAAAAAACTGTTTTTTAACTTGTTATACATTTCTGATAGGTTCCCAACTGAAACTGATGCACAATCTAAGACTGTTATCTGCAGATGTACTTGATCTTTGTCGACATAAATTAAATAAAGTTGGGTAAGATTATTAATAAAAGTTTTAATATCTATTACTGATAACAATAGATAGAGTAATATTATAGTTAATAAAATTTGAAGTATTTTTTTAAATTTTAATAAATGTTGAAGTACCACAAGTAATATACTTTTTGAAATCAAGCATGCTGATAAATATAGCATAATCTCAACAAAATAGTACAAGTACTATTGGAAATTTATGTTAAAACTATAATAATAGTGAGAGAAGTTTTAATCTTGTATGCAAATTCATTTTTTTGATTTTCTCAAAGAGCAGTAATACTTTTGTTTGTATATATATATAGTTTCTAGCCTGTATTTATGAGAAATAAATATAAATTTTTCTAATTTCTCGCCATTTGTTTTAAAGTTTAAAAAAAAAAAACTTAATTGCACAATTTACCTATTTATAAAGGGTTTTAATTAGTATTTTCTGTAATTATTGATGATTATTTGTTGATCTCTAATAAAAAACATTTTTTTAAAAAATTTCCAGTGGAATTGTTGTTCCACAACCGCAACGTTTACAGACAGCAATCTCTTTGTATTCAAATAATCTAAATGGTCTTGTCCTATTAGTAGACAACAGAATAAACTCTTACACAGGAATAAAAAAAGGTAAATTACTTATCTATTTAAAGCTTATTTAATTAACTAACTTTGTAATTAAAGCAACTTCTTTTACACGAAACATTCCTTTTAATTATGTATCTTTTACATATAACAGCAACATACAAAGTTCTAGTCAAGTGCAGATTTTTTTGTGCTTTGTTATATATATTTTTTCGGTGTAATGTGTTGAATTGAAATTTTACACTCATTATTCGTGTTTTTTTGTTTTTTGTATTTTTCTAAATGGCTTTTTTGCTCTGTTTTTGTTTATATTTCTAAATTGAAATAAAACTTAGGTGTTGCAAGAATATTTAAAGGGATTATAGCTAAGCTGTCTTATTTCTTTGAGGGGTTATTGTCGATCAGAAATGGTCAAACAATTTTCCTTTTTGTATATTCTTTTACTTACAGTTTCAATAAAAAATAAATAGAAACAAATCATTCGAGCAACTGCCCATTTTTGGCCAGGAGGGTTATTTATATTAAGGCTCCACAATTTTGTGAACAATATTATGATTGGAACAATGTGGTCAGCATTGTGCATGACTTCCAAGACAAGCTGGCACCTAACGATCTGCAGTTGGATAGATATTAAAATGTTTGGATAGATTTAAAAATGTATATGCAATTAATTAGCTCTCAAATTACAAATAAATTTTAAATCAGTCCGCAATAGTAAGTCTTATTCCAATATAGTTTTTTTTGTTGTTACTTCAATGATTGCTGTTTATATTGTTTTCCTTATAATTTAGGAGACATAATTTAAAAAATTGTAGCATTTTCATAAAAAGTAAGGCTGTTATTTTAAGTACACAAATTGCTATTTTGCATCATTGTAACAGAATAGAAAGAAATACAATATTTCCTTTATTAGTGTTCTGAATTATGTTTGCTTATTATCTGTTGCTTCGTTGTGAAATTATCACTATAAGTGTTTTGTAATTGCCATGATATTAGTTTAATGAAACTGGCTCTGACTGAAAAAAATTGCTTTTGCTAATTGTAAATTGACCACACAAAACAAAATTTATAAGATAAAAGCTTTGGTAAAAATAAAAAGATGAAAAAATGTATTGAAAGAGGTGGAATATAATTTTTGTATGGATATGGATGTAATAGATAAATTTTTAACTTTGAAACATTATTGCAAAAAAGTGAATTTGAATTGAGTACTTAATGAGTGATTTTTAAATAACAAGCTTTTATTCCCACTATCAATATTTGATAGCTGACTAACTTGACAGAGCCAAAATATAGATATCGAATTTCAACAATGTTTTGTATTGATAAACATGTTAATTAGACTAAACATTAGATTTCAATAAAAGCAATATTTAAATTACAAATGGTAAAAGTTTATTAAAAAACTGTACATGTTTTGATGACTCATTGCATCTTCATTAATGGAATAAAAGACAGGAATGGTAAAATCAGAAATCGGTCACAAACTACTGTTTTTTTTTTATCACACTTTTTTTTTTTTTAAAAAGGTAGAACTCTGCAATACGAACTAGGACAGGGGTGGGCAAACTTTTTTGGTCGAGGGCAAAAAATCGAGAAATTTTTTTTTAGTGGGCCAGGTAAAAACTTCTAAAATAAAAAAACGATATTCAAGTTTTAATTTAAATATTTAATGAAATGAATGAAATTTTGACTTCATTTTCAAAAGTTCCTTATATTGAGGTTCCAAGTGAGATGTACTTATTTTAAGGAAAGAGGCTAACTTCTTCATTCAACATTTTACCAATTGAAACAGTCTGTGCTAGCTATTTCTAATAATTTATGCTTTGTTGAACAGAAATAGAGAAAGTAAAAAGGCCATTAGTAACTTTGTTAAAAAAGAAAGAACGAAAATAGCTTTAAACAAAGTAGACAAGAAAATGGATGTATATTGTTTATATTCACCACCGATTAGCAAGTTCAGATTCTATCCGCGGGCCGGATAAAACTCTCCGGTGGGTCACAGTTGGCCCGCGGGCCGTAGTTTGCCCATCCCTGAACTAGGAAATAAAGTAGCAACTATTGTAGTTTTGCAATAACAGTAGTGCACTACTTCTGGCCACGTTTTGATATCACAAGCTAATTTCCAAAAGAAATGGAATAAAACTAAATAGTTTTGGATTTGACAAATCATACCTAGGATTATGAGTTCATTTGAACATCTTTTTAACAACATTATTGATTATCTTGGGAGGAAATCTCTTTCTTTGGCATTGACTTAATGTGGATAATTTCATCCTTTTGCTCTGAAGATAATAAATAATATTGTTAAAAAGATGTCGAAATATGTTCATAATCTGAATATGTGAAACCTGGAACAAATAATTTAGTTTCACTTCCATTTTCTCTCTCCAAAAATTAGCTACCAAATATCAAAAATTTTCTGAAAACAGAAATTTCATCTTTTCTCTGAATAACAAAATCAGTTTCTTGAACCTCAAATAATCAATTACATCCATTAACAACTAGGAAATGAACAAAATTTCATGCCAATGCGTTCTGTAATAGACAGAACAAACCAAACAAGCTCTCAAATATCAGCTACAAGAACACCAAAGCTACCCAGTAAAATTTTGCAAATTTGTTCAGACTCACCCTATATAATTTAACACTAGTGCAAAATTATTTCAAATGTGACGTTTTATTTTTTCTGATATTATAGACACATAATTTTATTACATTTAACATTTTAAAATATTCCCCAGGAATTAATGTATTTTTAAAGCAAAAATTAGACCACAACAAAAGAAAAAGCTTTGTGCAAATAATATTTAATCATAAGCAGAATACATAGCAACATAAATTAAAATTTACATCTCAAGACACATGTAATTCAACAGCAGTAATATATACAAAATTACTAGAAATGTGACAATTTACTTTCTCTGAAGTTTATGACATTTAACATTTAGTGCAATGTGCAAAAATATCTTTTTATTTTAGAATTTGCAGATGTATGTAAAATGTCTACAGAATTCCACTTTGAAGATATAGACAAGGCAATTGAATTAATTAAAGAAGAAAGCAGAAAAGTGGCTGACTGGCGTGCAGCTAATTCATCACAAGCTGATAGCAGCAGTCAAAGCAGTAGTGGTAAATCAAACTCATCAGATCATTCTCAAACAGTAAATATACCCTTTTAATTTCTAAGTAATTATTCTGTGTCACTTCAAAATGCTTCAATTTAGGAGTAAATAATTTATCTAGATTTAGGTATTAAAAAATGATATTCAGTACAATTACCAGAAATTGGTCACAAAAAAACTGATTTATTTTTAAAATCTCTTAAGGGAATTAAAATTTAAAGAAGCCATTTTTTTTTTAGAAAAATAAATAAAATTATAATTTTTTCACTACTTTGTGCCAAAATTAAAGGGACAGAAATTTGATCTTCGACAAATAATAATTAATTAAAATGCAATCTTGTAAAATATTGGGAAGCCAGTTGCCTATTGACCTAATAGACAACCAGGCATTCGTTAAATAAACAAATAATAATTATAAAATAAAAGTTTTACTATTTTCTGTTTTTACTTGTTTCTGCTTAAATTTAAAGGACACAAAAAGCAGCCTCCAAATTATTTTTTAAACTATTATAGTAACTTTTTTTTTAAAAAAAAAAAGAGAGATGAAAAATACCAATTTTTCTGTTTTTCTCTGCACATGTTAAATATTTTATCTAGTATGAAACCATACATAAAAAAAAAAAAACTTTAAAAAGATACAAAATATGGGGATTTCATGATTATATATTCTAACACTTCTAAGCATTCAATTAATTATTTGTATTTCTTAAAAATGGCTTAATAAAAAAAGAATACTAATTTCCTTGTTGGGAAAGATTTAGGACATACTTGGGAAAATTAAAAAAAAAGTGTATATTTCTGAATTTTTTATGTTAAATTTTGGTACCTATGACAACTATTTTAGTTATATTCCATTTAAAAGTTTTAGTGTGCAGTTCTTTTTCAAATTATTACAATGATAGACTTTTGAAACAAAAATTTAAATTAAATTTTTTGCAGGAAAACTGATTTTATAAATTAACAATTAACCTTCATACACAGCCAATTATACACCCTTTGTTTGCTTTTAAATAGTTTTTCTAAGAAATACACTTACTAATAAACTTTTAGATGAAATTGTTAAATGAGTCAAAAGATTTTGATATAGCTTTATACTTGCAGAAATTTGAATATTGCATTGACATACCTATTTCATATGCTTTTGGTCAAAAATAAATATGGGGAAATGCATTAAAATTAATAAGTAGTAGTGTAGTTGTTAAGTTAAATGTAAATAATTAGATTTAAAATAAAAATAGTAAATAAAAGCTAACTTTTCAAATTTAAAAAAATATGTATCTGTTTTTTTTTTTTTTTTTTTTTTTTTTAAATTCTGATGAAGTAATATATTATAGTATAGGAATTCTGATAAGGTGTGACTATTTAATTTTAAAAATTTAAATTACTTTTGAAAAAAATAGTCATTTAAACCTATATCAATATTATATGTTTGAGAGACACTAACGAGTGATTTGCAAAATGCAGTTGATATTATATACTACTTGTTCTATTACTATGTTTTGTGTGGAGTTACAAATACTCTATTATTTTCTAAAGACAAGTAGTGATACTTTAAACTAATGACTTTTAGATTACTTAGTGATATTACATACTATGTTTTACATCAATTGCTCTTTGAATGATCAACTGAAGGAGATAAAAATATATAGTTGCTATATTCTGCATAGGAAGCAAAATAATTTTTTTTTTTTTGCGAAAGTCTTAAAATTAATTGCACTATGGCACTGCAGAGTAAAAAAACTATAAATTATTATTATTTTTTTTTTTTTGCATGTCAGATTTTATCCATTAAAATATTTTCACTCGCATATCCTTAGATGTGCTGCATTGTTCCTGTAAATAATGGTTATTATGAAAACATTTTTTTGTTGTTGTTTTTCTCAACAGTGTCATCTGTTGATGAATGTTGAAATTTAGAAAGTATGAATTTTCTGATTTTCTATAATATATTTTTTATAAGCGATTTCATAGTTTTTTTTTAGTTTTGCAGTACCTTAACAAATTTAGATAAAGAAAAAATGGTACCTTCATAAAAACTTCTTTAAAAAAGTATTTATAATTTAAATACTTTTGATATTCCTGTTCCTTTAAATTTTGTTTGAATGTTAAATGTTTCAAATGCTTAATTTTAAATTGTATTGGAGTCTACAGAAATACTTGTGTGGAGAGACTGTTTTTCTCACATGAATTTAATTTGTACAGGCCTGCATTAATGAATGAAGTAACAATCGTTGAATATTCATTTAAGAATTATTCTTTATGTACCCGGCAGTCTGTTTGGTACAGAATGCGTTGAAATTTTTTCTACATTTAAAAATGCTGGTAATTGTCGATTATGTTTATAAAATTCTGAGAGTAAAAAAATTCAATTTTTTCTATGAGCTTTAAAATATCAAAACATTTAAATTCTATTCTTAAAAAAACTTAATATAAATGTGATAATTTTTCTCCACCAAACCAGTTGCGAATTAGTTTTTTACATGATGAAAATAACTAACATTAAATGCATGTGAAAATTAATATTTAAAATTTTTAATTGTTGAAATTTTAATTTTAACTAATTAACTGTTAATCAGTGTTTAAAATTAAAGTTTAATTTAATTCTCTTTTAACAAATATTTTGTGCTAGTTTATGTTTATTTTTTTAGTGTGATTTTTAATTTTAATAAATTTGCAGAAAATTTATAAAATAGATATTTTTTTTAAAGAAAATAGAAAAGAAAACAAGATGAATGCAAAAACTAATTCATTATTATTTCATCTAGTTTTTTGTTGACTATTAAATTGATTGATTTCAAATCATTGGTCAGTTTTAAAACATTGAGTAACAGATATTTTTCTTTTTACAGAGAAGTAGTCCTGCCACCCTTAAAACGGGAGATTTTTACATCACTCGCCATTCTAATCTCTCAGAAGTACATATTGTTTTTCATTTGGTAGTTGATGATACATTACGATCAGCTGATGTAAATTCAAGACACCCAACAATACTAGGATTACGAAACATACTGAGAGTGGCACATGAGCATGATATTTGTACAGTTACCATACCTCTTCTTCTAGTTCATGAAATGTCTGAAGTATGTAATTTTATAGTTGTTTCACAATTTATCGAATTTCATCTGAATAATCTGTGTTTGATATTTTTACTAACTTTGAAAAAGTAAAAAATTTCTGATTAATATCACTATAAACATGAATTTTAATATTTAATTTTCTTAATTATTCAAAAAAGGATTTTTCACATGTAATTAGCCCTCAGTATAATTTTCATAAAATACACAATTCATAAGCAAATATTTCTTTTATCTGTAAAGTTTTACTTATTATACGAGAGTTACTCTGAAATTTTGAGATACACAAAGACAAAAACTAATAGATATGAAAATCTGACTATTTATACTAACATGATTTTTATAGGTCAATTGTATGTAGTTTAGCTCTCGTAATGAATTAAAATGTAAATATGAATGTGAATAAAAGTAGCAGTCTTAGGAATAATTACACTGTGTTCAGTTTTTTTTATATGATTTAAAAAATTATTCATTAACAAATATTTTTATCAAGTGTGTAAAGTACAGATTCAGCAAGTTTTACAATGCTTAATTGCTGTTTTTTATTTATAAAAATTCAGGGTTATTGAAAAAATTAACTAATCACACTATTTATATTAAAATAATGAACTATTTATTATAATACACATTTAGTATAGGAACATGAACTTCTTTTAAAATTACAAAGAGATTTTCAAATAAAATATTTATTGATTTTATAGGAAATGACAATTCAGTGGTGTTTAAAAAGAGCTGAATTGATCTTTAAGTGTGTTAAAGGTTTTATGATTGAAATGGCATCTTTAGTAGGGGATGAAACAAGAACAGTGCAATTTCTCGTGCCAAAGGTATTTTTCAAAAACTATTCCAAAGTATAGCATAATTTTCGTTAAAATTTTAATGTTTTTTTTTTTTTTTTATATTTAAATTTGATTTTCATTCACTTAATATTCTTTTTCTCCCTTTCAGGGTATATCAGAAGAATTGTTTATGAATTTATCAAATTTATTACCAGCTATATTTAGAGTGTCTAATCCTGTTGTATTAAAATAGATTATCATCGCAATTACAAAAGAGAATAATTTAATTTATTTATGTAAATTTTTGATTATTTTGTACATTACAAACAAATCATTCCAAAAAAGTGGTGAAGTTGTACCATTCATCCCCAAGCTGGACTTGTTGAGTAATGAAGAACCAATTTGCCATTTATATTGAAACACTGAAATAAAAACAATGAATATGTATAATAAAATTAATTTATGTGCTAATGAATGTATAAAATGTTTTGTATAAAAATTAATAAATTTTTTTTATAGTAATGAAAAAATGTTCATACTTATTTTACATTATATATAACGTAATTGCTTTCAATATCTAGAGCTAATACAATTATTTAATGTATGATCTTCAAAAACTACCCATTAATATTGGGTTTTTATGGTACTTCTATGCTGCTTATATATAACTAGGTACAGTAAACAAAAATATAAATAAATAACCTTGAATAATTATTGACCCAGAATAACCTTTGTTCTAATGAATGGATTTTCACTTAAAATTTCCAATCTTAATGGTTCAAAAGTTTGACCTCAATTATGCCAAATAATTAATGTATTAACCAAATTGAGAACACAAATGCACAAACTTATTTTCCCTGAATAAACATACTTTTTTCCTGACAAATTTGGATTCTTGACTATATCAAAGTGTGGTAAATATGGCAGTCAATAAATTAACTTTGAATAAACTAATTTCCTAAAAATATGGTGGGGTAGCTAAAATAAGTAAGTCAGAAGAGCGGTCAGAAGTTTGGACACCTTAATGTTAATTTATCTTCGTGTGTATCTCGCGATATCTTGGGATTTTTTTAAGCAAATTGAAACACAATTATAAAACTAGTTTATCCAAAGATAATTTTTTTAAAATTGAATAGAATTTTATAAAAGAAATTTCATTATGGATAAGGAACATTGATTATAAATGTTATAGCACATTATACTAGCATTCTTTACTCTTCAAAATCAATATTATTTATTTTCTCTAACTCTAGATATTCAGTACAAAAATATTATTTCATGCAACACAGTTTAGTTGAAAATATTCATAAAATATTTCATTTTAAAAACTCGTCAACTGTAAATAAATAAACACTTATTTTCATTATAATTTATGCTTGAAACAAACACATATTTGTGAAAAAAACTAATTCTTAATTTTAGTGTAATTGTAGGCATTTTTAAAAGGCATGGCATATTATATCATTGTTAATTTAATTTCATAAAAACTAAAAATATGCAAAAACATTTTCTTTTGTTTGTATAAATTTTTTTAATGTAAAAACATGCCTAAACAATTTTATGTTTAATAAATTGTAAAAAATTTATCATTTTTCTCTTATAACTGGACTGGCATTTTCAATTTCTAAAGTTTAGAAAAAAATAATTTTTTATGTAAAAGTTAGAATGGAGGGAGCATTTAAACAGCCCAGTTTCATTGTTCACAAATTGCTAATATATGTGTCTTCTAAGGATAAAATTTAGATGTTATTTTGGTGGATTGAAGTTAATTACTTTTTATAAAATGAATTATATTAAATTGACTTGGGTAGTAATTACAATGTACTAATAAGTATTGGTAATAAGACTATTATTACCAATACCAATGTATTGGTAGTAAGACTTTGGGAGTATTCACGAGTACTTTACAAAGGGGAAATAATGATGGATATAAAAGAAGCAAAATTGTAAATATTTCCATTATGCAAACTTTTATTTATTTATTTTTTAAAAAAAGGAGGTTGATCTATTCTATAGAATACTGATTCAATTAAGAAACATTTTAGTGCTTATTGCAACATTTATGCTGCAGCTATAAAATTTATATCACATCATTTGAATTGTAATAAAGGTTTAGCCTAATCCAACTCAGACATGAAGATGATGAATTTTATAAATACTAAAAAGAATTTTTAGTAATTACAAGAAAAATCAATTAACAACTAAAATCTTACTTCATAAACATTACCCACTTCATGATCTAGACTCGGAGAAAAGGATTGGTTGACATAAAGAAACTATAGTAAAAAATGGAGATAGATTACAAAACATATTTTATGTGAAATTTAAATTTATCAAATAAAATACAAATACAAATTATGTTACTAAAGTTTTAGCTCTTGTTACATATGTTTAAAATTATTTAATAGTTATTGACAATTTTAATCTTACAATATTTTAAAAATGAAAAGAAGTTATTACTACAAATTTACAATTAAATTAGTATATGATATAAAGTTACCTGGGATCTAACATGAACTAAATGTGATAATTAAATAAAGATTATGTTATAACATTTTCAAAAACCATTTCGGAAAAGTTGTTTTTTTCTAACAATTTAGCACCCAAACCTGCTTTGGGGGGAAAAACTATGAACTCTAAGCTGCTGTTACATTTTCTAAAATGAATTTTTTAAGAAACTTGAGTTTTATTTAAGAAACATGCATAAAAATAAATTTTTTAATATTGTCTACTGACAGGAGGCATCACTTTAAAAATTCAAAGTCTTTCCATATTTGATTCTGTGTTTAAAAAATAAAAAAAAAGAATAAATTTAATAAATATAATATTTTATTTAGATGCAAAATTTTTTATCTGTCAATTTTAAAATTAAACTTTGAAGTTTAAGAAAATGTTTAATGGAAATTATAAGTATAGCATGCGTTTATCCTTTAACATTTTTATGCAACTATTTAAGCTCAAAGAAATACTTAATTTCTTTTCTCACAAAAACATAGTCATCAAAACCAAATTGGCAAAGAATATAACAATTTCTAAAAAATAACATATTCTCTTTTAGTTATATATTCTATCTTTTGACTTTTCTGTAAACAGAAATAATGAAAATCTTTTTTAAAACTTTAATAATAAATAGGTTTTTAGTCTTGGATAAGTTTCATAATAATGATCAAGTTAAATACACTAAGAAAGTGCTTAAATAAATAAAATAAAGAAAGAGATAAATCGTATACTGCATCAGTATAACTAGGTTAGAGAATGGCATTTCTTCATGATACAACTGTTTTGAAAACTTTATCTAAATTTTTAAATATTGTGATCAGGTTGATTACTTCCACTACTTGTATCCATACAAATTATTAATTGAAAGCAGGATAAATTTAAAGTTTAGTTATTAAATTACTATTAAAAATATTAAATTTTCATAATTATTTTGGGAAATATGTCAAAATTATTGAGAACTAAAAATACTAAATCAGAAAAATGTTTGTATAATGCATAGTTTTTTTAAAATCATTATTTTAGATCACCTCAGAATAGTAAAAAAAAAAAAAAAAAAAAAAAATCATTTTCCTTTTAATTACAGAAAGTATTTTGAAATTACTTACAATAGAAGCAGATGCATCTAGATGCATGTATTTTTTCAAGAAGCCAATGACCTTTGCCATAGTGCAATTTTTTTCAACTGTCCATTTTTTATTTTTTAAAATAGGAGCATTGCCAGTAGGCTTCAGCCACAAAGTCACTGAAATACAAAGTTATTTATTATGAGAGAACATTTCATTTTAATGAATGTAAAACAAAAACAGTTTGGTTTAAATTCTCAACATTTTAATAATTTTATGAGCATACCGCTCATTTGGTGAAACAATGATGTAACTGCAAAATCAAGTTACGTCATTGTTTCACCAAATGAGCGATATATGGAACACTCTATTCCCGCTAAAATATTGAAAGAGATGTTAAAAAAATAATAAAATACAAAATAAATAAAAAATTAATCTGAATTTATCCTTTTTTGCCATTGGTCGCTGTTTTTCAAAGGAAAAATATTTTTTATACCGCTCATTTGGTGAAACAATGACGTAACTTGATTTTGCAGTTACGTCATTGTTTCACCAAATGAGTGATATGTAAGTTTCCTAAAAATAAAACAGTATTTTAATGCCATTTAATAAGTTGGCAGTGTATGAAAAAGAAAAAACTGTCGCCAGAGGGATAGTTGGAGGAAACTTCTAGAGAAGGCCAGGACCCACCCAGGGTGTCACGCCAGTGAAGAAGTGTATGAAAAATACATTACAATAAAAAAAGATGCATCAATTTGTTGTATTTAGTTGTCATTTGTTACACATTAGAGATAGTTTTAAAATATAATTAAAGTATATACTAAATATTTTGCTCCTTTTGTTGACTATTTGGTCAAGCTAAATATTAATTTATTTGGTTCAAATGAGTCTAAATTTATTGTTTATTAACTATATACATTTCTGATAATAAAACTAAGTTTATTTTTATTAATAATGCATATTTGTTACAAATGAAAAGAATTTTTTTTTTTCCTTCTTTACTTTCAAAATGTGACTATTAACAAAAAAAAAATAAAAAAATATCTAATTATATGACAGCTGTCAATTAATTATATCCATTTTTTAGTAAACATTTTTACATACTTGATAACAGTGGTAATTTATTTTAAAATACTTATGCCTTTTATCTCTATTCAAAGACTAATCTAGGAATTAAATTGACCAGAGATTCAAACATTTGCTCCACACTGTTCAGAATTTATTGATAATATTTATTCATTAAACTTAAATAAATTATTTACACATAATTATGTATTTTCGCACAAGGCTTAAAAATACTTTTATTGAGTATAACTTTTAAGAACTGTACAATATTTTTTAAAACAAAATCCTTATTTTTAATACAAATTAATTGTTTGGAAAGCTAAAAAGTTGACAAAATATTAATTATTTGGCTGAAATCACAATTTAGTGCATCTCTCATAAGAACTAAGTAAAAATAAGATTTGAAAACATAAAACAATAATCAAACTTGAGTTCAAAGTAAGATAAAAATTCTTCAGTGCAATGATTGTTTAAAACAAGCTTATTGCCTAACATTTCTTTTCGGGAAGACTAAATAAAGATGGTCTAAATATTGTGATGGCTTTGTGGTTAAGGTACTGAACTGTCATAGTGAAGAGCTGGGGTTTCTTCCCCAGTGGTTGCTTAAAGCCACCTAGCTTCAGATCAATATGTACCAGCTTGTCTAGGAAGTAAAGGTGGCCCCAGCACAGTGCTGATCTCATCGCTAGTCATGCCTTGGATCAAAAGAATGTGGAGCCCCCCTGGCCCATAGCAGGAATACTTTACTTTAAATAACGATTGATGGTTGAGTTCAGTAATATCCTAAGTGCAAATGTAATATTTTGAGATAATTATACCGTAAACATACATATTGAACACCAAATTGAATTAACGGCTTAACAAATTAATAGGTTCACTTATTTCGTCTGTAAGAGGGGTTCTTGAACCATCCCTGACGAATTCAACAAAGTATAAAACAGTCATTAAATTAAAGTGTTAACGTTTTTCTTTTTTTATTGATCCACTGTATTGTTAGTTTTTGCCTTTTATTATTGCGACTATCTTAAAAAATATTTGAAACGGATACCACCTTTCTGTGCAACACCATTGAAATTCGAATTAAGATAACATTAGGAAAGTATAGACAGAGGTTTAAATCATTTACTATGTATAACTCTTACATTAAATTGTTACTTTTGCTGTGAAAGTTGAATCCTGTAAAATATATTGATGCATAAATTTTTACTTCTCTTCACTATCTATATCTAATAAAAACAAAAAATTATTATGTTTACAATTAAAAAAAAAAAAAAATTTGTTTTGGCAATTGTTTTCTGCCTTACCTTTAAAGGTGCAAATTCTTTGCTAAGAAACATATAATTTCTATAATATAGTTCGAAATTTAAATTCAAACATGCTGATTTTTGAGAATATTCCATGCACTGTAAGGATAAAATAAACATTTTGTTAAAACGTTTTAAAATGTTCAAAGTGCCTTTGTTGTAAGATTCTTAAAATTGTATTGTTATGTCATACTCGGTCTTCCTGATTCTCCCACTTAAAATACTTAACATCACTACATGTACTTAGATAAAATTGTATTAAACACTATTTACTTAATTTGTATACATGAGCTTTTTTTATATTCAATTTAGAATTAAAAAAAAAAAAATCAGTTTTTATATGAACTTAGCCTAGAAAAAGGTAGGTATAGTTATTTACAATAAAAATGGTTTTAATAAATTAACACAAGGGAAGAATATTTTCAAATATTGCATTCATTAACTAATCTTAATAGATTTTTTTCTATTACAAGGTAGGAACCAAGTGAAAAGCATAAAATAATTTTTCAAATTATTAAACCTTAGCTAAGCTTGTTTTCTCTTTATTACTGATTCCAATTCTTTTGAACATAATTTCCGTTAAAAATAAAACAAGTTTGCTTTTTTTTAAATTATAAATGTATATGTTTGTTATAATATTATTTATATAAATATAAAACATGAATCTACCTGATTAATTTTTCTTTCACAATTGTAGTTTAAAAAGTCAATAAAATAAAACTTTATTTTTATAATATATAAAACAGAAAATTTTCGAAATATTTTTTAAACAATAAAAGATGAGTCAGAGACACAGATTAAATCTACTCATTCAAATTAAAGGAAGTCATAATATGCATGGCTGTGAAATTTTATGACAATACATAGCATGTTTATGAGTTAGATTTAGATAGTGGGGAAAAAAAAAAAAAGCAACAGGGACCGAAAACATAAGGAAAAAAAAAGAACATTTTTGTAGTATTAAAAATAAAATCCTTTCTGTCCAAAAATAATGCCTGATAATACAAAAATAATATTCGATCAATTGTGAAAGTATAAAAACCAACACAATATTAATTCCTACAAAACAAAAATACCTTTTGTCAGTTGTTGCTAATCTCGGAATCATCTAGCAGCGCTAGACGACTCCTATGAATCCGATCACCTCCAATGAGTCCATAAAAAGACAAGAGTCTCGCTGGACCTTTTGTCAGTAATGAAAGCTTAGTGATATATTTTAGTTATTGAATGGATATATTTACATTATATATTAACTAGCTTTAATTTTTAGCCAATGTGATCATAAAGAAATTATTATGTTAAAAGAAAAAATAAATTTTGGTACTAATTTTTTCAGTTGCACCTTTTCTAACCAAGATAACTACAGCACTCTTCTCGAGAACTAATGTACTACCCCTGTTTCTTTAAGATATATTTGTGCCCCAACTTGTAGCACTAAGTAGTGTAAACAGGGCAAGAATGTGGTATTCATAGAAGATAAAATACAATATTATATTTAATAAAGCGTTTATGGATATTCATTTCTGAAAAATATGTATGAATCAAGATTTCAGATACAAAGGTAACAGTAATAATACCTTTGTACCTTAAAAATGTTTATTCATAGAGAATCTTTACAAATCGCAGTCAATTCAAACTAATTAGCACAGTGAAATGAATCAAATAAAAATAGAGAGTCATATAGATATTATGAAAAACATACCTTATCAAAATAATTTTAAAAGCAGTGTTGCTTAAGATAAGTTACATGATAAGTATTCACAACCCTGAATTCTGATGTATCGCACCTCTTGTGTATGCATAACATATCTGCCTAATCATCTACGATTACTGTAATTCCATTTTGCCACACAGAATAGGTATTTTGTTTTGTGGAAGGTATAATACTTAGTACACAGAGTTCGTCTTCCTTTTATGCTAATTATCCAAATCAGATTGAGTTCTGATTAACACTTAACTTATGAATTATCTGATTTAACTTTGAAACCCTTTTAGTAAATGAACAAAGCACCGTCTATTTTTCTTTATAGAGCAAGAACAGACATACTCTTTAATGTGTCAGTCTAATATTGGGTACAGAAAACTCTGGTGTTTGTACTTTTTCACAATATTTATTGACCAAACATACTGTGTTTATACTGCAGTATCTGTTAATACATTAAAAATAAAATAACTTATTTCATTAAAATTTAATCAATACTTTCTGATTATTAGACATTAAAGCACAGTAAATAAAGAATATAAAATACAATTGAAAAATATTTTATTATTTTAAACACCAAGAAACATAAAATATAAGTCAGATCACACTAAAAGGCACATGCAATCATTCATTACAAAAATGTGCAGCATCTAAAGTAAACAAAAGAATTTTTCTTTGTTGCATTTAACTAAATTGTAAATGTGCCGTCAAATTAAGAACACAAGCGTTTATTTCTTATCACAGAACTTAAGAAAGTAGATATTGTTCTACAAATAGTTAACAAGATATGAAAGTCAAATTCAAAATATTTAACTAGAAATGAGAAAAAGATTCCAAATACTGAATAATTTTTTTACATTGATTTCATGAAAATTAATATTTAATACTGCATAGTATCAAAATAAGAAATATTCAATTCAATTTTTTAATTTGTTTTACTAATATATAATTCTTAAACTAAATTTTACAATAAATTGTTAGCTGTTCTTATATACACATTTTTTGTAAAATTTACATATTTGAAAGGAACGCGTGCAAGGGGAAAACAGGAACGCAATACGTAAAGTAAAGGATAAAAAAGCAAAGCAAAGGATAACAGCTATGACCAAAGATTTTCGCTTACAGCTAACAAGATCATGAATAACTCAGTTTAAAATTAGACTTTCTATTTAGCGTAAAAATAAATTCTATTACATTATGGAGAACAGAAAAACCACATGTAGAGTCAACTTTTTTTGGGAAATAAACCAGTAAAAATGTTACAAAACTGTCGTTTACCACTATAAACAAAAGTTTCTATGGTATTAAAAGATAAATTTATAAATCAAAATAAATAATTTTGATATAGAATTGAAATATTTTTGCTTTAAAGAAAAAGAAGTTCTATCAGATTACAATGGAAATTATATTAAACATAATTATCTATTTCCATAAAACTTTTAATCACCCATATTATCAATGAACTTCTAAATTTAAAATAAAGTAGATTTTAAATAATAGAGACAAAATTTCATTACAACATTTACATACATAATCATTTCAATCAAAAAAGAATTCAGCATACACATATTTGAAACAAATTTGTTTATATTTTGTTAGATTTATTTATGATTAAAATACTTAACAAATTTTATACCTGTTAAATAAAAGACCAATTGAAATTGTATAAATTTTAATGAAAAGAAACAAAATTTTCTAAATTGTGTGTCTCTATATTCAGATTCTGTTTTTTAATCTTTAGATTTTATAAATTAGTTATTAAAAAACAATTAAATAAAATATTCAATGAAATTAAAAGGACTAAAATTATTTACTACCTTTCACATTTTAGCTATATGACCTCTTTTATTAAATGTTCCCATTGTAGACAACACATAATTTTCATCAATAGAATCAATGACACCAACAAAATCCATGCAGATTTATATTTTAAACTTTTGAGAAATTAACTTTTTAATGCCATGTTTTGATACAAATTCATAAAAAAGTTTATTTAAGTTTTTTAAAATTAATTTTTACTAGAGCATAATTAAACAGAGATATTTTTACAAAAGTAATTATTTTGTGTTCAAAATGACTCTCTATATTTTCTGTGGTCAATAAAATTTTTTTAATTTTTTACTTCCACACTTCTAAAATACTAAAGAACATCAGAAAGACAGGTTCTTTACATTATTCCACGGATTTAAGTCTTTATAACGTTATTTATATAGATAGTGTAGCTATACTTAAGTTAAAAATACAATAGTCAATATCATGTAATGTGGTAGTTTGTAGACATGTATGACCAAACTACCTTGCTCTTATTTATGCACGATTTAGAAAAAGACAGTCACATTTGTATTAAAGTAGAAAAGAATGATAAAGTTGATATATATAGCATAGTTAGGACGATGGAAAAAAAAAAACTACGCAAATAACTATTGACAGGTGGATACAATGATTTTATAAATTTGTACTCATTGTTTGAGAAAATGTTTTAAAAAATAGTATTTTTTATATAGTATATATAAAAAAATCTAATTCAAGAAATTGTTTTCTTTAACCAGATGGAGAAAAAAAATTCAAATAGTTTTATTGAAATAAAAAGGGCTTCAATAGACAACAAGCGGAAATTAGATACCTTTACATTACTAAATCTTGCCCAAGTTCTTACTTTTTTTTATAGAGATCTTTCTGATTTCAACTGTAGTGTTCGTCTTATTATGCTTTTCATCATCGGTAATAGTTGTCTAAGTAAACATTGCAGAATGATTGGTCTGGTTAAGGACAACCTTAATTCGAATCTTGCCAACATACCTTATTGATAATAATAAAAATATGGGTCCTCTATTATTTTCTTCGGAGAAACCACCTGCACTTTGAACTCCAATAATTTCAAAGAGCAGAAGAGATTATTTTACGGATCTCACACAAAACAAATTACCCAAGACAAATTAGGACTATTGTTCCATTTGAAAATTTAACAAATACCAAATGCTTATGCATTGCCTGTTTGAGATGGACAAAATAATGTGAGAACTTAATATCGTATGTAACATTATCATCAATCTTTTGACAATGATATTTACCAGAAGTTCCCAAAATGTGTGCCTCAAAGTGCCAACTTTCAAGTCTAGCATAAGTTCTTTAATAGCAATATGTTGTTATTGAAACATACATTATATGTATATAAAAAATATATAAAAAAAAGTATATGACTAGGGTACTATGAGATATTTCACAAGGGTGCTGCTATTTGCAGAAGTTTGGGAACATCCGATAGCCAATACACTTCATGGAATTAAATAAGGAACTCGACTTTCTGATATGTCTTTGTATAACAAAACATACATAAATTTATTTTATTGTTTTATATCACCAGAGACATTTCAACTATCTTCACGCAGTCAATAAAGTAACATAATACTAAGCACCAGAATAAAATCAAGTTCATTAACAGAAAAAAAAAACAAGTAAATAAATTATTCAATAAATTAATGAAAAAGAAAATAGAAAACACACACTTAAATAAGCTTAATTAAACAAAATATAACAAAATATAAAAAATAACAAAACTGAAATATTATGAAATGTGTTATTTATATATTTAACTTAACACAGAATGTTGATGCAGTAAAATATAGAACTAATTATTTACAAAGGAAAAGTTCCTTTTATTCTACTAATAGAAGCAAAGTATACAGAAATGCTTATTTCCCTTTATTCTGTAAACTTTCCGAACATTTAAAACATTATCTATGATCATTAACGAGTTGAATAAACTCGCTAGGCATATAAACTGCAATTTCTCACTATTTCACCTGGTTGCTTTTTAGCAATATGTTCCTTTTACCCCATGTTACTCAATGGGAAAATGGCAAAAAAAGAAAGAAAAGAAAAGGGGGGAAAAAAGAAAAAAGGACAACTTGCCCAGATGCTTAATTTTTTCGAACATTGAGCTAATATTTTGTGCAATAAGTTATAGTAGAACTTAAAATTAGAGAATTTAGAACTTTTTATTTAAAAAAAAAAAAAAAATGAAATAAATAACAAATGAAATAATGAGAGTGAAAGTAAATGATTATAAATGCATCATGAAAAATTTTTAAACGAAAAAGAAAAAAAAATCCACAATTACTGTGATTAAAAAAAGAAATTCTGAACTTTTATAATCAAAGTAAAATAAGTTACATACTAATTTAATGCATGCATTAACATTTCATTGCTTTTCAAAAAATCCTTTATAAAAAAAAAATTAAAATATTAACATTCACTATGATGGTAAAAGATGAAACTTCATGAAAGCAATTTAAAAAGCAAAATATATAATACTTTAGGGTAAAAATAAATAGTGAAAAATTTGAAGAATATACTAGAGAGATTTTTAACTATAGAAAAAGTTTTTTACAAATTTAGTCATAAAATAATAAGGGAGAATTATAAATAATATATTGATAAGAAGAAACATTTTTTATATTAAGTTAAATAAAAAAAAATTATGGAATTAATAGTAAATAACTACAACTAAGCTTTTCAGTAAATTCATTATTAATGAAATCTTTTGAAAATATCAATAACCGAATATAAAGTCAAATTTACTGAAGTCAAAGACAAGTTTTGATTTGATTTATAAAATACATTTATTGTAGAAACATTGTTGTATCCTGGAAGAAAAGGAAGTTGTGATTAGAAAAGGAAGAAAAAATAATTGAGTCATTATTTATAAAAATATATAGCTAATAAAATGTGCTTGTCGAATTTAAAAAAATGATATTATGAGAAACAAAGTAAAAATCTCATAATACTTGAACAGAATGACATCTATAGATGCACACATCACACACACAAATATACAAACATGGACAAAATGATGTAAAAAAACAAAACAAAAGGAAGAAACTATTTTAATGTTAATGTGCATTGTCTCCATTACTGTCAATTAAATAAGATAACATTTCCATCAAATCGTTATGTCGCTTTGCCATGATTTCTTCCCGTTTCTTCTCTATTTCTTTCCATTCGTTCCACGTATTTTGAAGCCATTGAAGAATTTCTGAAGTGCCATTTTGTGGAGGTGCCTGTTTAGTGTCAGTAACTTTTCGCTGGTTGTTTGAATTAGATGAGGATGATCTAGATGTGACAGTGCTGGGTTCTCGTTTGGTGGCATATGAAAATGGTGACACTTCTACAGTCATTTTGTAAGGTCCTGATGATTTAAAACATTTAAATGATGAAGGGTGTGAATAAAGTTCAGTTAATCTTTTAAAAAAGGCACATTTTTTCTTGTCCTTGTGAGTCTTGTTATATTTCATAGTTTTCTCAAAAGCTGAAGTAAGGACATGGAATTTCTTTTCCAACTCTTTCGGTTCGATAGTATGTCCTCTTCGCTTCATTAGAAGACTCATATTTTCCCATATATTTCCCTTTCTGAAGTTAGAGTTTTTGTTGCTATGCTGATATTCCCTCAATAATTCCAAGAAATGCATAGTTATTAGACTGTTCCAATGAACTGTAACAGAAAAATAAATTAATGAAATACACTAAACCAATAAAACAAATATAGCAAAAGAATATATTAATATACATGTATACACAGTCAGCGTTAGTTATAATGATCTTTGCTGTTCAAACAAAAATAGACATAACAAGAGTAAATGAAAACAACCCTAATATTTTATAATTGAAAATGCTTGATATATTTTAGTAAAATTAAGTTATAAAATGCATTTTTTAAAATAAAATAAAGAAAATTCGTATGCAAGCAATTTTGAATAAAATCAATGCGAGTAAACAAATATTAAATTGATTGGTAACAGTGCAACTTATTTATTACAGGTAAAGGTAACAAAGCTGTTAACATTGGAATTCAGATAAGTAAATATTTCTTTAAAGCAGTGGTAGTTATGCATGTTTTGTAGTAGTCTAAATGTGGTATAGGGTGGGTATATTAATACTTACTACAATTTCAGACAATTACTTATAAACTGCCATTTATAAATAAAATAAATTTAGTTGAGAATAAATATATTTATCAATGTTGTAAACAACTTAGTAAGAGGCACAAAATGGAATATGAAATGCTTACCAAGTATCATTGATTAAAATATAAATTTATAATTATGATATTTAAACCATTTACATCAACTAACTTTTCAATGCCATCTTACAAAATGAAAATCAATTCCATTACCGTATATTTCTGATTATAGCCAGAGAATTCTTTTGAAAATTCTAGATATAGCAAAGGAATCGGCTCATAATAAATTCGTTAATTTTGTATAATTGCACGCAAATATCGTCAACAAATAATACTTTTTGTTGGTCAAGTATTATGGATAAACCGCTAAAAAGCTCAAAAACATATAAAAACGTAAAATAACAAGAGGAATTCATTTTCTTTTTCACTCATTTTCCCTTATAAACATATAAGTTAATCATATTATCTTTAGAATACAGATAACTCTCGCTGTTAGTGTCTGATTTCTTTAAGCTTTTTGCCAAATTGCATTGATGATAATGTAAACTCGAATTAGTAAGTTTAAAGGCACGAGAAGTCGAAAGAGGGAAAACAAAATTAAGAAAAGAATGGATGGGATTTTCAGTTGACAAACTAGCAAATGATAGAAAATTAAGATGGCTGGATAGTTCAAAAAAGAAGTTGAAAGTTACCTACCTACAAACATATATTTTACACCAGTTTACATATAAATTTTGAATTTTTGATAAATTTTCAAGGAAGAAGCATAATCTTGGATGGGCTTATCGGAAATATATGATAAAAAAACTCTATAGTAAACAAAATTATTTTATTTTAATTCTTATCATTAAGAATAAAATTTTTTTATATCAAAACTATAAAAACAACTTTAATTAATATTAAATCAATTTAGTGATTGCTAATAAAAAAAAGGGTATAATTAAAAATGTAAATTAACTGTTTAGCGATAACTGCTCAGGAAAAGTTAATTTAAATGTTTCTCAATGCAAAACTAAAAATAATTTGATGTAAAAAATGTTTTAAGTGAGGAATCTGATGACTATTTATTTCTTATTGAACTTAATATGCAGCAGCACAAATCAAACACAGTGGCTAATTTCTTTAAATATGACACTGGGCCACATAATAATAATTCAAAATTTATGAATAACAGACCTAAGTGTTTCAACCAAACGGCTGTTTTAGCTTCACGCTCATATACCAATTGCTTTCATGATATTTAATAGCCTTGAAAAATTCACAAATGTTTAAGAAGTGCACATTGGTGCAAATTTTTAATCATGTATTTAATCCATTAGTTTTTTTGTTTGCAATGCACTATGAATCCATATCAGTTCCTTATCATTGTGTCAAAAGATCTAATTTTTTAAACAAATTACACAACTTTAAAAATAAATATTTGAATGATTGAATTTTCAATGTCCTATAAAGATTTAAAACGTCAGATTTTCACAACGACAATTTTATACATCAGACTTTTCAAGACTAATTTATTTAGAAAACTCAATAATAAATTTTCATGCAGTCTCCAGATGGCCTATAATAAGATATCATGAATGAAATACTATAAACCAGCATTTGGTGCTAATTGCCATTTTCTTGTAAGATCTGAAAATAATGCCCCTTAAATTTTAGTTTTAAAACAAATTCTTCAACTTTTATAAATTAGAAAACATTTTCTTTCTACAATAATTGAATTCAAAAACTAAAAAAAATAAAATAATAATAAATACTTACAAACAGTAGATGCTGCAGGAGAGTTCAATTTCTTTTTGCTATTCTCAGTTATCTTACCAACATGCTTGCAGTCGTGTCCGTGCATGTCATTTGATGTACTAAACTTATGCATACACAGACCACACTGAAACAGCGGTTGGGAGCGCTGGTTTTTTGCATTAGCTTTTTTCTTAGCAGGTGATCTGGAAGATTTTTGCGACTGAGTCCTCTTCTTAGTTGTTACAACAGTTCCTAAATCAACATGAGAAGCAGGTACAGATTTTGACGATTTCTTTTGTGCCTTGCTATTCGTGTTATTGACACCATTTCCATTGAGTTCTGCTGCATTCAAAGAATCTTGGTCATCAAAATAATCTAAACTATACAGATCAGACAATTCTTCAGAGAAGGGCATAGTCCTTTTTATAACATGCTTATTATTATAATCAATTGTACTTTTATATTTTGTGCGTAAATATTTCAATTTATTACGGACATGTTCAAGTGTTGCATCATATCCTATGAGATGGAGCTCATTAGATATATCCTCTAATAATTGCCTTTTTGTGTAATTAGAATCTTTAAACTTTGGAATATAGTGTTTAGCTAAAGCAATCAAAGATCTTGTTTCATCTTCCAACCACACTGAAAAAAGAAAAGAAAAATGATTTCATAAAAAAAAAATTCCTTTAACATAATACATAAATATTGAAAAATATTATAGTCAATCAGAAAAAAGAGAGAAATAACTATTTATTTCCTTCTTTTATTCAATTCAAATCAAGGCACCCTAATGTTTTAAAATAAGGCATTGAAGATAAACTTTTATCTTTTTTCACTATTTTCATTTAAAGGGTAGCATATTTTTAGCCAAAAGAAAAATATAGAAGTGAATTAAAAAATACAAATTGTATAATGGATTAGAATTTGTGTTTGGTCTGCAATCAAATTTTGTATGTAAGGGTACATAATAACTAAGAGCTTTAGCTTTTTTAAAAAATAAACAACACTATTACAGAACTCATAAAAAAGCAATTCTTCGCCAGTTCAATGAATCATCTGAGAAATAGAAGTTTTAAAAATTTCGTTTTTTAACTTCTCAAACTCTTGGGAATAGCATGAGCAACAGAACATGCGTAATAGGCTTTTTACATACAGAGATTCAAATTTTTTTATAGATGAGAAGTAAGAGATGGCTCTGTAATGTAAAGTGCTGCCAGCTGTTGATGCCAATATATTGTTGCATATTGAAGATGTTTATGTGAATCTTGAACCAATATACTAGTAAGAGGGGTTCCGCTTTTTTGCACCTTTCAAACTTTATGCCTGTTTACAATGATATCGGCAACTCATTCATCGACATAAAAGCTAATTAATATTTACTGTAACATTTAGAAAATTTCAAATTTTGTATTGTAAAATATTGTTAAAAAAGTATGAAATAATATAAGTGATTTGTTTTCTTTTCCTTTTTTACCACTGGTACAGTTAAGTTTAATTCTAATGGTTGATTATTAAAAGCGTCAGATTTCTTTTATAACTGTATCAAAAGCATGTTTGTGAATATCTTAGGTTTTACAGTAAACTAATTCTAAAAATCAGTTGTTAGTATAAGCTGGTACAAGAGTAGCAGTGAGTCTGTAATATCAAGCTAGCAAGGTTTCAGACAATGTAACAGCATTCGAAAAATTTCTAAAGAATTTCTCTCTAAACATCAACATTTCTCTTGCCACTATAATATTTTGTAAATACCTAATGTTAATTACATTTATTTAAACAAATAAGTTTTTGGAATTAATGTAAAAACAAGAAAGTTTAGAAAAGTAATAACAGAAATTTGAGTTTTTCACAAATCACTATATTTAATAGTTCTCTGACTCGGTTAGCCATAATATGGGTATTCTAAAAAATGCAGATTTTAAGGCTTTTGAGATGAAAAAAAGATTGGAGCAGGACTTTTATAGAAAAAAGTATGTACCTACGATAATAAATATATAAATAATTGTAAATAGAAAGTTCACGTAGAGTAATTTATCTTCTAATACGCTGTACAAGATTTTTGCAGAATTAGGTCCAAGTAAAAAATTCTGAAAATATTAGCTATGATATGTGATAGTTAAAGAGGAAGTGTTTTTTAATTATCTAACTTTCCTGCTCTTTTTAAGGTTATAACCGAGATTAAAAATTTTTCTCATAAAATTCAAGAATTGACAATTAGTGAAGGAAATAATCAATCAGCACCAACAGTCACTTTTTAGGAACAGTTCTAACAATGGACATCAAGCACAAAGAAATTATTTAATTACTAATTATTTCTATTTTTAAACTAACTAGAAGAAAATATAACATGTCTATTAAACTATAAATTGGTTTCTTTGCATTCAGCAAAAATTTCAGTTAATGGACAAGACACTTTTTTCTTTGAAATTGGGCAAAATTTTTGAATTTGACAATATTCAAAAAAGATAATTTGATAATATTCATTTTTACATTAACATTCATAAATTTCTTAATAAACTGGTCCATTATTTAGGAATCTCTTTAGGTATTATTTGTTTTTAAATTTGTTATTCATATGAATTTTACTTTTATCTCAATAATTTTGAAGCCTTGTGAATTGAAGATAACTTTCACAAACAATGTAAGTAAAAAATCTGTAAAACTAAGTGAGTATATTTTTTGATAAAATTGACAGAATATAATATCAAACTTTAAATCTTAAAATAAAATTTAAATATATCCAGTGGTGGTAATCAAACAAACTGTTCATTAATATAAATTAAGCAAAGCAATGTCTTCATATCTTACCTCTAACAGTATTAATATTGCTTTATGAATTATAAAATTAGATTTACAAAAATTTTCAGAGTTACATCATAATCTATCTAGATTTTTTTAAAATTAAACTTAACAGAGATTAGCTTTAAACAAATAATGACCATGATTGTCAGACTTTTATTTCGCTTCCATATAAAAAGAACATTTAATTGAAAAACTTTTGCTTTCTTTTATACATTCATGAATCTATTTTAACTAATTAATGTAAGTGGAGCAAATTTTATAAAATGGTTTTTATAATGAGAATCTATTATTAAAATTATATACAGGTCATTCCACAGCAAAATATAGGTATTTATTTTATAATAAAAACACAAATAAATATCTTTAATACTGCTTTTAATAAATTCTACAGATACCTTTACATATACATTAGTCTAAAGATTTTAACTGAATCAATAGCCTTACTTTACTAATTTATTCAATTTTGTTATATACCTACAGAAGCTTAGAAATCAAATACTGAAGAATGATACATTAAAAATTTTCCAATGATCTTTTTTTGTAATTTCCAAATAATTTCTTTTGTAAAGTATTACTTTTCAAAATTTGTATAAAAATCAATTTTCAAATCACTAATTTAAATTATTTATACCTAGATTTTCTTAATTTTTGTCTATGAATCTTTTCCAAATACAGTTCACAAAATATTATTTACTTACTTATTACAGAAAAAAAAAAAAATTAGTTCAAAGCAGGGTTGGGCTTTTGACGTAAAAAAGTGGTTTTTGACGTAAAAAAGTGGTTTTTGACATGACAAGGGTATAATACTGTTTTAAACCGTCAAAAACTGAAGTTTGTCAAGAAAATATATAAACTTCAAAACTACCAACAGTTGCCATGCATTATATTGAAATTTAATTATACTATAGGTAATCAGCAGGTTTTAAAATATTTTTTAGTTAAAATTAAGGTAAAATAACAGATTTAAAATCTCAGAAATTTATATTCAAATGCATGTGCAGAAAAATTTTGCACAAAAATTGTTTAAATATTTATATTTTGAAAAAATTTTTTTTATTTTTATTTTTAATAAAATTAAAAGTTTATTACTATGCATTTTTGACACATAAGGAACATATAACTAATATTTATAATGATTTACAAGTTATGTTGTATAAATACAAACTTGATACAAGTGTATAAAATTTTTTTTTTAATGTTATACCGAATATCTGTATGTTAATTTGAATTACTGATTTTTCTGAAAAACTAACAACCAATCACAAAAGTCAAACTAAACAGAAGAACATTACAGTCACTGATCCATGAAATATTTAAACAAATTATTATGGAAATTTTTTAATTATCCTAATAAATTGATTGTGAATGTTGCATGTGCCCAACCTGTTTAAAAGATTTTTCTTTAAAAGATGTCTAATGTACAAAACTGCTAATGTTTATCTTTAAAAATGTCTAATTTTTAGTATAATCTATACTATACACTAAATTTGCTTATAAATAAATTTCTTAATAATATCACTGCAGATTTTCAATAACACATGAAAATGAATACATAATATTACAAAAGATGTGAGTTTTCAAAAATACAAGATTTTGGTTACTATTCAAAATATAAGTGTTTCTTCAAAATTTTAAATTTATTTTTTTAGAACATATTTAGAAACACTATCCTTTATAAAAAATATATAAATTTTATGTATTAATTAAATTTCAAATATGAATATAGGTTTATGACATTTTTGACAGTGAGGTTTTTGACGTGACGGTTTAAACCATGGTTTAAACCGTCAAAAACTGTCACATGTCAAAAACCTGCCAACCCTGGTTCAAAGGAAGCTTAAAGAAAAATCACTTATAATTTGTGTTGAGAGAAGCAATCATTCATATGTGAGAACAGCACAAGTCCCTTATAATTTCTTTTACCACCACCGTATACATTAAATATAAACATTTTAATCACAAAAAAAATTTCATCAGTTTAAGGTAATATAATAAACAATAATTCAAACTATTACATACAGAAAAAATATATATAAACATTGAAAATATATTGAATAACCCCTTAAGTGACAGGAAAATATCATACACTTTCACATTATCTGAACTCTTGATTTGACTTGAATTGCAGAATAATTTAAAATGCAACAAAATTTATGGGATTGCAATCCAAAAAATATTAATTAGAAAGCAAAATATCAATTAGAAGAAATGAATCAAAATCTATTAGCAATAAAAAAAAAATGCCAACTCCTTAATGGTCCAGAAGAATCTCTAGTTTCCTTCCCACTAGGTATAATTGTAATAATTATAATATTAATATAAATTATAAGTAACTAATTATAGTAATTAAATTAATTGTTAACATGGCAACAATCAGAGTGACACAAATAATAAAAGGATTTTTTGATGCTCTATACCGAGCAATGAAGTAAGTAAAAGTGTCATACCGCTTTTATGGCGACATTAGTCTATTAAGGGTTAAAACCCTAAAATCTAAAGTTTGTATTGATAAATTAAATAAACTAGAGTAAGACTGAATCTATAACCATATTTATAGTAAGTGCTTTATATGCGAGAATACCTAGTTTGAATTTTTTTCTCACATTGTGTTATGTAATTCACAAGTTCTAAGTATCGAGCTTCGATTTCTTTTAAGATTACATAGTTGATTAATCTCAATTTTCCTCAAAAATAAAAAACATGCATTGAATCTAATTTCATTAATGCAAAAATTCAATTTTATGCATATAATTGTTGTCACTTATCTACAGGGTATTTTCTGCTAAACAAAATCCTGGTTTAGCTAAAAGCACACAAGATGTGAGCATGAGGATTGATTAGTAGAGATTTGAAAGGATATAGGAAAATATTCTTTAAAAACCAGTATCTGATTCCTATCACTGTAAGAAAAAAATTAACTAAGTAAATGCATCTGTTATTACCTTAAATAATTTAGTATACTGATTATTAACATATATAACAAAAAGATCATTTAATTATTCAAAGTTACATTGAATGAGTACTTAATCATATTGTCTTCATGCTGTATGCAAGAAACCTGATTAGTTGAAGGTGACAAAAAACTACGAACATGGCTATTAACAAGTTGTAATGTGTGGAAATTGGGGTGCAGTTAACAGATACTTTAGTTCAAGATGTGACACCACTTAAAACCATGTTTTCTATAGAAATATAGTTTTAAGAAAATTAATTTATGGCTGCACAAAGAACATTGTAATTATTAGTTAACATTTATTAAAAAAAAATCACGGCATTATCAAAGAATTAGAATAAACACAGATAAAAATAGAATTAAATAAAAACAGACCAGTTGATAAAATTAAAAAATAGTTTTCTGTTACACTACACTGGTTACAAATCACACCCTGAATGTTATTGTGAAATACAGAGAGGTTAAAGTTATACTGAAAGCATTCAGAGGCCAATAGTTCTGATTCCACCAAAAATAATTCTAAATTTGGCCCACAGTTGTCACTATGACATGGAAAATAAAAATATATCAGTTAAAAAATAAAAGAACAGAATATTTTAATAAAAATCTGGTCAAATTTTGTTTTGACGGAAACCTTGACCCCATGATTTACATAATATGTATTTGAAGTTTCATCCGGATCTGTTAAGCTCAACCAGCACTTCGAGCCTCCGAGTACCATTAGATTATTTTAAACCATCTTATATATAAATTTATGACGCCTGGTGGCTGAGCGGTAGCGATTTGAGCTCCCGTGCCATAGCTGGGTTCGTTCCTCGGGCCGGGCAAGGTTGACTCAGCATTTCATCCCTTCAGTGGGCCGATAAATGAGTAGGTACAAAGCATGCTTGGGAACTAAACACTGGGGGTCACGCGTTTGGCTGACCACCTGACCGGAACATCTGCTCCTGCACCCCAGAGCCCAAGGTCAAGAAAACCGAGATGGGCAAAGTAGGCCTTGGCCCTCTATGGGCTGTTGCGCCACTGAGTTTAGTTTAAAATATAAAAATTTATAATATGCGACTTGTCAGAAGTCTCTATAAAGAATTCATTTTCTCCTTATTCCTTTTATGAAGTTTTAAACAATTAGATTATACTGAAATATTAAATACAGTTTGATTTTCTGTTAAGAAAAAAAGTGCTGGCTTGTAGAATCATTTTATAAAACTAAACAGATGTTATTATTTAAATGCCTTTTAAAATAAATAAATTTTAAAATTCATAAAAATGCTTTTAATAAAATCAAGTATCTGAAATTCAGCACAAATGTTATAGGAAATGAAACAAACATTCTTTCCTTCTAAAATGAATTAAAAATTTCTATAAAAGGTACAAAAGGTAGTCTTTTCATATGCCAGAAATACAAGTTATGAACTCCTGGTAATGAAGTTTTATTCAATAAATTTGAATTTTCTGGTGGCATGTATGCTTGCTAAAAGTATATTTCAACATTTTTGAAGTATGAATAAATATTTAACCATAAGATATTACAGAAGTGTACATTTAATGCTCCCACTTAAGGGGTTAACAAAAATTAATATTATTGAAGAATTACTTTATTAGAAAAAAATATCTTACCTTCAATTACTTTCAGGCAATTTTATCAGATCAATTTGATTATCTTTATTACAGATGCAAAACAGGAAAAATATAAACCAGATCATAAGTATTGCGCCAAATATTTCCTAAATTTAACTGGAAACCAGTTTAATTACGCTTTGCAATAATAGGTAAAGACTGATGAAACATTTTCAACGACAATGTTCTGAACAAGTAGCAATCACTAGTAGGTGGACCATCCAAATTCCAACCATCACATTAATTATTGGCAAATCATTCACTCACAAACTTTTCAAACATAATCTCAAAACATGTTTAATGTTCGAATGGCAGCTGCACTTTCCAAGTCTGACCAGTGCACTAACAAAATTAAAAAACTCGTAGTGTAATTTCTCAAAGGATATTCAAAAACTTATCTTTTTACCTTTCCAATTTAATATTCTGAAAACAGAAATATTCTTTTTTAAATAATTAGAAAGGTAAAGCAGAAAGTTTTTGCTTTTTTTTTTATTATTTTTTTAGTTTTGTCGGGACACTGGTCAGCTTAACAATACCCAGACTACATAACTTCCATTTATAAGTAATTTAAGGTAAGCTATATAATTTTATTCACATGATAAAAAATTTCTATATTGCAAAAAATAGTTTCAAAAATGCAAATTAATAACGGTTTCATTAAATTATATAAAAAAAAACTTATTTTTAACTTAATATTATATAATAATGTATAAAATAGTCAAAATATGCTTGTTTTTAAACCTTTCTATTTTAATTATAGTTGGAAAAACAGATTATCATAACTTTTGAGGAAGAATCAATCATTATCTGGAAATTACAGGATACTTTAATTTTTCTAACCCAGCTTCAAAGATAAACCCCAGCAAGAGATCAGCATTGCTTGGCCACTCATCTATGCATCACTATTTTATAACTGATATTTATTGTATGGATATTTTACATTTACCTACATTAATGTTCTTATCTGCATTATATATTTAATTTGATTATTACGTGCAATCCCTGGCTTAATAAGTTATAGATATGGCGTTCTTGGTTGAGTGTCGGGCAAGCAAGAAATCTATCAGGGTGAACAGAATTACTCTTCATTTGGACATTATAGTGAAGAAAGAAAACAAAATGATACTTAAAACAATATACATTGTTTTTTAATTAAGAGATTTTAAAAGAGAAAGATAATACTGATCAGATAGTTGACAAGGAATAATATAAAAATTATGATAGGCTAGAATAGATAGGCTTTCACATTTCCTTGCCGTAAAAACTTATTACGGGAAGATTTCCGTATCGTGATCTGTGGCAGAATAATCACCATGTATTGGCAACTTTCAAGAAGAAAAAAAAACCCTCACAAAAAGAGACCAATTTGTAATCACCCCCAGGCAAACATCTACATGTTTTTTTAAAAAAAATTTGCAAGTTTAAAATCTATTTGGTACTTTGGCAATTGTAGTTGGTGCGACAGATCACAATAAGGAAATATCCCCCTTATTATAATTACATTCTTTAATCTAAAGTTAGAACTCAACTGTGAGACATGAATTACTAATATGAGAATGAGTTTAAGCCAGAAGAATGAACAAACAAAAAAAAAAAAAAAAAAAGAATCTAGATAAATAAATAACATAAAAAGTTTTGTTTTATCTTTTTATGTTACACACACACATATATCTAGATAAAATGTTGAACAAAAGGCCAAAATTGACATGTTTTATATAGCTATCAGCTCACATGCTGAAGTCAGCATTTAATGAATGGATTAGATTCTTCTTCATAAGCAAGACTGTTATCTAACTAAGAAATTCACTTATTAACAACATAATATTTAATTTTCTTTCATAAAAAAAAATTCTGATCACTTAGCAAAAAATTGGCATTCAGAATCCAAATAGATTTAAAAGACATATTAAATTAATAAGATCAAAGATCTTAACGTATTTTCTATAAGCAATTGGTTCTAAGTATTTCTTTTAAATAAGCATTTAACTAAAAAAATCTATTCATTTAAATTATCTGTGGATGTATGATATGAAAATGAATTTTAAATGTTCATATTTCTAAATGTCATTCATCGGAGATGGTGAGTCAGTTAGGTTGTGATAATTACATATGTGTTTCTTAACATTCTACTAAAAAACTAGGAATTTCATAACTAAAAAAGTATATTTAAATAGAACAGCTAGTGAAAATTCTTCTTAAAAAGTTTCAATAGAGCAGTTAGATAACTAAATGACTGAAGACGCATAAAAGCCAGGTTTTAATTTGCGACTCTTTTGAAATCTATTTAGAAACTAAATTGTTAAAAAAAATATACTCATTAAAATAAGTCACAGTTCCGCTCCTATTAAACGCTAGTTTAACGACTTGAAAAGTATTTAACGCAAATTACTTTATTTGAAGATTTGATAACGCAAGTAAGGCAAAATAAATGGAATATCATACAACTCAATAAGTTTTTGAACAGACTTTTGTCCGCCGAAAAAGCTACTAGACGTATTTTTTCTGCTTTAGGTAGACAACTGCTAATTTCAAAGTTCCACTATAAAACTTGTAGAGATAAGCAAAATCCATGTTTAAATGAAACTTTCAATTAAACGAATTAATCAAATATTATGATTCATAGCAAAAAAGTAACTGACTTTGTGATTGAATTTGAATTCAAACTTGGCTAACTTCTTCAATCAGTATTAATAATTATCCGGTTTGACAAGCAAAGATGCTAATAAATATAATTACCTTTAGAAGCTTTCGCCGAAGAGCTCTGTTCAGTCTGATTCTGAGAGGAGTCTTGGTTATCAACTTGCTCAGGAGATTCAGTATCTTCGATTTCTTTTTTGATCACAACTTCATCAGTGGCACTAGCCATTGTAGCAAAAAATTTCAATACAAAACAAAAAACACTAGCACTTTGAAAACAAATCTTCTTTAAAAAATAAAAATGAAGGTTATAAAACTAGAGAGAGAAATTACTTAAAGTAGAGAATACGGTAGATTGTTGTCAATATAAGTAAATCTGAAAGTATAGGTGGCGCAACTAAAGAGGTCACTTCAAATTCTCACTACATGACTCGGTTTGGAAGAGGCTGTGAGGCCGTTCTCGCTTTTGTAAAAAATTTGCAGCTGCGAATGAGAACGACCCGCAAAAACCCTTCAATTACCGTTCTTGCTGGTATCTTCAAATGCGCATCCTCGATTTCAGTACAGAGGTAAACTCCGATCCCTGTCCGCTTCGCTCGCTAACTCCTAGGTTGCTTCTGATTCTCACTCATCATTGAAGATCAAGGAGAAAGAACGACTTAGGTATATTTTTTACAAAAATTATTATTCGATTGCCATCCGTTGCATTTTGAAAATTTAGTTTAGGTTAGGTTTGAGGATTATTTAGTTTGAGTAATTCGCGATCGCAACACTCGATACGCCATCTAGCGGGAGACTGTAAATATCGGGCATTAGTTCCCACATAACCATTGGCAATGACGGACGCCATTTTCTTAGCATCAAAAAAGAAGCAAAATTTCCCTAAAGAAAAGGTAAAACTTCTTGAAAAAACTAATCAGAACATGCCAAACATTGAAGTAGAACACGCCAAGCATTTGAAGAACAACTTCTCAATAATTTTTACCTTTCTATTACCAACAACATAACATGATTTCATGATCACTTGCTGTTACAGATCTGTGTATTGCGGTAAAATAATTTTTCTGTCTTCAATTCATTACAAGTTAAAATGAAGTCAACATTGCTTTCGTCATTCCAGTGAATAAATGTGTTCCAATGAATTCCATAGAGAACTGTAATAGTTATAGACTATTCTTCTTCTTCATAGAATAGTATATATTTCTGTATCTACATAATTCAGAAAACAACAATAAAGAATAATCCGAATTACTTGAAAAAGTATCTTTTGTGCTGATTATAAATAAATTTTTTATCGTTTTCTTGGTAAGTGTTTTTTAGTTTTGAAAGAATTTCAACTAGAATTCAGCTATTCTGTTTTTAAGCTACATATTAAAATTCATATCGAGATCTTACAATTATAAAATTTTGATGTGTGGTATGTTACCTAAAAGTAATGAAGGGATAAACTATGTGTATATTATTTGAGAATAAAGTTTTCAAACAAAGAACATATCATTTTGGAATTCTCCGGACTTATAAATCAGGTAAGTGTTATGATTTTTATAATAAAAAATTTGCTTGTAAATAATTTTTTTTCTTACTTGATGGTAGTTCTCTACAGAATGGTTTTTTTTTTACGTCTGATTAAATACTATAAGAATTAAAAAGAAGAAACAATACGAATGTTTTTATTGAAAAATGAGGAATTTTTAAAATCGTTTTTATCCTAAGAATTCTTTATTTTACGTTTTTTAGTTTATAATTTTTTGATAAAATTGTTGTCAAAATACCTTTTTTGAAAAATTAAATGGTATTAAATTATGTGTTTATGTATACTTCTTGTATATTCTAATGTTTGAAGTAATATGATTCAGAAAAGTATGGAATAAAAATTCGGTACTTACGTATTAACCACAGCTACAGATTTGGCAGATTTTTAAGTGCCGCCAATCTACACTTAAACTTTTTGGAAAAAATCTTAAAATGAAACACTTTGTTTAAAATCAAAGTAGTCAATCGGATTTCGTTGGAAAATGGGCCGATATAGAGTTTAGCATAGATTCAAAACAAACTTTTCTCTCACCTGATTCTATAGCCATTATGAACTCTAATAAATAATATTCAAAATGAAATAACATTTCCAAAACGGACGTTTACTAAGACAAAGTTTCATGTTATGGACATTGGTACATTTTCGTTATATTTCACTCCTAAAAAAATAAAATTGCATCTTGTTTTGTTTTTGGCAAGTCCCAAAGACGCATTTTCGTAACACTAAAAAATGGCGACAAAAAAAGAATGGTTCTTTTTGTTTTGTTTCGTAAGCATTCTTTATTTTACGTTAAAATTTAAATGGGCCTTTCATGTTATACCATTAAATTTAGTAAAACTATTTCTCAGGCATTGGGTTTTAACTCTTATAAGAATATGCATTTTTTTTCTTCTTCTGTTTATGTACAAATATTTTTCCGATGCGTTTCGGATGTTCCTTCTCTAAAAAAAAGGAGATACCATTTTGTTTTCGTTTGCATAAGAAAGAAAACAAACATTTTTCTTTTTTAAATTTAATCAGCCACAATAAAGATGGAACGTTACAATGCTACATGCTACATTAAAGACGTCTCCAGTGTAACTGAATGACTGTTCATATGGAAATCGCAGGGATTCGGCACATACAACAACGCCCCCTATAGTTCGTTGCGATCGCGAATTGGGTTTTCCGCGGGAGTTATTACGCAGAAAAGATAGACCATGCTGTGGAAAACCTAAAAAACATTTTCTATTACAGTTTCCATCCGTGTGCAACTCATTTTTTTCTTAGAATCAGCTTTAATGTACAAAAAGCTTGTACTCATGTACTTGATCTCATTAAAAGTTTTTTTTCTTAAAATTCAATAAAAATATAATTTTATTTATAAGATATATAATTATTATAATTTTATGTAAGAGCATTTTATTACTATTACAAGATATTTCATTAATATTTCTTATGCAAGAAAATTTTATTACAATTCGCAAACGCAACGCTCAAATATGTGTGCTTTCCTCTCCTCCTCTTCTCAGTTGCATAAGAATATACTACGATATTTTCTCTTTTCTTACTCTTTTCGTATTTAAATGTCACAAATATTTTTTACAATTTTCACGACGCTTTCTTTTGGATCTATGTTCAATGTAATTTTGAAAATCAATCAGTTTGAAAATCAAGACAGAAACTAATTAATTTCTTTCTCCTATGACTCTCCACACGCTATTGGTGAAAGCATGCGAAGTGTTGCCATATGTAGAGAGTTCTACTCTACGCCACCTTTTATGCTCAAAAGTATTATAGATGGTAATTACTATTGGTAATACAAAAGAACAGGAAACCAATAAGAGAGTTACTAAACCAAGAGAAGATGATACTAAGAGTTACTAAAGCCACATACTTAGGTCTATTCATTAACAACAGACTGACATGGTCGGATCATGAGAAAATTATTAAGAAAAAAAATTATTGCCGTAACTGTTAAACTGCAAGCTATTATGTATAATGAAATATTGAGCATGAAACTAAAGAGACAGCTATTTATCTCCATGATAAGACCGATCATGAACTACGCTTCCCCAGCATGTTGTAACATATCGGAACGTGATCTTGGGAAACACATTGTACTTCAGAAAAAAATTCTGAGAAAAATAACGATGCGAGATGGTACCAAAGGAATAGCGATATTCTCTTGTATATAGAGATTGACAGTTTCGATTACCATTTTCACAAATTGAATCGAAATTTCTTTGACAAAGCATTTAACTGTAATTCATAGAAGACGCATCCCTGAATCCAATTGCGTATTTTTTTACTAGTGATGCAACATTGACCATTTGAGTTTTAACTCAATGGTGCATATATAGTGAAATTTTATATTTTATATGGCAATATATATATGACGATATTTGGTATGAATGTGCAATAAAAAGAGAATATAAATATGCTTAAAGCGTTGACACAAATCAGCTTGATTTGGAATGTCACCATTAACTAGACTAAGCTTTAGACCAGTGGTTACCAACTGGAGACCCGCGAAGCTTTTTTTGTGACCCACAAACTTAAATATATTAGTTGTCGTTTTTTTTAGGACAATTTTCGGAAAAATCTATATGGGTTTAAAATACTTTTCTTTCGTTTTGAAAAACCTAATTTCTTCGTTTCTGTGAAATTCAACATACCAACGGTGTAAAAAATTTATTTTTTAGATTTTGCATCAAAGAAAATATTTATTCAAACACAAAAATTATAGTGTATGTTATTTTTTTTTTATTTTATTATTATTTTTTTTTTTGTGAATAAAATTTAGCATGTGAGTATCAGAAATTTTGAATAAAATTTTTGAAGAAATTTTTAAATAAAAGAGGGAATGAATATTATGCTTTATATAAATTCCTTGAATTGAATATCACTTGAGCGGAATAATAAAATAATAATAAATAAAAAATTAATTTCAGATGCTCGAGAATTTTTTGTTGTTGCTATAACTCCTAAGAACTCGAAAAAATGTTAATTTAAAATTTCTGATTAAGAGAAGATTCAAAATCTGACGGTAATATTTAATGTTCCTTCAAGCATAAAAGAGTCCTATATAAAATCTTGATAAAGTTGCGGCTCGACATTTGACTGATGTTTTTAATTGTGGCCCCCGGCCACATGTAAGTTGGAAACCCCTGCTTTAGACTGATGAATAAGAGTTACGTGATGTATATTTGAGATATGTTTTTGTTGTACTGACGAACTTTGTACAGGATGTATAATTTTGATTATCTATATTTTTATGTATTCATACTTGTATTTATATTTATTATTATTTATGTTTTTTTATTTATGTATGTACCATATGCATCAACTTTGATAATACTTACGCGGGTAATGTGCCCACTTATTAATTTACTTCTAGGTGACAAGGACCAGAAAGCTTACGACCTCAACGATCCTGACTTCAAGATGAAAGGGTAAAGGGCCACTTCGGCCTCAAGCACTCTTTCAAACAGACACGACTGCAACCTGTAACCCATTTCGATTGCCAGTAATAGCAATTTTACTTTTACGTTAACCTTATATTATATTAACAGGTCGCATTATGAACAGTCTTATCTTTCTACATTTTCAATCTTTATAATATATATGTTACCGGCAAAGTATGAAACGCCGGCATTGTATAGAATGCCTGACGTTTTTAGGCAAAGTATGAAATGTGAGAATTATTACATACTTTCCCTAGGCATTGTATAGAATGCCTAGGCATTCTATAGAATGCCGGATGCTATTTAGGCAAAGTATGAAATAATCGTCCTGATGAGGTTATTATGTAAATGATGTGCATATTACTGGGAATGACCGAAATCGGTGGTTGTTGACTTTCACCGGTGAATGTTGACAATCACATGGTCGCTTTGGTGAATGTCCGAAATATTTATTACATCCGATATGATATTAATTTATTCGTGGATATAATTACATTTATTCGATATTTTAATACTTACTGACGATAGATTAGAAGAAACATCAGTGTAGGGCATACCGGGCAAATGTATACCGGGCAGTGGCACTGAACCTTAGAAAAATATTCGTGTAGGGTATACCAGGCAGTGGCACTTAACTAGACCTAGTAAGACTAGACCTTTGGTAAATGTCTGAAATATATACTAGGTCTAGTGCCATTGCCCGGTAAATCCTACACTGATGTTTTTTTAAGGTCAAGTGCCTTTGCCCGGTATACCCTACACTGAAGTTTTTTTATGGTCAAGTGCCATTGCTCGTTATATATTTGCCCGATACTTCAAACACTGATGTTTCTTCTTATCCATCGTCAGTAAGTATTAAAATATCGAATAAATGTCATTTTATCCACGAATAAATTAATATAAAATTGGATGACGTTTTGAATTTGTCATTTTTGAATGATATTTTGACGAATCGGAGATGTATTTTATACTTTGCCGGTTTCTCATTTGGCATTCTATAGAATGCCTAAGCAATGTGTCAAATATAAATCATTTCATACTTTGCCAGCTAATTTTAGGCATTCTATACAATGCCGTATTTCATACTTTGCCGGTAACATATATAAACAAAACAAATAGCAAACGAATTCAGAAGACTCCGCAAGCATGAAATAAGCCATAAGCTCGAACACGCTACCTGGGAAGAAGGCCGCTTCTATCTCTCGTCTCTTCCTCTTTCCACCTCTACTCAGTTGCATGTGCACACGATATTTTCCCCTTCCAGATTATTTTTGGCATAATTAAAAATATGTTTTAAAATTTCCACGACGATTTCGTTAAGAACTATGTCGAATGTAGTTTTAAGAGCAGTTCTTTGAGTTAAAAAACGGTTCCTTGGCAATGTTTTTGTAAGAATATCAGTAAGTTGTCCGTTGCCAGAAATATGGTCAGCAAGGAGTACACCATTTACTACATCTCTTACAAAGTGATATCTAACATTAATATGCTTAGTTCTTTGATAATATTCTGGGCTTTTAGTTAAGCGAACAAAACTTCAGCTTTAATAAAAAGATGTCATTTAGTGGTGCTATGTCTGCAAATAGCCATTTCAGCCTTATAACATCCTTGGTAGCTTCAGTGATGCCTAAGGACTGTTTTCAGTGACTAGCCCACTGGTGGTGTCAGTGGAGCTATACAGCTGATAGCTCCACCACTGCGTTTAAATACCACGCCAGACACTGATTTGCGAGTGCTACAATAATTTGCACAATCGGCATTACAATATGTTTCAAAGATTCCAGGTTCGAAATATTTTTGGGACGATATTCCAAAACTAAATGTACCTTTGATATATTTCAAGACTCTCTTAGTAATTAACCAACGTCTTTGATCAGCGTTCTCTAGAAATTGTGAACAAAATGTCCTTACGAGTATGTTAGGTCAATTAACCACAGCTAGATACATAAGATTGCCAACATCCTGTTTGTAAGGAATTTTTTCAGAATTTATCCTCTTTAATATTTTTGTCTTCCCCTTCAAGTTGATACTTCTTAACCGGTGTAGAGACATGATTTGTAATAAACATTTAAAATTTCTTTAAAATTTTGGTAGCATAATTCGGTTGTATAATAAATTTGTCATTATTATCCAATCTCTTTATCTTCAGCTTAAGGCAAAAATCTTCATCTTTATAAGTTACTTTAAATTCTCTTTGCAATTCTTCAAAGACTCTTCAACCCTTAGAGGGATCAGTAAGAACTATGTCTTGTTTTTTCTTCATTCATTGCAGTGTGCCATTCAAAGGTATTATCTCAATTTATTTTTTGGGATTTATTTTTCCATAAAACAACATTCGATTAACCTTTCAGGTGCTTTTAAGTTTTGTCGATTTCTCAATTGTCTCGTTAATTGCATCTCTCCATTCGATGGTTTCAGGTAATTTTACTCTTCATTGATGCCAGCTCAACTCAATATTGATTGGTCGTTCAGATATTGATGCAAGAATATTGGATGAAGAAAATCCAGAGCTACAGTGAAGATTTAAGTACCTGAGAATGTCGCGACAGGATCGAAGATCCGATTGCAAGAATCCTCCCTATCAGACACAAAACCGAGTTAATTAAAACATAATTTGAAAAAAAAAGGGATGATGTTTATTGATAAAGAACGCGTACAACGAGAAAAACAATTAAGAGTATTAATATTAAGATCATAAAACTTCTGCCTTAACTATTGGAATTATATTTTCCCGCTTGCGGTTATCCCTTTCTAAACTTTGAGGGTCAAAACTCGAAAAAACAGGTATGCTTGTTTATAGAAAGTACGTTTTTGTGTCTGATTTCGCAGCTTAAAATATTGTCTGCAGCAATTAATTAGCACATTTAAAGTTAAGACTCTCGAATCATAAAGGTTCGATGCCTTGTGCGTGAAAATCGGATCATTGGATCGAAAATTATTAATGTGTTCACTTTCTTCTTTTGTGCTCTGTGTTCTTCAAGATGGCCTATTTCAGCTTAGCGAATGTAAATGATTTCAAAATTAAGTATTTCAGATTGCGATATTTTTATGGAATTAGTTTCAGATGAAAGGAAAAGGTTGCTAACTTTCCTGGGATGTTATTTTATTAATCGCGATAATATGAAATTTTTCAACTTTGCTGTTTAAATCAATCAATTTGTAACCAGTCTTTCTGGGGACATGATTCATCTGAACAAGAGTTTTATAATATTTTTTTAGAAAAAATGTTCCCTTGGTTTTCCTATAGAATAATTTTAATTGGCTTCACATTACTTTCCTAACTGATCTCAATTGTATAGGTGACTAATTTGATAGTTAAGTTAGTCGCCAAATCATTAAGATGCGATAAAACAGTTGTTTCTGAGTCTATTTAAAGTCAGGAAACTAACATAAAATTGAGATAATTAAGATGAATAATTCAATGAAGTCACCAAAAGTTCGCTTCTTCAAATCGTGAAAATCATATTTGGCTATGTTTAAACAACACTGTAATTATTTCACGAGTTATTGTATTTAGGACTAAGCGTTTTTTTATTTTTATTGTTTTTGTACATCCTTATGTAACAGCTTTCTTGTTGCTAAACTACACTCATTCTTGAATGAAAAGTGGTGAGTGGAATGAAAAGTGGTTTTTTATTAAAGAAAACTAAACGATATGCAAATACCCTGCTGTTTGTGAGCAGCAGTCATTTTATTTCCTAAAAAATTATCACAAGAGTTGTTGTCTCGCTCTCACAAGCATAGACAGACTACAATATTCTATAGCAAATTTGGGCAACACCAGTTCTTATGAACATCGTAGAGAATTCTTTTCACATATACATAACTTATTTAAATAAATTTGCTATTGAAAATATAATTTCCTTTTGAAAGCCTCTTCTTTAGCATTTTTTCCACAATAACATCACAACACAAAAGATACTTTAGTTTGTTCTACATTTGAAAACACTATATGAGAGATAATATCATATTAAGCCTAAATTATATGAGAGATAATATTAAGCCTCAAAAACCCAACTCTGGTTTAGAATGAATAATTTTTTTATATAGATTTACACGGGCATTATTATTCTCTGATGTAGTTCTCGAATGACTGTGTTACAAGTTACAACTCAGTTTAGAATGAACAATTTTATAAATTGATTAACATGGGCATCATTATTCTTCGAAGTAATCCTCAACTGTCTTTATAACAGTCCAGTTTATAAGACAATGAACAAATTTTTAAACGGATAAATGTGAATATCAACATTTTTTGAAATAGTTCTCGATTAGCTGAGTTAAAACGCAGTTTATAAGATAACGAATAATTTTTTATGCTGATTAATACGAACATCAATATTCTCCAAAGAAACTCTTAAATGAATTTGGTAAAACTCAGGTAATACGATAATGAACAAATTTTCATGCGAATTAATATGAAAAGCAATATTTTCTATAATAATACTTAAATAACAGTATTAGAACTTAGTGATAAATTTCTATATGGATTATATGGTTATATTTCTCAGTATTAGATTCGAACTATATAGTATATAGCTTAAAGGAGATACAGTTTTGATGTTATGTGCTTCAAATGCAAAAGAAGAAAAACATTTATCCTCCAAGATACATTTATAAAGAAACAATAGCCTATAAAACAGACATTACATTACATCTGATACCATATTTTATAAGAAGTTCGTGATATTATGTTTTTAGCATAATATCACGATATAATAACTGTTCTGGTATCACAGAAATATTTGTGAAAATGGGCGCTTTTTGTTGTTCACGCAGCTGGTTTATACATTATGTGATTCACTATATCCTTTATTGAGGAAATATATTAGGAATTGATATGAAATCAGTAGTATTGACTAGATTCTGTTTCAACTTTTTCAGCTCAACATCTATCAAAAGTCTCGCATTCACATCTACAAAATATAATATCTTCAATTTTGCCATACAAATACTTGTTCGGATATATATGACATAATATATTTAACGTAATTATAAAAGCATATAAAACAAATTAAAATCGTGAGCAAATAATTAATAATACTTTTTAATAGAAATTTTAAACATTGAAAACGCTTTTTAACAGGTATTAATAAATTATCGAGACTTGAAATAGTTTCTAATTTGATATCACGAAAACAAATAATTAAAATAAATAACATAATCATCATTTATATCAAGTAACTACACTATCTGACTAGAAAAAGTACTTTTTATTAAAATATAATGCTTTCTAATATTTTGATCTTTGAAATTTGATTTTCTTCGGGGAAAAAAAAAAAACTTGAACATTTGAGTTGAAATACATGCACATCTATTTGACATATAATTTGGATACAAGGCTGATGTACAACTGATGATTCTGATTACAAACGAAATAAAATTAAATGCTAATAGATTTTGCTAAATATAAATAGTATAAAATATACAGATAAAGAAAAAAGGAAGAACAATTAAAAGTACTTACAAACATGAGAAAAATAGGTTTTACTAGAATTTTGATTACAATATTTTTTTTATAATGCTCATTATTAATCATATAAGTAAAAAAGAAAGATTTTCAGGTAAAAGTAAAAATAAATGCATTATTGAAATATTTATAAGCTGATGAAAACCATAACCAATGGCATACTAATATAGTTGTTATCAATAGCTGTTTAAATTAATAGAATATGAGCTGATTACGAAATAAGTAAATGGGATGCTTTCAAATGAAGTGTAGAGAATTATTAAAATTTTTCAAATCATTTAACAAATTTTCTACAATAAGTACGTTCATTAAAAAACTTAAATATAATGTTATTTTAATTTCATAAATAAGATAAAAAAAACACAAATCTTAAAACAAAATATTTCAATTTCAATGAGAAAAAAAAAAAAAAAATCGAAATTGACAGTACTATTTAAGTTAAAATCACAATTAATTAATTCGGAAAGTATTATTTTTCTTATTAATACTCGTATTAGATAAAAAAAAATATTTGCCATATAATAAAACATTTACCTTTTATGGTTTATTTTCGAAATAAATAAAATTAAATCACATTCAGAATTTGAAAAAGATTTTGATTCCTTCAACAATTCTAAACTTTATTGCTCATTTTTGATATAATTCAAATAAATTCATATATAATTGAAAAAAAAAAGTTCTTAGTTAAAATTATTTTAATAATTCAAAATTTATATCTCTTTTTTGACATTAATTAAATTTGATTACTACAATCAGAATTGTTTTTTTAAAAAAGTTTTTACCACACTGTTAGAAATTTCTCGAAAAAATAGTTAAATAACAATTCATTCAATTGTTGTTTTACCATATTCAAACAAAATAGTCAAATAACCATAAATAAGATGATATTCAAGCTGCTAACTGTGGGAAAAACCGTTTATTAAATGCTTTCACCCAATACGGTTAAACAATCAGAATTTTATCGCTCAAATTAAGCTCACCTAATGCAGCCACTCAGTTCCTTGCAGTTGCGTACATATAATAGCCGAGAGGGCCAATCTGTCGACTTCAGGATCGGCAGAACGTGTGTCCGAGTCCTAGCGTTGACACCGCAATATTTCCTCCATTCCCTTCAACGCATGATGAGTTTCCAGCGTCCTGTACTGTCCCATATGTGTCCTGCACTTTCCAATGCTTTACTAAAGCCTAACTCCACTGTCTAGTTAAATTTCTTTTTTATGGTTTTGAAACCATGCTAGTTGTAAATGGTTGCAAAACCGTATAGTTTTATTTTCATGGTTTTATTAACACCCTAGTTGCAAACGGTTCGAAAGCCGTAAAGGCAAAAAATATTCTTTAACGTAAACTTTATGGTTAATTGGATTAACAGACTGCTGCCGGTTAACAAAATATTTTTAGAATAAAAATTCTAACAGTGTATGGGGTTGTGTAAGTTCTTTATTAACACTAACATAACAACTATACGATTATAAGACAGAATTTAAGATTACTAAATGTAATTTTTAACCTTTTTGAAAGATAATATGTTCCCAATTCCACCATAAGATCAGAAAGAGGAAAATATTTGAGTTTAGTTGTAATCAATGTGTTGTAATATACTACACATACAAGCAAAAGGCCTAAAGACAAAGTAAATTAAATGCAAGTAGTAAATATTTCATTTCAAAAATAATGAAATAAACATGTGTGTCATATGAACAGGACATAAATTATGTTGAATGTGAATTTGATAATGTTCTTATAGTATACACTAGAAAAAGAAAGACTTTTTTGTTATATGAAAAATGCATAAAGACTCTTTATGATAATGGAATGTATAATTTGTAAAACATAGGATTTGTAAATCAAGTACTACTTAGTAAGTAATTCAATTATATTTAAATAAATAGAGTATAAGTCTGTAAAAGTAGCAATATATTCCTACAAAGTTTTGCCACAATGAAAAACATTAGGGATGCACATCTTGGCTTGAGATATTGTTTTATAGTCAATAATATCTCAAGCTTTATTATCCTTTTCTTAAGAAAAATGTTTTTCTGAAGCTAGATAAAATATGTGAAATAGAATTAGATATTTCACCACGTAATTATAAACATAAAAATAAGAAAAATTATAAGATAACGAATAAAAACTATTGAGTTCTATTTTGATTTTATCATCAAACATAATAATTGTTTTAAAACAAAAATAAGAAGAAAAAATGTTCTTGTTTTACTAAATTTTTTTTAAAATGAAAAAAATTAATAAGTTGTAACCTATTCCCTAATTGCATAAAAAAACGATAATTTTAAAAAGGTTTCTTTACTTCATATTTAAATGCTTTGACGTCCCAAACACTTTATAGCAAAATTTTAAAAGAAAATAGTTTTTGTTAGTTTTTAGGGTAGACTATATTTGAGGATGCCCCTTGATTCTCGCCAAGTTGTGATCGTGGTTGATCGCCAAGCTGGGCGATGTTGAGACCCAATCGTGATTCTGATTGGCTTAGATTTTAAAGTTATTTTTAAATGTTCAACGGTATATGTAATTTCAGAGGTCCGTTAGTTCTACGTTGGTTACCGACTGGTAAGGTTACTTTTGCTACTTTTCCTAAAAATGACTTCAGTAAATAAGATAAATCTTAAGTTTCTGTACGATTTGAATAACAATGGAAAAAAAGCTGTGATTGACTTGCTTACTCCATTAATTTTTGTTTCGATTCAAAAAACATTTCATTGGGTTTATTAATTTTGCTTATATTGGGTTAATTGCAATTTTATAAAGTTTTGGCCGATGTTTTGTTGAAACTTTCCGACGTTTTATTGAAATATTATTATGTTTTGGCCGCCATTCCTGTTACCACGGTGTTCCGCGCAAACAGGAATGGCGCTAACATAAGTCGCCAATTTCGCCAAGGGGCACCCTCAAGTATATTTTCCCCAGTTTTTATTAAAAGTATTGCTAGTTTCATATAAGCAAAAATATTTAATGGCGATATTTAATTGTTAACAAATGGTTAGCTTTCTATAAGATTTTCCGTAATCACTTGCCTTAGCATATATATTTAGACTTCACGTGAAAAATTTGAGATCTTAATTTAATATTTATGGAAAATAGAACTTGTTGCTCATTTCACAAATTAATATTTGAGGAAAAAACAAAAACATGATCAATATTTAAAGAATTTCTACTGATAGAAAACAGCAAAACTGATTTGAATGACACGATTCGGAGGTGTTTCGAATTCGGAGCCTTTCAACTTTTTTCTGTTACCTCCGGTAAATAAACAGGTTTTGATGTTTTCAATTCAGCGTCAGTGATGTTAATCGTTAGATTTCTATAATGTTTTTAATTGTTGAAATATTAATTTAATTCCAATAGATATACTTTTATGACTTTATTATTTAGGATAAGGATTCTAAGTGTGATCATTTATCACGGAAGATCTTTCAATTGTTAACTCCTTGTACACACATTTAAAATTACGAATTAATATTGGTAGATTTAGTTTTCAATAAATGTCTGATTGGCTGTTAAATATCCTTTTTATTAAAATAAATTTATAAAATATGTTGCCAAGATGAATTTCTCTCTTAAGCGATAAAATAAGTTCTTAAAATTTAGTAAATAAATTTCTATGTTAAGACTCCACTGTTCAAACTCTAGGTTTCAATCACATTCAATTCTTGCTAAGATGACAGCTAATATCTCTGTTTGATTCAGTAAGATCTTAAATTAAAATTTTTTATTAATTAATTAATTTTAATTAGTGAAATAAAATTAAAAAAATCAAAACTATAAATTATTTAAACATTTTAGATCCAAGGTTGATTCAAAAAGAAGTTGACAGTTTCAAGAGAAATAATATTTTGGTCTGTAATGATCAGGATACAAAATGTTTATAACTGTTACTGTACAAATGTTAATGTTTATTAAGTGTTTTTAACTCTTAAACAAGCAAACATAAAAACAGGAATAGAGAAAAAGTGTACGCCACAAAATTCGTTAACGGTTTCTCGTAAATAAACAGAAGATTATTTTCCTATTGCATGGTAAATTGATTCAATTTGAAAGGAAATAGAGTTCATATTAAAACTATTTAATTATGTCGAATTTGAACGAAACTATAATTTAGAAGTACCAACCGTATGCTGTAATTGTTAACCAGTATTTTTACTAGCAAGCAAATAAATTTTGCCTTGAAGAGTTGCCTCTAACGATTGTAGAGTAGCGACTAAAACCTTCCTTTACAATCACTGATATTGACATAAGATCTTCTATAGCCTTGCAATAATAGAACTCTTGATTAAAAACATTACAATTTTTTTACAAGTTGTTCTGTAATTATCACTCTAAATATATATTTATAAGAATCTTTGAAAGAATTCAAGACAAGAAATATACACTTACGGTCACAAGATAAAAGGTAAAGTAATAGAGCGAAACAAAATTTTTTAACAAAATCTGACGAATAATTACGTAAGACGGTGTATGGAAAACAAAAATTACATAAAAACCACTTTGATTGCTTTATGAAACTAAAAGGCATTTCCAAATTCCCCTATGCCTACTTTTAGTTTTCACTGTGAAGCGTAGTTTCCTTTTCTTATATCCTGCATCATTTGATAACGATTCGTTTTATTTTGATAACGTTTTCCATTTCCCCATTCTTCTTAATAGTGATTTATGAACTCTAAATTCCTAAAGCGGAGAACCCTGTACATATTTTACTCAATAAACTTTTTTAACGAAAGATATATCAACGAGTTCATGAAACTGCCACTTTCTTTTTGTACAATTTAATTCAATAAATGATCTAAAACGAATAGTTTTGCCACAGCAAATATTACCATAATTTGATCTCCCATTTTCACTGTTTGAAAGTAGAAAGGATTATAAAAGCAGATATGTAATCCTTCACAAATTTCATAAATTAAGTGACAGACCTTGATTTACACTCTGAATTTTCAATGAGACATATCAAACTTATCATACCGGAGTTATTGCTATATTAATGTAGTTTTACAATGGTCATGGGGAAAGTGAATTAAGTCATACATCAAATGATCACTAATTTCATAAAAGAGGTTAGGGAAATCGACAACAGGTATCGTAAAACTTGTATTACTGCATTTAGCTTGAATTTATATTTGAGTGAGAAAGTTTTCCATATCTTCAGATGCACAAAATGACATTTTCATCATTATAAGCTCGACCAAATTATTTAGAATGATTATCCATTAGCATAGAGCTCTATTATATACTCTTGAAATTTTAAAACAGTTCAGCAAATAACAAGTGTGGCAGATAATACCACACCCAAGAGATATTGGCAGGAAATATAGCCTTCAGAGTTTTGGCAGCGTGAACTAGAGTGAGAAATGTATAGTGCTAGTAAACCCACGTCACAGGAACCCATTGTGTCATATGGTTCACTTTTTCAAGCGTTTTCTCTAGGGTCCGTATGGTTTCTTCGATATCGTTATTTACAATGGTCAAATCGAAGAAATGACCATAAGCCTGCCGTAACAGTTCACTTTCTTTAAATAGCCTCTCCAAACTTCCATCAATCTAAAACACAAAGCAATGCATGTATGAATCAAAAAGGTAAACAAAACGATTAAATTGAAATACACAAGTTAATTTAAAACTCTTGGGCAACAACGAAAAGGTTATGGAACACGTGGACTCTTCAGATCGAAGAATTCTAGCTATAAAATGGATTAAATAGCTATTGGAAAAATAATCCTTTTTTCTATAAGATTTGTTATTGTTGTCATATGCTACTTGTCAATACTGACAAGCCTATTTTAAGGTAAAGGGGGTGCTCTTATTGTTTTCTAGTGGTGCCATCTATGGCCAAGAATTCAACTTCCGTTCTTTTCTTCGAAGCCTTTGTCGATAAAAATAACGCTTTTCTGTGCATAGTATGCTATCTTAAAAATTTTTTTTAGTAATTATAGCAGTTATTCAGGACTGTTAGGCTACGTTTCGCTCATCTTTATCCAGCATTCACTATGTCAACTGTGAAAATATCGTACGCAAAATGCCAAGAAAATTCTCAGTTTTGGGAAAATAAAAAGGGTTTATCGAATTTTATAATGCTTTAAAAGTTACTCCAACGCTACATTGTTTGGAAAAATTGAAAAATATGCAAAAAATGCGAATTTAATCTGAGAGTTTAACTTAAAATAGACAATTCAATTGTCTGTTCAATCAATTCTTTTCTACAATCAATTCAGTCAAATCAGTCAAATCTACAGTCAATTCTACAGTCAAATCAATTATATTCTACAAGATAGAATGTAGAGTTTAAAATTAACGCTTTGCTTGGAGTTTAAGACACTCAAATTGTAGCTTTTTAATTTTTTATTTTCCTTGGTGCCAAAAATGCTTCAAACTGATACGGATCAGGCTGTAATAATATTCTAGAAGAAAGTGACATGAAGCAAGGTTCCTTTTGTCGCAAACTCAATCGAAATAACCATGGGTGAACAAATTAACTGGTTTGAAATTCAAAAAATAAGCTCAAGAATTTGATGTGATATTTGTCTTTAATAAGCGAATATCTCTGGTTTGCGGTTTGCATAAGGAAAAAAAAACTTAAGCTGCTTTAACCTTTTCTGTTGTAATGTAGCCAATCTAGCAACACTAATTCAACAAATGTTACAAACCACTAGAAATATAAAACTAATTGCTTTTAAACGTTTGACAACCACTGTTCTATAAACAACAAAGAGCTAAAATATCGCTTCACTTTGAACGTACTGTCCAAGGCCGCAGAGGCTAATGTCATGGCACGGCAAAAATTTTCAATTGAATTTTGCTATTCCGAAATGGTTAAAAAAACATAAAATATCTAAATATCAGAACTCAACGTGTTAACCAAGCAGATTTATTCTCCGATTAGGGTTCAATAGACAACAGAAATGCATGTTTTCGTCTAAGCATGTTTTCGTCTTGGTAATGTTAGTCTGCACTGATGACCATTAATGATGATGATTATCTTGGAATATCGATATTTCTTTAAACGTGACAATAACGGTAATCTAAAAAGTATTTTCGCAGTAATACTATGTACTCGTATTATGATAAATATCTAATTTGCAAACACTATCTCCGGCATTATCAAGAACAAGAAATATCGATTATGATAATGTTGCGAGTATTCTCGTTAACGATAAATATTGAATACGATATTATCTCCAGCGTTCAAGTTCATAAGGATAATTATTGAACAATATAAAAATAATGTAAATTGTTAAAATATTGCGAAATATAGTGAGGTTCTGTTAATGTGCTATATAAAAATTTTGTTATTTCTTTTGCTTTAATGTCTATTTAGTCAAAATAAGCATACACGGGGAAAAAGTAATAATGATCTTTTGAAAAAATTTGGAGGTGTTTCTCTTAATTTAAATAAGAGAAAATGAAGGATTAGAAAAGTAGCAAATAAAATAAATATTAAATAATAGAAAGTTGTCAAAAATTTCGAAATCTTACATCTTGCATATTTCCTAAGGAAGGAGCCGCAATGAAGACGGTGTAAGGAGTGTATTCGGATGATCTTAAAATCTTCAATGCCTAAAATAAAATGAAATGAGAAAAAAAAATTATATTCGTGGTAAAAGATAAACGAATTACATAACACTGCTTTCAAATCAATTTATCTAATTAAATTTTAGCATTACATTGCACGCAAAATTGTAGATCCGAGCCTATTCAAAATACTTTTAACATAAAATAACTCAAAACGTTTTTCAGATGAATGTTTAATTAAAATGAATCAATTGAATAAATCAATTAAATAATTATTTAAACTGTAATACTTTGAGTTTGAATTATGTATACTTGCACGTGAATAGTCAGAGTAATTCTATTAAGTTGAAGTTACGGAAGATCCGTTACAAAAATTTGATTGGTTCATCTACTAAAATAATTTTTTTAAATAAAAGTCACGGGGTCTAGAAATTAGCACAGTACTTTATTCGTTTCACAGAGAAGAATAGTATTTAATTCGTTGAATAAGTAACATCAATAATCTTTATCATCGCAAGGGCCGTGAATTTTGACCTTTGTCAGAGGAAATCTCAAACTCAAATAGGCTCGTGTCTTAAAAAAAAAAAAAATCCTATCGGTTTAGGACTACGGCAGTACTTACCTTTATGTACTCTGATAATTAGAGAATAGAAGAATTTTTTAAACATTTTACAATGTTTTTTGTATGTATTTGTTAAAATACTAGTTTTCTAATGATCTTTACAGTTTGTTTTAACAATGAGATAAGTAGCTGTTTAGATTTTTTTCAATTAAAAAAAAGCTACTTCTTTTTTATTTTAACAAGACGGTAATATAATTATTAAGAGAAAATAATGAAAACTTTAGTTGTCTAAAAATCATTTCATTTGGACAGAGATATGAAGCTTTTGTTCGTATCTAGCTCATTTCGAAAAAAAGTTTAAAAATAGCAAATCGATATTATGAAGCGATAAAAAAATTTGTTTTTATTGAAACTCAATTGCTGTTCTACTAATAGCGTTGAATACGGTGAACCTTGTTTGCTTGCAAATGACTTTGAAGAGATTATGTCTGGCATAAAGAAAAGATGTTTCGAAAATTTGTCTCTGGAAAGGCTATTGCATCTGTAAATCCTTAAGGCTATGTTGCTTCAATACATCCTCAAGGTTACGTTACATCAGTACATCCACAGGATTACGCTGTATCTGGGCAACCTCTAAAAAGGATGAGGAAGTCTGGCGACTAAAAGGGACATTTTCTTACAGTTGCTTTTCTTTATGATTTGCGGCTTTAAGACAATTTAAAAAACAAAACAAATAATTCTTTGTATTTTACACGAGTTTCGGTAACAAGACAATTAAAAATGAAATCACTCTTTGTAGTTCATGTGTTTTTTTGGAAGACATTTAAAAAGGTATTCTTCAGATTTTCGGCATTGTATGGGTTTCAAGTAAAGCGTGCCAAGAAAGCTTCAGTTAGTTGAAAAAGGAAATATTGGAATAAAAATAGTTGCTAATATATTTTATTGTTTTTTAAATGTAAATTAACACACCAAATATTGTTTAGAATGAGGGAACATGCGTTAACTGAATTTAAAGAATTTTTCAAAAATCCTCGTTGTTATTTATTAATATAAACCATTTACTGCTTGAGTAACATATAAATTATAAATGAATCTTTTTTTAAAGAAAAAGTGCTCTTCAACTTCAATTCAATTTTAGATGCATGAAGCTAAAAAATATTTAAAAAAATTGAATCGAATTAACTTAAATTAAAGAAAAAAAAGATAATTACTTGAGGTTCAACATCTAGTATCGCCATTTTTCCTTCAGCGTGTAACTGTCTTATGGTTTCTAATTTAGTGCCATACATAGCTTCTTCATGTGTGCCATATTCAAGGTATTCATTAGCAGCTATATCAGCCATCATTTCTTCGTGGGATACAAAGAAATAATTTTTTCCGTTCTCTTCACCTTTCCTCATCGGCCTTGTTGTATCTGATGATAAATGCAATCATATAAAGGCATTTTTATTTGAGATCAATTAAAAAAGAAAATTTTACATTAGTTTACTTTTCTCTAATACAGTGCTTACGGTACATTTTAAAAATACGTTTAAAAATGATTTCACCAACAAATTAATTGAATATTATTATCTAGTGTTAACTCAAACTCGAATTCGATTTCGAACTTTTACATTACTGTATATAAATAATATGGCTAACAGAAATGTGGCGTTTATGAATTAAAATAACACGATAGTTACTTTCTCAATGAAAGTTTAATTAATAATGTGTTGCTTGTTTTCATTGCATTTAAATTACTACTCAGTAACTGAAAAGAAATTCACATTGGCAAAATGGTTAGCTGTTAGTGTTTCATTACAGTAAAAAGAGAAATATTTTTTTTTATGTAGTTTAAATTTATAACTAAACTGCAAAAAAATAACTGCAAATTCTACAAAAGAAAAACATACTTTTCACATAAAGAAATTGTTTAATCTAAAATGCAGATTTTTTCTGTTTTTATGCATTATCCGAGGACTATAAAAAATTCCCTTTCTTTTTATAGAATTTCTCTGTATATTCGATGGTTTAAAGTTGTTGTGTTGACAAAATGATTTTTCTTTGTTTTTAATTCTAATCATAATTTGATTAAAACCAACAGTTTAACTTCTAGATTTTGTTATGCAGTTTTACGATAAATATCTTTTTTTTAAAAAAAAAAAAAATCATTTTATGATTATTTTCTACATTTGCTCTTATTCATCATCAATTATTTAATGATTTGGAACATCGTATAAATAAAGCTGCGATTCGATTTTAGTGTCAAAACGATACTCTACCTCATTATTATATTTCTTTAGATATAAGTTTCTAGGAAATTAAGTTGCCAGACATTTTTATACGGTTGGGGTACTGTAGTTTTAAACATTTTCACACTTTAATATTATTTAAATACGCAAGACTTATAAGAGAAATACAATTAAGGATTTTTCGTCATACTAAGATATTAGAGCTGCGGTAGCTCAGATGACAGAGTGTTCGCCTCCCACGAAGGTGAACCAGGTTCGAACCTCAGTGTTGACAGATGTTACGAATGCCATTTGCGGTTCGTACTGACATAATTATTTCATAGAATTTTTTGTTAAAATAACAGAGCAATTTTGTTAAAATAACAGAGCAATTTTGTTAAAATAACAGTTCTTATCTGGTTAAAAAACAGGCGTCTGTTTTTAAATAACAGTATTCTTCTGTGAAATAAACGATCCATTTACTTGTGATTGCCACACCAACTGACAGTATTTTTTCTGTAAATTAAAGATTTTTTTTACTAATTTTATGTTGCGCAATATTGATGATATTGTTATCAGGAATGCAAAACTAGAAATAGATAAATTAAATATTCTTCACATAAATACATTAAAAAGCTGAAGAAGTTTAGCAAAAAATGACTTACGTGGAATAGGATAAGCGTACTTATCAGGATGATGGCTGATGAGAGTATTTTTTATGTGTCTCCTACCAACTCCATGAGCTCCTATGTAACCAATTATAGGAATTAAAAATTGATTTAGAAGGCAATTTTAAAAAGAAATATTTAAAGAGAAAATTTTTTTTACCTAATAAAACTAAAGTTTTTCTAGTGAAATTGGAGAGCTTGACCACCTCTTCGTAAGTGACAACGTCGAGCTGATCGAAAACGGCATTGTGCTTGGCTAAGTATTTGTCTTTAAAATGCTTCTTCTTACGGGAAAATATTGAGCAATTCACTACACGGAGAGAAAGTTCATCAGATCGAATTATTTTTCATACAAAGTTAAAAACGAAAATAGAAAGGTATATAGCCTGAAAATATATGAATAAGAAAACATAAAAAGTTCACGATTTTTTATTTTGTTTTGGTTCATAAGTTTTTATTTCTATCACACATAACTTAAAATTAAGTTCACCAAAGAGATAGAGATGCAAACAAATATATGGTGCGGTTGTTGTTTATATTCAAGCAGATTATTTTTACATGCAGCACTCTCTCGGCACGATAAAAAATAAGTTCGTGCTGTGTTTGATTCCTGATAAACCGATCGAAATTCATCGCTGATAAACGGAAATAAAGGAATTTTATCTGAATACACTTTCAAAAAATTCATGTCACCGTTGAACCATAATATCGGTACCTATAACCATAATCTAAGCCAGTATGGTGCAAATAGGCAGCAAACTTAAAAAAATGGTAAAATATTTATAGCGCAAAGGTATGTTTCTATTTAAGTTCGACCACCATAGTATCGTGCAATCAAAATTAGAAAAGTACGATTATATGGTTCAATTTAGCGCCATATTTAAGTTGGAGTGGATTTGAACGATATTAAGGTTCAAAACACTCCATGATTACAATGGATTAAAATCATTATTAAAATGTGCGAGGTGTTTGAAATGTACATTCTCCTTCAACAGATGGGATAAGTCATCTTAACCCATCAACCATAAATTCCAGACTAGGTTCTTATAATCAATACCGATAATCAAAGTTGGAAAAACATTTGGTCCAAAAGCTTTAGTGCTTCAACGATATTAACAAAATGAAAGGCTTTCTGGTCGAAATGTTATGGCTTAGAAATATAAAAACTACTTACAAAAAAACACATTGACCAAAATGGTGAGAAAGTAGAAAAATAAATAAATGAATGCCAACGCTTTGAAAAATAAACATTATTAAAAACAAACGTTTCTTTGTATTTTCTTAAACTAAAACCCTTTTTTTAAAATTAATTTTTGAAATAAAGTTACAGAAGTTCTCATTCAAACTAGAATATGATACATGAAGTGTAGATTTAATATTTTTCATGATCTTGCAAACAAATAATGCATTCCAGTTGTTTTTAAAATATATTTAAGCCATTTAATATTTAGTAACAACATTTAAAACTTAGCATAGCGATAGAGTTTTTAATCATAATATTTTGAGTTATATTCCAGAGAAGGATGCTCATTTTTTTGAATTGATTTTAAGTTCTGCATTTTTCAGAACTCTAATAATGAGTGTAAGTAAATTAGATCGAAATGTTATTTATTAGCAAGTTGGTTTTTTCCAAAAAATTTTGCTAATTGTGTAGGTTTTGTGTTATTTATTATTTGGTTAGTGAACTGATGGCTTAACTGCTATTATGAGAAAGGCAATCTTCTGGTTTGCTAATCTTTAAATGTGATTTATGCAGGAAATAATAAAATAAAGGAAATAAAAACGGAAGAATGAATGAATAATGAAGAAAAAGGGAAATAACGGATGAATTGAAGATATAAAAGATGGAAACAAAGAAAGAAATGGAATCCAAGAAAGGATATTTTCTAAACTGAATAATTGATCGGCTGACAGAAGAACATGCGTATCAAGAAAAACAATTCGATATCAATACACTCAAGGGTATACCATGAAAGTATTGTTTCGAAATTTAAGCATTTCAAGTGAACGAAAAAATGTCATTGTGGTCACATATTTATAAAAAAAAAAGAAGTAAAACCGAAAAATATTGAAGTGTCATTCAGAAAGAAATGAAAATTTTATTATTATTTTTATTTTTTTGGGGGGGGGGGGGGGTGAAAAACATAAGTCTAATTTTATTAAATACAACTGTCTAAAAATATTTATAAAATGTAAAAATTAACTCTCTTTAAATTTACTTGGATACCTTCGATACAAAATAACCCCACCTATTCATTAGGTTGAATATTGAATATTGTGTCGAATATTGAATGTTACATTTATTAATTAAAGTATGCGCATTTATTAATTTAATCCCGGAATCAACCGGAAAATTAAGGTTGATTCTGGGATACCTAAATGTTACCTTTCAGAATATTTTATTACTGTGTCTAAGCTTTTTTGACATAGAAAACTAAAAACTTGTTTTTACATTTATGATCTTTTTTTTTTTTAAAAAAAAAATTACAATTTACGTTTTTGGTTTTGAAAAAATGAAACTTAACACTTATTTCAGGAGACCTAAATGTTTTTCAATTTGAATAAAATATTTTTGATCGATTTTTAGCAATTCAAAATTTTAAATCATAATAATTTTTTATTTTAATTTTTTTTTGTGAGTGTATGTGATAAACTTACCACTCCTAGAAATCTATTACAACTTCAGACCATTAATAAACGTATCCGTAAAAGGGGACAAATACAAAACTAGACAAGTAGGTGTCAAGAACAGCTGACTTGTTACTTTTCCAGGGAAAGTCATAAATTAGAAACTTTTGTAGTTAGAACTCTCTCGCCTCTCCGACATTTTCTACCATTTGATTTTTTTTAAAAATGTCAGTTTGCTATTCCTTAATATTGTTAATGATCCATTCTATTCTACAGCGCCAAGAATAATGATTCTACTTAATGCTCGTATTTCCTTTGATGTTTCGAGTAGGTACTACAACGTCTTTTTTTCTTCCTCCAACTGAAAACGGCAATTCTCTTTGCCGATAAATTTACGCAAATAGAAAAAAAAATGATGGAAAGACAGGATGTTGTAGTTTTCCCGAGAAGCGTATAATTAACTCAGCGAATTGTTAATGGTTTAAATATCTGTTAGAGAATATTGAGAGTATTTGTAATAATTACTTTCATCAGAGGCAAATGAATTACACAGTTTTTAAAAAAAATTCCAAATCTCAGAGTAATAATAATAATAATAATAATAAAAAAAAAAACGATAAGAGATACCATGTTTTTTTCAAGTAAGTGTAATTGATCGCTGTCCTACATAATTGACGAATAAAGCAATAAATGTTCAAAAAAGCAAACAGAGAAAATAAGAAAGAGAAATAGTTTGTGAAACGCTGTATCAAAAAAGTATGTATGTAAAGTGTGCAACAACAAAAAATAATTACCCTGAATAACTTTTGATCTAATGATCGGATTTTTATGTACTAGGATTCAATCTTTATGGTTCAAAGAAGTGGCCTAAAACATGCTAACTAATTAGTATGGAGGTAAGTAACGAAATTAGGCACTATACAGACGGAATAACTATTAATTTTTTTGTGTGCATAGAATTATCTTTGGTTAAAAAAAATTTAGAGTCGTGTGCAACAATTTCTTGTTTCGATCAAAAAATTCTAGAGACATAGCGAAATAAGCGAAAAGTATATTAACAAGTCCAAACTTTTGAACGCATACCTGGCCCAACTATTGGAACCATATATCCCAGATTGCAGCTACCTCCTATTTTTGGGGGGTTAGGAATCCGAATTGTTCGAAAAAAAAAAAAGGCATGTTTATTCAGAAAAAGTGCGCTTTTGTGTCCAATTTCGTAACTTAAAATATCGTCTGCAGTACTTTATTAGCCTATTTGAGGTTACCCCCTCGAACCATTAAGATTGAGTTCTGGTACGGAAAATCTGATTATTAGATCAAAAGTTATTCAGGGTAATTGGCTTTTTTTGGGGGGGGGGATTGTACGTATAAAACAAATATCTAAAGAAGCCGTCTGTTTTTGTCAACAGATTGTAGACTGAATTACGAACTCTGTACGGTATAAAAGATAGAAAGCCTTACGAAAGGGATGTTTGTTCAAAAAGTTTCAAAATCATAAAAAAGTTTTTGCAAAAAGAAAATGAAATGAAGATCAAATTCTTTTGACGTCATTGATAACTGTGAATGTTGATTTTAATTGTAAGTTGCCAAAAAGAGAAATAAGGGGCCCACGATAGATATGTGGTCACCAAAAGGCATATTATTTTGAAGTGAGCAGCAAGATTTTTTAAAATAGAGGAACTTTAATAAAAATGAAAGAACTTTTTATTTAGGAAGAAGCTAACTTAGCTGGTGTTCGCCCACAAATTGCTTTACAAAACAATAGATTCTAAGTTTTTTACATATCTGTACTTAGCACCCAGAAATAAACAAAAATGTCTTCCATTTAAACCTTTTTAGCATAATATTTCTAACTTAAACAGCAGAAAAAAGTATTTTTAAAAATTTTTTTTGTTGCCAAAATAGCGGAAGAGTACTAATTTTAACTCGTTATGAGTATACAATATATAGCTAATATTAGCATTTTGACGGTAAATTGGAAGTATGTCGTAATAACGAACTTCTCGTAACATTCTGTACTCGTTATATTGAACTTTTACTGTATATTTGTATCGATACTATGTAAAATGTTTAGCCCTCACCTGGATACAAACTAATACATAGTAGCCTAAGTTACTTGACTATTCGTTATTATTTCTCTAGAATTCCAAAATAATTAATTCCTCTTAAATAAAGTTTGTTCGCATAATACCAAACTATGAGAAGTTGTTTGCCCAAAACAAACCTTGTTCATTCTTTGAGCTTTCGATGGCCAAGCAGGCTGTTCTCCACTCCTGAAGCTCTGGAGAAGGTATTAGTCCGGCCGTGCCGTCCGACCCTTCCTTTCTCGCCTGCCACCAATTGTGGTCATCTTTGCTGATGATTTGCAGAATATCACCCGTTTGGAATGCAATACCAGCTTGTGCACAAGGGATTAGGTCATCTTCGTTAGGGTCATAATCAAATTGAGCTCGAACATAAATCTGAAATAACAGATGACAGAACATCCAATATAATAGTCGGTCAATTATTATACGTAGTATGCTAAAACATTTATTGTAATGGAGTAAGATGTAAGAGTGAAAGGGAAAAGTAGGTGCGGTAGTCATTAAAGCAGGGCAATATATCGTGAATATCAATATGTTTTTAATATCGTGTAAAGGATATTTACGTTATATATCGTTCATATAATTAAAAATAGAGTAAATGATAATTATTGACAACGATATATGTTGAATACGATAACCTAGAGATATTTACTGACAACAATATTGTGACAGTTATCAAATAAGATAGTATGGAGGCAATTGTGTTGAATTCGATAATATCGCCGTACTTATCGATGATCCAGTCATGAACGGGCTAGTTTTACTACTTTTTTTTATTATAATTAAAACTTCTTAAGAAAAAAAAAAAAAAAAAGCTTATTCTTCATTAAGCAAAGAAATAACAAAAATTACCCAAGATAAAAAATAAAGAAAATAAGTGAAATGATAAAAGATCCCGTTGCATTATTAAACATCGTGTAATATCACTATAAACAATTAAACGTTGCTTAGCATTGCGATAATGTGTTGAATGAATGCCATATAGCGACATATTGTACTTTACATTTCAATGTAAAAGTTGAAAAGTTTAAAATAAAAGAGCAAAATATTTAAAAAATGTTAGAGTGAAAGATTTAAAAATAAAATTGTGCGAAAAGAACCTTTAAATAACGTAGAACAATTTTGTTTTCACACTTTTGAATAGCACAAATGCAATAATTTTTTTAAAAATTGATTTAAATGCCTAATTGTGCAGCATATTTTTTCTATCTGTTTCAACATGAACTAAATTCTACTATCAAGAACCGAATTTATCCTGTCTTAAAATAGTATAAAATAAATTTTAAAATATTGAAATGAATGTAATGTTAAGTTTATAAATTGCTCACTGATATTTTAACAAATTATTTATAAAAAAATTACTGACATGCATCATTAGCAAAGAATGCATATTTTGTTTTCAAACAAAGTTTAATATTTAAAATTTTATAAAATTTATGTAACAAATTGTAATTCGTAACGACTATCACTATAATTTCTTACAAAATATAGGGTATTTGCTGATTAAAGTTTTTAAGTTGCGTTTGAAATAATTCAATTTCATTAATCTACATTTTGATTGGTTATATATTTAAGAAAAAATGTAAGTAATAAAATGAAGAGGGAAATGATGATTTATCACCCTTTTTAAGTTGACTACTAAATAAAATGTACCGTAAGTAGTCAGCTTTTACGGTATACCTTTTTTCTCAATGTTAAATATGTATCACTATTTCAACTCCATAAAATAATAAAGTTAGTCAGAATGTACTGCATTTTATTTTGTTATCTTACACGAAAGAATTCCGGTAAAAATTACCACAATTTAAAGACATTTCTAAGAAGAAAAAAAAACCCTTAGAATTTTGGAGTATACGGTACAAAGTATACGGTATTTAAACAATTCATAAGGTAACTGTTTCCGTTTATATGGTAACAGTTTACCGGACAATCTGGTTTTTAAAATTATAGTTCTCATTACCGAACATTTAGTAAAAGTACAAAACTGAAAACTAAATTTAACCGAATAAATGGTTTTTATGTCATGCTCTTAAGTATCATGATAAGATGACCAAATTTTACAACATTTATTAAATTTTAACGCAGATTATAATATCCCATCGTTAATTCCAACACCAAAGTGTTCGGTAAAAAATTACCGTGCTTTTTGGTGTTCTCATAGAGCGAGAAACACGGAAAATTTTAAATATACTGTTAATTTTGACCATACCTTTTTTCTCAATGTATTTTTGCTGTTTTCGACATTTTGTCTATACCTACTCATCGTTTATGTGTAAATTATCAGAAAATGATTTTTAGATAATATCTAAATTGCTGATTGCATGCTTCAAGCCTGTATTGGCGGTGAATGGAGGCGAGAATTCATGCTCTAACGCCTCACAAAACGATTGTTCATCCTTTGAGTCTTGGTGTTGATGATCAAAGCAAAGTAGGCCGAACTTATTTTTATTTAATAAAGTCAATAAAATTTATCTATAATTCCATTCCATTTTACAGTAGTGATTAAAAATTATTCCAAATAAGAGAACATTATGTCCGAAAGGAATATTTTTAAAAAGCATAGTTTCAGAAACTCGATAAATGATAAAATTTTATGGCCGTTGCTTGATTGATACTTGATATACTATATTAACAATTTTCAATTATGGCTTAGGTGACAATGAAAACAGAAACAACTGAATTTCGTAGTCTATTAAAAAAAAATGTTCTTCTGTAGCATTCATTAAAAACGGGATGAATTATTCTGACATAGCAATTAATTTCAAAAATTTTTTTTTCAAAAAAAGAAAAGAAAAAAAGAAGTTGTATCTTTTTTTTACAACTTGTTTTGCAAATTTAGTTTTAACTTATATAATCAATATTTGAAGTTATAAAACACATATTATAAAAGAATATATAGATTAATTACTTGAAATGTTCTTAATTCATTTTTTTAGGAGAAACATGGTTGGACCTTTGAGGATAGTTCCCCCCCCCATATTTTGCCCCCAGACTACTTTTAACGCAGGAATGATAAAGACAAAAATCTTAAAATAAGGTGGTTTACTGTACTGCATTTGGTGTTATAGAAAAATTTGTTAAAGATGGATCTTATACATTTTACAGGTAAGTTAAATAATCGCTTTTTGGAATTACGATTGTTTTACATACAATATAAGTTTACTTTTAGCATATTCTTCTTTTCATTAAAACATCATCTACTATTATATTTTAATAATTCTAAAATCCTAATTTATGCTCTTAAAATTATCTTAATAGTAAATACAAACGAATAAGAACACAATGAAACCATAAAGTAACAATTATTTAGAATGATTCGTTATTAATAGACATTTTTTAATTTTAATGCTAAAATGTAGTAGAAGAAATTTTGGCGGCATTGTTGTTTATTTCCTTCTCCGTTTATTTACGCTTTATTTTTTACTTTCTGTAATGTTTCCGCAAGAAAGAATTATTCTATATATTTTTAAAATTTCAGTAGCTTGCTTTGGAATAGTTATGCTTATAATAACAAAAAAGATGAACAGAAAACGATTCGATAAATAAGGCAAAGATTTTTAACACTTAATAATTATTCTTTACTTAAAACATTTGGTTTTTTCAGTTGAAATAGTTAGATTCCATTTAATTACAAGAATGCATGAAAATTGAGAAAATCATCATAAGTATTAAGGTTGTTTAACCTTGTAACAGCAGGTGTAAAGTTCAAATAAAACTGTTAAGTTTAAAAGAGGGATTTGTATTGTTTTTAATGTGATGCAAGATTTCCTTTTTCAATTTTTATTTTATTTTTTGACTTCTTGACATGTTTTATATCTTTTCTTGGAAGTGTTTTGAAAAATTCCCAATACCAGGAAAGGAATCCATGATTTTATAAGACATTACAGCATTGTTTGCTATCTAAGATTAAAATTTAAACGCGCTTTTCTCATTATTAAAAATCTCTATTTGGTGAATTCTAAAATGTGATACATACTTCAACCCGAAGAATTAATAAAGATTTAATCAAATTTAAAAAAGAAATAATTATTGTAGTTTTTCTTTCAAAATATATAACATTATTAAAGGTAATGTTTCATTAAAATAAGTTTTAACAAAGGTAACGCATTATTAAATAAGAACTAATAAAATTATTTTTTTTGAAGTTCAATAGGAAAGAACTTTGATTTTTAACTTCAATCATAAGAATGAGCATTTATCTAACTAGTGCTAACAATACAAAATATAAAAAAAATTATTCATAGAACTCTAAAATAAATTTTTATCTAACAAAGTCTTGCAGGAAAAGGATCCAATATTCTACTGTTCTGTTAATTATAACGCTCCTGGAGCTCTTAACTTTCCTCCATTGCCTTTATAAGTACAGAACACGAATCCACCAGAAATAATAACTCATCACAACGGTGATGCGACACCCTTCTCTCTCCGCCAAAATTGCTTAAGGAGAGGGAGTCTTATGTTTGGGACGAAGAGAGATGAGGAACTATAGCAGCGCACTTGCTCTACTTAAAATCCAGCTCTTTTGGTTCCACTTCTTTATGTGATTGTTTAGAAAAACTCTTATTTTAATAAACTTTATAATATCTAATTTTATTTGTATCAATATTTGAGACCTATCAGATTAGTATGAATATACTATTATTAATATTTGAAAAAATTGCAACTAAACTTGATTCATTTTCTTTAGGAGAAACGTGACTCCTTTTCTGCACATGCATGTTATAAAAGCTAGTTTTTCTATAACTGTCATTATTAATATTTTATACCAATCAGATTTGTATAAATATTTGATTTATTATCAATATCTGATTTTATTATCATTTTGCTTGAAAATATTGACGCTAATTTTAATTCAGTATTTTTTATGTAAAAATGTGATATAATTTCTTTATATGCTTGTTTAGTAAAACTAGCTTTTATATAACTTTTATTATCAATATTTGATGCTAATCAAATAAGTATTAATATTTAAAATATTACGAATAATTTTATTTCATATTCTTCTTAGAAAACACGAGGCGGTGAGCTTTTTTAGAAAATATTAGATTTTCTCTAACTAATTTTCATTACTTGATTAATATTGATATTTAATATTAATCAGATTAGCATCAGTATTTAATTAGTTACCTAAGCCAAACTTTTGGATGGTTTTCCATTGATGAACCAACATAATCTTGATGTTAATCATCAATGATTCCATCATGAGCCATTATATTTTATGATGGTAACCAACATAAGTAATCATCACCACAATGTTGGAATTCGGACTGATTTATGATGGTCCAACATAAGAATAGCAACTTGTTTTGATGGTTTGTTCATGTTGAGCCACCATAAATTTCCATCATAGTAACTTTGAAATCAAATGTTGGAACAATCATGAACAACCATCATCATAATGTTGGAAATCGGACAGATTTATGATGGTCCAACATAAAAAAACACAAATTGTTTTGATGGTATATTAATGAGAACTAACAAGAATTCCCGGTGGTCCATGAGAGTCAAGCTTCTCTTGATGGTTAACCATCATATCATTAAAGTAGCATTTTCCATCATGGAATGATGGAAGTTTGTTGGCCTATTACAAAACCTTGAACACGTAATGAAAAATGTTGGATGATGGTGACTATCAAATGATATTGGACCATCATGAATCGCACTTAAACCAATAAAAATCATCAAAATTTTGACTTGGGTATTAATGTTTGATTTCATTATCAACATTTTAAATTATCTCAAATACTCAAGATTTATTATTTTCAGCAAAAATGTGATGCCATTTCTTTATGTGCTTGTTTAAAAAATTTAATAACTTTTATTAGCAACACTATTTAGTTAGATTTTAAATATTATTTCATGGTTCTGAAAATATAATAAAAATTCTTTGGTCGCACTCAACAGAAAACTGATATCGAATATGTTTTCGTCAAATGAGCCTCTCCATCTTCATCAATACTTAGGTAATGACAGCTCATTAATCTTGGCTGAATTAATGAAAAATGTATACGTAGATAAAGCGAAGGCAATTTCTAATGATATTATAATTTACCGGAACACTTAACAAATCATTAAACAAGTATCACGTAAAATTCTAGATTTAAACGAAGAAAAATATTGAGAATGTGAAATTAGTTGACTAATAGGACATCGAATTTATCACAAATAAAGCATTAAACCTTTGCTGTAATGTAACATTGCTCTTAGATTTTGTTTTTCAAACTTACTTTTTACTTCTTTTACAGATGTCAAATAAATTTCAAATTGTTTAACTTCAATTCCGATTGAAGTATAATTTAAAATAAAATTCCATTATAAAGTCATAAAATGATCCAGTTTGCTATGAAATAAATATTACTTTTGGTTTATGCACTAGTTACACACCAAAGATAAACATTATACTTCAAATATAAAATATGAGACACTCCATGATCTACTGCTTATAATTATAAATTTTCGTTTAAAAAATAATTAAATTACTGGGCACATCTAGCTTTATATTTAAGCTTGATAAAAAGTGCAAAGCTGACGTTTTTACGCATTTTTAAGTCAAATATGTTTGAATTTATAAATAAAAAAAAGTAAATGAAGGTTTTGGGACAATATAGTTTGATAAGTTTCATCTTTTTTAAACAAGAAATTTTTAAATCAAAATAATCATTAGTATTGCTTCCAGATGGGTAGTAAGTTTTTGGTATTTCCGCTTGACACAATGCATAAAAACATATTATTTAATTGCTTGGAATTGGAGGTTTATATTTCATTAAAAGGTTCTTCTGAACAATTTAAATTGCGGCTAATCATTACAATGCCTTTAATTCAATTTAGACAAAATGAAGCTTAATGCTTTGAACGCAACATTTGATCGTGATTTTGTACTTCATTCATACAGGATATAAATTTGAGGACTTTAAAGATGGTTCTTTATAAAACAATATTAAACTATATAAAACAAAGTTATTACTAGAATTTTACACGAAATAACTTGTAATCATGCACAATATAGGAAAACTATAAATATTTGAATATTATTTCATCCATTTGAAATTGCTGGAAGAAGCAAAGTATCTGAAAAACTTGATGAGATAAGCAATTCTTGCACACAGAATTGCAGTCTATATAAAAATATCATACAAGAATTCAGACAAAACTACGTCATACGTTAGTGAACTTCGTTAATGCTGTACTACCACTTCCTAAAACTAATGGTTTACACAATACTGTATTTTTATTACAAAGATATCGCTCGATTCCTTTCTCTATTTTATAATCATAATGATATTTTTCACGAGCTTCAATACAAGCATCACTTAAACTACTTTTCAAAATTTAAAAAAATATGTTTAGATTGAGATAGTTGTGCCAACATCGAATATAAATCGATAAACATTGTAGGAATTTTCACCTTTGAAGAGGAAAGGCAGCAAAAAAGTCGAAGTAGGGCTACAAACCATTCAGAAATCTAATCCAAAATTATTACAAAAAATGACGATAACATTTTTATTTTATGAGCTTGATTTTGTTTGGAGGAAAAGAACAACAAAACTCATAATTTGAATTGGAACTATTTGAAAGTGACAGAGATTTCTCTAAAACTCTATTCTTAGTAGTTTAAACCATACTATAAAATCTAAAAAATGCGATAAAAACAAATGCTAAATAATTGTACTTTTAAAAGCGTTTTTAAAACAGTTTAAAGTAATTTAAAATTAATATACTTACTAATATAGGAGGAGGATTTATCCTAAAATACTAGCAGCATGAAAGGGAGAGCTATTATAAAAACTTACAACAAAAACATATAGTTTTTAACAGTAAAATATAATAGAAAAATATACATAATTGTAAAATTTGCTTAAAAAAAGTAAACTAAAGACACGTAAAAGAGCATAAAGACAGACACAAAAGCATTTAAATAGCTAATTTTATTTATAAACTAAAATTTGATACAGAGCAAGTAAAACAAAAAAAAAAAATATGGCAAAGAAAAAGATTTTCTTAACAATATGACACTAAAAATATTGTATAACTTATTCAAACAAAAAAATAGCTCATTTAAATAAAATATCATAAAATGAACAAGCATGGCACTTAAAACGCATGCATACATGCTGATTCTAAGTAGTTAGATTACAAAAGTAAACATAAACAAACATATAATTTAAAAACTCAATTTTCTTTTATGGCCTACTACACTATACATTGAGTCTTACAAGGCAAAAGAATTATGAAGATTTAATTAATTTATTAATAAGTAGAATTTAATTTCTGATTCATTAGTTTATTATTAATCTTCTAGCAGGTCACGCGTTATTTCCTAGAAATGCGATAATTTTTGAACAACATTGAATTATCCCAGTCTTAACATTGAATTATCCTAGTCTTGAGAGTTATAATATTGTATTTAATAGCGTATAGTAGTACTGATAGTGTATCGAAATATGTGACTTTTTAAGTGAGTAAATATTAAAACCACATTGCCATTAGCTTAAGACTATTAGTTACAAATAATTTAAAATTTGAAAAAGTGTTTACTCTAAAAGAAAAAGAAAAATAACTAGACAATTTATAATAATCAAAAATTTACAGCAATGATTTAAAAAATAATCTAAATCAAATTGCTGATATTTCGAATGAACTCATGATATTTGCAATAATAAATTTCAAAAAATAATAAGGTCATCAAAAATATAATTGAAAATTAGGTATAGCATGGAACAAATTGGTTTCATGGTCGTTTCACTGCAGAGCAAAAGTGTTTAAAAAGCTCAAATACTATGAGTCGTGAGTAATAAACGATATTGAAAAAAACAAACTTCAGGCGGCAGCTGAGAGTAGACCAAAAAGAAAAAAAAAAAAAAAAAAAAAAAAAAAAAGAGAGGAGGAATTGCCTAGGACTGATTTGCATAGCTTGGATTAAAAATAAACAAAATTCATCTCTAATCTCTCATATACGCGTACCAGTTGAAAACTTAAAAAAGAAAAAAAAAAACATTATTTATTACATAAAAAAATATCAAAAACAAGAAAATATTCCAATTTACAATTCAAGAAATCAAAAGTAAGACCTATCTAAGTATTTTAAAAAAACCTTTAAAAATATTCTGTAGTTTAAGACTCAATGTATTATAAGAAAATAAGTATTTATAAGAAAAGCATTCATAATACGTAAGTATGAAACTTAAAGAATGACAAAAAATAATGTTCACAATTTATGTATATAATTAGCTGTATAACTTAATAAAAAAGTTGGAACGTTACATTAACTAATTTTTAATGTATAAAGTTACAATAAAAAAAAGGAAAAATTTGTTCAAAATCACAAATTTTGAAAGTATATATGCTAATGAATTGAATATGAGAAATAGGAATTTTTTTTCTAACATAAATTGTGTCACTTTATTGGCTAATACCTCTTATGATCGCATTGTGTTTGGGCAAATTTTTTTTTTCTTCCAATTTTCAAAACATTTATAATATTAATAATATATTATTTATATTCATTTATTAAGTCATATTTTAAAACCTCTATAGGACTCTAAGAATATTTCCTTTTATTGCATCAATGGCCTCAAAATGAAGATTATAAATAAATTTTTTTATAAAATACAAGTTTTTTTTTTTTGAACTTGTTGCTTAACTAAACCAAATATCGTTTAAAGTTAAAACAATTATATTAAATCATCAAAATATAATTAAAATTAGGAAAAATTAATGATTCCTTAAGAACTTGAGAGGTAATCTAAGATAAAACCTAACTGGTGCAAAAACTAAAGTGAATATTTTTTTAAAATATTTTTAGCCGTTAATATTTCAATTCTATTTGTCTAGTTATTCGAACTAAACAATTTCAACTTAGAGCTAATTTAACTAACAAGAAATTTTGAAAAATAGTATTGATATAAAAATTATAAAAACTAAGTTTTATTCTTCATGAAAAATGTTACTTAACATTTTAAAAAAATTAAAAATTTATTACAGATAAAAATTGCTTGATATTTCTATTTAAAAATGAAAATAAAATGGCAAGAAAAATTTCAAAGGAAATTAATATACTAAAACAAAGATTCATTTTTTTACAACTGTAGAAAATAATAATAATAAAAAACAAATGTTTGGCACAGCCGTATTGTAGAAAAATTGTATGGAAGTAATGTACTGATAAATCAATATAAGTAGAGTGAGAATGAAATGAAACATTGAAGAAATGACATACATGCCAATTAGCTGACATCTATGACAACTATTTGACATACATGACAATTATGAAAACTATGACATATATGGCAATTAGATCACATTAAATAAGTTTCGCATTAATTACAAATGAATTTTAAACGGATTACAGTTAAATCTAAATAGAGCAACAAAAATAATCAATCTTTTTTACCATTAAATTTTAAATCAAATGAAATGGAATGTAATGAAAAAATGAAACGTTTTAGTCAAAAGAATAGAAAGTACATAAACTGTATGACAAGAAATAACTTTAAAATCAAAAAGTAGATAGATTTTTTTATCTTATTTTAAAAGTTATTGTACTTTCTTGGTTAAAATTTTTTTGGATATTAAATATTAAGCTTTCAACAAGAATCAACTCCAGCACACAAAATTAAAGGTATTTAAAAAATGGTGCAATGGAAAATTTTCCAATTTTCTTAAAAACTATTCTGAGAAATTTTTCGACTATTCTGTCAAATTAATTACTAGATTTAATCCTTTTGGTTCAGGATTTGTGCTATACTTCATAAAACTTTCAATTCCGTGTGCAAAGAAAGGGGCACAATATCAGTCGATGGGTTGAATTAAAAACATAGTATTTTATAACACGTTTACAGCTCTGTATTAAGACCAAAGCTCTAAAAATTTGAAAATGTGTTATAAGTAGTCATGTCTACATGTTTAGTTAAAAGTTAGGTTATGATATTTTAATATGTATTGAAATTTTGCACGACAAGTGTTCAAATTATTTCTTGTCACTTTGTTATATCTCATTGATTGTGCGTTTTTATGCTTTTCATTCTCACAAAAAATGACAAATAAATCGTAATAAATGTGATGCTTTCAAGCATAGCAATCAGCAAACTAAGTTAATGGCACTTTGTTGCATGCACCTCATGCAGACACAAAAAAGATAATACATAAAAAAACTTTATTTAAAACATAATACAAAGTATTAGAATGGTAGTGCTGGTTTATTGCCCAAAGAAAACAAATAATTTTTTGCAACAGATAAAAGTTGTTGTAAATATATATCTAAGGAATGTTTCTGTTTCTAGTAAAAATATTATTATAATGAGTTAGAATAATTTTTTTTACATAGTTTATATTTGTAGATGTATATTATTAAAAGATACAGTTTAGTTCTAGATGAAATGAGGTATTGAAATTCATTTCTTAGTCTTCCTTTTAAATTACAATAAAGCAATACTTGAGAGTGATATTCACGGATGCTTTGGGTAGTAAAATTGTTTTTCTTTCATCAGAATTTTTAAGCTTTTTTTCTTTTTTATAACTACAGGAAGATGTAGCCAAATTCATGCATTGTAAAGTTGAAAAGCATTCTAAAAAACAATCTAAGATAATAAGTAGAAAAAAAAGTTTGAATTAAATAGATTATTAAACTCCAGTTTATGTCCTTTTTTATTTTAAATTTTAATGAAAGGTACAATAATCGATAAAAATAGAAGTTTTAAATGATTTTCTTATTTTTTCATGAAAATAAAGGAACGTTGGTTGCATCATTCATACAAGTTTATAATTAAAAATGCTTAATGCATAGCGTTTAGTAATCAATTGTTAAAATTTATATTTTTTGAACAAGTGATAAAAATGAATAAAATGGGGATTGCACATTAATATTTAAGAAATAAATAAACAAAAACTAATACTTAAATATTAATATGCGGAGATTCTTCACATGTTAACTTTGCTGACTTTATTTTTATAAATATTTTAAAAGAGTGTATTAATGGTGTAGATTATTAAACGTTCCACTTAAAACATTAAATAGAATAAAATTATGAACTATAATTATAGGGAAAGAAGATTCTCTTAGTTTCCAATAATGAAAAAAATTTAGAATTATATCTAGTGACACTTCAATGAAACTAATAATACAATTTAAATTTTTAATGTAAATTAAAAGTTTAAATTTTTAAAATTTTTATTTAAAAATAACGCTGTATTAGAATAACATAATCCGGTAGGATTACACAAAAAAAGCCCCCCAAAATTAAAAAAGCAAAAAAATTAAGTCTTATTTACGAAAAAATCATCTATAATTATTTAATCTTAAGAAATATTTTTAAAGTAAACTGGAAAAGAATCTTAAAAATATAGAATCCTAATTGTATAAATTAGATTACTTTCTGACTTTATTTAAGTTGATATTTTTATGAGAACAAAATTAAAATGTGACATTATCAAGTGAGTCATGCGGAAATACGCATATTCGCAACAATTTCATTTCAATTTAAAAACCAGAAGAGCACAAATTATTCAATTACGGTAATTAGCTTTTTTTTTTTTTTTTTTAGAAAAAAAGGAAGCTTCTATAAAAGCAGAGGCATTCATACAGCAGAACAATTTAAACGCGTAGTCCTTGACAGAAATCCCGCAAGGCTTCAGGCAACTCATTAGCATATAAAAATTTTACCTCACAAGGAGGGGGAGCACTTCGATAACTTGGAACTATTTTGAACGTCACGCTTCCGCGAGCATCACGCTGAAAGAAAACAAAAAAAATGAAAGAAAAATATCACATACACAACCTTTTAATTAATTTGTATAAACACAAATCCTTAATTAAAATTGAGAGAAAAAAATGTATCAATACCAGCATGCGTTGTAGACTTTCAACAGACTGATTTGCTACACTAACACCGTTGATTTCTCGAATTTCATCACCGACGTGAAGAGTGGCTACAAAAAATGAAAAAAAAAAAAAAAAAAATTAAAAATGGATCATAAAGCACAGCCGATAAACACATGATTTCTAATTTATTTAAAACACGGGGTGCCCTAAGAGTGACCAACGTTTTGACAAACCAATTAAAGGAAAATGGCAGGAGGAAGGGGAAATGCTGCGTATCACTTAGAGCACAAATTTATTTTAAGTACAAAAATAAGATGCCAAGTTCATAATTAGACTGCACTTCTAATTGTGAAAAGATTATTTTCAAAATAACTACGATTTGCTGTAACATTGTAGTACTGTAGTTAGAGTACAACACTGTTTTGCAGAAGCAGTAGCATAGAACAGAACATAATTTATAGTTTTAATGTTTACACTGTTTTGTAATTTTTTCAGTCAGTAACATTATCTGTTTATATACTCTATAATTAATATTAAAACACAGAAAAAATAAATATTCTGCATGCAGTACGCAGCAAACTGTGCATTTCTATTTTTATCTTTTTCAGTTCTTCAAATCGTCGGTCGTTATTCGGACACCAGTAGTATATAATCCAATGGAAAAAATAATAATATAGTCATTATACTTGAATAAGTTTATAATTTTAAGCTTTGATCTAATAAGAGTATTTTCACATACAGTGGCGCTCACGTACTTAAGGACATGTCTTTATGAAAAGTAAAATCCAAAATTTAATGTTCACGCATAAGTTTATTAAATTGATAATTATGTATTGGAACAAATAACTTATTTTTAATATATTTTCACAATGAAAATCATTTATCTAACTGTTATACTTAAATTATGTAACATTTTAGAAAAAATATGCATTCCGCATACTTAAGGACAACAAAATAAATATTTCTTAATCGTTAATAAAATTAATAACAATGTAAAAAATGTTTAAAAAAAATAGAGATTTGGAGCTAGTATTTAATCAGTAAGCCTTTTGCGGCAATTACTGCTTCACATCTACGAGGCATCGAATCTACTAATCTTTGACATCGCTCAGGAAATATAGCTGCCCTGCCTTCTTGGACACATTTCCATAAATCACCTAATTGTTTTGGTTTTTGCTGTTTCACATATTTATCCACATCTATCCACAGCATCTCGATCGGGTTGAGATCTGGTGATTGGGAAGGCCACTGCAAAACCTCAATTTTCTTGCTTGACAAGAAGGCCTTCGCAGTTTTGCTCGTGTGCTTTGGATCATTATCGGCTTGCATGATTGGTTTTCTTGAGCGAAGTTTCCTGTAATAAGGCAGAAAAACAGTCTTTATAATGTCTACATACACATGCTGATCCATGATGCCTTCGATTTTGTGAATTGAACCACATCCTGAACGTGTCATGGCACCCCACACCATCACCGAGTCGCCTCCACCTTTTACAGCTGATTTTGTACACCGTACATGAAATTCTTCACAGACTCGACGCCTCACATAACTTTTGCCATCTGAGTCAACGGCTCCTATAACTGAAAGCCTCCACACGGTTTTTTTTGTAGGTAGTTCGATCAGACCACTAAGAAGATAATCCAATTAGTGAAAGAACCATTTAAAATGAAATCTATAAAAAATTAGAAAGTGGTAGCAAATATATGTCGAAACTTTTTTTTAATTTATTAATATATTGGTTTGTTTTACTTACTTGTCAACCACTACAGATTCAATTCTCAAATATATATGATGAATTTCTCTCAAGTACTTTTAAAATGGAATTTGGTTTCATGCGCACAAGTGGTTCGCTTTTTAAATAATCTGCGCAGACTACTTATAAGAAACCGTGTGGAGGCTTTCTGATGTAGGAGGTGATGTCTGAGCCCATTCTGTCGATTCGTCTGTAAATATAACTCGATTCCAGTCAGCCGATGTCCAGTTTCGGTGTCTTTTTGCAAAAGCTAATGGAGCTGCTATATTCTTCTTTGACATCAACGGTTTTTTCCTACATACGAGACCCATAAGCCGAAACTCATTTAAACGCCGTTTGATGGTATTATTGCTTACGTGCTTGCTTCAATGCTTGGAAATCTGCTGTTTTTGATAATTTTAACCGCCTACCAATTTCTCTAATGCTTAAACCTTCTTTTCTCAGAGTATCTATTCGACATCTCTGTTCATTGCTAACATTTTTACCTTTACTCATAATAATGTTGAAATTTGCAAAAAAAAAAAAAAAAAAAAAAAAAAATTAATATAATGTTTTAAAGCATCAAACAAAGATAATGTAGTAAGTTACACGTACATTGATCGATAAATTGATTGTAATCATTCAATAACTCATGATTAGACAAACTGTCCTTAAGTATAAGAAACTTAACAAAATATATTTTTTAAATAAACTTTTATGAAACACTTGTGAACACGAATGAATTATTTGAGGATTGAAGTTCAACTAAGGTAGAATTCGTCATTTGTAGATATCTTGATCAAAACATAATATTCATCCAATATAATGACGCATTTATTTTGAAAACACAGTCCTTAAGTACGTGAGCGCCACTGTATAAGTATATAATCTTACTTGAAACAAGGGGTGGATATTAAAAGCGTGAATAAATAAGTAGTGTTCACGATATTTTAAGATACAATAAAAATGTTTAATATCTGAATGGATCTGATCGATATATGGTAGCTTCCATTTATAAAATATGATTCAAACAGTTTATTTAGAAGAATAGTCGAACCCTCTTTACGTAATTTTATCTTTTGCATATATCACCATATTTCTAAAGAGATGTGAATCAACATTTTTTAACACAATTTTCAAGTTTGTTTATCCAATGAAATCCATTCAAAGAATACGTTTTCATGAATATTTCTTTACTACTTAATTCAACAATTTATTATTATTTTATTTAAATAATGAGTTGAGAGTCCTAAAGTTTTTTAAAGTTATTTTCAATTATGTATTTTTCCCACTAAAAATTCCTCATTAAAAGTAACCAAAATAAGTAATAAAAGAATAAAAAATTGCATATACACATTATTTAATAATAACAGGATGAATAACTGAATCTCAAAAAGCTAAAATCGATAAATGAAAGCCGATTCGCACTTAAGTAAACTAAAAATCCCAGTACCGCTTTTGGTTTAATTTAAATAAATTAGTTTCGCTAAGTATTTTATTACTTGCTATATTCTCTTAAGACAGAAATAAATCGATTTAAAATAATTTAAAAGTAATATTCCATGTAGAAACAGCTACGCCCCAACATAAATAATATTAAAAGTTTCTTTTTTGTTGAATTTAGAATTTTTAGAAAGCTCCGCCAGAGGTTCGCTTCGATCACCACCACCCGTAGTTGCTGCTCATTCATCATTGCTTTTATTATTAAAAATCAATGAAAAAAAGATTTTGTTTATGAAATATATATTTATTAGATTTTTATGTAAGCAAATTTTATTAATATGTTAGACGTAACGAAATAAAAGGATACCCGTATTTGAAAAATAATCAACTGTACTTAAAAAAAAATATAATAAAAATTAGAAAATAGAATGTGTGATACAATAAGAAGTAGTAAATGAGAAATAATTTCACTTGTAACCAATATATAACGAAAACCTTATTCCATATAACAGTTTCGTATTGGGGAAACAGTTTTTATCTTTCTTCAATATTTGTATTTTTAAACATTTCGATATAAATGATAAGATTTATATTTGGCAACATCTAATCTCTCTCTCTTATAGTTTGTTCAAGTTACTTTTGACAATAAGTTAAGCACGAGTTCATAAAATGAAGAACGCAAATGAGATAAATCTTTCTAGGACAACTGAGAAAATAATTATTATTTAAAGAAAATATAATTACAAAAAAGCATTTAAAATTGCCATAAATTTTGAACGTTAATTTTACAGTTCAAAATGGTCTCATCAGCATGTCGAATTTCAACTCTGTAGCTCCATTTCAACGGGCAGTATATCAACCAACATAGTGTTTTTTTTACAGTTAATAGCTCTCAACTAATAATCGGATCTTAATTTTTTTTACTCCATCAAACTCCCTAAATATTTTTCTACACAGTATATCAACAAACATAGTGATTTTTTACAGTTAATAGCTCTCAACTAATAATCGGATCTTAATTTTTTTTACTCCATCAAACTCCCTAAATATTTTTCTACACAGTATATCAACAAACATAGTGATTTTTTACAGTTAATAGCTCTCAACTAATAATCGGATCTTAATTTTTTTTACTCCATCAAACTCCCTAAATATTTTTCTACACAGTATATCAACAAACATAGTGATTTTTTACAGTTAATAGCTCTCAACTAATAATCGGATCTTAATTTTTTTTACTCCATCAAACTCCCTAAATATTTTTCTACACAGCGTCGTAACTTCAAGTTTCTAAATCTTACAGTTTTTGCGTGGTAAAAAAAAATGTAACGTAAAAAAAAGTGAGAAAAAGTTGCAAAAAGCACTTAAAATTGCATAGACTTTCGAACAAATTAGAATTTTGAAAAAAAAAAAAAAAAAAAAAAAAAACTCTGTGTCAAGTTTATAAACAAATATACACCTTTCAACATGCCAAATTTGAACTCTGCAGTTGCATTCCTGCGATTGGACCGTATGGTTTTTCTTCCAAATTTAATAGTTTATAATTCTTAAACTAATTATTGAATGTTAATTTCTTTATTACATCGTAATTCCTGCAATTTTTCTACACACTTTTGTAATTTCAAATTTCTAAGTTTTATAGTCACAAACCAAAATGTAACGTTAAGTTAAACACCCAAAACAGTGGCAGCGGCGGCCTTTATGATTTTTTAATACAGAGATATATAAAATTTAGACGTTTTTGAAAGATAATAAGTTTTTTTTTCTCTCTTTGATATTCTAAACAGAGCACCAATAATGAATAATACGTATTTTTACACATTGTTAGAAATTTGTTAATTCATTGAATCATTTTATGTATGTATTTGCTTTAAACTTAACATAAAGTTGAAGAATCGTTGAAATCAATTTTTCACAATCTTGATCCACTTCAATTTAACTTGAATAAAAATAGGATTAAATTTAACACTATAAAATTGCAGCACTTTTGTACGGTATAGTGGTTCAAATACGGTTTCTGTGAGTGCTTTATGTTTAGTTGATTTCTTTCTGAGTTATTATGAGTTATAAAAATAACCTTTCGAGGAGATGAATAGCAATAAAAAGTTAACGATTTCAAAAATTTAAGGAAATTGTAGAAAATTCGATAACTAGAAGTTTAAAAGAGCAGCAGCATTAATTTTATTTGAAAACTAAAACTTAATTTAGACTGAAAATGATTTTTTTTTCGATTAAGAAAAAAAATTAAAAAAAAAAAAAAAAAAAAAAAACGTATCTTACCTTGTCGATGTATCATGCCTCCATGCATTATTCTAGCCACAATACAACGACCCTCTTCATCCACTTTTAAAGTGATGCCCTACAGACAGAACATGAATTGAAAAAATATTATCTAAAATTTAAAACTATTTTATAATTACAATAAAAACATACAAGAAACATATTTATTGACAAAAAAAATCAGGAATTATAAAAAAAGCATAAAAAAGAAGAAATTTTAATTTACTAGTAATATTTGGCTTGTTACATATATATTACTTTTTCTTTAATTCTTATTAAATATATAAATTAAAAAAAAAAAACAGCTTAACGTTGAGCTATATTATCGATACTTTAAACAGTACAATAGTACAAATTTATTGATATAATATTGTATAAATTATATTAAAATAATATTATTCAATTTAGTATATATTACTTAAGAAGTAAATTTGAACAATATTGTAGCTTCAAAATTCTAACAGTGTATTAAACCTTGAATGAATATTCATTCTTGGAACTTAGTGAATAAATTTTGTTTTGAGATGCTCAATTGAAAGCTTTTTAAGTTTAAGGTTTTTTTAAGGATGCAAATTATCGATTTCGAAAATCAGTTTTTCATGAGGCATCGTTATTAGCTTAATGTTATTAAGATAAAGTTCATTAGTAAAATTACAATCTTTATAAAAACAGTTTTGTTAGAAATTACAACAAAAAGATTACGATAAAAATGCATTTTCAATGCTTTGACACAGATAGGATAACTGTGTCCCTTTGACATATTTCTTTTCAGACGCATTAATTACAAGTTACTGTTGCTGTTGTCTTTTACCACTTGTCAACACTAATAAGCCTATTTTAGGGCAAGGAGGTGCGCTTCTTGTTGTCCAGTGACGCCATCGATGGCCAAGATCGACTTCTGCCACACACGTACGTTTCAGCCCGTTTTACAGGGATGCCACATTCACACACCATTTATCCATCCGCATGTCGTAATTTTGACCTGAACCAAAGCACGATCAATCTCCAATCCAGTACCCCTAGAGGTATTGGTTTGTTATGGGACTTTAGAGGACATTGTGACCCCGATAGATTTAGCGTGCACCAGACACCTTTTTGTACACGGGGAGTCTTCGGCCGGCAGCAATAAAACTCACGAACTCATGGACATGGGCACAACGACCTACCAACCAGGCTATCCCGGCCCCATTTACAAGTAAAAATATATATTTTGATATTTTTTAATTATAAAAAATAGTAACTAAAATCTAATACTAGTAACTAGAATCTAAACAATCTAATAGTAACTAAAAATATGTTAGATTATCGGAATTATATTTGTACTAAAATATAAAACTAAAAAAAAAGTAATCAGAAAATTTTGATTTATATTCCAAAGTATATCAGTAATTGATTTTGTAAGTTAAAGAAATTTCAATGATAAATAAATGTTTCTCTTGGATTTAAATAACAGCAAATGAGTGCACATTTGAAAAATTATTGTTCGAAAGTAAGCCGTGTTTGGAAAATTTTATCTTTAACGCAGAAAAAGATAGTGTTTGATGCTGTATTTCATAACCATAAATTATTAAAATGATAGCTATAATATTTTTAATTTATTTTGATTTAAATCAATACAAAATAATGAAAAATATGTTTAATAAAAATTCTACGTCAATTGATTAAAACGGGTTAAATCAATTAACACTTCTGACACATGCAACATTCTAACTGCCTCATTTAGGTTCTAAGGCATTTGTTTGTTTCGAGATTAACAGAGGTTTAGAAAGTAATTTATTCTTTTTGTTTAAAAATCTGTTTAATGAATGAAAATTTTTATGAATTTCATTTAATCTACTAAAGTATGTTTTGCTGTTCGAAATAAAAAAAAAAAAAAAAAAAAAAGACAAATAACTGATCTATCTAATGTGAGAAACAGAAACACCAGAGCAATGACTTAAATAAATATTAGTGCGATGAATTAATTAGTGTTTTTTTAAACCGAACAATTGTAGGGGTTGCTGTGGAAAAAAAATATATGAAATGAAAGATTGACTATACAAATGTGGCATCTTGAATACATTGAAGTAGCTATAGACAATTAAATGAGATACCTACAGCTCCTATATCAAGAAGTTAAGAGTTCCTATCTCGGAAATGGTACTAGATAAGAAAAAATTGAATGATATAGTCGTAGAATATCATGATTTTATATATATAGCCATCTCGTGGACTAATACTAAAAATCTCAATATATCTTTTTTACGACGTATAGTGATATTAAATATAAGACTTTTTAAAAAATTGATTATTTCTCAAGAACTATTCGACCACTCTGGCTCACATTTTATATTTTGCCGGGTAAATTTAAATTCTTTAACATAATGTAAAAAATCGTACACTTCACAATTCAAAATTTTCTTCGACTATTCGAAAGCAATATAATAAAAAATAATAAATGTATACAAAATGTGTCTATTTTTTCGCATGGAAATATCTTTGACTTAACAAATTTTATAATTGCCTGCAATTTTATTTTAATTTGCTTAAAAAACTATCGAGATATGGCGAAAAGTAATATCAACATTAAGGGATTCAAACTTTAGATCACTCTCCTGATCAAACTATTGGGACCATATTTCCCAGAGTGCAGCTACCTCCTATATTTCGGGGGTTAGGAATCCGAATTCGTCGAAAAAATGGTACGTTTATTTAGAGAAATTTCGTTTTTGTGTCTGATATCTTCACTTAAAATATTGCCTGCGCTAATTAATTAGTATATTTAAGATCCCTCCTTTGGATGATTAAATCCTAGAACGTGAACATCCGATCATTAGATCAAAAGTTATTCAGGGTACTCCGTTTATTATTTTTTTAGCATATGTTTCTATAAAATGTCTTTTCATACTAAATCTATGACAGTTTTTACATCTTTGCATTTCAGCAAATTTTTCTTTATCTCCTCCTACCATTTTCGAGATGGAAACGTTGATTCTGGAGTTTTTCCCCAGGTGGTGCTGTTACTGGTCTTCGGTCTCGTACAGTCCGAACAACGCACAGCCCTTTTACAATACATATAAACTTTCTTTTTTATTATGGCTGCAGGCAGTTAAAAATGTGAATACGGATTTTAGGGGGCACCCTACATATAAAATATTTAAGTTTGAAATTCTTCTGAAAAGACTCTTTAAGTAGAGATGGCAGTTAAAATAAGAAGCTGCCCATATATATTTTTCACTGCCAAGTCGATGTGATGAATAGAGTCTTCGTCTACCAGGTCTTGGGCCGCGATTTGATTCTTATCCCATGTTAAAGGCTGGTGTTGGATTGTAATTTCTTAAATAGTATCTAAGTGACTCGAAATTCACTCTAACCGGAAGCTCTAAACAGTTTCCAAGACAGTCCACACATGGTTGGGTAGGATGGTGCGGAGGACGTATGATTACTACTCCTATAGGCACTCCTCTAAGTCGACATAGTGTAGTTAACGCATGCGCCAGTATTGTCTTCGAATCATCATTAAAGATAATGATCGTTGAGAATAGCACAATAGGGTAGTTTTAGTACTATGTTCACAAATTAACCACATTATAAATTTTTGAATACATTTTTATTTTATGGTTTTGCTTTTGAGGCTTACTATATTTTTCATAGGATAGTCGTCATAGGATTTATAATAAATATACAGATATGAACTGAAAGAATCAAATGAAGCTTCATGCGTCAAGATTAAACTAATAAATAAAAAGAGATTGGCAAATCGTATAAAACAGGGAAGCTTTGTTTCCATATCTTTGAACATTATATTGTGTCACGTGTGGACAACATATTAGACTATAAATAAATAATCATAACACTTTGACCTTAAGTTGTAAGTCGGGCAGAATATCAACTGGCGCCCGGCCAGACTCTCTCCAAACATTGACAAAACTTACGGCAAAATGAAACTTTTCATGTTTTACAGGAAACTAAGTATTCCGACAACGTCATTTGTACCTTTTAACACTCTCTTTAATCTTAAAGTCAAATCTACGCAGCTGATAACTTATGGGGAGAAAAAAAAAAGCACAAAAGGTTAAGTACTTCACGAAAAGAAATAATGAGAAGTCGATAAATTCCAAGCCTTCTCATTTTTCTGAAGGCATATTTAAGAAACATCACGGGTTTACATCACAGTTATATTGGAAGAGTTGTATTTCTTTAAATAAACATATTAATGTAGAAATATGTACTGTTAGAAGATCGATATGTCTGTTAAATATTTGCTTACAAAAGGTGTTCCTTTTTAATTAATTTCCAGTTAATAATTAAATTAATTGAGGAATTTGTACAGTTTGTCAGGTACCAGACGTTATTTTTCTTTTAAAATAATCATCAGGTTTTAATTTTTTCACCGAATGGGAAATAGTGTAATTTACAAATCTTATATCTCTAGTTTCAGATTAGGAGTGAATGCATATAATAAATCCGCTATGTCTTGTGTTGAAATGTTCTTTCAGAATAATGTTTTGAACTGCTTATTTCTTTTATCCAGACAGAAGATGCTTGACAAAAATAACTGCCATGGAGCATTTTTTATTAAAAAAAATATTTACGTTATATTTGAATGAAATATTTTTCTATATCATACATATAACAATGAGATTTTTAAAAAAAAGTTTGCTAAACTTATGTAAGAAACGCATTAAAAGTAAGCTATCTACATTTAGATATTTTTGGTACGTAACATTTAACATAAAAACCAAAATGTTAATAAACAGAGTGATACATTAATTGCATTTTGACAGAAAATTGACAGAGACTTATTCAAAGTTTCCTATTTTTTCTACATATTGCAGTAATATTGTCTTTAAAATATGGTATTGCAATAATTCTACTCAGTTATAAATTTGATACATTTCGAACAACTTAAAATTTCAAGATTTTTAAAATGCATCAAACTCACGATTCTGGCTCGTTGTTAATTTTTGCTCTGATTATAAAATAAAATTTGTAAATAATAACAATACTTTGCCCATAGGATAAACTGTTCAACGGAATTTTTACAGAATATCACATGTTTTTTTAATATTCAGAGTGATATTACATATCTCTATTTTTTTATCAAAATGTTGCAATAAAAAGAATTTCAATAAGACGCGAATAATGGACTTCTAATTTTGTGGATAATTGGACATGTCACTTAATGAAGAATTTTTTTTTTACAGCAATAAAAAACATTCAAAGTTTAACTTTGAATTTTAGTTAGCGTCCTGTTTACTGAATAGTTTAGTTATTTTTGGTGTTTCGTTAGTAATTTTTAAGAAACCCAACGATTTCAGAAACATGGTGAACTCCTTAATTCAACAATGGATTACGAACTGAATATGTCGTAAGTTGATTGGAAAATCTGACTCTTTGCAAACTACTGAAGTCATTTTGCAATGGGATTGCAGGATTCATTGAAATAAACCTAACAAATGACATCAATAAGATTGCAAACAGCCCGATTTTCCAATTAGTCAACGTTTTATACACTACGTTTCACTTTTTGTAAGGCTTGTAACGACATTTTTTGGAGAGCTTACAAAAATAATTTAGAAATACGCAGATACGGCAGATATTTATTTTTTAGAAGTGTATTAATGACATTTTTAAATAAGAATAGTTTAATAGTTTATAATTTTAACAATGGAGAAATTTTATTTCAATTTTTAATTTAAACTCGGTAATAATGTTTGTTTTAGAGAAAAATAGTACAATTTTCTTTCTAACTTAAGCAAAGCAAATTCTTTTCTTTTAATAAACATTTTTTTCAAACAATCTAGCTTTTTATATTTGGCATATTTAAAAAATTTTTCAATAAAAAAGTTTTTTTTTACCATATTGAAACACATGATAAAATTCGTACAAAAAATTAACTAACTAAACATAATAAACTAACGATATCGAAATAGTCAATTTTCAACTTAAACAAAAACAGGACTTTTTACTTGTTCGATATTTCAATATTGCTAACACTTTATTATAAAAGCTTTATCCAAATTCAAACAATATTTAAATGAATTTTTTTGTCTATTGAAATTATACTTTTCTATTTTTCCACAAAATAAAAATTTTTGAAAACAGAATTGTCATTACCTTTAAAAATGAACAACAACGCGTCGTGTTTTTCTTTTTTTGTGTTCAAAAGATTATGATTAATTTTATTGTTTGCTCGAAAGTTTAACTTTTAGGAAAAATTTATGTTGCAATCGTAACTAAGTAAAAAAAAATCAATTAAGACTTTAAAAATATTTTATGACAATAAATAACATTTTTATACGAAGTCTATGCAAATTTTAATGAAATTTATAATCAGTTATATTGAGTTTTATGTTTTTAGTTGGAAGTTTAAAAATAGAATTTCTTTTTTATTTTTGCATTATACTTACTGGATTTACTAATAAGTAAATTTAAACAGTTTAATAGAAGTAAATGCTTTTCAAATTTTGGTTTAAAATGTTATGCAATAAAATGCTATATTTTTTACATTTTGTCAACAATTTCAACACTAAGATATTTTTTTCTGTTATTTTAATTACGATATTCATATGAATGAGCATAAAAAAGTAACTACATAGTGGACCTAAATTTATTGTCAACCATTATTTTCTTAGCCATAATTTATTTTAAAAACTTCACAACAACTAAAAAGCTTTAACCAGAAAGTAAACAAATGAAAATTTATACAATTTTACTATTTTTTAAACGCATTTTATACAAAAATGAAAAATAATAAGGAATTTGATAATTAAACAGTTAAATTATTAAAAAATACTGAATATCAAATATAAATAGCAGTTAAATTATTTTTTCAAGCCTCTTTGCGTTTCAGATCTCTATAATCACTATTTTTTAAACGCATTTTATACAAAAATGAAAAATAATAAGGAATTTGATAATTAAACAGTTAAATTATTAAAAAATACTGAATATCAAATATAAATAGCAGTTAAATTATTTTTTCAAGCCTCTTTGCGTTTCAGATCTCTATAATCATGGATACAAGATAATACAAACATCGATGCATAAGTTTTGTAGTTTTTCGATAAGACTTTTTTTAAACATAAAAAAGACAACACAAGCAAAATTTAAAAAACTAAATTTTTAAAGAAAAATCAAAAATAATTTAACATTTTTAAAACATTTTGGTGGATTTGCTACTTCTTAATTCAAGCAAATGTTACCCATATATACACTGAGAAAAAATATAGTCAAAGCTACCAGAATATCGTAAAATTTACAGCGCTCAATGGGAACATCAAAAAGTTCGGTAACTTTTTTACGAAGAGCTTTGATAAAAATTTTGATAAAATTAACAGCAAAATATGGTTTTATAATGTGTGATCAAATTTGGTAAATGTAGTTACATTTGGTAATTTTATCCTGATACCTTAGTGCTAGGCATAAAAACCATTTATTCGGTTAAATTCACTTTCCAATTTTGTATTTCTTACTGAATGTGTGGTAATAAGAACAATAATTTTGAAATCCAAAATTTTTGGTAATCCGTTACCATATGAACGGAAAAATTACCAAATGAATGATTTAAATACTGTATATATATTTTTTTAACCTGAAATGTTAACATACAATATGGTAATTTTACCAGAATTTTTTTTATCCTAGTACAATTTAATTTAATTTCATTTGCTAAAAAAAGTTACATGTGTTTTGTGATAATAAATGTTAAATAATGTTACGTTAATTGTTTTAAAAATATTATACAAGCAAAGCTGAGAAAAAAATGATAATAATATTTCTAAAATATTAAAGAAAAAAGTAACTAAGTAATTTAAAAAGCAAATATTAATATGCAAATGTAACAGCAAACTTTAGCTAAGTGATCGTAGTGCATAGTATAATTATTAGGGCATTATTCTCAGAATATATTTGGAATAAATTCTCAGAAACTAAAAGAGGATCATGGAAAAAAAAATCTGAAAGGTAAATCTGAATCAGGTGAAATAAAAGCTTACTAAAAAGGTTTTTGTTAAACATTTCCTAGAAAAAAAATCTTTCTTTGCTTTTCTATCCAATTAAATAAAGGGGAATTCGTGAAAATAGAGCATTTTTTAAATCTTACTGTGTTATTTTGAATTTCTTAAACTATTTCAAAATAAAGAAAAATATAGCCTTTTAAAATTATAAGATTGTTGTGGCTTCTTTAAAGTAAATGCCTATTAGTTAGACAGACATAAATATATATAGTGAATAGCTTTTTTTTAAAAAAATTTTTTGTGCTGGAAGTAATAATGCAGAAAATAAACTAACAAGCACAAATAAAATATTAAAAAAAAACTATACTATAACAAGTACTGAATACAAGTATAGCTATCAGTGTAAAGATATATAATTCTGTATCTTGGCAGTTTATAAGGAATTTTGTTTACTGTCTGTATCGCTTTAAACTACTTTTATTTGTACTTGTTACGTTGTTTTCTGTATTGTTTTCTGTTACGTTGTTTTCCTCTTTCATTCCAGACTTTTATCTTTTGATATTGTTGCAAGAACAAAAACTTGAATGCTTACATCAGTTTTTTTTTAAATAGAAGTAATTTTTGTCATTTTTATTTTGGTTAATCATTGGATTCAAATTCTAAATGAAAAAAAAAAAAAAGATTTATTCATGAAATAAGACAGGTATTATCATACCTAAATTAAAGAACTGAGGGGATAAAGAATGGGACATTTTTGTGAAGTGTGAAAATTAGCTTATATGGTGACATCAAGGTTTTAATTGTCGAAATCTAAAAATCACAGCATTTGCACTTTCGGCGTTCTTATTTGCGGCGTTTTAAAAGTAAAAGGCGGGTGTTTTAAGATTACTCGTAGACTGTTAACTGCCAAATGCACTTGGATCATTTTTTCACTCTTCAAACACTCAAATACTGTTATTTACAACCTTCAATTCAACCACATACACTTAGAGCTTAATAAAAGAAATATATATTGGATAGTTAAATAATACTAAAATAAAATGATTTTTCTGATAATTTTTTTCTTCAAAAATGTTACTGAGAACCTTATTTTACTAACTTCTTCAGACCGGTTCAAATGAAAACCATTTCAGTCCAAGCTACGTTTTTCCGGTGAAATGTTTAATGAAATAGAATAGAGCATTTTTAAAGTTCCAAAAAACTATCTTAAAACAATAATACAGCAGAAGAGTTTAGTGGAAGAAAGTGCCTAGTGTCATTTTGCAAAAGGTCAGAAAGAAACATTTTATATTAACCTATAAAACTTATTTTCAGTTTAGGAACATGTTTTAGAATATTTACAGTGAAAAAATAATTGCGTTTTCGTTGATGAATGATGGTTTTCAAAAAACTGTGTTCATTTCAACAGATGCCAGTTTTTACTATATTTTCCAAAGTTTACTAAAATGTCACTATGCACGAACACACTCAAATACGAAACTTTATTCTTACTAAAAACGTAAAAATATATTAAACCTATTTTTATTTTTTCTCTTTCTTCGAAAAATTCTGAAAAATCCAATTTTGTAAACTAAACTAGAGTTTACCTAATTCAAAATAAATTAATTAAAGTAAAACATAACTTACAAAAACAGGTTTACTACCAAATGTAATAAATTTAAAATAACTGAAAATAAGTTCTATAACAAATAAAAAATAAAAGCTTAAAAGTGTGAACATCTGAAAATTAATAAATCATATCATAATTAACTAGATGAACTGAAAACAACTTGTTTATGCATCTTAAGACATTATTTCTATTTTCCAAATTAAACAAGATGCAAGAATATTAAGTGAGTTACTTGCAACAATAATTAAAATGTCATGATTCAATTCTGTAAAGGAAGGTTACAAAGGGCGAACAATTGCTTTAGGGAGAATATAGGTCTTAAGTTCGATGAAATGTGGTGATTGGTGGAACAGTTGGCTCAATTATTGAAATTTCAATCTGGATAGCACACATTATTTATTCCATTGCCTGATTCCTTAACTAGTTTGAGTGAGTGGATAACAACTATAAACAATTATTTTCTCCCGTTTGAGTCAAGTTTTAGCGATATTGCATTTGCAAATTCATGAGGTGGGAGTTGGAAGATTAATGAAACAGAGAACAGGATTTGGAAATCCATTGTAGTATAAACATGAAATTTAGCATGTTATACGCTGCATAATTTTTGATTAAATAATTTGAGTGCATTTGTTAAAATAAAAATACTTAAAAAGCATCGAAATAACGTCCTATCAGAGAGAATTATTTCCTCAGTAGTTTGTGAAATATTTCAGGCATCTAGTTTCGCTTTCAACAAGATTTTATAAAAAACACAATCAGGAGCAAGCTTTTTAAATGATGAGTTTTATAAAGTTAAATGACGTCACGGAAACGTTAATTTAATTCATTGAATTTGGAACAATTCTATCATTTCAGTATTATAATCGTAAAATTATTTCATAATCGAGTTATTTTATAGAAAATATTTCTTTTAATGGAATATTTCAATTATTTGCTTCATATTTTTTTAATTACCTCTTTCTTTTATTTTCTATTAAATTAAGCTATCCATAACTGAAAATAAATAAATAAAGTAGTTGAGAATAATGAGAAGTTACCATAGGCTCGTCGGTGTTCTTCTGAAACTGGACTAGCCTGACCCTTGTGACGTTTTCCATGTCTGAATCTTCTGTTCCGGGTGGGTCCGGTTCAGGCCCTCCGTTAAGGTAGAGCGGGATAGGAGGAGGAGATATCCTCAGGGCCTCCTCCCCATACACCTCGTGGGCCACCACGTCCTGCGCTTGTAGCAGCGCCTGCAATAAGGGCATCAATATATATCAGAGCTTAATTTTATAACAACATTTACAGTTAAAAACTAAAAATTGTAAAAAATGAAGTGTCAAATAAAAAATAATATACATTGTGCTTGAGAAAGACTATAAGTGATACGAAAGAACAGATACATTCAGAATGAGCGATCATGCGAGTAGAATTAGTGACAAGAAATATATAGTTTGTCTAAAGTAAGAACTCCCCTAGCCATTCACCTGGACCCGTGGCGGTGACTATGGTAACGAGGTATAACTATTCCAAGTAGGGGTGTGGGGTCACTGTTTAGGGTAAATATTGGCTCGGGAATGTGAGAAAAAGGTAATATTTTTCTCCGGTCGTAACTCAGTATCTGTTGAAATTGAACTGAGCCAACTTTATGAATAGTGATTATCAGTTATCAAAATTTATAAATTAAGTTTTTATGTATCAACAGTATCCGATCAATAGGTAACAATTAAAATTTTAAGCTATGAATTTCTGGACAGGTAAGAAAATTCGAGAGATTGTTTCTCTTCCATGCCCTCTAACTCTCTGCAGTAAGAAAGGAAAATTGGCATTGTTATGAGAAGAAGAATACAGGTAGGAATTTTAATCCTACGTGTATGACCGTCTGAGGGTTTCTACTGTAAATGTACTGTACTGTTTAAGAATACTGTAAAGTTTTAGTATTGTGAAACAAACCTTTCGTTTTTGGCTCTTGCTACATTTGCGAGAATCAGTCTTAAATTATAAATTTACGTTTTTTTTTTTTTTAAACTGGTAAAGAGTTTTGCAATTTAAACAGTAAAGCTGTTATCATTAACGCTTATTGCAGAAGATTTCTTTGTATAATAGTAGAACTCATGCTTTAATATTTTAATTCTGGTTTAATAAATTAATTTAAATGGTTTTAACCACTGCGATACATAAATAATTCATTTAAATATTTTAAAGTGCTGGCATTACTTAAAAAAATCTGTTTTGTATCATGTCACTGAAAAATTTCCTCTCAAAATACTTATAAATTGGCAGAAATGAAATGGGGATGATTATTTTGATCGACTAACAAAAGTTGATGATAATATCCTTAATTGCAAAAAGGTCAAATTAATTAAAAAATATCTGAATTTAATTTAGCTCCTATAAACTTTTAAAATTTTAATATGTACGTCTTTAAAAAGTATTGATGAAAAGTAAAGTATTAAAAACTGATAAAATTTAGTTTATTACAAAACTCAAACAATTTTTCTATCGAAATAACATTAAATAAATAGAACAGCATTTTGATTTCGACCAAAGAAATAAAGTTTCATTTAGTTGGAGGAAAAAAAAAAGAAGAAAAAAAAAACATCGGCAAGCAATATAAAATGACTTAAAGGCAGTATGCTGTTTCCCCGAAGAATTACAAAAAATGAAAAAAAAAATCAATAAAACATCTAGAGATATCTAAAATAAAATGAACATCAGAATCGTTTTTCAATATGAGGCAATTCATGGTACATATCTATCATTTTACAAGGGTAGGAATTTCGGACAAAACTTACAATTTTTTCTATAAGCAGATATAAAGATCTATTGAGATAAAGAAGATACAAAATGGAGATGCTTTCTAAACTAAAAAAAAATAAGTATGCTCCAGACAAATTGAATTGAATGATAGAGTTCGAATACATAAAGATAATTCCCCTTGAAAGTGAAATTCGCAATTGTGAGCCATAAAAGATGAAATGAAAAAAGGTTGACTGAGTTTTTTCAATCATTACAAACTTTGTTCTTTTTATTAAAGCAAGAAAATATTGAGGTATTTCTGAAAGGGCATTCAGATTTCCCTTGAGGTTACACGCTATGTTCTCAGAAAATTTCTTCCCTTCTAAGCCAATTAAGATTGAGATATAAAGAAATAGGGAGGAGAAAAGAATTTTTAATAACATGCGAAGGCGGATAACTCTAAATATATATTCGTTTAAATGTTGTGTCAGATATTGTTCCAATATATATATATATATATATATATATATATATATATATATATATATATATATATATATATATATATATATATATATATATATATATATATATATATATATATATATATAAAAGAATATTGATGAGTGATGAAAAATGACAGGAGTTTTGATAGCAGCTCACAGTATTTAGAAACCGAAACTAAATTCTTTCTGAAACATTTTTTGACAGTCTCTTTCAGCATTATTTATATTTATTTTCTGGTGTTCTAAGCGTGTTTAAAAAAACTAATTGAAATGAAGAGCTATCGTTTCTTCCACTACATCTTCTGTTTACAGTTGATTTGACTGTTTACTTTTATTCTAAATTCAATTTTCAAACACAAACGGTTTTTTTCAAAACCTAAACTATCTTATTTTGTTTATTTGATAGTTAGTCATCATTATTCGTTGTTTTTATTAGTTTTTTTATTTGTAAATAAATATTTTTATTGTCAACATGCCTCGTAAGAAAAGAGGCAGTAAAGCTTGTGCAAATAATATAACCAGTAGATGGAGTAAGACCAAAAAAAGTAAACAGAGCAATATTCCTGATGTTATTACAAGGATTTCTGAATTAGAATCCCCTTCATCTAGTTCTTTGCCTTGCAAAAACTAAAAGTAGATTCTGAATCACCCCATTATGTGTTTCTTGATCTCAAACAGTTGTCTGCACTTTTGATTGGACTAAAATGTAGCTCATGTGAAAGTTCTTCGATCCACATAGAACTTGGAAATCGAAGTGGATTTTCACAAAACTTAAAAATTGTATGTGATGATTGTGATGGTCTAAAGTGTGATGTTTATTCATCAAAACGAATTGATTAACAAAGAAAAATGTTTGACATCAATGTTCGAGTAGTGAAAACTTTACTCAACATGGGTAAAGGTTATAATGCAATGGAGACATTTTGCACTTACATGAACAAGCATGGAATGTCTAGCAGAACTTTCAACTGCCACAAGCAGAACATTCTTTCTGAATCAGTAAAATCCACCAATAAATTATTATTGGAAGTTGGCAAAAAAGTGAAAGCTGCATATGATTCTCCAAATGTTCCTGTTGTGGATATAAGTGTATCATTTGATGGTACGTGGTTGACTCGAGGACACAAATCCAATGTAGGCGTTGGCTGTGTCATCGACATTTTGACTGGCTACGTGCTTGACTACGTCGTCATGTCAAAGCGTTGTGCTTCTTGTGAACTTACAAAGGGAGAACTTGGTGAAAATAGCCCTGAATATTTTGTGTGGTATGAAGGGCATAAAAAAAACTGTAGTTTAAATCACATTGGCTCTTCTGGCGCAATGGAAGTAAATGCTGCTCTTCAGCTGTGGAAAAGGTCCCTGGATAAAGGTTTCCGATATACAACATTACTTTCTGATGGCGACTCTAAGACTTTCAATGCACTCAATGAAAGTCAAGTTTATGGCAAAGATTGTGAGATAAAAAAAAGAAGAGTGCATTAATCATGTGAGCAAGAGACTTGGCACGGCTCTTCGAAAGTGTGTTCAAGAGTGGCGTAGTAAAGGCGTTAATCTAGGTGGGAAAAAACATGGCAGTTTGTCTGAACCTGTCATAAAAAAACTGACAAAGTATTATGGAAATGCTATCCGTTCCAATAAAGGTGATGTGGCAGGTATGAAGACTGCAGTTTATGCAACGCTTTTCCATGCGATATCGACAGATAATAAGTCACGTCATTCAAAATGCCCGTCTGATAAAATCAGCTGGTGTTTTTACAATGCTGCTATTGCAAGAAATGAGGTGCTAGGAAGCCACAAAAAAAAAATGTTGGTACTCCAATAAACGAGATTCATCTAGCAAAAATTTTGCCGATCTATCAGAGACTTGCTTCTAATGAACTTTTATTACGTTGCATCCGCTGCTCTACTCAGAACGCTAATGAAAGTCTCCACAATGTAATTTGGAGTAAATGCTCGAAACAAAATTCTGCATCATTACATAGAGTTGAAATTGCTGTTGCAGATGCAATTTTTGAATTTAATGCCGGAACATGAGCTAAATTACAAAACTTACTGTCCTCTAACAAGATAGCTCACATGTTTCCAGTAAGAAAATATGAGCGGCGAATATATTTCAGAAAACGTAAACAAATGTTGACTTATAAACTTGCACAAAAGAAAATTTAAAATTGCTCGTATCATAAGAGATAGGGCAATGAAAAAAAAAAGAAGGACCTATGTATAAAGCTGGATTTTTTTAAGCTAGTGTAGTAGTTACTGTGAACGAAAGTAATTTCAATGTTTTAGTGAAATATAAGTTAGTCATACATATAAGTTAGGATAATTAAAAAATGTGTTATATTGCTTACTTTCTTCTGTTATTTTTGACCCATATATTCGGCTTATAATGTAGGAATAAAGGTGATTTAATGTTATGATAATATGTAAACAAAATATTTGCATTACACGCTAAAACATTCTGATTTTACGTGTTTGTTTACAACTTATTTTACTTGATAATTTTTAAATTAAAAGGAATATTTTTTTTTTTTAAAGTTGTGAATAAGAAAAACAAACAACACTATTTAAAATATTTCCAAATTTCATTACAATCTGAGCATTAAAAGTGCATTTACTTTTTATTTGTTTACTTTAAATGAGTTTTTCTCAACTTTATTTTTTTCGATACTTGTATCTCTTTGAAACTCTGAGGCTTTTTTTCTATTTGACTTAAAACTCTCAAATTTTCACACATTGTTAAGAAGTGCATTGTTAATAATAAATAGTATGGAATAATGTGTATGATGTGTAGAAAATTGTATATTGGATTTTAAAGTGGAAAACGTTGAAGAATTTCCGATTTTTTGCTAAATTTTTACGATAAATGATTGATGTTTGTGTTTTAAAACATGATGGTGATAATCAGATGGACAAAAGTGATAGCTGAAATATGTGTATAGTAAATTAGTAAATGTGATAGAGTTGTTTGACTTTAGTTCTAGAACATCTAATTTAAATTGAGCACAGAGAAATACAAAAAGTTCCTGCACTATTGCCAAAGCATGTGAGAAAGTGACACATTTTTTATTTCTAAGTGTGAGAGAATGGCAACGTTCTTGCTTTTAAGTCTACAGCGCCTCTCTGCGACAGCAAACTAAACTACTTAATGGACGATGAGTTTGTCGTTTGTTTTATTTTTGCCAAATGATTTTGGGGAATGATCTTAAATGTTTTGATATTTATTTTAATTTAATTCTACGAAATGTTTAAATGTTTTTTTTAAAAAAATGTTAAGCGTTAGTGAAGACAGAATCTATCTATTTTTTCCTTAGCACCCAAAGTAAATATCAATTTGATTAAAATATTTATTCTTTTTATTTTTCTTATTTTTAACTTTATCTTCATGTCGAATCTAATATATAAGCTTGGCATGCCTCATTAATCCTTTTTAACGAATAGGTGTATAAATACGGATAAGTGTTAAATTTCTCACTGTAACTACATAAAATTTTTTGATAAACAATCAATAAAGCTTTTATATTTCACTTTTTATAGTAGAATTCATCATAAAACAGAATTAAATAAAAGTTAAAAACAGGATCAACTAAAATTATGATAAGTAGACTAAATTGTAGAATGTTTATTGTATAATTTATTCTCTATGTCTACTCTACAAGTATTGGCATCAACTAAATTTGTCGTATTGAAATTGATAAGGGTCTCTACTGTAATTAAGACATAAATGAACTTTATGAAATGTTCACAGTAGAACTTCTATAGGGATATCATTTTATAACCGTCGTTGAACAGCCGAACGAATTTTTGAGTCTACCACTCAACTCCGCAGCCTTGTAATTTTGAACTCAATAATGAAGACAAGGGAACTCCTGGATCAAGTATTTTTTTAAAATTTGTCTTCGTGGATGACTTTTTGATGGAACTAACATGCATTTGCGTAACATAGAGAGGAAGACCACGAGAAACTCCCACGGTTAGACTGGCGGCAAGGGGACCCTAAACCATGATCCGTCTACCACTGAGGATATTTCACGTCAGCACTGTGGTCGGTGCAAGCCGGATGCGGAATTCGTATCGATCAACCACTGCTGGAATTCAAACGTGGGTCACATCATTGGGAGGCAAACGCTTTATCCCATGAGCCACCGCGACTAGTGTCAATAAATTTATGATTTAAAATATATAAATATATTCGCATAATATTTTTTCTTTGAGATATAAAAATAGGTGTGATATGATGTAAAAAAAAAGTTGACAAAACTTTAGCGCATCTATATATTTTAAAACTCGAAACGAAACGAAAATTACGAAATTTGTCGCACGTGGAATTTTTAAAAAACTAATCCTTTGACCCTAAATATACATTTTAGAAACCGTTCTCTCATGTTAAAGTGCTAAAAAATTCTACGCTCAAATTTTTGGTTAAAAAATGTAAATACTAGCTTTCAAAATGTTTAAAATGAATGATTAATATTATAAAGTAATTTTTTACCGGAAAAATAGTTTTATAACAATATGGTAAACAATAATATTTTTCAAAATTATTAAAAAAAATTTATAAGTAAATTTCATCTATTCACGGGCAAAAACCAGGAAAAAAATAATAATGACTATTTTCTTTAATGACATAGCAAACAGTTTTTTTTGAATGAATTATTCCGTAACAATATCTACATAAATTAGATAAATTGTTTGAGGAAAACTTGGATTTCTAAGAATTCGTTTGAATATATTCAACTAATATCTGATTTCTTTACTTGCCAAATCGACTCCCTATATCTCTGATATTTTTTAAAATATAAATTTCAACGCACTTAATTTGACTCCAATTGTAAAGATTCAAAACAAATTTCTATAATATTAAATATAAACCGGCTAAGTCATTAAATAATAAATAATTAAGTCAATGAAAAATCTAAAGGGTAGAATTTTAAAAGTACTATTCATAATTGTTCTATAGAGTTAATCTATTTGACAAGTGAGACATTTATATATTGATATGAGATATTTTGTAAGTCTTATTACTCCTTTTAAAAACTAACATGCTATGAGATATTTTGTAAGTCTTATTACTCCTTTTAAAAACTAACATGCTATTTATTTCGTTCTTGTTCTTTATTTATAATATCTTATATATTTCGTTCCTTATTTCTAACATATTATTTACTTCGTTACTTATTTATAATATCTTGTTTATTTCGTTCCTTATTTATAACGTCTTATTTAAAGTGTTTCTTATTTATAATATCTTATATATTTCGTTCCTTATTTATGACATAATATTCACTTCGTTCCTAATATTTTACTTATTTTGTGCCTGATTTATAACACATTATTTATTTTGTTATTTATTTATAAAATCTCATTTATTGCGCTTTTCATTTATTTCATTAATTCCACTCCTTATTTCTTTCTTTACTTATTTATAAAATTTTAATTATAATATTTTATTTATTTCGTTCCCTACTTATAACATATCATTTATTTTGTTCTTTATTTACAGCATCTTATTTATCTCATTCCTCATTTATGACATATTATTTTCTTTGTTCCTTATTTATAATACCTTATTTATTTTGCTCCTTTTTTATAATATATTATTTATTTATTTCCTTTTTAATAACATCATATTTAATTTGTTCCTGATTTATAACATCTTATTTATTTCGTTCCTTATTTATGACATTTTATTTACTTCGTTTCTTATTTATAATATCTTATTTATTTTGTTAATTTTTATAACATATTATTTATTTCGTTTCTCATTTATAATATCCTATTTATTCCACTCCTTATTTATTTTATTTATTTCGTTTCTCATTTATAATATCCTATTTATTCCACTCCTTATTTATTTTATTTATTTCGTTCCTAATTTATGACATATTACTTCGTAACTTATTTACAATATCTTATTTATTTCGTGTCTTATTTATAAGATCTTATTTATTTTATTCCTTATTTATAACATCTTATTTATTTCGTTCCTTATTTATGACATTTTATTTACTTCGTTTCTTATTTATAATATCTTATTTATTTTGTTAATTTTTATAACATATTATTTATTTCGTTTCTCATTTACAATATCCTATTTATTCCACTCCTTATTTATTTTATTTATTTCGTTCCTAATTTATGACATATTACTTCGTAACTTATTTACAATATCTTATTTATTTCGTGTCTTATTTATAAGATCTTATTTATTTTATTCCTTATTTATAACATCTTATTTATTTCGTTCCTTATTTATGACATTTTATTTACTTCGTTTCTTATTTATAATATCTTATTTATTTTGTTAATTTTTATAACATATTATTTATTTCGTTTCTCATTTATAATATCCTATTTATTCCACTCCTTATTTATTTTATTTATTTTGTTTCTCATTTATAATATCCTATTTATTCCACTCCTTATTTATTTTATTTATTTCGTTCCTAATTTATGACATATTACTTCGTAACTTATTTACAATATCTTATTTATTTCGTGTCTTATTTATAGGATCTTATTTATTTTATTCCTTATTTATAACATCTTATTTATTTCGTTCTTCGTTTATAACATCTTATTTATTTTATTATCCATTAAAAAAAATCATCTTATTAAATGCGAAGATAGTAAGGAAATAAACAGCCAGATATTTATTTCGGTTGGCTCGAAGAACAAACAAATAAATTTGCAACTTAAGAATTTTCACTACGCAAACTACAAAGCCAAATCAGTTTCTAGAATTTACACAAAAAGCAAACGCCAGTCCGAATTTAATATTAACTACGCCACTAATTTCCCCTTATGTGCGCCTTCTTTCATCAATAACTCATCAGTAATGAATCCCACCGGAACTATAATTCACATCGAGGAGAAATATATCCCTGATGCGCATAACTCAGTCAAAAACTAATTTGTGTTAGAAAGTGAGTTTACAAAAGAAATATGCAAATAAGATGCAGGGGAAATGCAGACATCAGAGCCAGCAAGCAATCTGCTGTAATGATGTTATTGAGATTGTAATGAATGGCGATACAAAACCGAGCGAGGAGAGCAGTTAGCCAAGAAAACGTTAAGTTGGCGAGCATTCATCACGGATGTTTGGATGGTTGCCGCATCTATTAGAATACAAAAGGAGTTGCAACAATAGTTGTCAGACGAATGTTATCATTTTCCATGACGGCTCATTTATGTAAAACTATTGGTCACAATTTGACTCGGGGAGCGATTCGTGGCGGAAAAGGGTTTATTTATCCAATATAAATTTCTAGATAGAGTGAAGTTAGAATGTGAGGGCTGCAATAAATGTATTATGAATATAAAATACTTGTTGAGAAAAATGTTTTTTAATCTTCACTCTTCATTTTATTATAATAATTTAAAGGAGTTAAAAAAAAACTTTATTAAACAATACGTAAAAAATTATTTTCGAGATATTGTGAAGAATGTCTATATGAAATAGATTAGAGAATACTCCAATCTATATTTCTGCTGATTTTGTAATTAAAAGAAAATGTTTATTTCTGCATAGTTTTGAGCGTAGTTTGGATGAAGGAGAAAAATTAAAACAGGTTTCGAACAATTTCGTTCAAAATTGAGTGTTCACTTAGAGTGAAGTTTATAACAGCAATCGAATCAGTGAAATATCTTTATGAACAAAATGCAAGTTTAAAAAAATCTTAAACACTCTTAAAAATGTCTTATTATAATGTTAAAACGTTAAAAAGCACAAATAAAGTAACATAAAATTGGTCTGTTTAATGCGACATAATATATAAATGTTCACGTTGTCTTAACATAATTCACAAACAGCGCAAATTTAGCCCTTCTTTTTATTTGGATTTTACATTATATTATTTAGAGTTTCTTAATTAAATTTAGATTTTTCAACGAAACTAAAATCTCAGAAGAGATTTTATTTCTTAATTAAAGAAACAAATGTTCTTTATAAAGGAGAGGACCATAATTGAATATATATGTTAATAAATTTCAAACAAAGCTGAAAAACAAAAATAATGTGCCATGAAATAGTTAGTGTGTTTTATGTGGCACTATTTAAGCTTTTCCTCGTTGTTTTAACTTTATTCACAAAACACACACAAACTGAAGCCTTTTTCTATTTGGATGTTATATCACTCATAAGTAATGTAACATCCAAATAGAAAAAGGTTATCTATAGTTATTTATCCATAGTTATATAATTCTGAACTATCACAAGATTTTTGAAAGAAAGGGGAACTCCTGACAAGATTTCTTTTTTCAATTGAAGAAATAAGGGTTCTTCATTAAGAAAAATATCATCATTTAGAATAAGAATGCTAATAAATTTCAAACAAGGCGGAAAAGCACAAATGTTGACACATAAAATAGTGCATTATTTTATGTGGCACAGCTTATACTTTCTCCCGTTGTTTCAATTTTATTCATCAACAGTACAAACTTAACCCTTTTCTATTTGAATATAACATTATATTATTTAGAAATTTTGAATTAACTATCACAAGATTTGTCAACGGAAACAAAACTCCAGGCGATATTTTATACTTTAACTGAATAAATCCGATGTTCTTTATTAAGAAAAGGATAATAATTTTGTATAAGTATGTTAATAAATTCGAAACAACGTGGAAAAGCATAAATGATGCCACATAAAATAGTTGACTGAGTCAATTTTATGTGGCATTATTTACACTTTTTCAAATATTTTAAATTTATTCAGAAACTTAACACTTTTTTTTTATTAGGATATCACATTATTTTGAATTTCTGAACATCGCAAGATTTGTCAAAAAAAAAAAAAAAAAAAAAAAATTCCAGACGAGATTTTATTTCTTAATTGGAGAAATAAATGTTCGTTATTCGTTAAGGATCATCATTGAGTATAAGTATCGATGAAGAGGAAAGATATCGGAAAGAGTTCATATCACACAAGAGAGTCTTTTATTTAATAGAGAAGGGGCCTTGATCACCACCAATGAGAGGACAAAGAAATCCATTGACGGAATTATTTCAACCAGCCGTTACGGTTGCTCGTTCTCTTTTATGGTTCAAGTATCTACTCCAAAAGTGGAGGTCTTTTTATTGGTAGTAAGAGTATCACCTTATTCTTTAACTGCGTTATACGGAAGCTTTCTCTTACAGTTTCGCTCGGTATTTTTAGTTTTAAATTTCCTCGGACGTCCATTCTTGTTACATAAAACATGAAATAAAACTGTGCGACGAAGAGAAGAAACTCTAGCAAAAGTTTAACTATTTTTAGTTTGCATAGAAACATAAAAATTGCTCTCGGATATAAAAAAAAAGTTAATTACTATACTTGTTGTCAAATTTATTTGCTTCACTCTAAAATTCAAGTTGTACAATAAGTACTACAAGTTGACATAAAGTACTAAATTTGAAGAATAGTTCGTATAGAATAAAATTGTGGTATCAGCATATACAAGGAACATAATTTTAAAAGCTTTGTAAAACGTTTTTCTCATTTTACCGCATTTGAAAATTTTTAATTTTAAAACTTTCTATCGTTGAAAAGAGGAATATAAATTGATTTGTTTTTGAGTTACAGACTTATTTTAATTTACCTGGAAAGCACAGTTGTAAGCTGCGATGGCTTAATGGTTAAGGCATTGAACTATCATTGCTAAAAGACTGGGGTCCGATCGCAAGTGTCAGTTTGAAGCCTACCCAACTTCAGATCTATGGGTACCAGCCTGTCTGGTAAGTAAAGGTGGCTTGTGCGCAATGCTGATCTTATTGATACAACCATGCCATTGGTCACGAAATTGTGGAACTTTAACCTCCATGAACCCCCCTGGCCTACAACGGGCTGTTAAGAGAATATTTTACTTAAAGTGCAGTTGTGTGAATACAAGTTTATAAAAAACAAGGTCAATAAGTAAACGCAAAAAATGTGATTTCGTGTATCTTTTGATTTTGTATAAAGAATTAAGGACGTCGAAGAAGATAAAATAAAGGAATACAGGATGTTTTGTAGTCAGAAATTTTAATATATACTTTTAGAATTATTGTCAAAAATTAAGATGAGGATGTCAAAGTATTCAAATTAGGATTCGCAAAGTCTTATTTTAGCAAGAAAAAAATTTAAAAATAAACCTATAAGAATTTAATGAATCACTTTTGAAGAATGGCCTATTTGATTGTTGGAGGAACAGAGAGGAATAGAAAAGAGGTTACTGTAAGACACATCCAAGCGTCATCAAGCAATCAAACAGCTTTCAATGTTTTTCAACCCGCCTTTCTTACTAGTGATTCGACAAACTCCGACAGCGTTTTGTTTCCTTTCTCGCTTAAATAATGATTCGCAACCCTAAATGTGCATACTTTTTTACTTACATTTTATCTAAAAACATATTAAGGTTGATTATTAATATGAATATGGAACACACTGTTTATTTGGCATCAGAAAATATAATTTATACTGAATAATTAAAGGAAATATAATAATTTTAAAAATATGTCGTATTTTATTCAGTGCTAAAAAAAGGCTTAACTAAAATTCCAACATCTATCAAATCTGAAATATGGAATAAAATATTTGAATATAATCTGTAGTTGAAACAGACTCGAATTCCCTCGTGAATTGCGATGCTTTCGGTTAAATCCATTCTATTTCTATCTAATCAAGGTATATTCAGGTGGAATAGAGCGATTTATATGAAGGACAGAATCAAGATAAACTGATTACAGTGGAAACGCAAATTACCGCTATCATTTAAATGTCATTTTGTTTCCTCGTAACCTTAAATTTAATAATACGAATTGAATAAAAGTTTAGTTATCTGAATAAGCAATGAATTACATTTCAATTCAAATGAGATGACTGCTACAGCTACGAAACTGAATTAAGGATTTCTAAGGGGAAAAAAATATTTTTAGTTAAACCATTCACAAAATAATTTTTTCAAAAACAGAATTTTTTTTTTGTTGATGTATTTAAATTTTTGATAAAAAACTTACTTTTTAAAGTAATATTATTCGAATATGGAATTTTTAACAACTACACGCAGAGGCAGAACGCACTGATTTAGAATTTGCCTATTTGAATAATAGTAGCCTTTGACTAAATTGATACATCTACAGTATACAAGTATATTATAAAATTTTTTCTGGCGTATGACCTCCTAACGGACGTACTGTTAAAATAAAATAAAATTTTGTATTAAAGTATTATAGATCATGCAGTGTTAGAAATAAATGTTCAATTTAAAGATGACAGTAGAATTTCTAAGCATTCAAATGACAACTCAAAATCTTTTTCCCCCCATCGATTCTTGTAATTAAAAGTAAAAAACTTAAAATAGTTGTTGTAGTTCATTTACGTCACACTAGAGCTGCACAATGGGCTATTGGCGACGGTCCGGGAAAGATCCCGGATGATGATCCGAAGACATGCCACCACAATTTTGATCCTCAGTGGAAGGAATGGCATCCCCACTTCGATAGCCCGACACCTGCACGCGAAGTCGAGAACTTTACGGTAGAACAGTTTAACAAGAACCAATACCGCACACCCTCGGTTCCTACGCAGACTGATCCAAGTGGTAACCCACCCGTACACTGACCGTAGCTAGTGATGCTTGACTTCGGTGATCTGCTGGAAACGTGCCTTAACGATCAGTCCACTGCGGGACAAACTTAAAATAGATTTGGAATGGTACTTTTAGCATGAAAATTGCACCGCTAGGTAAAGATGACGAGAAGAGCATTTTTTTAATTTTTTGACATACCAGCGAATAAGCAATATTTTCATTTTGAGTTCTTTTCATATAAACTCATTAGTTGATTAAAATTGGTAGTTATGCTGTTAAAACTTATTTTTTTAATACAGACTTCATAAATTAAAATAAATATAATCAATTATTGACGTCATACCAAATAATATTATATTGGATTATTTTAAAAATGTATAGCTTTGCTAAGTAAAAAAAAAATTTATGTTGTGAGTGGCCAACCGAGAAGTAAAATTGATTTGTTGTACATTTGTTGAAAATTGTTTTGTTGCACATTTGTTGAAAATTGGTTTGTTGCACATTTGTTGAAAATTGGTTTGTAGCACATTGATACAGGGTTTAATACTGAGACTGTTCCACGGTACAAGAATAAAAAAGGTAGAGGTAGAATGTGAGATGAACAGCATCACAGTTTTTATGGCCTAAAAAGCCACAACCGGCAATCCGATTATTGTACTAAGCATTAAAACTATGTTTTAATATAATACATTAAAACGTATAATATTAATATTTTAAAATTTTTTTTATAGAATTATTATAGGTTTAATGAGGTTTACAAATATATTTAACGTTTACAAATGTAATTTATCGTACAAATTGATAAATGTTACATATAATTACAGGAATTATCCATATATTCCAAGCATTTAAATGTAATAAAAGTCACGAATTTATAAAGAAGTTTTTGACCGAATTTCGAAGTAACGAAGAGCAAGTTAAAAGAAAACATAAGTATAATATCTACTTAGTGAATCTTGTGAGCGGTCAATCAATTTCAAGAAATATTATTTAGGGAAAAAAGCTGGAGCAATCACATAACCACACTTATTAGAACAAAAAGATAACCCAAACAAACCTTACACGGAACATTAACTTTTATTCATTATCCAAAATTTAACGAGAAGTAATAAATGCATTCTAATTTATTCACGAGTTTTTAGTGAAAATAAGTAATATATTACCGATGACTGATCAAAATTATTAAAGTTATTCTTGGAGTCATTAGATGTAATTAATGAAAATTTACATGAAGTAGGGTTCTATAATCCCTCATTCTTTTGTTTCAGAAATAAATAATAGGGGCCGGAAAAACGTTTGCTTTGGTATCGAAAAATTAATCAGGAATGATTAGCATGTTTAATTAAAAGAGAACGCCAAATGACGATAAAGGAAGAGAACAGAGGAATTTTTAATTACACGTTTACAATTGATCATTCGGAAGTAAAAAGAAAAAAGCTAGAAGACACATGAAGTATTCATTAATTTTGAGCTTCCATAAAGCCAGGATGTATATTGAATCAAAGAAAGAGTCTCGATTGAACTTGTTGCTGGAAGTGAAACTAAAATGACACAAACGCGCTCCTTTGATATATTTTCATGTGCATTTAAAATCAGAGTATTATTTCCTTAAGGATTTCATTTTTAAAAAGAAAATTATATATAATTTTTTAATTTTTATAACTGCAGTTGAACAGTCGACCCTATTTTTGGGTTTACGACTACTATTGTTCAATGCCGTATCCTAGTAATTTTGAACCCAATCCCGAAGACAAGGGAACACTTGGATCAAGTATAGGGAGAAATTTTTGCCTTCGCGAAGAACTTCTTAATGAACTAACCCACATTTGCATTACATGGGGATGGAAACCATGAAAACCTCCCACGGTTAGGCTGCCTGCAAGAAGACCCTAACCCATGATCCGTCCACCACTGAGGACATCTTACGTCTGCACTGTGGTCGGTGCAAGCCGGGTGCGGATTTCGTATCGACCAGGCATTGCCGGGACTCGAACCTGGTTCACCTCATTGGAAGGCGGACGCTCGATCACTTGAATCATCACGGTTCTAAAGGAAATTTCACAAATATATTCGCATATATAAAAAAACATGGCATATCTTTTGTCATTCTGAAGCATGAAAACAACGGCAATGTTATTCTGCCACATTACGGTAATAGCAGCATTATTCAGCACTGCAAATAATTCCGGATAAAATTTCGGTTAAATTCCTGTATTTTATTTACCCTAAAATGCATTTTTATCGTAACATTTTACAGAACAGAAAATCTGATATACCGCAATTCTTACAGTAGTATTTACTGAATCACTGTAATTAAATAAATATTACTGTAAAAATTACGATGTAAAATTTTAAGAAAAAAATGGATTTTACGAATGCTGCCTGCAGGATGCTGGTACTCATTACCATAATTTCATCCGAAGTTTTGTACAGTATAAAGCGACTAACAGCAGTGTTATTTTACCGCATGAAGATAACGATAGTATTACTTTGCTGAATAAAAATACTGTTATTCTAGTATATACATAGCAATGAGTGGCATGGCAAGGTTTTAACAATGAGCACGTGAAGATTTATTAAAATATTCAATTTTTTTGTAAAATAATATTATCTTCTGAAACATTGTCAAAATCCATGAAAATCCTAATCATTCGCTACTGAATATAACAGCGACAGAAAGTGGCACAGTTTGACACTAATATATGGATGTGGCAAGACATTGTGGATTTGAAAATGAGACGATGAGCCCGGAGGTTTTAGTCAATTTTCTGTTGTGAACATGATGAAATCAAAATATCGTTCAAGAGTAACTGATATGCACCGAAAACAACTATTTTCTTTTAGTATTATTTTCAAGAACTAAATATAATATAGTTGACTTGGAAAAATACTACAAATTCAAAAGCCACATTAAACCACAATTTAATAACTCTTTATTATTGAATGATTCAAGTTTTTCATTTTTATTTTGTATAGAACCCAACTGATTAAATCTTTCAAAAATGTTTATTAACAATAAAATCTAAGTTCGTACTTATGCCTAAATAATGTGCTATTCGCGCTGATATCCTTCGATTCCAAACAATATACCTCTCTTAAGTGAATTCAAAAACTAAAAAAGATAAAATAATTTAGAAAAAGTATGCTAGCTTGAAAATAAAACCAGCTGAACACTAGAGACTTAAAAACTTGATTCCTTATTTAAAGATTACTGTTGTTTCAATACACAATATCACACTTACAAACTAGATTAAAAACTGTTTACAATCGAGTACTAAAGTTGTTCCAAAATAATCTAAAGTTTTTGAACCAGAACAACCTATACAGCAACATAATAAAAACGAGATTTATAGCTATAAAATATTTAAAAAATTTTTTTATAAAGGAAAATATAATTAAAATAAAACTTATATTTTTGTTCTATGATTAATATTAATATAACAATCATTACTTTTAACAAATCTCATTAATTAATCATTACTTTGAGAGTTTAGAAAAAGCATGATAGATTAAAATGCAAAATTAAAGAACATATGTTTGGACGGAAACTAAAAGAATATAATATTAATATATTATTAATTAAAAAAAGGTTTTTAATGGTAAAAACTAATTATTTTAAGCATACCATACATTTTTAAAAACATTTTAATGCTGATTTTCAAAATAATACTAAAATATCACTTTTATCTAACTCTTCAGTATTCAACAAATTGAAAATTAAAAATATTTATTCTATTTAAAACTTCTATTTTTGTTCTATGATTACTATTAAAATAAAAATCATTACTTTTAACAATTCTCATTAATCAATCATTACTTTGAGAGCTCAGAAAAAACATGATAGATTAAAATGAAAATAAATAAATAAATAAAAATACCAACTATTCCCATTTTAAGAACATCTATATGCTTGGACGGAAACTAAAAGAATATAAGATTAATATATTATTAATAAAAAAAAGGTTTTTAATGGTAAAAACTAATTATTTTAAGCATACCATACATTTTTAAAAACATTTTAATGCTGATTTTCAAAATAATACTAAAATATCACTTTTATCTAACTCTTCAGTATTCAACAAATTGAAAATTAAAAATATTTATTCTATTTAAAACTTCTATTTTTGTTCTATGATTACTATTAAAATAAAAATCATTACTTTTAACAATTCTCATTAATCAATCATTACTTTGAGAGCTCAGAAAAAACATGATAGATTAAAATGAAAATAAATAAATAAATAAAAATACCAACTATTCCCATTTTAAGAACATCTATATGTTTGGACAGAAACTAAAAGAATATAAGATTAATATATTATTAATTAAAAAAAAAGGTTTTTAATGGTAAAAACTAATTATTTTAAGCAAACTATACATTTTTAATAACATTTTAATGCTGATTTTCAAAATAATACTAAAATATCACTTTCATTAAACTCTTAAATATTCAACAAATTAAAAATTAAAAATATGTATTTAATGCTTAAAAATGCTAGAAAAAAAGCAGCGTTAATAAAATAAGTTTTTTTTTTCCTAAACATTTTCTTCGTAGCCTTAAAGCAATAAATTAAAATTTTGCCTCTAATCAAATAACGGAAGAAGGTCTTGAGTTATTTAAATACTGAAAGCACCGACCCATCATCGCTTTTCGAAACAAATTATCCTTCTGGGAATTGAAAAAAGAAAAAAACTTCATCTGAAGAAACAAGCATATATTTTAATCGCTATTACCCGTGGTTATATTTTAAACAGAAATCTGCAGCTAACGACACATCATAAACTTAAAATGTATGGAAACTTTCCTCAACGCTTTTATTGCCGTTTAAGTGTTGTGTCGAAGAACTGTCGATACAGACGCCCGAGGTCTAATTGGTATTCAGGGGGACAACATTGGGAAAAGGTAGTTAAGGAACGTCAATCGATAGCCAAATGGCCCGCAGGTTATACGATTATTTTGGATTAAGTTTGAATAATTCGACGGCCAGGTGGAAATGGCTTCAGTTCTTGTAACCACAAAGGAATTCAATTAACTTCATGGTTACAACATGCACAAATTTACGTTCAGTGACAAGTACAGTAATTGGAACCGTCCTGAAGAAATTTGAAGATAGAACGAAATTGAGATAAATAGGAAAACTTTTTACCATGAAGCATTTGGGCAGATGTTCTATTTAAAATACCCATCTGTATGGTTAATTCACGAAACCTGTACATAATAGATAAATTTAATAAATAAACGAAACTATATAAATGCATATTTTTTAAGTTTTCTGAATAGGCGTAGACAGAGAAAGGGTTAATTTCAAGGAAAAATATAAAAAAATTTTTTTGGTACATTTTTATGTGGTAGAGTAATTTTTCAAATTATAAAACTAATCTCAAGAAATCATTATTAAAAAAAAAATGTGGCTTTTCTTCATAATTGACATAAAGGACGCTGGCTAAATATGAACAAAACCATGAATAACTTTTATAACTCGGCAGAAGTAATAAAAAATAGCATATTCTTTAAAAAAAGGATATTTCATATATCTTCGTAGTCTTAAAATTGTGGCAAGTTTGAGAGCATCACGCTCATGCGCGTTTGAAGAAAACGTATATCCAGTACCAAAGTTCATAAAAAAAGATCGTGGCTAAATTTTCATTTTTTTTTTTTTACCGCCAATAATTCTAACCTTCAGCCAAAGACGGGGCACTTGGGAAAATGTTTCCATCGTATAACAAGAACTGTCATTTTAAAATTTTAAACAAAATTTTTAACAAAATGCAAAGAAATTTAAGCAAAATTTATTAAAAAGAACTTTATATTTAAATTTTTTTTTTTTAAATATGATATAGAGCATTCATCCAGTTTTATAGAAGAAGCATGATATCTGATAATTTTATGGAGATTGTAGTAGTGGTGTTAATTTTTAGTACATTTATGTTTGTAGTTAAAAGGAATTACTGCATAAATATATCAAACTTTCTTTATACTGGGAAAATTTGAAAAAGAACAAATATGGCCTTATTAAGAAAATAACAAAATACGATAAAGTAAAATTTTTTATGACAATTTTGTAAAATATTTTGTAGCTGTCAAAGGTCGGACTCAGGGGTCTACGGGCATCCAAAAACCCACCAGTCCTAGCGGCTAGAATTTTAAATTATCAGCGATCGGCGAATGAATAGTTGCTAACGGACACTTAGGAACATGGGTAGAGATCCGAAGTTGGTGAGTTATCGATAGATAATATAGCCAAAAAACAAAGCCAACCTCAAGTAATTAATATTAAGTTTTTAAATAATCAGGCTACAAATAAATACCTAACAAGATTTATAACCCTGTAACCGAAACATTTCTGTGGTTAGAAAAATAAGGCAGATTAACGAAATATTAAGTTAAAAATAAATTTTGATATTTGATTTAGTCACGACGGTGAATTAATGAGTTATACACCTGTATTGAATTAAAAAATTAGCCGCTATATTGATTGTTAAGAAAAGCATTTTTATTCGCTTTTTATAAAATGTGGTAAAAAAATTAAATAATTCACTTAATTTTATTATAATCGGGTTAAGAATGATTTAAGAAATGAAATTAAACAAATTTTAAAGCAAGGAAATTTGTAAGGCCTATAATGGTATCACGTATAACTACGTATCGAACAAAAAATTAGTCATTTTTAAAGAAATGAAGAAAAACATCATTAAGTTCGGCGCAACTCTGTCTGAAGACTTGATGACCACCTGAATTTGGTTAGGAAGCGAGTTTATAAGATATTAGAGTAAATCACCATTGCATTTAATTAATTAGCTTAAGATTTGATAGCTCAAATTCACTAAAATCAGGAATGTTGATTTCGGTATTTTATCCGTTGTTCAACATGACCCACAGAATTTCTATAGGATTAAAGTCAGGTGCTTTTAAGGGCCAATAGAGTTTGATAGCATTCATAAAATCAGTCCTATATTTTCAAACCCGATGAACTTTGTTTTTTAAAATAAGAGTATCAATTACATACTCCTTGCGAAGATGTTGTTTGAAAGCCAGCAACTCATCATCCAGAATGTTAAAATAAACATTCTGGTTAATATAAGTTGTCACTTCACCCAAAACAGAATTTTCGAGGGTTTTTCTATGATGTGCCAACATGAACAGGATGGTTCCCATTATAAGCATATATCAAAATCATCTTACTTCATGATGGTACCATCAAGAACGACCATCCTGTTCTGATCAACTGACCAATATTAGGAACTGGAACAATTTTATGCTGGATAAAACGAACATGAGTTGATGATTTTGTTTGATTGCCCAACGAAAGCAATCCATCATGACCCATCATATTTTAATGGCTTTCAACTTAATATCCCATCGAAAACCATCTTATTCTTTGATAGTACCATCAAGACTAACCCAGTGAGAGAGCGTCCAATTTATAATAAGAAAAACACCATAAAATAACAGCAAGAAAAACAATTTAAATTATATTTTTTTTATGATTTCTTTAACTAGGGTTTGACTAATTTTTAGCCCGGTGAGTTTACTTTTCGAGTTTATTTACTAATTAAATTTAGCCTGAATAATAATCATATTTAAAAGTAGTCAAAGAAAATGTTTCGAAAATTCCTCTAGAGAAATATAAATTATTTATTGAGAAAATACACTTTTTTAATTATGTATATAAGTTAATTAATAAGAGAATTAAAAATAAAAATAGGATTATGGGTGAAAAATAACAAAGTTCGGGAAAAGAATAATAATATTGCTGTTATCTGTTATTACTTCCAAAAGAATAAAATTCTCTTCAAATATGCTTTAAAGGAAGTAAAAATAATGCCAATACAAAAGATCCAAGTATATTTCATCTTTGAAAAATAGCTTATTATTTTCATTTCAAAACAAAGACAACTCAGACAGCTTGAAAGGAAATTTATAAGAAAAAAAATTAAGAGCAAAATTCAAATCTTCAATCTCTTTCTTCGCTTTGAAAGAACAAAATAGGATCAAAATTGAAGAAAAAAAAGTCCACCGAAAAGTAAAAACAACTATGAAAATTAATGAAATGTGATCATTCATAAAAGTTCGAATAAAATATTAAGGAAAAAAATGCTACCAGTATCATTAATTTGGAGGAGAAAATAAACAAAGCCTCGAATTGAAGACACGCATATTTATGATTTTTTTTTTACGGTTAGTTATTTTTTTTTGTAAAAAATATTTCCCTTTTAATACGGTTAATTCAACTTTTATAAAATTACGGCCAGTTAGGAAAAAAAAACGAGTTTCAAATATCCCTATTTTTAAATGAGTTTTGTTTACATTCAATTTTTGAATTTATGACCTGTTAGGGGAAAAAAACGAGTTTCAAATTTCCCTGGTTTCATATTTCACAAAAAATAAAAACAAAAAAAAATTCTTTTGTGAAAAAAATCGTATATTTTTTTTTATCCATTTTTTAAAATGGCGATAATTTCAAATGAATATGAATTCGGTTTTTTGTCCCACTTTTCGAATACGATGTTGCAAAATTGATAATGAAAAGTTTTACTGTTTTTACTTTAATAAAGACATTTCTTGCACATGTCTAAAACCTCGTCTTTCTTTCTTCTGACAGGACGAAAAAAGCAAAATTAAAGAAGAGAAAATTATATTTTTTGAAAGAAATGTGGTCGTTACTAAAGGTCGGCAAGCATACATATTAATTATGCCTATCTGCTTGTAGTTGCCTGATTTTGTCAAGCAAGCATTTTTTAAAACAACTGATATGGTGGAAAACATAAATAAAATGCGGTTTGAGGCACACTTATTTAGTGCTTTCCCTCCCTTTAATTATTTTTTGAGAACCCTCCCTTTCTATTATATGGTTGATTTGACTTTCATAGAATTATAATCTTTTGAAGGAAAAATATGTTTCAAATCACCCTATTTAGATGAAAATGAAATGAATTTTAATCCCTCTGCTTTCATATTACAACACGTGCCTGAGCGATAATTGTAGGAATGTTAGATTTATTTAACTTGAATCTCAGTAACTGTTTACTGTTACTGACAAATCTAAGATTAGTTATTTTCCAGGTATATGAAAAGGAATTTTCCCGGTTTTTGTAAAAATTGTAATTTTTCCTGACTATTCCCTGTTTTTTAGAGTTAAGATGAAATTCTGTGACAATTTCAGGTTTTTTCTGTTCTCTCTGACCCGTGAGAGCCCTGTTATAGGTCTGGTTGTTGCTTATCAGCGGTCTTCTTCTTCTCGAGTTGAAATATGCCATTAAACAAAGGCCATCCACGAAATTAAACCAAAAATAAAATTTTTTCCCATTTTCTTCAAACGGATGAGGAAGCATTAAAAATATAGAGAAATGCGGGAAATTTATTCAAGAAATAAATATTAGTTTACAGAAAGTTCGATCCCTATTATAGGATTAAGTTTCGTGTTATTTGGAAAATTCTTTCTAAATATTTATGCAAATGAAATGAAGAAATGGACATTTAAGAGCTATTTTAAATTACACTCAAATATCATTAATTTAAAATATAAAATCGCATTTTCAAGAGATAATTAAATTTTTTTTAAAAATAATTTCATTTTTAGCTTTGCTTTCAATGGGTGATGCTAAACTCATTATTATGACATCAAAGTTTAAGGCATTTTGAGATGGCTTTTTAAAACAATGCTTTTTTAAACAAGGTCTTGAGGAATACTGTTAATTATGAATGTGAAACCATTAAATAAGCTGAAAAACAACGGAAATATTTAATACTAAGAAAGGACCTAATTAAAAACTTGATTACTTTTTCCAAACTTTTCGAGAACGTCAACAAAGTATAACAAAGGACGCCATGTGAGACGAAAATTAAATTAAAATTTTAAATCCAACCTTCCTGCAATTGCAAGAAGAAAAAAGACAGCATGTAATTTATGTTCTACAAATTAAAATTTATACAAAAGTAAAATGTGAAGAAGTACACATGAAAAAAAAAAAAAAAACTAAAGCGGTTTAATATAATTAAAACTGACCAATGTTTGATTCTGAAACACGAATTCTGCAGAACTAATTTGAGCAGCAATGAGTAAAATGCTAAGTAAAAAGTGATACATTTTATTAAAATCTAGTATAACGGTTTATATTTGATGTTAATAATTTTTTTTTTTTTAAAGAAGCAAATAGCAGTATATACTTGTGCAACCAATTAGATTTATGTAGAAGTAACAACAATAATAATAGCCTATCGAGAGTAAAAAGTAGGTTAAAAGTTAAACTGGTATAGATCGGGGGTTGAAAAATCAATTCACGAAAAATGGAAAAAGACCAGTTTATCGCATTCTACTAGGAAAGTCAAAATATTTCGGTAACCACGACTATAATTTTTTAATCCTTTTACGTTCTACTTTAAAGTAGACGATCTAATTCGATATTTTCAGGTTTTTACGGAAATTCAAATTTTTAAGCTATTTTTTTTAACGGTCTTTCAAGTTTAAATCAGATAAAACAACTTCACGGACACACAACTTCAAGCAAATCGGTTCAACTTTGAGTTACAATATTCGCGGAGTTAAAATAGTCACGGTGGCTCAGAGAATAAAGATTCGCTTTTAATGATGTGATCCTTGTTTAAATTCCAGCTTTGACAGGTTGATACGAATTTTGCCCCCAAATTTTGCCATATGAGGGTTAGTTCCATCATAAAGTCCTCCATGAAAGCTAGTTTGTCCCAATGGGGTTCCTTTGTCTTTTGGGCTATGTTCGAAATTACAAGGCCACGGAGTTGAACATTGATAATTGAAAAACTAGAATTGGGTTGATTGTTCAACGTATGGTTGTTATAAAATTAAATAAAATCTTTAAATCATAATATGGAGTAAATTTACGATAATCTTAATAATATGCTAACTTCAAGCGTGTTTCCTTTCATCATGAGCCATAGGACAGTGCAATCATATTTAACATGTATAATAATGAGGTACAACTTCACAATATTAGGGAGATAAAGGTAGGAGTAAATTTGAACGATATTATAGGACCACACGTTCCATAATTGCTAAAAGTGCAATAGAACCGTGAGCAATGCTTGTTACATTTAGAACATTCTGTATAATAATAATGTAGAACAATTTCTTCTTCATTCAGATCTCTAATGACGTATGCAACATAAAAAAATAACAATGTAATATACAAAAAAAAAGAGCTTCAGTTAAATAATGTTTTTTTAAGTTGCCTGTTATGTTATGGAAAAAAAAAGAATCAGTAGGAGGAAAGGTTTCACAGTTGAGTGTCTTTAAATAAATTTAAGTTGTTAAAAAAAGAAACAAAACGGTGGCAGAAGATCAAGATGATGTGCGAATCACGACGGAGCGGGAAAATTTGTTAGGTTTCGCAATGGAAACACGCTTAGTGATGTCATAGTTAAAATATAAATCTTAGGCTATTATATATCCGTTGGACAATTTTTTTTTTATTTTTTCGTTGCAGAAAGCAATTGATTAAACTTAAATTTTGTGGAAATATATAATGCGTTTATTTTTTAGTATAATTTTTTTACGAATGAATAATGTCACAAAGTTCAGATTTTTAAAGTAAGAATTAAAACTGTTTATGTTGTATGTTGAACTATTGGATGTTACTGTTTGGATAACATTTAGTTCGAGTTCTTTTTTCAGAAATTTATTAGTTGATTAGGTTTTAAGTATCCAAAACATATCAAATTAATCATAAACGCAACATAATTTTCTTGGAATGATTCTAAAATGTATAGTTTTACTAAGATCCATTAATTTTTTTTATTATGTTATGAATGGTAAAGTCAGTAAGGAAATATATTTCTGCTAACTGGAACTGCTACAAATATGAACTGGAACAAAATATAATACTGGGACTGGTCTAAAGTACAGGCATATACTGTTTTGATTCTGTTAGTTTAAATAAAAAAAATATATATATTTTAAAAAAGTTGGTATTTTATCTTGAAAATAACATTTTCCTTTTTACTTTTCTTAGTTCTGTTTCAAAAAATAATTTTTATAGAGTTTCATCAACAAATCAAAGCGAAAGAAAAAAAAAATGTTCAGCAACTATAAAAAAAAAGAGTTCTCTAGAACATATCTGGAAAACCTAAGGAGGGTCACCGTCACAGCAGATAGTACCTGTTGTTATAGGTATCAATTGCATATACTGAATGCAGAAATTCCCCACTAGGTAGATTTAACAATTACACTGGTTTAAGATACATGCGGTCCAGGGTTTCAAGGTACAACACTTTTCCATAAAGTTACATTTTACAACAATATGCGATATTGTACCGGTATTCAGCACTTATGAATGAATATTCAAAACTATGTCAGATTTAAATGCAAAGTTAAATAAAAATGAAAACTGCCAATAATTTAATAATTTTTACTAATGATAACTAAAATTACACGAAAGGCTGTTTTATTATACATTTTTTCTATAGGAGCAATAAATATTCCACCAATATGCTACACTTTCGTATGGGTAATCAAAACTAACTTGCATATACATTTATATCTAATTAAAAAGAAAAACTTTAATCAATCATTTTTACAATTGTGCATATTCAGATTCTACTATTATTTATTTCGGAGCTATTTTGACACATTTTCACTCAAATTTTAGAAACACTTTTTCACAGTTGTGTGTGGATACTAAAAACTATCTCCCAAGCTAATATATAGTAAATTAAAAAGTAATACTATAAATAATTTCTACTAATGGAAGTATTTTAAAAAATGCAAAATGGTTTTATTTCTACTAGAATAGAAACACATATATTTTATTAATCTACTGCACTTATAGATGGATACTCAAAACTATATATGAAGCAAAATCTAAATTTAATTAAAAAGTTATATTAAAAAAAAATTCAATAGTTTTTACTAATATTTATATTTTGTCTTAAAGGCCATTTTAATCTTTCCATTTTAAAAAAATATTATATTTTTTGAACAGCACTATCAAACTATTTTACCTTATGTGTATAAGATATCCACGAACTAAAGAATCATTGTATCGATACGTATATAAGTAAAAATTTATTATATTAAAATAAGCAACACTGAATAAAAAAAATTAAAAATCCTCATACATGAACAAAAATTAAATATTAATAAAATTGTTGAAAAAAATAAGAAATATTAGCAAATTGTTCCTCTAAATAAATTTTATTTCTCAAAAACTCAACAACAACTGTAAATTGAAAAGATTATTTATTTTTAATGTCATTATTCTATATAACCGGAATTCAATAAAATAACAAACAAATTTTGAATTAAATTTCTTTAGAGCAGAAAATGCTGTAATCTTTTTCTGTTAAAATGGTTAATAAAACATTTAAAATGGTTTAAAAAATTTAGTATTATAATGGAAATCTCAATTTAATTAAAACAAACTAAAATAAAAATGATGTAAACATAGATATTCTTTTCCGAACCAAAAAAAAAAAAAAAAAAAAAAAAACAATAAGTTTTCAAGTGTTAAAGTATTTTTTAATTAACATTTCACAATAAATTATTTCCCTATAGCATGTTTGTAAAATAGTATTCTCGAAAATTAAATTCCATTTCTTTAACGAATTTTTAGTAATCTATTTATTTTTTCTAATTAAAATTCATTAATTCGCTTTGAAAAAAAAAATTGCTAAAAAACATCCAGAAAAGGGTTTAAAATGTTAATAATTTAAAGATAATCCTTAGTAAAAGAATAAAATAAATTAGATAATTCTTTTGAACAGAAGATATTTAAATTAAAATACACATAAAAATATACTTCCTTGTAACGTATATATTTATCAAAAAAATTCTATCTCAATATACATATATATATATGTATCTTACCGGATCTGTATTCATCCGACCGTACTGCGGATAAAATAAAATAATACTAGTACTTCTTGTAGTCAGTCCCTGGTCATTTCTTTTTGACAAGTAAGAGATTTGTCCCGGGACAGACCAACGGCGGACGTACAGAAATCTCGGAGGTTGTTCCAGTGTGTTGGGGATGGTAGAAATGCTGCTGCTGTTGAGAGAAAGGGATGAATGTAGGGCGGGTCCATTCTACGTAACCGAAGGAGGGTGACGGTAGGATTCTATTCGATCGGTCGAAGAAATACAGCTGAGAAGGCGATGAGGCAAGGAGAGGGTCTTATACTAGTACTAAACACTAAATTGTTGAGGTTGGCATTGATCACAAGAAATTGGGTGGGATGCTCTGATCATAAAATAAGGGTTATTTAGGAAAAAAAAGTTCTTCATTTCGAAGAGTGAAGAGAAAATCGTAAAAAAATTTAATGCTGTGGTTGAAGATAGTGGGGTATAAGAAAATTTGCTACAGAAAGAGAATGATTAAGTTAAAATGTCTCTTTGAAAGTGGTACAATTTCTTTTTCATAATTATAGTTATTGTTAGGACGAGAAGAATGATAGTTTTTATGTATTAAATACATCACAAATATGAAAGGTATTAAAACAGTTATAGACGAGTACAATGAGAGTTATTAAACATTAAAGAAAAAAAAAATTATAAAAAAATAAAAAAGGTATAAATGAAATTGATAAAGAAAATAATAATGCGCGAAGGAAAAAATTACTTCAGATTATTTTTATTATTTGATTAAGTTATTTTTTTTAAAAAAATGTTACAAGTTTGAATAGAGCGGGGAAAAAAAAAAAAAAAAGAACCACTCTGAATAGCTTTTGATCTAATGATCGGATCTTTACGTTCTAGGACAAAATCTAAATGATTCGAGGAGATGACCTCAAATATGCTGATTAATAAGTGCAGACGATATTTTAAGTTATGAAATCAGACACAAAAACGCACTTTCTCTGAATATACATACCTTTTTTTCCCATCAGATTTGGATTTCTTTCCCTCGAAATTAAGGGGGTAGAAGTAATTTGGGAAATATGTTCTCCATAGTTTAGTCAGGAGAGCGATCCAAAGTTTGGAATCCCTAATGTGAATTTTATTTTTTGCGTATTTCGCTATATCTCGAAAACTTTTTAAGCGAATTGAAAAAATTTTGCACACGATTATAAAATTCGTTTGTCCAAAATTAATAATATGCAAACAATTTTCTTTTTTAAAAATATTTATTACTTTTATTATTTTATTTAATAATGGTTGAATAAATTTTGAATTATAAATTACGTACATAATTTTTTCCATTATTTTAACAAATATAATTTTACATGGCAAAATACAAAATTTGAGCAAAATCGGTCGAATAGTTCCTGAGAAATCGAATTTAAAATATCTGAATTTTTTGAACTGTTATGCTAACGGTTCAAAAAATACTTTCATACCTTAAAATATTTTATACTAACTGTTAGCAATACGATAACTATAGTTTTCATTTATTGAAATGCCAAACAAATACGGAAGTTAAACTTTTAAAATATGTATAGAACGTAATTAAAACGTATAAGTTATTAAACATTAATAAAAACAACTTTTATAAAAAAACAACACAGATCAACTCTGAAGTTATAAAGGAAAGTAATAATAATGTGAGGTGTAAAATTTCTTTATTTAGAGATTGATTTAACTAAAAATGCCTAGGTTATTTCTGAACGCGTTACAAATTAATATATTTACATTTTCTGTTAAAAACAGTATTATATAACAAATGCAAAATAAAAAAGTTATTAAAATTATTAGAAAACGATATTAAATAGTATGAGAGGTGACAAATAACTTCTATTATTAAAACATTAACTTTTTTTGTGTAATAGGATAAGCAGAGCTTTTGTTTATTAAAATGTAGTACGTAAAAAAGTAAACAATTTCGATCATATACGTGGGTGGGTCAAATAGAAATGAGACTCTTTTAATAGCAGCAAACAACTTTTATTTTAATTGCCATGGCATCAACAAAAATTTATCTAGAGAGTAAATAACTGTTTGGCAGTTTTTAGTTCTTTGGAACTTCTTTTTTTTTTTTAGTAACTTTTATCATGAGTGAGTGTAACGGGCCTAATGTAGTTGCACAACCTTAAGTAATCAAATAATAATAGCTGATAAGGTACTCAAAAGTGTTTCTTAGGACTCACTAGGTGTTGTGTTCAATAATTTCCTTCATGCAAGATGATCAATTAATGATTTTTTAGAGAAAGTCTAAGCAGCCTATCAACGCAAACGTTGCATATCGATCCGCAAAGTTTTCTTGCAACAGCAGGCTTTTGCAAAGCAAAGTGTTCTTGCAACAACTCATAAAGCAGTAGTAAGACAGACAAAGTTACAGGCTTACAATGGGAAACAATTGAATATCTTACATACAGCATGAAATTGGCACCTTTGGCCTACTACTTGTTTGGACCCCGAAAAGAAGCCTTTAGGGGGAGAGCGATTTTCATCCAATGAAAAGGTAGATGATATTGTGCGCAATTGATTCACAGCACGGCTCACTTCTTTCTATGCCACCGAGATTTAAGAACTTCCGAAACGTTAGAAAAAGTATGTAGAAGTTCATGGAAATTATGTAGTCCGGATCAGGAGAAAATTTCATTTCTCGTCAGATCTATGTTTAAATTGAGGAAGTGGCCTCAAGTATGAGTGGTGCTGCCATCTGAGTCAATAAGTATTTTCTCTCTTGCTGTTCTCTTTTGTCAAACGAAAAGCGCACCTTCCTGCTTTAATTCTCAAAAGGCCAATGGCTGGCGAGCTTGGCTTGACCAAGTGTCATTAGAAACAGCAGCCAAGCATTCTTATGCAGAGTATTCATAGTTTTTAATTTTGTACTCTCAATTTACGAATGAACTAAAAGAAATCGACAAGACATGGAAGGAGAGAAAAGATATCAAATAGAGTAAGAAATTATAGAGACCCTATACTCCAATTTGGAAGAAAGAAGAATATGTAATATACGAATTCTTTATTATTTTAATTACAATTTTTGAGTTCCACGTAGTTTCTTTTTTCCAATAAAATTTTTCTTCCTGCTTTAAATTGGATAATTTGATAGGAAGTTTTAAAATTGAAACTTTTGAAAATACTACATTTGATGTCAAAAGATTGAATTTAATTTTTATGTGATTGTGGTATGTCTTGTCAGTTACAAATATTAATTAAACACCACTAACTACATTCAATAATAAAAAAAATATTTGCGTAATTAGCTATGAACATTGTAAGCACTGTATGTAAGCATCACTGTAAAAATGGATGTTCAAATGTCACGAGCTTTCTTCATTTTTGAGCCAAAATTTCGTCAAAGGGACAAAATAACTATCGTCATTTGTTCGAGGAAAAGAATTTCGTCAAAATTAAAGAAATATTTCGCCATTCTACTTATTCCCCCCCCCCCAAAAAAAAAAAAAATACTCGTAGCGCTTGATTTATATAACTTTTCTAATAATCACTTTAACAAGGGCACTATACAGGTGGATAAATTTCGAGCAAATAATGCGAGAAGGACAGATAGAACAAAGAGTTAAATTACACACAAGTCCGTAGAACAGAGAGGTAAATTACACACAAGCTCGATTACACATAAGCCGAATGTTCAAACCCGGGATCTTCCTAGTACGAGGACAATTCGTTGACCACTATACAGACGGCAGCTTATTCTGGTACTTTATTTTCAAATCAGTCTTCATTCTAGTAGAGTCATTTTAGTTAACGATCTCTCACAATGCTCTTTAATGAGGTTCCGAGTAAAGGAAACATTTTAGTCATATATGTGAGAGTTTCCATTCTGTCAAGAAATCTCGCGTTTTCGTGACGAAATGATTTTCAAAAATAACAAATTACAGCTCAAGGATTGCTGAATCGACAAAACTGAGAGTATTATTTTTGAACATAAATTTTAGGCTAACTATGTATGCTTAAGATGAAGCCATACCACGAAAGAAAATTTTCGTCGCAAATTCTTTTATCCTTCATTACTAATTTAAAATTTAAAAGAAAGAAGTTCAGTCAAACCTAGAGTAAGTCATGAAGTTTCGATTGCTTGAAAATGCGTAATCCTAAGTTACTTTTTCATATATATATATATATATATTGCTTAATAATCTCTATATAATATTTAGCAACACGTTAGACAAGTTCACGTTCATTAATGAACTATGATTATAGCTAACTTTTATTTTGTCCCACTAGAATTCACCTTTCTATATCTTCTAGAGTAAGAAGTGAATCTATATTCAGTTCATATTTCTCAAATTCCTGTCGAAGGTGTTGTGAGAAAAGTAAATTACTAAAGAATACGTGACTGGGGTGGTCCAAACGCAAAACACGGTCACGAAAAGCTAAAAAATACATACTATTTCTTTCCTTTTTTACTACCGGGTCGTAAAAAAAGTTAAAAGAATTTCATCGAGTTTTGTAGCGAAAGTACATCAAAGATTTTTTCCCCTCTCCTTTTTTTAGTTTAACGATTTGTAGGAGGGATTTGTTTCGTGATGCTGAAATGAGTGAATATGCAAATTAATCAAATCGTTAACTTTTATTAGATTGTGTGTACGAAGAAATTTATATTTAAGAAATAATGTGAGGAAAATTATCTTTACTTTCCTCATTTCTTTATACATTTTATATGTCATAAAATTTGACAGACTATGAATAAGAGCACCGTAAAGAATTTTAAAATGCACAACTATTTAAACACTTAAATCAATGCCAGTAATAAATATTTTACGGTGTGATTGTTAAAAGTAATACATCCTTGTGATATGAGAAAATAATAAAAAGTTTATTCAAAATTTAGAAGTTATTTTTACAAATTTAAATTCAAGATTTTCTTTAAACGAGTAGCTGTTCTATAACCAAAAGTGTTAAGTTTGTTTAGCGTTTTAATAATATGTTATTTTAAATCAGTATGTTAAAATGAATTCATAAAAAAATTGAGTTTTAAAATTTACAAACAAAATTATTAAAAGACGCAACAGAACTTTTATTTAGCAGATAAATTATGTTCAGTTAAAGCCAATTTCAAAATGATAGAATTCTTTTTGTAGAAAAATGTCAATATTAGTATTACTATTTCTAAAGAATATGATTTTCAGAAACAAAAAATTCTCTTATTTATCTTATAAAAAAGATTCTTTAAAGTGGAAAAACAAGCATGATTTCATTCTAAAATAGTTAGTTTTTTGTTTCTTCCAAATAAATTTTTTTAGTTCGCAATTTTAAACTTTTGTCGGTTAATAAAATAAATCAGAAAAATTTTTTTTTTTGAAAATTTGCTTGCTGGAAGTAATTTTTAAGTTATGTAAATTTTAAAAGCTACTATCAATACATTTTTATAGAACATTTAAATGCGAAATAAACTTGTTTTTTAACTTCAGGATAAAAGTAGCTTTGAAAACATTACAAAGAATAGAGTATTGAGAATGTTATAACTTAGTAATAAATTTAGGAAAAGTCATTTGATTAATATTTTCTGTGAAAAATATATTAAAATAAGATTTTAAATTGAAAAAAATAAATAATTAATTCCACTATAAAATAATTTGTCATTCAATTTGCGCATTAACCAATATGATTTATTTTGTCGTAAAATAATAGTACTTTAACTTAACAAAAATAGTAAAGTTTTTTGAAAAAATATATTATGATTAGCGATATTTTGGAATCGTTTTTTTAAAAACTTCAATTGGCAAGTTTTAGTTGATGAAGAAAATGAGACATATTAAGATACTTTTCTGATATTACAAGTTATGCCAAATGAAAAATCTAATTTTAGCGAATATATATATTATATAAAAACTTTTTCTTATACTTTAGTGTTAGAAGAAAATAAAGTCTAATGCTTGATAAATTAAGCATTGAATCAATGTTTGGAAGAAAAATGTTACACGGACTTAAGGAAAAAAAATATATGTTAAAAATAAATGTAAATGTTTATCGTTTAATCAGATAATTTGGGCAAATTAAATTCAAATCAATTTTATATAATATGCTCTATTCATTTTTCTTTTTTTTTCTAAATCGAAAAATGTCACTATTTATCAACTACTAAATTCAAATATAAAATCAATAAAAAACAGCAGTTGTTAACATTACTAAAAACAATTTAAAACAAAAATCTTTCATTGATTTTAAAAAAAAATCGCTAATAACATTATACCGATTAAAACTATAAAATAAAAAGGTTATTTTCAAAAAACTTTTTTTTTAAAAAAATTATTATAATTTTCTAGTTTTGATCGGTTTTATGAAACTAAAACATTCTATCCACTTTAAAGAAATAAAAGTATAGTTAATAATTCTAATGAAAGTCCAACCATTTCTCTTACAAACTTTCCTTGAGCTCTCAAGATTTATCGCTTATAATGAAGTTGCTTTATCTCTTAGATATAACGACTTTCATCCCAGAAGCTATAAAGTTCAGTCGATTACTTGAGTTATTAATAGTCAAGGTTCGGTATTCGTTAGGATGAAAACGTTTTGTATGAAAGGAGGAAAAAAAGAAGACAATCATTGACAATGGAGCACATTCTTGGGCATTAATAAAATCAGTAGCTAAAATTTTCGTAATAAAAAGTGATAGAGTTTAGCGACAGAATTATTGAGCTCATCGATTATCTTTTGAAGAGAGAAATTTTTCCGATGTAATAAAAAATACTAGGAGGCTTTGCCCCCTGCTCGCTGGCGCTCACCAACTCCCGGAACTGCTTTCGCAGTTCATTTCGGATTGCTTCGCAATACAATGCTCGCTTTGCTCGCTCATTGGATACGTTCTTAACGTCTAGCTTTTGTATACTTTTTTGAATACTGAAGTTCCGAAAACTTTTCACTGTAGAAAATTCTAAACCTGTACATTTCAATATTAATTTGAAATTGCAATTGTTAATTTGGGCATTTGGCGATACAACCCTACAAAAAATGACCAATAGAAATCAATAAAAACATTTATTGATATCAATAGAATTCTATTGGTCTGTACTTGTTTCTATTGACATTTCAACTGATGTCAACTGATATCAGTAGTGTATAGGTATCAATAGATGTTGAACAGTAGAGTATTCTATTGATCTGTACTTGTTCCTATTGACATTTCAACTGATATCAGTAGTGTATTGGTATCAATGGACATTGATCAATAGAATTTTATTGGTCTGTACTTGTTTCTATTGGTATTTCAACTGATATCAGCACTGTATTGGTATCATTAGATATTGATCAGTAGGTACTCTATTGGTTTATACTTGTCTGTATATCACACTTCAACTGATGTCTACTGTCATCAGTAGGATACTTGTATCAATAGATGTTGATCAGTTAGGTTTTCTACTTGTTTTGTCAATATATAAACTGATATCAACATATTTTTATTGACACCAGTAAAACTTAGCAATAAATATTGATCAATAGGTATTTTATTAGTCAATACCTGTTTTCATTAATACATCAACAGGTGCCAATGGAATTATTTTACATACATTTGTTTTTGCGATCCATATTTTTCCAGAGATCGAACAGGCTTTGACCTTTTCAAATTAGCTAACTTTGTTTATAATTCTTCATTATTTTATAAATTTTTAGTGTTTTTTTCTTGATTATATACTATTTTACGATAATTAATTTTTTAGATTTTTATAAGGATTTTTAAAGTATATATTAAGGGCGGAGAAAACGTACACTATCTACGTGCATTAATTAAAAAACACATTTTTTAAATTATTAAAATCATTTTATAATTTTGGAAGAAAGGAAGTTTATGAGAATTTTTTTTTACACATTTTAATAGCTTTAAAATCTGCTTTAAGTCATTTAAATTAAAGTAATTTTATAATAAAAGTAATTTAACAATAAAACTTATTTTTATTAGTATTTTATTTATTTACTTATTTATTTTTTAATTTACAAAATTTATTTTAATCAAAGTCATGATGACAAAAAAATATTATTAATTTTGTATCAATTTAAATTTGATTGTAAGTTGTTTTTAATTCTTATTTAATTATTATTATTATTGAATTTATACTAAACTAGAACTATGTTACTCCTAACCGAAACTAGTTAATCAATTCGCTAAATAAATTAATTAGTTTAGGTTTTAAACAACTTCGTAGGAAAAGAAATATGTTTACATAAATTAAAAATTCATATAATATCTCAAACTTTTTTCCTTCAAACATTAACCTCTCCATCATAAATTTATAAATTTCAGTCCGTTTTTGAAATTTGTTTTAAATAAATTCAGATCATAAAACAAAAGAAACTTTTTTGAATGAAATAAATAAATTTGTTTTGTAACAATATAGTTAATTCAATCCAATTGAATCTATAAAAGCAAAAACCAGCAATTAATTCAGAAACGGAAGGGGACATGCAAAAGGCGTGAATTAGCCGTTCGTTAAATTCCTCTTAGCCGTTCGTTAAATCTATATCTAGCTGCATACACTCCGAAGTTGGAGAATGTTCCTTTTCAACAGTTTCCCCAGTTCATTCCGTTTCTTAGTCTGAAGTTGCAACCAATCACATTGCTTCGACTTACGTTCACGTTATTTACATTTGAGCCTCATGGAAAGAATGGCGCATACTATGGCGAGAAATTTTTTAGTAAGTGTATTTTTCTCTTTATTTCTTACTTTTATTTACATCTTTGTTAGTTACAGAAATATTAAAACGTATGATTGAGTTATATTTATATTTTAAGTAATCTAGATGTGTATATCATTCTTGAATTATTACTGCATGTGCATAGGGTTACGTTTCAGACTCCATTGCACGAGAAGAAAGTATTTTTAATGTTTTTTTCTTGGATTTCTTAATGAGACTTTAATAGAAATGCTTTGTTCATATGTTATTTACATAAATTCCCATTAATATCACCGTTATTAACAAATTAATTATTTATTTCGTTGTTTGTAATATTTTTAAACTTAGCATTATATTTGAAATGTTAATCGCAAATTCGTAATTGATTGGTACAGTAGTTGAAAAATAAGTATATTCATAATTGTATTTCTTACATTTAATAATAAAATTCTTTAAATGTAAAAATTAGTCTATATAGTTTGGATAAATGTTTATTCTAAATTATAAATAATTTTTAAAAATCTTTTATTTATTTACAGTTTGTGCGTCTCAATAGCAAATCTGTAAAATATCATTATTGTTTGAAATTTTTCATATCAATCAGTTCAATCATCATATTGAACTGTAATACCATAATTTTTAAATATTTTCTGCAACCTTTTAGTATCATCCTACAACTTAATATACTTTTTAATTTTTATCACTATGCATGTTATTCTCATTTTGGAAGAAAATATGCTTTAATTTAATCTTATTAAAATAGTATCAAATTTCTATGGTATTATGTTTCAAGATCTTAATAATAAGATTAAATATTGAGTCTAATTTCCAGTATGTGCTGTCTGTAGACAATGGATTTTTTTTAAATGTATGATTGAACAGTTCCCTGAATAATTCGTAATATTATTTGTATACATACATATTTAGATCTTTGAAAGAATCACATATAATTAGAATTGTTTGAAATCTGTTCTTTGTGCATTCTGGGTCTTTGTCTAAATTATTTACATCTGTAACAGCTAGTTTGTGAGTTTTTATAATGCATAAAAGTTAATTAAAAATTGGAGTAAATGTATTACTCTATTGATTTAAATAGTATTATTATTAAAAAAAAAGCATAATGCTTTATCAATTTTCATCAAGTCATATAATCTGAAAAATCTATGCATGCTATTTGTGTAAGGGTAAAATTTATCATAATAATATGAAAAATTTAACATAATTAAGCTTTCAGTTAATATTACTTTAATTAACTGACGTTTACCATGTTTTTCATTGTCTGTTTATTTATTAATATAATGTAAGAAAAGTTTAATCCTTGTAAAAAGTCTTTACTATTTTTATTTGTTTAATAATTCTTGCTTCAATTTAATAGTTAGGAAAAAGTATACAAATGCCAAAGGTGTCTAATGGAATTAACACTGCATACTAAAATATTAACTCAATTAAATTAACACTGTAACCTCAAATTTAGCATAAAAAGATAAAGCATAATATTAAAAAATAGAAAATTATATAATGTTAAAAATGAGATTTTTAGAAATTGTTGTTTAGTCTACACTTTCTGCTTATTCAAATTTTTTTTATATTAGGAGCTCTAAATAGAGGCATTGTTACTGGCTGTTATTTCGAGAAGCTTTGAAGATAATTCTACAAAGAGGTTTACATTAAAGAGAAATCTGAGGGATCCGGAGCAACTACAATTCCACCAACTATATGGTTGGATGACATCGAAGAGACTTTAAAATAGACTGTCGGAAAGTGCGTGGTTGGCACAGTTAAGGTCTGCAAGCAGCTGTGGTGTTCGTGAAAAATAAAAATGCATCAAATCAAGGATGATATAATGTTAAACTATATGAATCTATCAATCATTTGAAAAATATATTTTTGAATTCACACACAAGTATACTAAAAATGCTTGTCAGTTACTTCACGTTCAGTCACTTCACTACTAAAATTAAGGTCTGCAAGCAGCTGTGGTGTTCGTGAAAAATAAAAATGCATCAAATCAAGGATGATATAATGTTAAACTATATGAATCTATCAATTATTTGAAAAATATATTTTTGAATTCACACACAAGTATACTAAAAATGCTTGTCAGTTACTTCACGTTCAGTCACTTCACTACTAAAATATGACAAAATTAATATTTCATTTGATTATAAATAGATGAACATTTTTTAGGCTACCATGGTAATATTTATATAAATTTAGTAATTGTAATTCTTCTATCTTATAAGACAAAGTTTAAATTATGTCATATCCAATGTTAAAAGGTTTTAATATTTTGTTGTTGTGTGTTTTTATTTGGTATATATATTAATTATCTCTTTAAGTTCACACCAATTGTGAGAAAAAAAACTTTGAAGATTTAAGCCTATTTTATGCTTTACGAACTTGTGTCGCTATATAAATAATTCGATCTTAAGATTTGATTTTTGAAGACGATAACTTTTTTTCCTGATTTATTTTTCAGATATTATGTGATATAGAAAATGTGAGTATAACAAATAGAGCTTTTTAAGTAATAGAATCTTAAGAAAAAAGTAAATAGAATGACAGGGTGGAATAATTCCAAAACTTTTGTAGCTATATATTAGTTAATAACTAAAGTTATTTGAGATTTTATTTGCTGCTATTATTACTACTCAACCCACTATTATGTTTTAATAATTAAAGTTAACTCTAATTTAAAGGCCAAATATATCTAAAATTAAAATGGCTTATATATTTAAATTAATAGTAGCAAGAAGGTACATTGGCCACGATGTAATATAACTGTTTATTTTTATTTTTTGAAATAACTAACTATTGTTTTCCTTTAGTACTATAAGGAGTAAAACCTTAATATTTTACTAAATCTGATTCCAAAGTAAATTAACAGTGTCAAATATGAATGATTTCAAATATTATTTTTGGAGGCATATCAAAAATTTGTATATGTGTAATTTGAATTCCATTTTATCTTATCAATTATTTAAATAGAAACCAAAGTTAATTTATTCAAATCATAATTTTATAAGATTGTTTAAATTTATATTGTATGCACTTCCCATTGTCTCCTTAGTTTACATGTGAATTTGCATTTACCAAACCTTTCTTGGGTTTATTTAATGAAATTTATTATGTCGTTTCAAAAAATATGAAAAAAAATAATTAGAAATTAAGATTTGACTTGTTTATTTTAGTCAGGTTTTTCGTTATCTATAAAATAATATTTCTAATTCCCATTCAATTTTCATAAAATCTGAAGGATTCATTTGCACTTTTATAATGTTGCCGCAAATCATTTTTTGTGTAGTATTGTAGATTCAAATATTGTTGACAGTTATTTCTAATAATATTTTAATTTATAGTTTAAAAAAATTAATTAATTATAAAGAAAAAAAGCAGGTTATTTGTTTTTATAACCCTAATGCAAACTCTATAGCATTTGATAAAGTGTGAATTGATGTCAGTATTTAATATCTCTGTATAAACCGGGTGACTTTACCAATTGTATCAATGTTTTATTTTCCCAATCAGAGCTGCTCACTAATGTTCCTGTATCAACACTGGGCTCGGTATACTAGTACCAGTAGGTATACTGACTCTAGAATAATACCAGCTAATGAAACAACAGTTTAGATCAGTGATTCTCAACCTTTTTTTTTTTTTTTTTTTTTTTGTTGCGGCACACTTTCAACAATTTTGAAATTTGAAGGCACACAATGAGAGAAATTAGTTTAAAAGTTGTTTACTTACCTATAATACACTGTGTTAAGTAGTTTGTGATAATAATTTTGAATGCGAAATAAAATAATATGTACTACAAAAGCACGTTTATTAAGGGATTAATTATTTCTTTCGATTAATTTTTTATTAGTTAGTGACAGTTATTTTTTTTTTGCTAGTTATTAATTGTTAGCTTGTTTTCTATAGTTATTAACTGTTATTTTTTTGTGATTTATTGTTAACTAGTTTTTTTTGCTAATTATTAATTGTTAGCTTTTTTTTGTTAGTTATCCATTGTTAATTTGTTTTTTTATATATTTGTGTTTTTAGTTATCCTTTGTTAATTTGTTTATTAATTGCATGGCTTACTTTAATGATTAGCTTTTTATTTCCGTTTGAAAGTTAATATTTAGCTTGCTTTCCTTTGTGGTTAATAATTTTAATAGTCATTAAATTTCCTACTTATTTCAACATTTTTTTAAAATTGTGTGTCAAAGACAATTTAAACACTTCCATGTTATTTTAAGATTGTCAGAGACAAGACAATCGCCGACAAAGATGTTCACACAGTTAAAGTGTGGAATAATTATAAAAAGTATATATATGAATATATAATATTATATATATAAATACACTTTTCTTTAATTTGTACTTTACCCATAATAAAAAAGCATTATAATTTTTATTGTATCATTTCTAATATTTGGCGCACACAAAAGTGCCACGGCACAGTGGTTGAGAATCACTGGTTTAGGTATTATACTGGAGCCAGTATCCTGCTAACTTGTGAAACATCTGTTCTGGTATGATATCCAATTTTGTATCATACCAGAGCCAATATGATACCGGCTGATGAAACACCAGCATCGGCAAATTTGATATCGGCTTTTGAATTACCTATTATGATTCTGAGTCCAGTATTATACTGGAATCAACTTGATACCTGATTATGAAACACCGGAATCAATTTAATTCCGGATTATGAAACACCGTTTCCGTTATGATACTGAATCCAGTATAACTGGTGTTTCATAAGCCGTTTCTTTTTTAAATATATATAGATATATATACCAAGAATTTTTTCCAATAGGGTACCCTCTTGAATTCACAGTTTAAGTTTCTTTTTACAGTTTTTCTTTTTTATGAAACATTAAATTATAATTTAATAAGAATTTTTATTTTAAAATTAAATTACAGATATAAAAGGAAATTAAAGTTAACTTTAATTTAAAACTAGCATAGTGTATGTATAAAGAAGTGTATCATGTATAAAGAAGTATGTGATATAGAATATAATTAGTTATTCCTTTCACTTAAGCAGTGTTTAACTTTAAATATTCAAAGCATTTTTAAAGGCTTTAAATAAGTATTTTTTTATATACTGTCCTGTTATATTTTATTAATTAATAGGAAATTTTCCACTGGTTGCAGCTAGTAAGAGATTTACTATGCCACGTTATATACAAAGCAGATGACCAATTCATCTAAAACTTGCATATAAAAAATTATAAACAATGTTGCATTTTCCTGTTTAAACTTATCTAATATGCTTACATTAATATTGTTTTCCCTAACTTAGACCAGTCTATGTTTTTGATACAGACCAGTCCATTCTTCTGATGTCACTGTCTCATTTCCTTGTACAGGCCAGTACATTTGACTGATATCAATGTTCCATTTACCCGTACAGACCAGTCCATTCTACTGATATCAATGTTCCATTTCCCCGTACAGACCAGTCCATTCTACTGATATCAGTGTTCCATTTCCCCGTAGAGACCAGTCCATTCTACTGATATCAGTGTTACATTTCCCCGTACAGACCAGTCCATTCTACTGATATCAGTGTTCCATTTCCCCGTACAGACCAGTCCATTCTACTGATATCAGTGTTCCATTTCCCCGTACAGACCAGTCCATTCTACTGATATCAGTGTTCCATTTCCCCGTACAGACCAGTCCATTCTACTGATATCAGTGTTCCATTTCCCCGTACAGACCAGTCCATTCTACTGATATCAGTGTTCCATTTCCCCGTATAGACCAGTCCATTCTACTGATATCAGTGTTCCATTTCCCCGTACAGACCAGTCCATTCTACTGATATCAGTGTTCCATTTCCCCGTACAGATCAATCCATTCTACTGATTTAGACCAATACAGTGTATTGACTTACTCTACTGATATCAATATATTGTGACCAGTCCATTGTACTGATCTACTCTACTGATATCAGTGTTCCATTTCCCCGTACAGATCAATACAATTTTTTTTATTGATTTCTATTGGTCATTTTTTGCAGGGAACACTTATAGAATTGAAGGATTTGTTACGTCAAGCGCTCAGGTATCATAATTTTCATCTATGGTGCTAAGTTAACTTTCAAAAAATTCTATGGCTGGCAACAGCATTTTCATTTTTTAAGTTGTTTATTTTTATTTTTGCCGCAGCTGAATTGAACAACCTGATAATGCTCACTCTGGTTATTGTTTCTGTTTTTAAAAGCGCTATATGTTGAGCCACCTCAGCTAGATTTGGATGTGGCATTTTTAGATGCAATCATTGGTCGATTTTCTAACGTTGCCATTCGGGAAGTTGTAATGAGGCTTTTTTTTGGTGCCGTGTAAGAGAAATATATATATAGATTAGAAAAAAATTTAAAAATCGTTTGGAATGTTTAAAATTAAACCAATAACGACAAGAAAGAATGAATAATATAGTTAAGATATTTCGAAAAATGTTCTTTTCGAAGTTTAAATAAAAGATTATGACCGATAGTGTAGAAAATATGTATTTATGCAAATTTCAATAGAAAAAAATACCGAATCAATCTTGAAAAATGAATTATTTCTCTTATTTCTTAGTGCCATATTTTTGACTATAGATGAGGTCTAAAAGGAGCATGATTATGCAGCGATGATATATTTTGCAAATTTCACTGATTTCAGAAACATGAAACAAAATATTGCTTGTTTGAATTTAAAAAAAAATCATGAAAACCACTTTCAGTTATAAAATAAGACATTTGTTAATTTGAGAAAACGTGTGAAATATAAATAGATAAAAAAAAAATATTTAAAAAAATTTTCTTATTTCATTTGTGACAGTATAATATTCCGCAGATTTCAAACAGTAAAAAATCAAGTAAAATAATTTAAAAAAATGTTCGGAAATTAAATTCAAAGCTAAGTTAGTTTCAGTTAATTTCTAGTTGATTTATCACTGCTGCATATATTTATGTCGATGCATTTACAGTAGTTTCTATTAGGATGTTAAGGGTACATCGCTGGGCATTGCAAGCATATAAAAACCAAACATCATTGACTATGTAAGATATATAATCAGGAAATAATTAATTGAAAGAAAAACCAATCTGTTTATTTTATGGTGTTAAATCTTTGGAAGCATGGTGTTAAATGTTGTTGCCTGCAGCATTTGATTTTCTGATATTTAAATATTTGTTTAGTATTTTTCCTTACATCAAGTTACATTTTTCCGCTTTGACGCATGAACTTGTGACCTATTGTTTGTCACTATTTTATTGACGAAGCAACGTTATTATTTAACCAAGCATTTCTTAGAATAGAGTTTAGAGACAGAGATATATTTACTCAAGATATTTCTATGATTTGTTACACGCGAAAAAAAATCGCGTATGTGAATTCAGAGATGTGAATGAGAACCTAATTGGTGAACTTTTCGCTGTTAAACATATTTCTCCAATCAGGTTCTCAATCACATCTCCAAATTTGAATACGCGAATTTTTCACGTGCAGGAGGAACGGTCTCTTAGTCGCAAAATACTGGATAGAGTACTTTTTTTGCGTCACATTAGAAGTGCACAATGGGCTATTGGTGACGATCAGGGCGAAACATCCTTGAGGATGATCTGAAGACATGCCAGCACAATTTGGATCCCCTGAAGAGGGGATCTTATTTGGGAGGCCACTTCTTCAACTTAGACACAGATCTGAAGGGGAAAGAAGTTTCATTCAGATCCCTGTACCAATGGTATTGCTCAGAGTTCGATCACATGGCTTTTGATTCCATATATTTTATGAGCACGAATATCGCATGCACTCAGTGAGTTTTAGCGGAGTCGAACTTCGCCCCCTAAAGACTGGAATCCGATTCTCTAACCAATGGCCAACCACGGCCCACTGGATAGATGGAAAATCTTCGAAGTGCGGGTTCACCTTCCGTAAATGATAAGTTTTTTCTTTTTTTTTCTTAAGTTTTATAGTTTTTCTTTAATTTTATGGGATTTCATTTCATTCTACCCCTGGTACAAGAGCCACGTGTCGACACTAAATATTTAAAATAGTTTTAGTTAAAGTCAAACTACTAAAAACCAAGAAGATTCTTTTTCTTAGCAGGGTCAAACCTGATTACCCTGACTTATTCAATTATTTGCATCCTAAATTAATATTCTAATTTTTTGTTCATACTTAAATAATGGTCATTGATTATACAAGATAAATAATCTTAGCAATAATTTTATATGCCGATGAGGAAAGATTTAAAACGTGGTAGAAGTCATGTTGTAGGAATAGCATAAGTGAAGAACAACAACCAATTTAGTAACTCTGTGTTTAAATTTATCAAATTGCTTAAATGTAAATCGCAAGGAAAAAAAAATCATCTATACGATTATCTCAGTAAAAGTTAGAATTATCATTCATGGATAAATAATTAAATAATGGTTTTCTAAATAATTAATTGCATCTAAAATTCTTTTTACTTTCTTTAATAAAATGTGCATCTTATTAATACCACATCAGAAATAACATCAAAAAATAAAATTGTTAGTTTAGTTAAAAGATATTTGCCAATTTCTTAAGAGGGTTTTTATTCTTTTTTCGAAGCATACATAAAGACTTCGGTCCAACAATATAGAATTTTTTTTTTAAAGAACTCTTTTTCATTTTCAATGCTCACGGAAAAATCTCTCGAAAGCGTGCTCTGGGAGACATCTATCTTAGTTAAGGAGAGAAATGCGAAGACCTGTTTAAGCTTTTATTTTTTCTTTCTTTTTCCTGAAAAGAACTTCGAATACTTTGGTTGTTTGTTGTTATTTTGCTTGCAGACTTAGATTCATAAATCATCAAAAAATCAGCTTCGTTTTTTAGTGATAATAGTTTTGTGGAAAACATCGTTTTGTTTAACGTACATTTGAAAAGAACTTTTGAAATTCTATTCCAAAAGATCAAGAAACAATAAGAAAACGAGACTCATAAGTTAATTATTGTACTATAAGTTTTAACTAATGCTCATTGCGCAATAAAAAAAGGAAAATTGCGGAAGTCATTGCAGTTGGTGCTCTATACAATTGCGGTTGGTGCTCTATACTCAATACAGTGCCACCTTAATGCCCTTGGTCTCAAAAATTGCGGAACTTGACTTCCACATGTAAGGTAACATTAAAGCCAGGGTTCTCCGTTAGTCAGTGTAATAAGCCTCCTATAGGAAATTTTAATTTTTTTCTTCGAATTCTTTAAATGAATTCATTGTATTCTCTATTTACAAAGTTTTGAATCAATCTTTATTTACCATTCTCTAAACAGGACAATTTTTAAAAACGAACCCCTAATATTTCAAAATAATTTAAACTAGACCTCAGTACCGGAGAATGATATATTTAAACAAAGAAACAGGTTTAAAAAAAAAAACATTTTGTTGATTTTGGATAAGTACAGTTAAATTTGTTAGAATATGTAAAAAGAAAATGTTTTAACAATTTAAAATTTATGAATAATAAAACCATATTTGGTTTTAAATTATTTGACTGTTTAGTTAGTTTTTGTATTTTAATATTGTCATTTTCCCTTTACCAATATTATAAATCTTTTATTATTAAAAAAATAATTTTATTACATTAGACCTTATTTTCTTTTTATTTTCTACAATCGTCATAAACATTTTATTTCACTCAAACATGATTAAAAAATAATTAATTTCGGAAATAATTAACGAAAATAAATTAAGTAGTGCATTTTTTAAAACAAATTCCCATATTAAACTTATTTTTAATTAATTAAACATAAATTTCCTTTTGGTAAGAGTTCTCGTAAAAACTTTTCAATAAAATAAAAATACGACATATTTTTACACATTTTTTTTAAAAAAATGACAGATTTGGAAAAAAATATAACTGATTAGTTCACAATTTAGTGTAATGCATAAAGCAAACGGCATCACTTTAATCAAAAACTACATTAAATTTTGTTTTTTATTTGGATTGGATTATTTTTCTCGACGACCTAAATGAAAAACCGATTTATCTTTTTTTCTTCACATGAATTAACAGCAAGAATTGTAACAAAAGATTTTATTGAACTTCTTCAAGAACACAAATATTCTTTATTAATATATTGAATTTTCAATCGTTATTTTTAATTGCTTGATGCAGATAACCCGGATATTTATTTGAAAAGCAGTATTGGAATTCTATTAATTCAACTGTTTATTATGTTGGTTCGTATAATGAAAAAAGTTTTTAAAGGCTCAATTTATTTTGAATACCAAATTACTTTGAAAAACTTTTTTACCAGCATTTCAGATAGATAAATCTATTAAGTAGTTTCGGAATGTAGAAATTTTTAATGGAACACGCTATTCTAACATTAAAGTATTTAAATAAATGATTTATTAGTGATTGGTTCAGGTAAATAAAGTTATTTGATCTTCCATAACAATTTTATAAAGTTTTCGTGAACATATATTCATAATTTTCAAACAAAGTTTCAGCATAAGCATTCTTAAATAAAGGAGACCTATGATGTGGAATTTAAATTAGCTAACCGTCAATAAAAAGTGCATAAATATTTGTATAGAATTTGATAAATGATGAAGCATTTCTTTTTTTTTTTCTATTACATTATGCATCGTTTTTGATGTTCTACATTTCTAAAGAAAAAAAAAACAGAATAAATCTAAATTCAGATTTTTTTATAGAATAATACTATGAAAAAATTACCTTAAAAAACTGTAACACAAATTGTAAGGCAAACGATGTTTTGTATATTTAATTAAAAAAAATGTAAAACTTAAAATGAGAAAAAGAACGTCTTTTTTTTGAGCAAACGATTCTGAAGAAGACGAACTTTTTCTCTAAATTTCACTATGTTTTTTTGTTCTTTTATGTTGCTAAAGAAGATAAAACAATCTTAGTTTTTTTATTAAAAATATTAGGCAAAAAAATAGTTTACAAACACATTTCTGTAAAACAAGTTGTTGGATACACCGTGCCTCGTATATTTTATTAAAAAATAAATACTTTAAAATAGAAAATAAAAGTTATATTTTTGATAAACGATTTTAAATAATATTATGCTTTGGAAATCTTTTCGTTTAATTTTCATTCCTTCGCTTTCGAATGCAACGGTGTAACCATTTTTCTTTCAACAGTGGCGCACTTTTTTTCGTATGAAAATGTGAAGAACAGATTTTTACACACTAATATTATGAAAATACAGTTTGAAGTCCACTTTTGATAATTTGGTAAAATAATATTTCTTACCAATAAGTAAATAATATGTTTCATTTTATGTTTTGTCAATTCTAATGACATAGCTTTGTTTCTCGATTGAGTTTTTAATACAATTATACTGTAAGCATTTATTGCAAAATAAACTAATCGCATTCGGTAAAGTGATTCTTTCTGGATATTAATCGATTTGGATGTTAATACTCTTCTTCCATTTCCCTCATCATCCATTAGTATAATAGGAAATCGGTTTAGTAAGTAACATGATTAGCATTATTTTAAAATAAAATTTGAATTGGTTGGTTAAATTTATATTTTTATTTTAAGTACTTTTTGATTTTAGAAAAAAGATTTTAACTAGCTTGGCTTTAAATGGAAAAATCATTGCAAATTAAAAAAAATTAATCCTAAATGATTAATTTTACTATAAACTGTTGGAAACTTACCAGTAAAAATGGTTAAAAAACAGTTTATTTAAGTTTTATTTTACCATATTCAAACAAAACAATCCAATTATCATAAAAAAATGATTTTTCAAATTGTTAAGAGAAAGAAAAAAAAAAAAACGTTTATTGATTGCTTTAACCTAATGCGGTTTAATAACCTGACATATATCCTGGCCAGTTAGACTCATCTTATCAAATTTTTTTGTTTCGTGCAGCTAGGTATATATTGTAGCTGAGAGGGCTAATCGGTTAATATCACGACCAGTTGAACAGGGGTTCGAATCCCAGCGTTGATACCACAATATATCTTCAATTCTTTCACTAAATGAAAAGCTTCTAGTGTTCTGTTCTCTTCAATTGGTGACCCTAGACTATAAGAATACGAAACTATCATACAAGCATGAATGGCGCAGCACCCAAAGAGTTCCGTTTAAGTTTTATTTTTATGGTTTAAAACATATTCTAATTGTAAATGGTTACAAAACCATACAGTTTTGTATTAACGGATTTTCAACTGTACCTGTTGTAAAGAGTTTCAAAACCGTAATGATAAAGAAATGTTACTAACCATAAACTTTATGGCTAAACAGATGTAAAGACTGCTGCTAGTTATTTTGCCGTAATTTCAGAATGAAACTTATTAGAGTGTAAAATATAGCCAGAAAAGTTACAAATGATTCAATTCGTTTTGCTTTTAAAATTACGATTGGTTTTAAAAGAACAAAGTTCTAATGAATAATAAAATCATGTTACGTCACTGATTTAAATCAATTATAGAAATGTATGAAATATTGAATTCATTTTCAGACAAAAAATTATTTGTATTTAAAATTATTTATTTGGGTTCAATTTTATAAGAAAACGCTTTGTTATGCGTGGTCTGCACTGCAAAACTGCTGCATCATCCTTAAAATCCATGTTACCGCAAAGTCCATTTTTTACTGAAAAATATTATACCGTAAGTTTTACAGTAATATTTACTTAATTAGAGTGATTCAGTGATTTTACTGTAATTATTACTGTAAAAATTACGGTATATCAGATATTTTGTTCTGTAAAATGATCCGGTAAAAATGGATTTTACTATAAAAAGTTCGGGCTACCTGAAAGCCGGTACTTACCGCAATTTGTTCCGGAATTTTTCCAGTCTAGTTTCAATGGAACTTAAACCTTCATAATTCCAATTGTATGTTTATGTTATGCAAACCTTGCTTGGAAATATTAAAATAATACTCAATTTAAAAAAAAGCCACATTGAGAAGATTGTACACTATTTTTCTACGACTTCCGAGTAGCATGGAAGCTGACTATAACAAATTCCAAATGATTTCTAATTTATAGCAGTTCTAATAGATTGAAAACAGCTGTGTTCCTGTTTTATCAACATACTAAGTTTTATCCAACTTTTCCTTTTATAAACGTTTATCAATACTCGTCATTTAAAAAGATTAACACTGGTATAAATTCTAGTCAATGAACATTTCTAAGGAAATAGTTTTGTTAAATGACTCACATAATCGTCCCGAACTTATTTCTAAGCAATTAATTCTATGTCGAGGTGGAAAAGAAAATTTGGCAAAATTCCCAACAGTTCCATCTTCGGAATCAATCTCAGATGGTTCCTTTCTTCCTTAATGTTTTTCTGGCTAAGTTTTTATCATCATGATAAAAATTTTGTAAAGTAAATAGGTTTGAATTATTTGTGCGCATTTTGGTACTAAACTACACACATACTCAAATCTTTTATAATTAAGTATAAAAAAACGTAATTAATTTCGGAATCTTGACAAGCTTATCCTTAAATCTGGGAAAACTGATAACAGTACTTGCATTTGAACATAAAATGTTATGGAATAGCTGAAGTATGAAAAGTAAATTAACATTTTGACCAATTTACGTCCATCTTTGTAATATAAGGTTATTAAAAAAGATGGATCCAATTAAATTTTTTCATACTGCAAAAAATTATAGATAAAATAACTGTAAAAAGTATAGGTACTCAGGGTGCCGGTTCTTTTTACCGTAAAATCAATTTTTACCGGAACATGTTACGAAACAAAAAATCTGATATACCGTAATTTTTGCAGTAATGATTATCGTAAAATCATTGAATCACTCTGATTTAATAAATATTACTGTAAAAATTACGGTATAGTATTTTACGGTAAAAATAAATTTTACAGATGCACCAAAAGTGGCGGTACTTAATACCGTAATTTTAATCGCAATTTTTTACAGTATATCCCCCAAAAAATTTTATATTAACAGTCTACATACAAATAAAAAAATGTAGTTTTTTTTTAATCATTGTTTTGGTGTGATTGAGTACACCAATAGGTAAAATTTTGACTCCTTGTTAGGTGTGAGCAAGATTGTGAATAAGATGGTATGAGTAATATTGAGCATTCATAACTAGTGTTTAAATATTTTTCAACATTAGTATTTGCATTATTCATATCCAATTTATGCTTCCTTAAATTTAAATTAACTAAATTAGATCCATCTTTATAAATAATCCTGTATGTTAAATGGATAAATTCAAAAAGCTGAAGCGAAAGGTCATACTTGGCCATTTAATAAGCCGTGAATCTTTTTCTTTCCTGGAATCTTGATTCATTCATATGAATGCCGATTCCCATGACAACATGAGTTTCTCAACACCTCTGTAATCGTATGGAAATGTAATCTCCAATGATTTGTCTTTCTCGACCACTGCTGTCTTTGTAGTTTTTTCCACCATTATTTACTTTATTATTATTTTTTTTGGATGATGCACATTTTCTCATTATTACACTGAGAAAAAAATTATGATTAAAACTAGTATAATATGGTAAAATTTATTGTGTTTCTGGCTCTATAGGAACACTAAAAAAAGCACGGTAATTTTTACCGAAGCGCTTTGGTAAAATTAATTATAAAATATAGGCTTTATAATGTGAGATAATATTTGGTAAATGTGGCAAAATTTAGTTGTTTTATCATGATACCTTCGAGCCTGGTATAAAATAAACCTTTTGTTCGGTTTAATTCACTCTTCAATTTTGTAGTTTTAGCTAAATGTATGGTAATAAGAACTAAAATTTTAAAAACTAGAATTTCTAGAAAACCAATATGTATTAACGGAAAAACTACTAAATGAATGACTTGAAAACCATATATTTCGGCTTTATTTGCCAGATTTTTTTTTTTTACTAGAAATGTCATTACCGTACAGTACTGTAAATTTACCAGAATTTTTTTCTCCGTGTTCTTAAGTTTTAGGTTTATATTCAAAACTCTTTTGTTTTTCTCATTCACGTTTATCAAACCTTGAAAATTGGCTCCTTTTTCTAAGCGTTGGAAACATGTCGATTTTTTCTAATTGCATATTTTTTTAATACATTATCAAGAGTTTTACCAATACATTATTAAGTTCTTACATTATCAAGAATAACCCCGTATTTATTTTTTCATGGAAAACATTATTTTCCCCCTTTGAACAATATTAACAGAGCAAATACAGGCAGCTGCCTTAAATGCACAGTTCTGTATCAGAAAACACGAACCTAGTTCAAAGTCTTTTATAGAAAAGAACCTGAAACTTAAAGAAGAAATCAAATAAGACAAAAAAACTATAAAGATCTGCGGTTTCTTGAAATTCTTTTCTGGCTGAAAATTGGATGACCACAAATGACATTTTTAGAAAAGAAGTTAGAGAAAAAAAAGTACTCGAATAGATCAAGAATTGAAGAAGTCACATACGGGATAGCAAGAATGGAAGAAAAAAAAAATGGCGAAAGTTTTCTTCAGGAGTAAATTACTCATTTTAAAGTAGTGATGCTGAAAGGCTAGGAAATTCTTATTGATCATGAAAGATATTTTCTCCGTTGTCTAGTTCAGGAGTAATTTCTCTCAGCACCAGCGAAACTTTGAAACATACTTTCCAAAGAAGGAAAAAAAACAAAAAAAAAAAACAAGACTGCAGGCATTTTAGATTCCAGTTTAAAATATGACTTATCGCTATTTTCCCTTCGTTTCGAATTAATGATTAATGTTTTTTACTTAAGTACCAAAAACATTGTGGGTTTATAGTGGAATTGAAATAGTATTTTAGTTTTCAAAAAAACAAAATGAATTTTATCTGTCACTTTTAGAATTAATGGTATTAAGAAAATGAAATTTAGTTTTAAAGATTAGTAATTAAATGAATGATTAATCGGAGTCATTAAGAAAACATCAAGATAACGATAATTAATTAAATCCTCAGTACTGCATGTTCTAACGAAGGTATTTATTTTAAATCATCAAAGATCATTAATATTACCCAAAAATGTCGGAAATTTTACATTGGAAATAATAAAAAGAAATACTTTTAAGAACGTCGATTTCTAAGACAATAATTAATAAAATTAGAAATTTTAATTAGGAAAATTCAAAGTACAATGACCAGGAGTTTTTTTTTTTTTAAATTAGTAAATTTTGAGCTAGAATGATAAATTAAGATTAAAGTTATTTCTTTCTTACTTTTTATGAATTAATTAAATTTAAATCCGATTGTGTAGAAATTCAAAATGTATTTATTGAAGATATATGAACTATTACTGGTTTAAATAAAAATATATTTTTCTTTCTAAAAAATATTTTTATTTAAACATACTGTTACATTTCTATTGTTTTTATAAATAAATCTTTATAAATAAATCTTTATAAATTTTATATGTTATACGTTAGAATTTTTTTTAAATAGCAGGCACTGAACTTAACGTTCTTCGCCAAAGAAGGTGCCAAAAGTGTTACTCATTTTGAGTTACCTTGTGGCCTAAGTCACGGAGGCGAGCATCAGTACTCACGTCATACTGCAACAGATACCCGTTCACAAGGTTAGCCACATTCACTCATTACACACAACAGATAACAACACAGAGAAACATCCATGGAACGGGATTCGAAACAGCAGCCAATGACTTCGCTGTCAGGCACGCTAACCGCTCGGCCACCTGTCCGGCTATACGCAAGAAAAAGAAACAATTGAAATATTACTGAAATTAGATATTTTGGCATGAATTATAAAGTCTAGTTAGTTATTTAGAGTATGCTTCTTTTTTTTTTTAACGCAGTGCTTTGAATATGGTTAGTTTAAAGCAGTAATAAACTTTTTGGTTTATCAGGCATTTCAAACTATTAAAAAAAGTTCTAAAAAAGGATTAACGATCAATTAAAAATACTTGAAATACAAAATCGCTTATGGAAAAAGGTTTTGAATGCTGTATGTAAATTGTGGGCGGTTTTTTTTTCCTTATTCATCCCACACTTATTAAGAATAAAGTCTGATAAAATACTTTGGTAGACTGAGGTCTTGAGGGATACAAAAGCCTTTAGCTCAGGGCTAAGGCCTGAAAGTTACCAGATCTGTTTAGTTATAGGTTCTAATTGAATATTTTATATAACATTTATTAAACCATAAAAAAAATTTTTTTTCATTAAAAAAAAGAATAGGCAGCAATTTTAAAGTTGTAAACGTTGAAAAAGTTTAGAGAGTTGTTGTTTAAATAATAGATTTCCAACACTAAAAGATAGTGTGTTTGATTGGATTGAGCCTTCTCCGATTGTGTCTGAGTGATTGGTGATTAATGCAACATCATTTGTCCTCCAATCTAAATTGGGTACTTGTAACACAAGAAAAAGACGATCACTGATATACAGATACGTGACTTATGATCAAGTGCCAGCTGATCGTTTTTAAACAAGATGTCTAAAAGTCGAGCTAAGTTTCTCCACATAAGTTATAATGTTTATTACTGTGAAGTTAATTAAATACAACGCCGTATCGCATACCGAATTTGTTGAAATATAATTATTTCTCCTCGACGTTTTTTACTTAACTTAGAACTAAATGTTAATGTATTTTATTGTAATCGTGATATATTATTGTTTTGTGTACCTGGAAAATTCCATGAATAATTAGTTTTTTTTTAATATTCCACATGGCTTTGTGCCCGTCTTTATGTTAAGTAAGAAAAATATAGCGAAGGAATTGCAATTTTTGTGAAATAATCTCTGAGAAAGAATGTAGAATGCGTTTTTTAAGAGAATTGATACTTGACAGGCTTGACTGACTCAAAAGAGAATAGAAATGTTTCTAACGTAAACAAATGCCCACGTTTAAACAACCAATCAGGATCGAGATATCCATACTCTACGTGACTTGCAGGTATCCCATTGTAGCAATGTAGTGCACGCATGCACCGATGTCTACTACATATAAACATTAAAGATGAGCTACATTATAAACAATAATTTTATGGTCTACCTTTTAGAAAAAAAAATTAAAAAAAACCAATGAGCAGAGATTCTACAGTGGCTTAATCGTAACTTAAAATCAATTTCAAGTCATCAAAAGCACTCGGAAATTGTGGATTATCTAAGAGAAAATCTTTAAAATCAAATTACATTTGTCAAGAGAATCTGAGAAGAAATGAAAGAATATTATTAAAAATACGTTCAAATTTCATCCGGCAAAGTATTTTTTAGCATCTTATGATAAATCCTTAAGGAAAAGGTTTCCCCAATTAGAGTCCTGAGGTTTGGCCATTTGGGCCGCAGTTTTGCTAGCAGTTACATCATGAAAAAGCCACGTTTCTTTATGGGTCTCGCTATTTAAACAGGGATTCTGAAAGGGATTTGGTTGAAAGAATGTCCTTAACTTAATCAAAGGTCATCCAAATGGGAAAATTCAGATATCTTGATTTGTTCAAAATATGACGCCATTCATCCTATAGGGGACTTTTGGAATATATATATATATACCTAAAATAAATAAGGCAATTGTCCTAAAGGCTATAGGTAAAATCTGAGAATTATGATGAGTTTCCAAAATGTGAATTACAATGACCCGAAGAAGAAATCGACGCCGTAAATCTTTACAACAGAGTCCCTGCTTGCCAATGATGATAGTGGCATCAAATAACGATCTCCTTTATCAGATGTAAGAATAGATATATTTTATTTTATATCTTTTTCGATACCGAATTTCTTGAGAAATATTTTATTGACTTTGAGAAGAAGAAATTTTCACAAAAAAAGGAACAAAAATATCTGGAGGACATTTTTAAAATATGTATTCATTATTTTTTATTTTTTGTTTTTTTTAATTATTTTTTTTGATGCATGGGCATTGTAATTAATGAAATGTCTTGTAAAATGTAATGTAAACTTCTGCAAAAATTGCATTCGTTTCGTTGTGGTCTGTAAGTAGAACTTTAGATTAGCGATCGCTAGTGGCCAACTGTCGACCAATAAATGTAGATAATGGCTAACAAAATATCAAACCCTTGTCTCCAAAAGTGGCGACCATGTCACACGCCTATTATAAAAAAATAAAATACGCGCGATTTGCGCGTTTTTACTGTTTTAGGTAAAATAAACCCAACTTTTATTTAAACCCAAGGTATCTCCGGCATTTTTTTCTACGAATTTCCACATGTTATTTAAAATCCAGTAGTAAAATTTTGTTTTTTAAAATTATTTTTTTAAAAATTAAAAATTATTAATAGGATAAAATGACTCGTGATTGTCGAATAGTGACTTTGAGTAATAGCTTTTTGATACTCGATTCGCTACAATTCTATCACTTCTCGTGAGTTATTACTACACATTTTTTTTAAATCGTGTATTTATTTTATTTTATTTTATTTTATTTATTATTTTTTTTTATGAACGTGTGTTACAGCAAGCGAATATCGAATCCCGCCTCTAAATAATAACTTTTTGAGGGACTTGAATCACGATGATTCTATCGTCAATTTATACAATTTACGAAGTGTAGTCGTTAGTGTTTTTGAAAGTTTTAACTACAGATTCCCACATAGTTATTTAAATGCTAATATTTATGATTCGGCAATACAATCCGTAAGCATCGGATTGCGCCTGTGAGTAATCACTTTTCAAAGACTCCATTTACGACGATTTTTCCGTAAATCTTGAGAAGTTTTATCAATTGCTTTGTCGAGAATTAAAATTATGGATTTTCTCATGAGTTTTTAAGTTTCCATAATTTTTAATACGTTTTTATTAAATGTGCAAATTTTAAATTCTGGTAATCAATATTCGTCCAGGCGATTTAACCGTAAATGCAAATAGTTTTGTCTATCACTTTTTCGAAAGTTACTACAACAGAATTTTACAAGGTTTTCAAAATAGAGGTATTTTTAATATGTTATTATTACAAGTTTTGAATTATAACATTTTGAAACTCACGCTAGATTCCATCCTAAAGTTATGTGATCTTGTTGATTGTTATGACACACACACACTCTACTTAAAATGTTCAATGATCATTTTGCCTAAATGTAACTGAATTTTGTTGAAAAAAAACTCACATACATTTTTCAAAATGTATACAATCGTAAGGTTGTTAGCATATACGTTACATTTCACATCACCCAACCATAGCCTAGCAGCGCTCTATCATCTTAAAGGCCATGGTAGGAATGATTTATTTTTGAATGCGTAAAATTAATAATGTTTTGAAGTAAAAGGCACTTAAGTTCGTATCCCTCTCACCTGAATTGATACCCTTTTCTCCAAACTTCCAGATCACAACCAACGACAGTACTTTCCCACACTACAAATTTAACATTCATCTTGCTACATATACACACTGGTTTATTATTAGGCATTCAGGATCGAACGCATGATCCCCAGCTCTCCACATTCGTTGTCTTAACTGGCGCCACCAGAGAGCTTTAGACTTCAAAAACCTCAAAGGAAAAAGTCAAACCGTGATAAACTAAAGATTTTGGGCAGTCAATTTAGTTCACTTTAAACTTCAAAAGGGAAAAGATCATGAAACGGCAGTACTCACACTATCACATTTCCTCAAACACAAGTATGAACTTGGTTACTATGACCAAGGACTTGGTAAAAAGACAATGATGCGGCAGAATAATGCTCAAAATGTTTCACAACAAGGAAAGCATATTTTCATGCATATAGCATTTCATTTTTAATAACTCTGAACTACCAGCTGTCACTCATTGGCACCATTTTATAGTATAAATTGAGCAAAAACTCAAATTTTGCGAGAATTTTCCTGACATCCTTTACAAACTAGGTTTATTTTTTCCATCCTTCTTTAGTACATAAGCATAAAAAAAAAATCTTTCCGATGCATAAAGAAAAACGAGAAGACTATATGAAGCATAAGATCATCTAATATTAAGTGAGAATTTAACAGCCGAGGCATACTTTCGCATTATTCACGTCCTCTATTCAGGTGCAGCGAGTAACTTTTAAGTGTCTCAATAACTTTTATGGAGCGGCAGCCAGGAGATAAAAATGAAAGTCACGATGGCAGTCATAAAATTTTTCCGAATCAGCGGAGATGTTTTACTACGACATAATGGTGACAAGCTGTTAGACGAGAAGCAACATTGGGTATTGAAGGCGTGATTTTCCTGGATTAAGGACATTTTTGGAGGAAGGGTTGTCGTTAAGTGGTGGATTTTGTAAGCTACTTTAATGTAGAAAAGGAAAACAAGCTGAAATATTGAACGATCTCCATAAATTTGGTACAGGCCTATCCCCATTTAATATCATATCCATTAAGAAGATTATACTAACGTGGAATCAAATTGACTGACTTTTAGTCAAGTCAAAACTGGGCTGAATGGATGCAATTAGTAAATAAATTGTTTTGAAGATTTAATTTGTAACATGAATAGATTCGAAAAATGCTAATCTATTTTTGACTCTGAAAAGTTATAGGACAACTGGAATCTTAATTTTGAATAAAAATTTTTAGCCACCATAATAAAACAGCTAATTATTTATGAATCTATCCATTTCCATTAAATGTATTAGTTCTTCTTGCACGCGACGTTGACAGAATTCACTGTAAAATTACGGTAAAAAGTACTGGCACCCTGAGACCAGAATCTATAAAATGTATTTTTGCCGAAAAATTTTGCACCATCATTTTTACAGTATTCTTTATTTAATTACAGTGATTCAGTAGATATTACTGTAATAATTACAACAAATCAGATTTTTTGTTCCGTAACATTTTACAGTAAAAAGCACTGCACCAGTATTTTTCCTTAGATTTTATGCGAAATTTTTTACAATGTTTTAAATGAAAGAATTTATCAGAAAAATCTAAAATGGCACCTTAAAATATATATATTTTTTTCAATGTCTATAATTTCGAGTATGATTTATTTGCATAAATGAAGAAGTTTTAAAATTATTAAGATTTCTATAGAGAATAGCTCTTAATGTATATTTCTACAGAGTGTGGCCTCAATATTTTTTACAAAATTTCATTTGCAGAAAGATTTATAAAATAAAAAAACAACAACTCTAGTTTTATTTTTTATATATATTGCCTTGCAAGATACGTTCTTATCCCTTTTTTTAAAAAAATATCGTAGAATCAGCTTTAGCTCAGCTTTTTATCTAGGAACAACGAAAAATAAAAAATAACAGAAATTTTCTAGTTTGTTGTTAGGATATAACAAGTTTATAAAATATCAGCAAGCTAAGCAGATTTTTTGTTCTTTAAACCTTAAAATAGATCAAATTCGAACAAATCAAAGACCCTCTTTTTAAGTCTTCGAAAAAAAGTATCTGATTCAACTGAACTGACTTAACCTAATGAGTTGAAGTTAGAAAAAAATCCTTTTTTTTTATCAATCGTGTTGCAGATAAGCACTAACAGTGGAAATTGTAAAATGAAGAAATATGTAGAGTAGATGAAATAATCAACACATTTACAATAGGGAGCAAATGTTTTGAGACGATATATTCTGCTCTAACTTTTTCTGTAAGCAAAATTTCTTAATAATAACTTAATAACTTTTAGATTTAGTCACTTAGTAACTTTTAGATATTTATAAGCTAAACCCAGATAACTTTTAGATTTAGTCATCCTATTTCGGGAAAAACTAATAATAGACGTGAAAATTTTTTATTTAACAAATGCCAAACGAGAAAATGAAAAATTGAAATCAAAAGCTTTGAGGCGATTGAGTTTTTCTAAACTTTACTTAAAATTAGTAATAAACCGGGAGAACGAGCGAAAATTTGGACTTTTAAATGTTAGTTTTACTTTTTGCGCATTTCGTCATATCTTTGAAACCTTTTAAGCAATCAAAAAACTTTAATAAAGTATAAGACATACTTACCCAAAGGTGATTCAGTGCAAAAAATATTTTTACGATTACTTATTATTTTTTTTTATTTAATTTAATAATGACCGAAAATTTTTTGAATAATAAAGTATATTAATTTCTTACATCATTTTAAACAACCTTAATGTGAATGACAATATGCAAAATTTGAATGAAATCGGTAGAACAGCTCTTAAAGAAATGAAAACTTCAAAATATGAATTTTTATAGTTTTATTATTCAAGAACTTTTCAACTAATTCCTTTTCCTTTAACTTTTGACAATTAAAATTATCTGAAAACTTGTATACCTTACAAGTCAAACATTTTTGAGTAATATTAAATTATAAAAAAAATAAATGTAAAGAATGAAATTATCTTAGGAAAAAACAAATTTTTTAATGGTATGCAAATAGTTTTTTACTTGCTTAAATATTTAACCAAGATATTGCGAAATGCGGAAAAGAAAGAATGTACAAGTTCAATCGCTCTTTTGCTTAAACTATTGTGATCATATTTTCAACTGCTGCCTTTCATATTTTAGAGAGCCAAGAATCCGTCAAAAAATGTATGTTTATTCACACAAAGTGCTGTTTTTTTGCAAAAAAAAAAAAAAAAAAAAAAAAAAAAAAAGAAAAAAAAAAAGAAAACCTAACTACAATAGAAGATGAAATCGATAAGAGAATTCGAAAATGAACAGGAAACGCATTGAGAATGCCAAGAGCAAAATTAACGCCTGTTTCTCTTTTTTGGGCCCCTGACGGTAATAAGAAAATGGGAAGACGAAGAATGGCGACACACGATGGCGGATTTTTAAAAAGAGAAAAATTTAAAAGAATTGGAGGAAGCCTGATTTCAGGCATGAAGAAGTAGATTGGATGCTTTATCAGCCAAACAGCGTAAAGAGTCTAAGTAAATACTGTTTTGCATCTGATTTCATAACTTAATTCGCATATTTAAATTTAACTACTCGAATCATCAGATAGCATGCGAAATTAAAATTCATAAGATTACTTCATTTTTTTATTCTGAGAAAGGTATGTTTTGAAAGGAAGAGAAAAAGAAAGTAAATTAACTTTTTTAATTAATTTTTTATTGTTAAACTGCTGTTAAAAAAAAAGCACCTTCAAAGTGCTCTAAGCTAAATAAATTACAAAGTGAACTAAATTTGTTTCAAATCATTATTTACACACATTTAAATGTTTCCTTTTACAACTTTTTTAGAGAAAACAAAATTTAGCTTTCAGTAATAATATTTTTAATAACGAGAACAGATTTTGCTATAATTTAATTTTTCTGTAAAGACAGATTACACATAAGCATGAGGCAATTTAATTTTTACATAAATATTACATAAAAAGGCTTGGATTTATATTTTCTTTCTCTTTTCATTTTTTTTTTTAAAGAAAGAAATAGGCCTTTAAATTTTACAATAGTTACAATTAAATTTCCATAAATTTTTTAAAAGTTTATGCGTCTTATTTTATTAATTTAACTATAAAAAATAAAACAATACTTTGATATAAACTATATATTTTCTAAGACGTTTGCTTATCATCAGTTTTAAACTTTTGTTAAAGAAAGTAGAAAAAATCTCGGCAATTTTTATTACTGTACAACTAAAAATTTGTAAGTATTTAGAGCAAAATGTAAAATTTCTTTTGGAAAATATCAATTCATACTTTTTATTTTGCCTTAAACATTATGAAATAACACAACTTAAAACAAGTATATACACTTATAATAGTGAAGTTTAAATTTGAAAACTATACGAGATCATTTGCTTAATAATATAGATCCATTTTAGAAAATATCGAATCGTTGATTTAAAACCTTTTTTCTTTCTTAAATTTTTTTTTTTTAATACGTGAAATACTTTTTAATATTTTTAAGTAAAATTCATGAAATGTATCATAAAGAAACGGTTTCAAAATAGTAGTTTGTATCCCACTAGTTAAAATTTTTTATAGTAATAAACTAGAATTTCTTGTTCAAGTATCGTGAAATTATTTAATTAAACTAGTTAGAGGTTTGCTGTCTTTGTTACAATTCAGGACGAAAGTTTAAAAAAAAAAAAATGAAATGAATGAATAAAATAGAATTATTAAAGTAACTAAATAATAATTACGGAACATTTAGAAGGTGTTTTTTAACACTCAAAATTATAATTTTACGATTTGTTTTTAAGAATTGAAACTAAGCAGAACCTATCACAAAATAGCGCTGTTTATTATATAATTTAAAAATGTTAAAATTCTGGAGAAAATAAAAAAAAAAAACTTGAAAAAAATTAAATGGAGCAAGTATAAGGCCAAATACTAAAGAAAATAACATCAAATGAAAGCGTAATCTTATGTAATGCCTAAAAGTATTAAAAGCATAAGATGGTATTGAAAAAATAAAACGACCATATGTTTGAAGATTCAACAAACAATCAGCATTTTCAAGAGGGAAAGAGAGAGAGAGAGAGAGTTTGCTTTCGCGGATTGAAGAATTCGAGAAAACTTAAAAGATGAGAGAATCCAAATATCAAAACATAAGCTTTTTTCGAATTGATTTTAATTCTATGATACGACGAATTCAAAGCTTCGTTTCTGAATTTTAAGTGTGTACTGAAGAATATCAGTATTCGGAAAAATTCAATCAGCCCTATTTGAATAATGTAACAGGGAAGGAAATGTAATCTCCATTTTTAGATAATGCTTCCAGTCAAAACTAGCAGCATTTTGTTTTTGATTTAAGAGCAATATTTTTTTAAAAATTTGTATTATTCAAAAGTACAATTTGCTTCTCCCATTTAAAAAAATAACAACAAAAAAACATACATTTTGCAATAAAATCAAATTTACAAACATTAAGATAAGTTCTAAGTTAGTTTATGAGTTGTAATTTATATATTAATCAACTATCTTCCGAGTATATTTAGACTTTCAGACTTTTTTCAGTGAATTATGTGCCTACACAATTCCGACAAACAACTCTTGAGAAAGTAAATGGAATTGCAAATTTGAAACGTAAATTTTTTTTCTTCTTTTGATTTCGCAAAAAGTTTTTCACTGTGCCAGTACAATAAGGAGTGTAAAGAGTAAAAAAAAAATTATCATAAAAAAATTGATGAGATCTATACAACAAGGAGTGTAAATAAATATTCAAGGAGTGTAAGCAAGGAGGTTGCATTCACAAAAAACCTTGAGTAGGGCAATACAAGTGTCATAAGGAGTAAAAAAAAATTTTTGGTCTTCGCAATTAGCCTTGACTAGGGGCAACAAGGAGCTTTAAGAATAAATGTTTCTCTTCTTTTTTTTTCCCCTTCTTTTTTTTGTTCGGCTTTTACAAAAATTTTTGACCAAGACAATACAAGAAGTGCAAAGTGTTTAGATTTTATTTCTTATAAAATTTATTGACGAGGCGTCAATACCACAAGGATATGTAAAGAATAAGGATTTTTCTCCTCTTTTTGCCGAAACAAGAACTGGACAAAAGTTACGCAACTATAAGTACTCGTTTTCTTTTACTAATTTGGAAAGTTTCAGAATAATTTCCACCTTGACAAGCGTAATAAAATAACAATTGTGCCGAGTGTATTTTTTTCAACAGCGTTGAAATAATAAATCAAAATTTGCGCAGAACAAAAACGTCTAAATTTACGTTTACGTTATTACAAAAACGTTTAAATTTACCCTGAATCCTCTACAGATTTTAATATCTCTAAAAAAGATTTTAAAAAAAAAAACCTTAAGATTATTTCGCATAACATTTTCAGGCTGTGTTGCTCACTTGAAGAAATCATTTCTTAAAATTTCTAATTTTGACTAAGAAAACGGACAACAAATTTGGCCGTTTCTTACAGGCGCTTAGAAATGACTTTCTTTTCTTAATAATAAAACAAAAGGAAAAAAAATGAAACATTCATCGACCTAAGATTTTCAGAATATAAATCAATCTAAGTGCTGTATACTAAATTAACGATAACACACTTCTCCGCGTCGGTCAAAAATCTTCCATTATATCAAAACAAGCCTCAAGCATTACTCCCTTGGCGTTTTCTTCTTTCAGAGAGGAAACTTAACTAATTTCCGGAGTAATTTTCTAAAACTTGTGAGGATTTTACAAGAGAAGTTATGTTGAGCTTTTGGATAAACTGAAAAACTTCTTAAACAACGCCAAATAATGGCGACAGGGGAAGTATATAGAAAGAAACTATCTAGGAGCTTAGCTACAAATCACTTAAATGAGATAGGTTTGAACAAGGAAACATGTTAACGGCTTGAAGCACAGAAAAGTTCTATTGTGTAGAAAGCAAAACAATTAAGAACTAATAGTACCAACAATATCTTCAGTTTAGAAAAGGCTTGCAATGTGATAAAATATTCAAATTGGTCATTTAATTAACGTCGTAACAATGATGTAATTCTTGGAATTTCGGTAATTGGCCGATTTCGAGCAAGAGTTAATGGTCATGAAAATTTTGTAATGAGATTCCTTCAAATTACAGTAAAACCTCTTTGTGCGGTCCTTTTTTATGCGATTTTGTTTTTGGGCGATTGGTTTTGTGCGATTTTATTTTTGTGCGATTTTTTTTATGCGGTATATGAATCTTAGCGGCGTTAGCACCAGTTTATGTTCACTATCAATGTACATATACATGTTGTAGACGAACTCTGATTACGTGGCCTCCTTGACAACGATGTGTCTGGACTTCGCGATGCTCTGTTCATTTATTTTAAACAATCTCCTGACAAGGCAGAGTCAGTTACGTACATATTGTCGCTCGACGCGAGAACAGTATACGCTTCGTATTCAGAGTTTTCTACATGATTCACGTGATTAAGGATTCATTTTATAGTGAGGTTAAAGATAAATAAATTACTTTTGTTTCTATTTATATGTAGTTTTAATGATTTTTATTTTATTTTTAGACATAAGTACTCCCTTAAAATGAATAATTATAGCCAAAAGAAAGTAAAAAGGCAGACAATTCCACTATTTAATGTATAATTTGAAAACTTCTCCAGGTATATGTACAATGAAGAATTAAATATTTTTACAATTTCCTTAGGTCTAATTTAATTATTTCATTCAATTGAAAGCATTCTCTCATCTATTTCATAAATCATTGATGCATTTTCTAAGTCCGACTTTTTTTTATGCGGTCCCTATCAACCGCATAAAAAAAGTTTCAGGTAGTAGGGGAGAGTCGGGTAGCCCCGCCCAATGTCAATTTCATATGTATAGGATATTTTTTCAAGTCAATGGGCCATCGGACAGTAATTGTTATATTAAAAAAAGATTATTTTCAAAGTTTCAAGTATTTATGCAGCTGGTAACATGATAAACAATAGTTTTGAAAATATATTGAATACAGTTGTCATGATATTAAGAAAAATTGGTTGAATGTTTCGATTAAACTTCATTTTAATATTAAAAAAATAATTTTTTCTATACATACAGCATTAAAGTATGTAGTCTTAAGTTTAGTTTGCACAAAGAACGAAGTTTATTTGTGAAAAATTGTTCGAGTAATTACAAATTTACAAAAAAATTGGATTTCGGGTAGCTCCGCTCACATGAATGTTAGGTATCACAGCCCACTTTTATTTCGTCGATAAATGTACAGTTCCAAAGATTTACTTAAATTAAATTATTTTCTTTAAATATTTAATATAAATATATATTAATATTATAATATACATTAATAATAATAAAAAATATAACATTTGTTGTTAATAAATGATAGAATTCACTAAAAGTATATAAATGTGTAATAAAAAAAATAATTTTGTGATAAAAATGATAAATAAGGTTTATCTATTGTCAATACATTGGTCATTTTCATTTACACCTGAAAAAACATAATTTTTGTAACTGGGCGGGGCTACCCGACACATTTTGAAAAGAGCTGAAAAACATGTTTTTTTAAATTTCTATTTTTTTAAGTTAAACTATTCTTTTTTTGGTTTATTCTTTTTGTATTATTTAATTAAATGATAAAACAATAGAAACATACAAAAATCTTGATTATTACTCAATAATATACAGAAATATAAGCAATAGTCCTTAAGTGGGCGGGGCTATCCGACTCTCCTCTATATCGTACAAACTTGTTTATTACATGTAAGAATTTATAAAATTTTCGAATTTTTTTTTTTCGATTTCTTTTATGCGGTCCCTATCTACCGCACAAAAAATAGGTTTTACAGTATTATTACTATAATTGTATGCTAATACAAAATTCGCAATAAAGCCGTGAAAAATATAATAAACAGCTTCGATTTGAAGCTATACAACTGTGATAGATTTTCTTGAATTGGATATCTGCAAGCAACGCCATCGTAATTAAATCGTGTCATTTGTCCATTTAGAAGTCAATCAGGTTCGATAGACATGCGTTACGTTACTTACAGGAATCCAATTCAATCTGATTTAAATCACCTGGTCAGGCAAAATCAATTCACTTCTTCTCGAGTTATAAGCATCCAATCCCCTTTTGTATTTGATGCGATCTTTTTTTTTAAAACAACATGGAAATTAAAATTAAAAATTAATTGCTGTTAAAAACTCTAAAAGCTATAAGCTTGACTAATATAGTTTGTTGCGAAACTTTAATTTTTGTAGACCTCCTACGAAATAGATTTGAAATTTGATTTCCTCAAACAGTGCGCACCTTAACTATTTTAGAAACCAAATAGTAATTAGTTTTCAATTTCAAAACCAAATAAAGATCAAGGGAGCAGCATGGTGTAAGGGTCCGCTTCAGTCTGTGATGGTTGGCATGGTCTTGTTAAACGTTTCTAGTTAAGCATAAATGAAACTTCTCTTGGTAAAACAAAACCATTTATAAACAAAACTTAACAAAATACACTACCAACGTGTTTATCTATCGACAGCTGTCGAACAGGGAAAGAAGAAGAAAGTAGCAAATTGTCGCCAGTAATTTATACGATGAAAATCAAGACACATTCAGTTCGTTTCATACAAAGGCTATGTACAGTATAGCACCGGCGCCATAGTTGGCAAGAGAATTAAACAGTAATTGGTTCAAGCTAGAAGAACGAGACTGGGTGAGGAACGAGATTTAAAAAATCAGGTGAATTTTTTTGAACGGAGAAGGATGTACTGGACAGAAAGCGTTGCTCAGTAAATTTTCGGCAATGAGTATTATCTAAATTGGAAAACAATTTTCTGTTAATTTACACTTATCAAATTAAATAATTTTTAATTAAATTTTATCATGATTTTTTATTAACTATTCATCTGCCAACAATTAACCGCTCAGATAGCATGACGAAACTGATTACAAACGGTTTTTGGACCATTTTTTTTTACAAAAATGATGATTGAATCGCCATCTGTAGCATTTAGAGAATAGCTAAGTTTTGAGAAATCAACAACTTTGAAAATGGACGCTCCCCGAGAGTAAATACACAGTGAAGATGGGCTATGAAGAGGATTGTTGTTGCTGTAGTACATTTGCGTCGCACTAGAGCTGCACAATGGGCTAATGGCGACGGTCTGGGAAACCTCCCTGAGGATGATCCGAAGACATGCCATCACAATTTTGATCCTCTGCAGAGGGGATGGCACCCCCGCTTCGGTAGCCCGACGACCTGTACGCGAAGTCGAGCACTTTACGGTAGAACAGTTTAACGAGGACCAATACCGCGCACCCTCGGTCCCTACGCAGACTGATCCAAGTGGTCACCCACCCGCACACTGACTGCAGCCAGTGATGCTTGACTTCGGTGATCTGCTGGGAACCGTGTCTTAACGATCAGTCCACTGCGGCATGGCTATGAAGAGGAAAAACAGTTCCTGTACGCTTTGAATATTCGTTTTTCTCAGAATTTTCTTAACCGGGAATTTGCAGAATTTCATTTTTTTTTTAAAAACTTAGTTCATTTTTTGTTTAAAAAACAAAAAGTTTTTAAAAACTCAAATAATTAAAACCAAATATTATACATTTCATTCGATTATCGGCGACAAACAGTCAATCTTAAAGAAGATGAAATGAATATTTTTAATAGCTCGAAACTCTGAATTGGATTTTAAAAATTAATTTCTTGTATATTTTTAGTTTGAAAGATATTTAAAATTACAATACAAATATTTAAAATTATAAATATGCTTCAAGTTACAATATCTAAGTAACTTTAAACATACATTTTTATTTGTTCTAAACTCCGAATTAAATTTCAAAAATATAGTTTTTGTGTATACTTTTAAATGTTATTGAACTACAGAAGACAAAAGCATTAATTTTTATAAAGTCTAAAACTCGGATATGTGCCTTTTTTCTGAAGCTTGAAGTAATTGACACAGTAATTGTTAGCATGAATATTTCGTCAGATGAAGGTTTAAGGTAGCCACATAAAAACTGAAGGTTTCAAAGACTTAATTACTATTGCATATCACAAGCATAGTCCTCTTGAAATAGGAATAATTATTAAACATATTTTGTAAAATTAATAAATACATTAAAAATGGTACTACAATATCTTCAACAAAGAATACAAGATGCTGACTTTTTCATTTTTGTCCATCAATTCCTTCAGCGTTGAACGTAAAAGTATGTATTGAAATCGGCATTTTATAGTGCTTCGAGGTTGAAGAAAACAATAAACAGGGAAGTATCGCCGCAAGTAAAAGCGGTGAAAGAAAGCTGTCAAATAAATTACGAATGCAACACATTTCCAAATACAAAGAGATACTTATTTTTTTTTTTAGAAAGAAAAAAAAACTAAACAGTATTTTACAAGTAAAAAACATATAAAGTATGTTTTTAAAGCAATGAATGTAAAAATACTTTGGAAGCAAAAGGATATGAATAAAGGGATAGCGATGTTTGTAAGAAATAGTTCTTATTTTTTCGTTTGAGATGAAATAAAGAATGACTTTATTCGAAAATATAAGGAATGGAAAAAAGCGAATTTTTATTTTCAAAAACCAATCTTTTCCCTTTAACTTTCGATACCAATAAATCAACTGAAGTTTATTATTTTTTGGTAATAAATTTGATTTATTTAGATTATAAATAAGTAAAATTTAATTACATGAATTTGTATTCTAAACAGTGTTCAAAAAGTTCGTAATCTATTGAAATTAGTAAAATGAGTTTATTTTTTGGACAATGCAGTGATTATAAATATGATACTAAGTCCCGATTAACTTTTGTCCATACGATTGGAATTTCATGTACTAAAAACCAATCTTAATGGTTCAAAGGTTTGACTTCAAATATGATATTTATGTAGTTAGTACTAAATACTGCATAATGAAGTTACGGACTCAGGTACAAAAACGTAATTTCTCAGATTAAACATAACTTTTATTAGACGTATTTGGATTTCTGACCACAAAAATTGGAAGTAGAGACGTAATTTGGAAAAAAGGGTTTCAATACTTCAGTCAGTCTATCGAAGGAATCGAAAGCTTGAGTTCCCAATTGGTAACTTTATGGATGTATGAATAAGTCCGTCCTATAAACTGGTGTGACGTATGGTGTGGCAGAAGTCGAATTCTTGGTCATAGATGGCGCCACTGAAAAACAAGAACAATCGCACCCTCTCTGCCTAAATGGCATAAGTCAACAACAACTTCTTGCTTAGTTCAATGTATCTTGGGAATTTTGAAAATTCGCTTATCTAAAAACAATTCAATGCCTAAAATAAATTGTAACAATTACTTTTTTAATAATGGTTTTAAAAGTTTTTCAATTGTAAGGCTAACTAAATTTTGAACTAATTTAAATTAGGTAATTTTAAATGACAAAATTTGTACGAAATCGGTCGAATGGGAATTTTAAGGGAAAATTTAAAAATAGGACTTCCTGAAGAAAATTTATTTAATATATAAATTCATAAATATCGTAACTCAACAAACAGAATTCAGAGCAATAAAAATGGTTCATACACAGTGGAATCTCTTTAAATGGGGCGTGGAATAATATCCGCGTTTTTTTACATTTCTCCTTAACGATGTTGTACCATTTCTCCATTAACTTCGCTTCTCAGTAAATTTTTTTTTTTTAAAGTTACCGTTCGTTTAAGTAATTCAGTTTTATAGTAACACGTTTAAAAATCATAAGTTATAAACAAATAAACACGTGGGTTTCAGACAACTTTAAAAATACTAATTTAGTGACACAGTCCGTCTATACTACCACGATCATTCATTTAATCTGACGTAACAAATAAAAATTATTTAAATATTACAGAACGCGTAATAAACAATTTTTTTGATTAGAGCTACAAGCTAGCAAACATCACTGTTGCTACCTTAAAAATATACATGTTTCATGTTGAATGTCGTCTACTACGTTAGTGTCTACTGTATACCAGCAATCCCATATGCAGAAAAATACACATGCACTCACAAATTCTTTATTTTATTATGTGTATAGATTAATATCATATACATTAAAATTAATGATATTTAAAAAAAAAAACCTTTTGATACTTTAAACTTGTGCAAGAAGATAAACAAATAATTAAATGTGGTTTTCCTTTAATGGTGTATTATTCTGAGTAACATTTGCGGTATCTGATCAAATATTCCATAAGTCGATTGAAATCAGTCCACGGAAGTATCTGACAGACACGTGGTTATGCAGATTCCAGTTTGTGAAGGGAGGTTAGAATTTAATCCAAGAGGAGGTATATATCCTTTCATCCTCATTAAAATACAATTCTCGATATACACGCTTTCTCGTTCAGAAATGCTAATATTTCTTCCCTCCATTACCTGCAGATATGCCGCCGTCATCTTAGAACAAGAACAGGTGATCGTGAATCATTCAATTCTGCAGACGATCACGCATGGTATAGAATCTGTTTACAATCGCAACGAATTCAATACACCGAGAATTAAATGGTGCATCCGTGCAGATTATTCTGCCGCAGTATACCAATTCATTCTCGAGTTTTCTTTAAGAAACGGAATTCCATTTAGTCTGAAATATTTAATTTTCATCAATTACATTAATTTCTTTGAGCAATTTTCGAGAATCAAAATCACTTATGTTTCATTTAGAATCGTAGATTAATACATACAGTGACAGCAACGGAATAATGCATCACTGTTTCATGAAATCAAAATTATTTTGTATTTATTTAAAGAAGTAATTGCTACGGCATCACATTTAAAAAGGCCCTAAGCGAAAGAGCTGCAACCAACAGTAGCGATTATTCAGAATCGTGAAAATGTTCTAACATATTTCCTTATCAGACACACACATCGTCATCAGTAATTACTTCTTAAGATGAAGAATTTTTCCGTATGCCTTTAGGGTTAGGAGGCAATATACTTTTCATTAACATGAAGAACGAACAATGGAGAAATGACAAAAGCACTTCTGAAAGAATAATCATATAAAGGAAGACTAAGCATATGAATGTCCTCAAATTGAATGAAATTGACGAATTTCATTTTATTTAATCATAACATGACAATAATAAATAAGCAAAGGTTCACAATTTGAAGATTATAAAAAACCCAACCATTTTAGTTAATTTATGAGAATATGAGTAAATTTCGGGTTATTATTTTAGTACTATTATTATATTAGTGGTATTATTTTAGTACTATTATACTATTTAACTCTTTATTTTTTAAAAACGGTCTATAAAATTCCACATTTTAGGCTTAGTAATTTAACAAGCATTTGCAAACACTTTACATATAATCAATTCTTTTGTCTGTTTTGATTTTTATGTCAAAAGAGGTTTAATAAATGAGAAATATTTTATAATTTAGATCGATTACGACCATTTGCATTGAGCGAAACACTTACAGTTTTAACATAAAAGTAAATAACAATTTCAGTTAACTTATGAGAATATGGGTAAATTCTGGCTAATTATTTTAGTACATTGATCCCATTTGTACTAACATTTTAGTACTATTTTTATATAATTTTTTTTAAAAAAAGCCATTTTTAAAAGTCGCATTTTAGGCTTAGTAATTTAACAAGCTATGGTAAACACTATACATATAAAATTTTTTTTTGTCTATTACGACTTTTGTGTCAAAAGAAGTTTTATAAATAAGAAATATTTTATAAATCAGCTCGATATCGTTTATTAGAATCAAGTGAAACACACACAGTTTTACCTTAAGCGGAAATAACCATTTCATCAAACCTATGAGAATATGGTTAAATTATGGCTAATAATTTTAGTGCAATTATTCCATCAATACTATTATTTTCGTACTATTATTAAATTATTATTTTTTTTAATTGTTTTTAAAATTAAACATTTTGGCTTAGCTACATTTTAGGCTTTAGGCTATTAATTTAACAAAGCATTGGCAAACACTATACTTATTATCAATTTTTTGGTCTGTTTTGATTTTTGTGTCAAAAACTGCTTTTGGTGAGTTTTAATTTTACCAAAAGATAGTAATGGGATTATTTATTTTCACAATGATTTTAAGCAAATTCAAATCGATAATTCAGAACAGTATGTGTAATGCTTGTAAAAATTCAAAGAACTCAATGAACGATTCAGATACCCATGCATAGACATTTTAAGTTGTAATAGGATGTTCAAAATAGCATTTATGATAAAACTTGTAACAAAATGGTATTTCAGTAGTCCTAATCTATCGTCCACGCAATATCAAATAAAGAATTTCCTTACAGCACAGAACGATATCAGAATTTTAATATTGTGGTATAATGCCTAGAAACGACGATATTTCACAATATATCACTGTATTTTTTAAAATTTAGCTAATTTGTATAGCTTTTTACATTCATCAATATTTTCCTTACTCAAATTTTTATCAATACTTCGAAAAATATAGTATTAGATAAATCCTCGTTATCGATAATGCTTGCAATACAATAGTTTTTTATATTAATCATTTGCAATAACAATAATATTATTGAAAAAGTCAATAATTATCATACATTCGATATTATCGCAAACATGCAGTGAGAAAAAAAGTATGGCTGAAACGACCAGATTATGATAAAATTTGCGGTCTTTTTGGTTCTATAGAAACACCAAAAAGCACGGTATTTGGTAATAACTTTTGGTAATATTAGAAAAAAAAATGTTTTATTAACATGCTATTTGGTAGTAAAATGTTGTCTGAAATGGAACTTTTTTGGCGAGAAATATGCTATTTTCATAATTGTCATGAGTTTGCAACAGTTATTCATGACTGTTAGGTCAAGTTTATTCTATCTTCAGCCAATGCCCTCGATGCTTATTCTGAAAATGGCGCAAAACAGAAGATATAGAAAAAAACGACAGTTTTGAGAAAATGAAAAGCTCTAATTTTTTATTATTTAAAATCTTAATCCAACGTTGTATTATCTGGGCTTAAAAAAAATGTAAAAAATGAGAATAAGGCATTGATTTTGATAAAGATGGGAATATGTCACCAAATTGGCGATTTTTAACAAAGTTTAATAACTTATAAAATATTTAAGTTACTTATCTGTTCTAATGACCAGATAATTTTTCACGGCAAGATAGCATTTATAGCTGAAAATTATATCTTTACTTCAGGTGTATAGCACTAAAACTGTAGATTTTCGTGTAAGTAAATGTAGAATAATCTTGATCAATATGGATGAATATTGATGCAATGAAATTCACATCACGGAGGAAATTAATCTCTTCTCTATATTAATCCCCGAAGTTTAAAGTTATTTAGAAAGGATGAATTTTTAGGGAGAACATTATAGAAGTCTACTGATTAAATTTGAAAGCTACTATCTTAAACATTATTCCGATGAGCTCATCCCCGCACAAACTAAACTATACTTAATAGCCTTATAAGTCAGACATTTTAAAGGTATTTAACTTCCTGGTTATACACAATATTGTCTACTTTCATTTCAATAATATCTTTGAAATTTTATTTGTTCTTTATATGAATAACATAATTATAGTTAATTTAGACTTTATAACTAGATTCTTTTAAACCAAAAAAAAAATAAAAAAAACAATGCTTCTTTTTCTTGTATCTACAGTAGAAAATATAAAAAAATAACAATTTACCTAAAAAAAGCAACTTAAAAAATAAATTTTTTAAGAGGAGTAATTTTTGTTTTCCTTTTATTAATATTTGCAAGTAGTAACTAAGGACGCAAAGTTTGTCACAGAACAAAAACTTCTAAAGCAAAAAAAAAAAAAAAAAATAATAATTACCAAAGTTTATTCATAGCGATAGAAACAAGAACTCAAAATAAAGAGAAAAATATAAGCCCAGTGGGAATTATAATTTTATTTTATTTTACAACCATAGTTGAACAGTTGATCCAATTCTAAGTTTAGCCAGCCAATGTTCACCTCGGTAGCCTTGTAATTTTGAACCCAATTCAGAAGACAAGGGAACTCTTGGATCAAGTATTGAGAGAAGGTTTGCCTTCGTGGAGAACTTTTTGATGGAACTAGCCCGCATTGATGGAATTAGCCGCATTACATGGAGAGGTAAACTACAAAAACTTCCCACAATTAGCCTGACGGCAAGGGGACCCTAACCCATGATCCGTCTACCACCGATGATATTTTATGTCAGCACAGTAGTCGGTGCAAGCCGGATACGGAATTCATATCGAAAAGCCATTGTTGGAATTCAACGGTTCACCTCATTGGAAGGCGAACGCTTTATCCCCTGAGCTGGGTCGAAGGGAATATAATTACTGATATTTAACTGGTAAAAGAAATCTAACGTTTTATATTTTTAAGCCTAATATTTACTATTTCTAATTTTATATAATTTATCAAAGGTTTAGGTCTTCAAAGAATGAAAAAATCTAAGAAAAAGTTAAAATCCATTTCACAGTTACTTAACAAAAACAAAATTAAAGCGATTTGGAAAGAAAATTTTTTCCCGAATTAGTTTTAACTTATATAAACTTCTGCACGGGAGTAAAATATTTCTTTTATCGTTAAAGCGTTTCATTCCCATGTGTTGCGCATGTAACAACGCAAGTTTAAAACTGAAAATTAGAAAACGATATCGAAATTCCCCTATTTATAAAATTGTCTGCTTGAAATATGCGTTCGATTTGTCGTAAAAGTATTACTTTTCAACAGGATAAGGCATATAAAGAATGATTTGAGGATAAAAATTATTCAATAAAAAGAACGTTTTAAAAACTCTTAATTAAAATACCAATTCTAAAGAGCGTTAATTTTTACATCCTCTTAATTAATTTTCCAGATAGTTAGTGTGAACATAAATTTTGCCACAGAACAAAAGCAATCCAACGTAAAAAGATTGTTAAAAACTCTCCGTGATAGTTACCGGTATTCAAAGAGAAACTTCCGGAAATGAAGACAAAAATATAAGCCCACAGGGAACACAATTGCCGAGAAGTTTGAAGATAATATTTCATTTCTAGAGGAGTGATTTTTGTCTTCATTATTTAACTCTATCTCTAGTAAGTTACAGGGAAAAGAAATCTTATTTTTTTTAGGCCTTATATTCACCAGATTTATTTTGTGCAATTTATCAAAGGATTAATGCGTCAGACAAAAGAAAAAAAAAGCCCTAAGTAAAGCTAAAATCGATTTCAGGTTTGAGACAAAAATAAATTTAGTTCTGGAAATAAAATTTCCAAAACTTATACGCAGAATGAATTGCGCTTTTAACATAGATAAAATCATGAAGAAATTACTCGTAAAAGTAAAATTTATAATTTCGTATATAAATATTATGTGTTGGAAAGACGATTAAATTTTTTCTTTAAGAAAAAGCCTTGCTATGTCTATAAAAGATGCAGTCAACTATTGCCTTTCAATTAGCTATTAATAAATCTCCGAGCAATCCCAGAAAATTATTTCTTTTTTTAATAGTCTGAACTTGTTTGCTTAGCAAGTATTCCTCTCCTGAATTAGTCTATGGGTTATCGCAAAATATTCATTTGCGGCGGAGATTTTGCTTGGCTGTTTTTTGGGACTATCGCCAAACATATTTATAAGTTATTATAGCCCTCCGCCAATTTATGATCCAATCTTTTCGAAATATATATTAAAAATTCTATGTTTATTCAGAGAACGTGCGTTTTGTGTCTGATTTCGTAACTTAACTAATAGTTAGCACTAATTAATTAGCATTTTCGAAGTCACCCCCAGAAACCAATAAGATTGACACTTAGTACGTGAAAATCCAATCATTAGAGCGAAAGTTATTCAGGATGATATCTTTCTTTTTTTTAGCCCACTGTACAAGTGAGGGGATAAAATGGAATACTGTGTAACCCTAATTAATTTTGATCTAATGATCGGATTTTCCCCTACAAGAACTAAAAAAAAAATTCAACAATTTTTAAAAAAATCATGCATTTAAAATTCAATTTCTTGGCACCGATACGACGTATTTCGTTAAAATTTTATATTTCCCATTTAAAATTATACATTCTTTAAGACGGTACAAAATTGTGTATACCGTATAATTCAGATTTATATCAACTATTTTTAAGTGAAATATTAAAAAATAATGAATAATTATTAAAAGTTATTTTTTTACATGGAATCTTTGAATAAACAAATGTTTTTAAATGTTTTCAGAACATTTTCAATACGCTTAAAAAGTTCTTCAGATATAGCGAAGTACGTAAACTTAACATTAAGGATTCCAACTTTTCGATTGTTCTCTTGCTCAAACTATTGGGACCGTATTTTCAAGATTTTGGCTACTACCTTAAAGATCGTCTGCACTAATTAATTAGCATATTTGAGATTACCCATGTGAACTATTAAGTTTGAGCCTTGGTACGAGAAAATCCAATCAATATATCAAAAGTTTTTCAGGGTGTTTGTTCTATTTATTTATTTATATATTTGATTTATTTTTATTTATTTATTTATTTATTTTGTGTTCATTGCACACGTTTTTGCATGCAAATTCAAAAGCAGCGATGCTATTCGCTCGAACAAAATATTATGAACTTTATGACTAAAACCGAATATAAAAATCAAATTCAATAAAAACTGAAAGTTCTTTTTAGCGTAAAAATAAATGCGAATGCCTTTGGAAGAGAACAATAAAAAACACGTCGGTATTCTTTTCTTGAGAAAGTTAATTTGATCTGAAACAAACGTTTCGCTTCGGAAAAAAAAACTAAAACTTACTCTAAAAAACAATGCTAAACAAGAAATGAAGCTGTTAGTGAGAGAAAAAACTGAGTTTTATAAAAATTTTGGCTTTTTTTTTTTTAAGCAAGAAAATCCTCAAGTTCTCACTTTAAATTCGAAAACAGTGAAAATTATCCCTGAAAAAAAAAATTTCAACCAATAGAAGGAGAGAGTTTTTCTTCTGGAAAAGTTTTTCTACATTTAATTTCCATTTGCTTGTTCTTTTTTTTACTATTTTTCTGAGTGCTCTTGAATTATTAGAAATTTTTTTCTCTTCGAATTGTGTTTCGAGACTAAGGAATGGAATTGTTTTAAATAAATTTTTTCCAAGGTAATGTGAGCTGAAGAACTCTTTTTTTTTAAAAAAAAAAAATCTTTTTAATGTTTTAAATATTTTCTGAAAGTGTGTATATCAAATATATTAATGCGCATTAGTACTTCAGCATATAATCAAAAAATTCAATTGCTACATATTTAATACAGCATAAGTATTTTTTATTTTTATTTGAGTGATTTGGTTCATTTTAAATCTTTATATTTTTGCAGTATTCTTCTTATTATTAAGTAGTAAGTAGACGTATTATTCTTACGTTTTCGACTGAACGGAATTGATATCGATAAACATAATATTTAACTTTAAATAAAAAAACGTTTTTGTAGAATACGTGAATTTATTAGAATTTTGTTAAGGAAGTTTAAGTAAATAATCGAGAAATTTAAACAAAACTCTGTATAGCGCTTTAAAGTTATTTGTTAGGAAAAAAATATTATTAAATGGAAACGAGTTATTTTTAAAGTATGTAATCAAAATAGGTTCAGGAATTTTTTTCGTGCTGAATGCTTTTCTCAATCCATAAATTGATCATCTCCTAAGCATAAGAAATATTTGTAATATTCGTTATAGGGCTTTTAAAAAACAAATAACTCCAAATAACTTTTGGCCTAATGAATGAATCTTTATGTACCGATTTACCCAATCTTAATACTTAGAAAGTAAGACCTCTAATTAACCAATGGTTAGTACAAAGGATATTTTAAGTTACGAAATTAGGCACACACTGAATAAACATACCAATTTTTTTTACCTATTTAGATTTCTGAAAACAAAAATAGCCGAAATCTGGAAAATTTGGTCCCAATAGTTTGGTCAGGAGAGCGGTCCATTATGTGGACCCCTTAATGCTAATTTAACTTTTTGTGTATTTCGCTATAGCTCGAAAACTTTAAAAAAAATGTTTGCACATAATTATAAAATTCGTTTATCCAAATTATAAAATTAATTTTTCTTTATACAATTACATTATTTAAAATTATGTAATATTTGTATACCTTACAATTCAAAATTGTTTCGACTCTTATTGCATAATGTAATAAGTAAGGCCCGGATTTTGATGACATTTGCATTTTTTTGCATTTTTTGCATTTTTGGACATTTTTTGTCCTTTAGAGCATTTTTTTAGATTTTCAGGGCATTTTTCTTTAAATTTTGGGGCATATTTTGCATTTTAAAGCATTTTTAAAATTTTTTGTTAATTTTTTCCAATTTTTATTATTTTTTATCATTTTTCATTATTACACTGGCTTCCAAACAATGAAGAAAATCTCTAGGATATTAACAGGTGAAGCAACATCTTTTCAAATTGAAGAAGAATTGTCAGTAAGTGAGACAGTCTTTTTCAAGTACGCACCAATAACATCAGTAGACGTCGAAAGAAGCTTCTTCAGGTATAAAAATTAACTTTCAGACAAGAAACGCTCGTTTACATTTCAAAATATTAAAAAAAAATTAATAATCCAATGTAATTCTGATATTTAGTAATATTATGAGATGGAAGTTGTTATATTTATTAAAGTTTCTATACAAAATGAAAATGTTTTGGAGTCAATGTATTTTCCTTTTTTTGTTATTTTAGGATATAAAACATATTTTTCAAACTTTAATGAACGTGGAACAAGTATTGCATTGCTTTATATTTTTTGAAATGACTCATAATAATTTTAAAGAGTAAAAAAATTTTTTAGTTCAATATTTTTACTTTATTTAAGTCATGTCATAAGGCGTTTTTAGCGCAATTTTCGCATTTTAAGGGCATTTTTTGCACTTTTTAAGGGCATTAATTGAGATTTTTTAGGTCATTAAAATCCGGGCTCTAGTAATAAGTAATTACAAAAAGCTATTTTTTGCTTGGAACTATCTTTGGATAAATGGCTTTTATAAATATGATCAAAAAATTTTCGGTTCGTTAAAGTAGTCCTCAAGATGTGGGGAAATCTGCAAAAAGTAAAATTAACATTAAGGGGTTGAAACTTTGGACCGTCCAAATTATTGGGACTATATTTCACAGATTGCGGCTGTCCCCTATATTTTGAGGGTCAAAAGTAGAATTCCGAAATGTTTATTCAGAGAAAGTACGTTTTCTTTTTCTCTTTTTTTCTTCTTTTTTTTGTCTGATTTCGTAATTTAAAATATCGTCTGCACTAACTAATTAATGTATTTAAGGTCACCCCTTCGAATCATTAAGATTGATACCTAGTAAATTAAAATCTAATAAGTTCAAACGTTATTCAGGGTGATTATTAAATTTGAACTATAAATACCATGAAACTGAACAATAAATATGCTATCTTTAAAAGTGAAAAGCTTCTCAAATTCTTAATGCTTTTCCCTACAGTTTTTCGCAAAGTCAAGGGGAAAAAACGTGTAGAATTAGTTAAATTCCTTATTAAAATTATAATTTGCGTGGCAAATATTTAAGTAAATATACTATATAATTAAACTTTCTTCTTTGAATCTAATATATATTTAGATCATCTTCTTGTTCAATGTGTTTAAAAATTTTAAAGTCAACTGTTTTGCATCGAATAATTTTAAATAGCAGAATGTTTTTAATTTCTTAACTCGATTTTGTTCTCAGCCAGCAGTTTTCTTTTAATAAAAACTTGACAGCAATTTAAAAAAGAAGTTTACTTTAAAGGAAAACCTAAATTAAAGTACTAAAAAAATGATTGTTATATTAATGAAAAAAATTAATATACGTAATAAATATATAAATTACGTATACGTATATAAATTTTAAAAATGTTACAATTTAATTAAATAGTTGGTGAAATAGTTTTGAGAAACACGCGCGGACAGGTAACTCAAAAATTTATTTTAAGATTAAAACGATAGATAAGATGTTGGAAAATTTTTAAAATGCTTAAAAATGGTGACTACATATTCGTATTAAAAATTATAAAATATATATTGTAGAAATTGATAAATATATTATTTAATATCTATACATACGTATGTATATTAGTAAAATTGTATCAATTATTGAAAAAACAAACTAAAAAATAAAATATAATCACATTAAATAATATAATCACAATCTGATGTACACATTGTATCAGAATCATTCTATCAGATAATCACATTCTATCAGCAACATAAAACTCGATAGTCGTTGAATAAAATGCTTTTTATTCAATAAAATGTTTTATTCAAATTTCTTTACTAAATTACGAAGAAATTTTTAGGTGACTAAAAGAGAAACACAGTATTTTATAGTTAAAAAAATAAAAGAAAGATTAGCAATCGGTTATTAGCGAAACAAATAAGAATGAAAATTTACGCTACGCTCGTGTAAGTTAAGTTCATCGTAAGTTAACCACGTTTAAATATTAATTGCCCCATTAAAATATTTCTTCATCCTCACCAAATTATTTTTTTAAAAAATAATTAATTTTATTTTTTCTCGGCTTCTACAAAATAATAACAGTTGAAACGTTAGATTTTTCAATAGTAGATTAATATGGTAATAATAGTAGATGTAGATTAATATGGTATAAAAAAATTAATACCCCATAATTTAATAATTACATTTAATAATAAATAATTATTAAAAATTATTTTTTGCATGAAATTAATTTTGGGTAAATGGGTTTTATGAGTTTTTTTTTATTATTTTTTTTATTTTAAATTGCTTGATTAGTTTTAAAAATATGACTAAAAATGTAAAAAGAGAAGTTAATATAAAGGGGACGGAACTTTTAATCGTTCGCCTGATCAAAGCTATGGGGACCACATTTCCCAGATTGCGGCTACCCCCTATATTTTGAAGGTTAAGAATTCAAATGTGTAAATAAATAGCATATAGCATATTTGAATACATATATGCTAATACAGAATAATTAGCATATTTGAGGTCACCCCCAGGAACCATTAAGATTGACACTTAGTACGTGAAATTCCGATCATTAGAACAGAAGTTATTCAGAGTGATATCTTTTTTTAAATTGCCCACTGCATATCTTTAAAATTTTGTTTACGGTGTCCAGGTTTATTGAATCCATATCGTCGGCGAGTAACAGCCATAAAATATCACATGTGATAGATGGATGAGTTGTCGAGCTAACCATAGGAGGGTTTCTTGGATTTTATCCCTATGTAACGCAAATGCAGATTAATGTCATCAAAAATCTCCACGAAATTAAGATTATTTCTACAAGGATACAAGAGTACTCTTGTCTTCTGGGAATGGATTAAAATTACAATGCTACGGACTTGAACACTAATATAACCTCAAATACGATGCCTAATAAAAAAAAATCAGACATGCATTTGCATATTTGTTTAATTAAACTGCTTTTTAAAAATGAGATAAACAATTTCAATAAAGTTGCTTTTAGTATAATTTGATAAATTGATTAAATGGATGCATGGCAACTTCACAAATGGTGTTACAAATGCGTGCGAAATAATTAACGCAAAAAATAATTGAATTTTGGATGTTGGCATTCCCGCCATATATTCTTCTTTCTTTTATCTAATAAAACAGTCACTTCATGAAAAAATAATTACATGTAGGAATAAATAAGATCAAGATGAAAAAAATTACTCGACAAAAAGAAAAAGATAAGAGAAAGTATTATAATACAGAAAAAAATACCATCTTAATAGCGATGAATAAACGAGTAATAGAGTAATTGGGATATTATTAAAAGCTAAATCATTTATTTGAGTGCTGTTTTTATAACTAAATTCTTGAGATCGTTTTTAAGAATACATTTAAGTTTAAGGAAATATTGGAATAATTAAGAAATATATTGAGACAATTGCAAGCAAGTAGATTTTTATACAAATGCTTTTTATAGATAGTAATAGTTGTTAGAGGAAAAAAAAACGTATTTTACAAAAATAAAACTTTAATAAATTGCTGTATTCCTATGGGAAATCAACGCAAAGACAAAAGTTTTTTGAAAAATATATTACATATTTTTGATGTAATTTGACAGTTTTGTGTAAAAATGTATTTATTGTAATTGAAAACTAGCAACTCGAGAAGAAGTGAGATGATTATGCCTAATTATATGATTTAAAATAGTTTTAATTGGATACTAGTAAGCTACGTCACAATTGTGCGTGGAACTTGATTGACTTCTAAATTGACAAATGCGACGATTTACGATGATGTCACTTGTATGTATCCATTAACAATATTATTTCCGGAGATGCAAACATCAGTCAAATGTTGCAATATTTTCTTTTTGTAACCCATAATCTATGATAATATCGTATTTAATAACGAACGTAATTGGTTATACTCGGGATCTTATCGTATTAGGAAATTTTCGTTATTGATAATACTTGAGACATTATTGTATTCATTACTTATAGTTGTTGATAATAATTGTGATATTATTGTTCTTGACAATTATCTTAAATTAAGACAATCTCCTTGGTTAATCGAAATACAGCTTTTTAAAATGTTGTTATTGATTTGGTTAAAAATTAAAGATGATTCACGATGTTTCTCATAAATCGCTTAATTCTATTCTTTGGCTCTATGTATTGGGAATTTATGAAGGAGATGGCATTCAATTTAAATAAATAATCAAAATTGAAATTTAATAATTTTTACTTTTTTGACAGAAAATTAAATGAAATTTATAGCAGAGATGATATTACTATATAGTAATTTCTGAGATGATATTAGTTTCTTGATGATTGCGATCATTACTATTCGCAAGAAATTACTGAAATGGCATGTGATAATTTCCGGTCAACGAATTGATTGGAAAATAGATTTTCTCTAGATATGCTACAAGTCATCATTTGTTACACAATCTTTACTGAAGGTTATCCTATGTGTAAAATATGGCATACATAACTATTGGTGCATGCTGAATATCGAAAATGCATTTAGGATAAATATTCCAATAAAAAAAAAGAAATATAATGATATGTAAAAGTTTTAGAATATAAAAAAGAACATTCAAAAGTTGATAAACTAAAGCATATTAAAAAATGATTAATATATTATTTATTACTGATTTTTATTGCTACGATTATTACTATTATTGTTATTATTACAATCACTTACTACTAATGTTGTATAATCTACTTACGATGACAACAGGGTCTCCAACAAGTTTTCACACAGTTTCTAACGAAAAATTTTGAGACATGGTTAAAAGTATGTTGAGTTTATTTACATTATTATAATGCACAAAATTAGTACGATGGGGTCATTTTATCCTTTGGTGAAAAGCCCGCATAGTTGTTGCTGTACAGATGTTGAAAATACTTGCAGTATGTGAAGGGAAACCAAATTGCGATACTTTTGATGTCCACATAGTTTTGAGTTTGGACAAGATAACTATAGACATTTTTAAAGACCTCAACACAGACATATTTCCTCATCAATAGAAAGAAACATTTATTTATTTTTATTATTTGTCCTGGCCGGTAGCTTTACGTTATAAAGATTCAGAACAACACGTTATTAGAAACTCAACCCATTAAAATAAGATAAGTGTGTTCTGTATCATTTTGTCATTTGGCATGATGCTGTTGGTCAAGGCCAACTAATGATAGTCAAAATTCACCGCAATCAATTGATTGTCTCTGGTAATTATCCGCTTCGAAGGTCCGTAAAAAACCTCTCCTCTTAGTATCTATAATAAAACTGCACCAGTTACTATATTACTATATTACCAGCAGAGCTGTGGTGGCTCAGATTATAGAGCGTTCGCCTTCCAATGAGGTGAACCGAGTTTGAATTCCAGCAATGCCGTGTCGATATGAATTCCGCACCCGACCATTGTGCTGCCGTAAAATACCCTCAATGGTAGACGGATCACGGGTTAGAGTTCTTTCGTCGTCAGGCTAACCATGGTAGCTTTTCGTGGTTTTCCTTTCCATATAACACAAATGCGGGTTAGTTCTATCAAGAAGTCCTCCAAGAAGGCAAATTTCTCCCAATACTTGATCCATGAGTTCCCCTGTCGCTACGAGCTGAGTTGTTACGGAATTGAACATTAATAGTCGTAAACCCAAAATATTGGTTCGTCTGTTCAATGATGGTTATAAAATAAAATGAATCACCAGTAGTGCCTGTTACCAAAATTAATTAAGTTTCATTGGTGTCGATATTAGTATGGTGATTTTTTTGCGTTTTTCTTAAACGAATTAGTACTATTTCCCTATAAATTTTGCTGTGTAGTACATAGCTTTTTATATTTCAATTAAAAAATATTACCAAGATTAATTAAGCATCATTGGCGTAAAAAGTAGTATGAAAATTTTTTAGCGTTCTACTAATCGAAACGAATTAGTGCCATTTCTCCCTTAAATTTGCATTTTAGTACCATTCTTATATTTTTCTAGTTTCAATTAGAAAATATTACCAAAACTAATTAAGTATCATTGGCGTCAATAAACCCGAAAGACTATTTGAGATGCATTTTGAAATCTATGGACAGGTATTTTATCATAAGGTAAGTCTTGAGTCGATACTGACCGCAGTTTCCCATTTCAGATGCCAAACGTGTCTCCCTTACAACTTAAGGTAATGGCTATCACTAATTTTATTCATTTTTCTTTAATAACAAGCCATATTTCACGCGGAAACCGGCAGCTTTTGTATAAATACAATAATCTGGTACTTTTGAACTTTTTAAGTTGTAGTTGAGTTGAGTCGAATCGAGAGGTGAAGAATTTTGGAGGGCTTTACTGAATAAAAGTAGCTATCATCCCTATCAGCAGTTCCGTTTTCTTCATAATTCGCAACCTTTTTTTTTGATAAAGTCATCTTTTCCTTATCTTTAAATTCCTTCATTTCCAAAAGTAAAAACTATGCTATATTTTTCAGATTTAGATTATTTCTTAACATGTTTTAAAAAACAAACAAAAACACAATAAATTTTTGGAGTTAATCAATGTTATATTTTTGATAGTCTTAAAAAATCGGTAAAGCAAAATAAATTAAAAGAACTTCATTTATTGAAAAAGAAAATACTAGCCAGTCATTAGTAACTTTTAAATACTGCGATGAGAAACTTTTTGTTCAATGAAATGCTTGTGATTTTTTTCTTCAATTTTTGGATACACTTAGCAGTCTTGGTAAGGCTTCCAACGCATGACACCTTCAACGCCTACTCTATTAATATTTTTTAAATATTTTCATTTACAGCATAGTTGAAAAGCTTGATTCACAAACAGTCGATACAAAACAGTTACTCTGGTAGCATTTTCTGCCACTCTTGCATAAGATTCACACATTAAAGACCGAAATTCGGAGACTAATTTTTCTTAAAAAACTTCTTAGTATGGGAATTTATTTTCATTTCATGAAATTCTTCTTGATGATGAGTTTTAACTCTTCTTTATGGAGTTCATTAAAGTATCTTTCCTTAATTTCTTTTTCTAAAGATGCAGAGGGTGTCCTCAGCAGGATTATAAAACTAAGTTACCACAAAGAAGGGATATCCTTTGCTCTTGCTGCGGTCGGGCCTAGTCTTCACCCTTCGAAAATAACTTCAACTTTCACTCTTTTAGAGATTAGTGGTGAATGCATAAAATTTGAAGAAAACAAAAAGGGAAAAAGTGCATTGATTTGTTTGAGAAACAAGACACCTCATATATCAAAGCTAATCAGTTAAATTATCAGGAATTTAGAGCTACTTGAGTGATCAGTCATTCATACTTTTCATGGATGTGTGATGTAAAGTATATGTCTTTGGGTCTACCTCTTTTTCTTGTATCAAAGGGACCATTGTAAGGTAAAGAAGTTTGATGAATGTGCGTCACGTGATCTGATCGATAATGGAAGTGCCCACTAAAAGCTTTTTATTGGATCCATGTGTCAGTGAGCCCAATCAATCTCAGTTCAATAGGAGTTATTCTCACCGCAATAAGCGGTTTCATTCTGAACAGGAAGGAAAAGTGGTCAACCCATCAACTACCCAGAGTGTAAAAAAATGTCCTTAGATTCAGAGTTTTTAGATGGGAAATTTTCTAGGAATCCGAAGCTATTAACCTCCTTTCAGGTTCAAAAGAATTAGAAAAGTTATCAAAAGGATCTTAACAGCTATTATTAGGGAACATATTCGGGCTGTTTACTATCTAAACAAAGTATCTATTTCAAAGTGACAGATAAAGGCATTTATAATAGTTACGTGGTCCTTATCTTGTTATGCTAGATGCAGAAAAAAAGAAGATTATTTTTTCTTTCAAATTAAAAAGCTTAATCGAAGAACATGCTAAGCAACATTTCAACGAGTTTTAGAAGATCACTTTAGAATATCGAAATATCAGGAAATTGTTCTTTAAATATCTTTTCCCATTAAATGCGCAAGAAAACTTGCCAGAGTTAGTATAATATTAATAACTAATGCAACTACGTAAAGCATTTAAGTATAATATCAATAGCTAATGCAAATATGAAAAGTATTTTATTATTTAAATGGATGATTGCACCGCAAAACGCATCGGTAAGGCAGATTTGTTGGCCACTCTGTCAGGGATACCATATTAGGCGGGTCAACGTTGCTCCCACAGTAAGGACAGATAGTACAGAGAAGGAAAAAACATCCATGCCTTATCCGGAATTCGAACCCAGGTCCTTTTTCATGTGAGGTCAGCTACTTGACCACTACAAAGTCCGGTCGGCAGTTTTTTTTTAAAACAAAAGTCCTTGTTCTTTTAACTGAAATCAGAGTAAACAAGAATGCGAGTATATTAAACAGTGCGATTGCAGGGAAAAAATTTATTTATATTTAATTGCAACATAATCTGATATTGGAGCACGTACAGTGTTTGAAATAGAAAGGGGGCGGGCAGTTTTGTACGACGAAAAGTTAAAATTGAAAAGAGAGCTTTACAGTCAATTAAATTGTAACTCACCCGGAAGTGGGGGTCGCACAAGATGTCTCGAAGCTCTTGGATGTCCGGATCCATTTCGTCTGGCCAAGTTTCAATTTCTGCAAGCACCTAATAGAAAAAATCCAGGTAAAATTTTAAATCAGAATCCAAACTTTCACAACAATACCTAATTATTTGAAAAATTACAGTTTCCCAAATGACTAATGATGATAAAAAAGAAAAAAAAAATTATCATAGAGTTTGTTAACACACATGTCTTGGATTTTTCAAAAATAGTCAGTAGATCTTCAGTAATTAGTTTTTAAGAAGTTAGCAAAGGTTCGTGGTTTTGATAGTATCAAATTACTCAATCAAATAAAACTATACTACTTTAAATAATTTTAATGGCAGAATGCAATATGACGGTGAAATAGGTTAAAGATGACATCGAAAGACAGAGCAATAAATTATAATCTATAATAACAACAAAAAAGAATTTGTCTGTGTATCTCTCTAATAACTCCAAACCCTTATTATGCGAGTGTATTAAAACTTAGACAGACAGCGGGTATAAGGGATAATTCATCCTGCGTTCTAAAAACTTTTAATTTGCTCTTTCGCAAGAAGCCGGACTAAAGCGAATTTTTTCTTATAGGATCAGCATTAAGTATTGTTGCAATTTAAAATGCAGATGTTTTTTTTTTCCCTACATTTACTTAAAACATAACGTCAGTGATATTTGCTAGTTCATATTTTTATTTGATAAAAAATAAGTTTTACTAGATATTTATTGAAATTTCCTTAATAAGTATTTATCTTTGATTCATTATAAAAAGTAAGCATTAGTAACGAAGGTGGCATAAGAGGACAAAATCAGCGAATTAGTATTTTGAATGCTAATTAAAACCGTGCGTTTGTTTTTGTGATAAAGTGCCAGTTTCTCGGAAAAATAACTTCATTAACTTACTTGACTTGACATTGATTATTACTGCCCGTGGTGGGGCTGTAATAAATCCTTTATGGTGCGCAATGATACTAAGTATAGTTAATGCATCTTCTTTTTTAATGTGATTTTCCTTTAATCTAACAATGTAGAGTTACCGGGAAAGACAACAATTGATATGATGATAATAAGCTGAAATTTTTTTATGCTGTTCAATTGTGTCAGTAATATATCCCTTTATGCAGTTTTAAGCAAGATTGCTTGGTAAAATTAATATCGATTCATTGATTTGTTTTAAAAAAACTCTATACGTAAATTAAAAAGCCAGTTAGTCAATTTATTTTAATAATATCCAGTAATTCGTGCCTCAGGGAATTCTCAAGTATCGAATGAAATTGTAAAAGATCAACAAAAATACATCCTTACTTTGATGAGACTGAATTTAAAGTAAAGATACAATTTCATATTGCATTATTGCGTATCCCACGTTTGTTATTTTCAATTCTTTTATACCTTTAAGGGCTCAAATAAATACATTTTTGAGTAGAAATTGCAATAATTTCATATAAACAAAATGTGTAAGTATAATTATAATATAAGATTATTGCTTTGACAACATACTTTAAATCTAAACAGCTATAATAATAAAATAAATAGTTTGTTCCTTTTATAACAACCTTAAAATGCTTGTTTTAAGGTCCTAAAATTTTGACAGAAGGTAAAAGGTGGAATTTCAGCCTGAAATCCAAAAAATCGTTCAAAAATTTCAACTAGATTGTTCGGAAGAGAAGTCTTAAAAACAAATTTCCTCATGGGTTTAGCATTAGTCATTGTTATAAATATGTCTGTAGGCAATTCTTTTTATTTTCTTTCTCCAAATGCCTAAAATATAACATCAGTGATGTTTGCTAGCTATTAGGTTAAAAAAAAAAGGTCTATTGCACGTTTTTTAATTTTTAATTATTTTTTTTTCGTTATATCAGGTAAGTTCAATGATGAACATGGATGGTATGTGACGTCACCGAAAAAGTATTTCTAAAGTTATCTGAAACCACGTGTTTGTTTTGTTTACAATTACGACAGTAACGCTCAATTAATTTTGTTAATTAGTGCCAATAGTTTTGCGGTAATAAGTGCTGTATTAAGATATACCAAATTTTTTAATATAGGTATGGGGGAAATATACTTAATGGTCTCTGAAAGAGGATATAAGGATCAGAAAAAAAATTACTTGATTGTGGTAAATTAAAAGCATCATGAGTTGGCACATCGAATGATCCTGAATAGAGTTAATCTTTATTTTCGTTCGATGAACTTCTAGATAAGTGTTTTTCTCAATCTAATATTGTAAAGCCACCGATAAGCGCAACAAAGAATAAATAATAATAATAATTATAACAACATTAATAATAAAATTAATCTGTTTTAAATTTTTTGAATTGTTCTGATTTACGGCTCTCTCTCAGTTTTGAGTATGATTTCGTAGTGTTAGTTTATTTACTTTTCACTCCTTAAGGTGAACGGATATTAAGCTTGTTAACATTAAAACAAACAAGAAATAAAATAATTATGAATAACTGCGAATTACAAATTTTAGTATAAGATCGAGCATTTAATTTAAATTATTATATTTTTGTATAAAGTTTGAATTAACATTTCATAAATATTAATGTGGTATATATTCTTCATAAGAGATGGCAGCACCACATGTTTCTTATCTTTATTTAAAATGATTTCAAAGGATCATGAAAAGCTTTATAAAAGTACGAATTCAAGATTTAATGCTATGGTTAACATTAATTCCCTTATATATTATTCAAAATAAATTAAAAAATACCTACAACATTGAAACATAAATAAAAAAATAGCAAGAAAATTTGAAATAAAATTATTTTACAGAAAATTCAATGATGCATGGATATATATATTATATATAGAAAGAGAACATCATTATATTTAGGCCTGATAATTTTTGCTTCAATCTATCTATTTAAAAATAATTTAAAAAAATAAAACATAGAAATTTATTCTTCTAAAATCTACTTCACGTTTATTTTCATATTTTTTTTACATGTGAAGTTCATTTTAAAGGAATAATGTAACACATATTTCGTGAAAAGATTATCATATTTATTTATTTATATCTCCCAAATTCTGAATCAAATTTTTAGAACATTTTCAAAAGAATAATGATTTTAGTTGTGGATGGTATTTAACTGCTGCACATTTTCATTTACTGAATCTCATATGGTGCTGCCATCTATGAGTGATAAATACATCTATAAAGTAACTCACTTCTTTGGCTCTTTCCAAGGCATCGGACGGTGGGCACTTGATGGGACTGTAGGAACGAGTATTAATTCTATCATATAACTGTAAAAAATAAATAAATAAAAATTAGTTGCACATACGTTGATAAAATTTAAATTATTTTGAAGACATAAAAATACAAAACATATTAGATATAAGTAGACATTAAAACAAAATGTTACATGAAATCGCATTTTATTTTTGAACTTGAAAATTTATTTCTTATATTCTTTTGAGTGTGTACTAAACCAATCTCTGCTATTAACTACAGGAATAACCATTAAATTTTTTTCTTCATTTTACGACTTTAGACGAATTTAGATATTGATTTTGCAAACTATTTTAATTCAAATAAAAAGTAAAATTCTACAATAATAATAATAATATTAATAATAATACTACTAATAATAAATAAAAATGAAATAAAAAAATTAAATAAAAATTACATGAAAATAAATAAATAACAATGAAAAACATATCAGTTTTTTAAATTTAATATTGTGTGGCTACTATCTTTTTAAACATTAATATTAATAATAAATAGATAACGATGATACAAATATATAATTAAATTTGTTAAAACGTCTGAAAACAGGTAATAACTTATTTATTATTATTACTTTTTTTTACATTAAGAGTAAATAGAAATCGTCGATTCGAAAACAATCTTATATTAACTAAAAATTTCCCTTCGGCATCCGTATTTTAGTCAAAAATAAACAAATATTAAGTAAAATAGTTTTAAGTCGAATATTTTGCTGTCGAAACTGTAATTCTTATTTTAAGCATTTTATGCAATAATAAAATTTTTTCCCCTCTAATCTCTAGTAGTGTTTATATTTATTGATGTAATAAATAGGAAAAAAAAACTTTTAAAATCTTGAAAATAAATAATTCTTTTTCAATTTTTTTATGTGTTTAGAAATCTAAAAATCTAATATTTTGTATCAACAATTCAAATACAAGATACTTTATTTATAAAGATTCATAACATATTTTTGAATATTTAGTTGGAAAATAATATTAAACGTTAATAATAAATATTATTTATATATTATTAAATGGATGAATAAATATAAATATTAATAATAAAATAATTAAAAACATAAAAGTTAATAAATTAAAAAATAAAAATTTATTGGATTATACTTACTTTGCACGACAATTTTATTTTAAAAAATCACTTTTTTTTGTGATAAAATGTATAAGAATTTTTAAAAAAAAATATTTTCAGTTTTTAAAACTTTTCATCATAAAAAAAAATTCTAGAATAAATGTTACACGGAATTATTAACAACTAAAAAAATTATGATCAACGTAGAGTTTGCAATAACCCCTTATTTTATTACGTAATTTACTTTACGCGACAAATTTTTTAAAAAGTAATTTTCATTTTTAAAATCTTTTATCATAAAAAAGTTCAAGAATAAATGTAACATGGAATGATTAACAACTAAAATAATAGCGATCAACGTAGAGCTCATTATATATCAAATAATCTAATAATAATAACTCTCTTTTGACGTAATGACGTCTAATGACGTAATGCATGACAACTTTTTAAAAAATAATTTAAATATTTAAGATTTTTCATTATAAAAAAGTTCGAGAATGATAAACGGAATGATTGATCACTAAAAAAAAAAAAAAAAAAAAAAAAAAAAAAAAAAAAAAAAAAAAAAAAAAAAAAAGGTGATAAATTTAAAGCTTATAATTACTCCTTATTTTCATGACCATTCATAGATTCGGTTTTATTTAAATTTATTTCTGGTGCTGTCTCAATTTCAGAGTTGGTAATTATATTTACGAGAAAAAAAAAGCAACATTTATTTTGAGTATTGTTTTCTATTGAAAACCGTGACTTCCTCAGTCATTTCCTATTCTACATAATACTTAGAGAGGTTAACAGTTTTATTCACTAACTCTCCGTTAAAGAGATACAGAATAGTTCAACTGATAATGGAAGGCTGAAGAATTTCTAAAACCACGGAAACACTCTATTGGAGTGTGGAAACAGACGAGGAAATCGAATGCCTTTCGCTTCCCTGTATCCGAAAGCAGTGATTCAAATCAACTTTCATTTACTGCAAGAGCTGATATTTCAATTACTGTTAGCGTCTGTCTCATTTAGAAACAATTCATTTGTACCTAGAATAGAAAACTTATTACAGAAATGGAGCTATTGTAAGACTTAATTTGACATGTTATTTACGTTTGAGCAGAATGTGACTTGCTAAAACGTTGCAGATGAAGTATAAACGGTTTGAGATTAATTTAGTTTATTATATTTCACATTGGTTACTTAGAAATGAAAATAATTAGCTAGATATCAGTTGTGTTCTTGCATAAAACTGAGCTTTTCTTCTCGGACCATATAAATACGAATCGTAAATAAATAAATATAGTAAGATTGAGGAGTGATTGTAAAAGAAAGAAGAAAATCCTAAAATTTCGTGTGCAAAAAAAAGTAATATTATTTTATATACCTTACATGTTTAATCTAATTTTTCAATTCCTACTATAAGTTCACACTCTTCTTATAGCTTGTTTAACTTTTCAATCGTTAATAAAATACCTTTTATTCCATCCACTCAAGTTAAAATACATTTTTTTTAAACTTGTAGAGGTAGACACTTGATGTCAATACAGTTTTTTCAAATATTAGGTAAATAGGGATGAGCGGAAAACGAAATGGAATTTTCTGATTGGTTAAGCGGTTGGCATTGTTTTAAATTTTACTATAAGCGATTCAGTTTTTAACATATTTTAAAGATAACATAAGTGAAAATTTTTAACTTATAGCTGTATTAGAACAAAAAATAGTTTATTGCGCACATTTAAATATTTAATTATTTTGTATTCGCTGTGTTAGATAAATTCAATAAAGAACATTACGTCATAGCCTGTGTGGTACACGTCACCAAATTTATACTTTTATAGTTGTCTGATACCACGCACTTTTTTTTTAATTCCTACTATTAGTTCACACTCTCCCTATATATATTTATATATCTCGTTCAAATTTTCAATCGTTGATAAAATACTTTTTTTCATCCACTCAAGTTCAAATAAGTTTTTTTAAAACTTGTAGTGGATGACACTTGATGTTAATACAGTTTTTTTCAAATATTAATTCATTAATTAAACTTAATTAATTCATTTTAGTTTTATATTGGAGAAATTTTTTAATTATTTGATAAAAAGTAACCAAAATAAAATTTTTCTTTGTTGACCTAAGTGGGAATTGACTTAAATTTTTTTTCTTCTTATATTACTTGTTTGAGCTATGATTTCTAATTAAAATACGTACCAATGAGGAATATCACACCTTTATAGTAACAACTTTAAGAAAAAACTCTTGAAAGAGATTGTAAGAAATTTTCATAGCAGTTAAAAAAAATAATAAATAAAAAAAAAAAAAAAAAAAAAATACATATTTTAAAAATTAACATCAAAAAATAATTTCGCGAATAAGTTTTATTTAATTAAATTTCTCGTGAGTTATAGAAACATCAAATTTAGATCAAAGCTGTTTGTAAGAGAAAAAATGGTTTTGAGCGGATATTTTAGAAAACGTTATAATTCTGGGGAAACGCATCAAAACAACTTCTGATAAACTTGCATTAGTAATTTAACATTTAAAGCCTAGAAAAAAGTGATACCAGATATATTAAGAGTAAAACATTAAGTTTCAAATACAATTTTTTTTTAAAAACACCAAAATGCAAGCAAATTATGACAGAATTATTTTCGTACTGCGATACTTTCAGTAATCATCCGTCGTAATTGTTTGCATTTTTGTTTTTTATCGTTATTTTTTGCATTTAAAAATTCATAGTTTACTAACCTGAACTTACATTTTTTTATATACTTTATATCTTAAACTACTGTTTAACCGAAAGTTGCTTTGATGAAACAGAAAGTTTAACAGAAGTTACTTTGATGCGTTCTTCCGGCGTTATAACGTTTTCTTAAGGTTGTTTTTCGAAGGCTCCGTCGTGATGTGAAATTATGCTTTTCTGCGAATAATATGTTATTTTTATAACCGTTGTGACTTTACAACCACTACTCGTGACTATTTGGTCAATATTAGCCTAACTAAAGCCAGCGCTGTCTAAGATTATTCTGGAAATGGCGCAAAACATAAATATGGAGGAAAGTCAGAATTTCGTAAAAAGTAAAAGTGTTTGTGGTCTAATTTTTAGATATTTAAAAACATATTCAAATATGCCACACTATCTGGGCTCATAAAAATATGCAAAAAACGAGGATAAGAGAGTGATTTTGATTATTTTAATCTAGGTCGAAAAATGGCGCTAAATTGGCGATTTTTAAAAACTTCCAAAATCTTTTAAAATACTTAATTTATTCGTTCATTTTAAAGGCCAGATCTTCAAGGCAAGACGATATCCAGATCAAAATTCTTCACGGAAAGATGATATATATAGTTTAAAATCATCGCTCTGCTTCAATAGTAGGGCGTTTAAACTGTGGCTCATTTATTTTCGAAAAACAATCTTAAAATTGTATTTCGAAAACTTCGCAGTCCTATGAAATGACGATTTTTTGCGAATTATATGCTATTTCCATAACATCTGTGAGTCTGAAACAGTTGCTGATAACTGTTAGGACAAGTTTAGTCTATCTAAAGCTAGCGCTACTTATGATTATTCTGAAAAAAGGTGGGAGACGTCAATATGCAGAAAAGCCACAGGAAATGAAAAGAATTTGTGGTCAAATTTTTTAATATTTAAAAACTTACTTTAATGCTGCATTTTCTGGGCTCATAAAAATTTGCAAAAAAATGTAGCCAAATTGGCAATTTTTTTAAAAGAAGTAATTTTTAAAATATTTAAGTTATTTGTCTGTTCTAAAGCGCAGATAATTCTTTACGGTAAGATTATATATATAGTAAAAATCATGGCCTTGCTTCAATAGAAGGGTGCTTAAATGATGGCTTTTTATTTTTCTTGAAGACAGAGCTTCGTAAAACCATGTTAACGAGCAGACACATTTATCCTCTCGTAAGCTGAATGTAAACTTTTCCACCGACCAAGTACTATAAAGGAGAAACACTATTTACAGAAGATCTTGGGAGGAAGAACTCACTGTCACTCAATTATATCAGATATATATATATATATATATATATATATATATATATATATATATATATATATATATATATATATATATATATATATATATATATATATATATATATATATATATACATATATATATATATATATATATATATAATATATTTTTTTTTTTTGATAGAGAAATCTTTAGCTAGTTGGACAATTCTTTATTTGTTTTTATAACAAAATTCCTGATCAAATTTTAACAGTAAGGGTTCATAGTACGAAAAGTAAGTTTCATGTTATGTAAATGTTTTAAAATGTTTACTTATTTATACCCAGGAGATGGTAGAACGATAAGGGAGAAATCAATATTTTCAGAATACATGAGCGGAAATATTTTCATAAAAATATGTCCATAAACAGGATACATATTCTATATTTAGGCAGACAAAAAGAAATATTTCAATAGTGTCTTTCCATAATTTCTTTGTTCTAAAAAACTACTTTTGTGTCTAAATGTCACTAGTCAATTATTAAATTATTAAAAATCATAGAGCTCACTGTCATGAGTTTTAGTTTAAAATATTGATCTACAGTAAGAAAAAAAAAAAAAAAAAAAAAAAAAAACGTAACACCCTGAATAACTTTTTATTTTATGATCGGATCGTTCTAAGATTCAATCTCAATGGCTCGTTTGGGTGATTACAAATGTGCTAATTATACCAAATCAGACACAAAGACGTACTTTCTCTAAATAAACATAAATTTTGTTCGACGGATTCGGATTTCTGATCCCAAAATATAAGGGATAGCAGCAATATAGGAAATATGATCCAAATATCGAAATAGTTTAGTCAGGAGAGTGATTCAAAGTTTAATTTCCTTTATGTTAACTTTACTTTTGACGTAATTCTTTATATCTCGAAATTTTTTTTTAGCGAGTTGAAATCTTTTTGCACACATTTATAAAATTTCTTTTGCCAAACATAATTTCAGGCAGAAAATAACTTTTAGTGAGTATTTTTTATTATTTTATTTACTTCTTATAAGGAATATAATTTTTTTACATCATTTTAAAAAATGTATTTTTAATGTCAAAATGCAAAATTCGAGCAAAATCAGTCGAATAGTTCCTGAGAAATCGAATTTCGAAAAAGTCGTATTTTTAAAATTTTATTTCTCAGGAATTATTCAACTGGTTTCGCTTAAATTTTGTATGTTTTCATTTAAAATTGCGTTCTTTAAAATGATTCAAAAATGTGTATACCTTACAATACAGAATTTTTTTCCACTATTATTAAATAAAATAATAAATATATAATAAAATTAATATTTTGCATGGAATTATCTTTGGATAAACAAATTTTATAATTGTAGGCAAAACTTTTTCAATTCGCTTAAAAAGTTCATGAGATATGGTTGAAATACGTAAAAAGTAAAATTAACATAAAGTGGTCTAAGCCCAGAACCTCCTATAGATTAGGAGTCAAAAATTTGAATTAATCGAATAAAATTTTTTAAATTTTTAATTTTTTTTTTAGAATCAAGACATTTTTGTGTCTGACTTCATAAATTAAATATGATCTGCACTAATAACTTAGCATATTTGAGGTCACTGCCTCGAACCTTTAATATTGAGTCCTAAAACGTAAGAATCCAATCATTAGATTAAAAGTTAATCAGAGTGGTTCGTTTTTTTTATTTTGTTTACAGTACGTTTTTACTTTTTACCTACTTTTGAAGGTAGAGAAGTATTCTAAAGCACATTACCCTAAAAAGGTTTATAAATAATAGGCTTACGTAAGTTCCATATTGGCAAAAGCGCCTAAGTCATCGCCAAGTTTCTAGTAGCAACCAGGCAGTAGCAAACCAGAAACTAAAGAAAATGAATTACAAAAAGGGACAAGGTATAATCCAGTGGTGCTTAAGAGCCTTGTTGATTGTAAGGGGCAGATATAGACACCAAATTATCTTATATTAAATTAATTTTTTTGATTTTATAAAAATTAAGAACAGTTAAATTCATGATTCACATTAAAAATATTGAAGTTAAAAAATAAACATGAGATATCAAGAATAAAATCGCATAAGACAGACATATGATCATCTCGGTATTAATAATGTTTAGTACTGAAAGCGTAAGTAACATTTTAGCATTTTAACGCTTGAACCGTTTCGGTCCAGGCGTTTAGTACCAAAACAATCCTATTATTGGTTTGGTACATGCAGAGACCGGTAACTTTTAGAAATTGTTTGATTTTTTCCTCAAAACTTTAAGACACAAAGAGTTACAGCTCACCAAGTCCCGTAATTGCTTCACATATATCATTGTTTTTTTTCCTTCTTAAAAAAGAAAATAAAAAAGAAAATTTTATTTATAAAATGTATAATTATCATACTTTTAAGAAAGCACGTTTTATGGAAGTGTTATACGCAACAAAATGAAAGAATACACGAATTTGAAAAATATTCAACCGAACTTTAAAAAAAAAAATTACTTCAACAATCAATTCAAGCGTGAGTTAAAAAGATGAAAATCACCAAGGAGATAAAATTTTCTACAATAATGGGTAAATAATTATTATTTAAAAGAAAAAATGAAAAAAAAAGCGCTTAAAATTGCAATAACTTTTGAACAAACTTTAGTTTCCAAAAAACTATCGCTAATTTTATAATGAAAAATGGTTGATCAGCACGCCAAATTTCAACTCTCTAGTTGCATTAATTTTGAAAGAAAATGTAACAGTTAGTAAACTTAAGCAGGAAGTTTAATGCTGTATATTTTCCTGTTTCAACTTTTTTTTAAAAAAAATATCTTTTTATTTTTATTCAAACCAACTATAGCTTACTAGAATGACACAGATATTTTTTATCATAAATTATCAAAAACTTAAAAAATCAGTAAAAACATAATATAAAATTACTTTTCTGAAAGAAAATTAAACAAGTAAATTAAATTAAGTATATTTATTTAAAATATAAGAAAAAAACATAAATGCGCATCATGAATTTAGTAACTTTATTAATAAAATTTAAAAAAAAGACATACAAGGGAAAAGTTTTAATTAATTCAGTATTTACAGCGAAGAGAAGTAAACTATTTCCAAATGTGGAATGGTTTGTTTATACTTCTATTAAATAAAATCTAATTAAACTTTTTTTATTGTTTTAAACAATGTCTTTATGGTCTAAAAATGGAAATGCAACCCCAATGGTAAATCGTTTGTTATACGTCAAGGAAATGTGTTTTTTATATTTATACTAGGGAAAAAAAATATGGAACATGAAACTTTTGTTATAAATCAAAAAGTTAGGTATTTTATTTTCACCTATTATCACTATCTAAACTTTCCTGAACGTTCCTGTTTTTCTTTTTACTTTTTTTATAAAAAAAAGAATAAACATACTTGTTCTACAAAACTATTTATTTTCAAAAGAGGATGATTCTCATGAAATATGTTATTAGTTTCTACGAAAAACTTGACACCACTTGTCCTGCTATAGGAAAAACACAATTAAAAAATAAAAAAAATTTATATTATTACTATAGTATTACGTTGATTTCAATGCAATAGGCTAAGGCCTGACAAGAGAATGTATAGTGAGTAAAATAAAAAGCGATTCAACCAGAATAACTTTTGATCTAATGATCGGTTCTTCACGTTTTAGGACTCCAATCTTAATGGTTAGAGTGGGTGACGTCAAATATGTAAATTAATTAATGCAGACGATATTTTTTAAGTTAAGAAATCAGACACAAAAATATACTTTCTTTGAAAAAACATGTCTCTTTTTAGAAAAAAATATGCAGATTTTTTCCCCCCCAAAAAATAGAGAGTTGCCGCAACCTGGAAAATATGGTCCCAATAGTTTGGTCAGGAGAGAGATCCTAAATTTGGATCCCTTAATGTTAAATTTACTTTTTGCGTATTACGTTATATCTCGAAAACTTTGAAAGCGGTGCTTACAATTTTTTAATATGGAGATACTATTATGTATCTTCGGTTAAATTTAGAATATTTTCTGCTAATTTTTGAGACGCAAGGGAAAATTATTTGAATTTTTTATTGTTTCATATTTTTATGCAATTTCGTTAGATATACGAATATATATAGTATTTTTAAACTGTCGAAGAAAGCTAAACAATTTATACATTTTGCTAAGAAATTTCATATTAGTTTAGTAAAAAAAATTCTAAGCTTTTCAGTTTAAAGTTTCCTTTTTCTCTATTAAACAATATTTTAATCAATAACCGAACACTCAAATCTTAAAGCACTCGTTCGTAAAATTAACTTACCTATTTAATGGTGTTTAGTAGTCCATCAAATTGCTCCCGTAATATTGTAGTAACCAGTAGCAGTTAATGGTGAATCAACCGATGTTAAATTAACCTTACGAATCAGTGTTTTAAAGCAAACCGTTGTACTCTACTTAGGAAGTAATGGGCAATCAAAATCTAATAGACATGAAATCAATTACCAGTCTATTTAACGTTAACGGAAATAGCTCAAGATTATAGCGTTGACAAAACGATTTATCTTTTAAGTAATCTCCGGTAAAAGGTTTTTATATCTAAAAGTCTAAATCAATAATTTATGAAAGCATAAAATGTAATGCATTAAGGAAATTGAGTTCGTTCAATCATGCCTTCATGTTATTAAACTTTTCAAATATACAGGAAGTAACCATAATATATCAGAGAGATATAACAAATGCTACACATTTGGGTCATGCTACACAAAATGCCTCGGATACAATTTAATCATACTTGATTTAATAATAAAATTTTGGACAATTTAGTTTTTTTTTATTATTAAATTTAATATGTTTAAAAGATTTTATATTATCTATATTACTTTCAAGTAGAATGATTCAAATGGTGCCGATGGATTTTTAAAGCATAATTTTTAAATAAATTGTAAAAAGAGTTCATTTTAAAGAAGGTGTTTTGCTTTTCATTTAAACATTTACTATATTTTATTTGATAGTTTCTTGTAGTTATTTATAAAGATCATATAAGTGAAAATAAATAAATACTATTCACTAATAAAATTTTTTACAGCATATTATTTTTTCTCCTTTTTTTTATTATCTGAAAAGAACTTTTCTTGTTATATCATTTTCTAATATATCCAAACTTGGAGTTTAAAAACTGCATAAAAATATGAAAACTGAAATTAATGAATAAATACTAATGGTTACTCAATGTTGAATACATATAAAAAAGATTATTCATTTATAATTTCTTAAAAAGATTTTAAAATTATCTAATTTTAAAATTATCTAAAAGGCCTGCTTGAAACTTTTCTTAAGCTTATTTAGTTTATTTAAAATTTTTACACAAATATTTCAATAATTAAAGTAGTATTAGTAAATTATCTATATTTGAAAGCAAAAAATAATATTTTCTGAATCCATTTAATTATTTGACTTATTAAGGTGTTTATCCAAAGGGTTTCATGTCCCTCTCCTGGTATAGGGAAATTTTTTATTTATTATTATTTTAAGAAAAATGAGAACAATGTTTATTACCACCATTCTAATAATGTGATGTATAATGTGATGGTTCAAATAGAACTTTCTTAAGCCTAAATCTGATTTTAGAATTTAGAAGGAGGCCTTATGTAAAAAAATTTGCACTTCTGATGTGCACAAATGTAATTTTCCTGGCATTTTCTGAGCCAAAAGATTGACTGAATAGCTATCAGATGACCCTCCAAACATCACGCCCTTGGAAAAACTGTACAAAAAATAACATTGTAATAGCATGAATAACATTGAGAACCAGTTTTTTGTAGCAGAAAAGGCCTGCATCTGAAAATTCGGAAAAAGACGAAACTAACGCTCAAAGGGTTAAAGTGAGTTCCATTTTTTTTCTCATGCAAAGTGTTTTATTAAGTGTAATCATGAATATTTTGTTTTTAGAATTTTTAAAAGCACTTTTAGTTTTTAAGAGTTTCTGACTTGAAAATATCAAGCTTTTGGAGTAAGACCTAGATAATTCCCGTTAAAACTGCAAATGCTAAGATTTCTTATACATTAACCTTTTCGGGACAGGAGAGTCATAAATTTATTCGTACAGAATCAGCAACAGGATAGTAAAAAATAAAAAGCGTTAACCTAAGTTTGGGCATAGCTAATTTGATTTTTGGTTTCACTTTAATCTAACACATCCAATCCTTGTATGTTAAAAGTGTATTTATACATTTTTTTAATTCGAACTAAGCAGTGCTGAATTAAATAAAGCTAACTATTAATTACCCACCCACAAATAAACTGCTATAAAAATAGTTTGGCTACCAGTTTTATCTTTCTTACCCTGATTATCGACACCCCATAATGCATATAGGACTCGCCCGTCTCGAAGAGGTTAATAATAACAAAAAGCTATTGAAAATCTGAGTTAAAATATTTACTAAGTTTAGTATAATTAAGTTAAGTAGCTCAAAACTGCATACGTTGCTATTTTTTGTTACTTTATTAAACATTATTTTTAAATATTTGTGCAGATGCAGCACGTAAATTTTTTTTAAGGATAGAATGATTTATCTCTAATTATGAGAAGCATTTGTAATGATATTTTAGAAACCATTTAAATCATCACTGATAAAACAATTAAAAAAAAGAATAATTTGTGTGATTATTTATATATTATAGTTATAACTTGTTTTCAAATTATGCGTTGTCCTTCATTCATTCGTTTAACGTTGAAGGTATTAAATGTAATAATGATATCCACACTTTTCAACAAAAGTATCGGATTTACATTAAAAAATATTGCACATCATACGGTACGAGGTGCCTACATCTTAACACTAGAAAGACTGAAACTTAGTATATACCTATATTGCCCAAAAGCAGTCAAAATGACTGCATTGTAAAAGAGTAAATAATGTGTAAAGAAATTTATTTAAAATTAATTTTTGATATTTTTTTATATTATTTACAGTTATTTAACAAGTTATTAGTAAATATTAAGAATAAAAAAATTATAGGTTGTACAAAATTCTAAGAAATTGTGTCATAATGTACACTATTGTTTTTCTAACTGAAATTAAAAGCAGTCAAAATGACTTCCTTAGGGAATATAGTGTTAATAAGTGCTGACCATTAATATAAAATTATGTATAGAAAGATACATTCTTTTGATTATAAGTTATTAGTTGTCTTCGACAAATTTAGATTTTTCATTCAAGTGTGAACAAACAAACAAACTTAATAGAATCGGAAACTAAATGTTTGTATGATGTAGAATTTGTGTCAATACAACGAAAAGCATCTTGAAAACTTTTAATTGAATAATTTTTTTTTATTAAGTAGATCAAAGAAATTTTTTTCCATCGGGAAACAAAAAAATAAAATGAAATAAATAAAATAAAATAAATAAAATAAATAAAATAAAATAAACAAAATAAATAAAATAAATAAATGAAATATATCAATAGACATAAAAAAAGTTTAATGCTAACTATTGTATGGTGGCAGAACATTATATACTGCAGAATAATCAACGGCATTTTTGATACCATTATACTTTATATATTTTCAAAATTTTGCTGAAAATTGTATTTACTAATAGCTGTATATCAAATATATTAACATTAATTAAGTAAGGAAAAACATTCTAACCTGAAATTCCCTTTCAGTTCCCGTGTTTTCTCACTTCTATTTGTTGACAACCTTACCTTATGCATTAATTTTACCTATTTTATACCGTTTTTATGTTTTATACTTGCTTTTTTGCTCGTTTTAAACATGTCGTCTAATTATAGAGTATTTAAAGATGTTGTAAACTAAATTTGTTTTTTGTTTTATTTCAGCCTATTGTTCAAAGCCAATTATCTAAGAGAACAAAGCAAAATAACAATGAGAACATCTCAATAACTTTTGATTAATGGTCATATTTTATTGCACGAAGATGTGATCTTCATGTTCAAGGGCCTAACTATTTATTTAATTAATAACTATTTAATACTATTTAATTAATATAGACGGTATTTAAAATTACAAAATCAGACATAAAAACTTACTTTCTCTGAACTTACAACTTTTTTCCCCATCGGATTTGAATTATCGACCCAAAATACTTGGGAGTACATCGCAATCAGGAAAAAAATGTTCTAAATAGTTAGGTCTGATAACCAGTCAAGATCTTTTACGTCTTTATTTAATTTCACCTTTATCATTTTTCATCTACATCTAAGCTAATCAGAAAATTTATGTATAAAATTGTAGAACTCCTTCATCCCAAGGTAATGTATAAGAGTATTTTTTAAAATATTTATATTATTTTTCATTATTTAATTTATTGTTGGTCAAAAAACTTTTGTAAGGTATAAATATTTTTATAAATTTTAAATAGCATGAAGGAAAATGATCGAATAGGTTTTGAGAAGTAAAAATAGTTTTGAAGAAATTTAACTTCTATGAAATGACGAAATTTGAAAAAAAAATAAAATAATATTGACAATAGGGGACCACACTCCAGGAACCATATTTTCTTGATTGCAACTACTCCCCATATTTTAACGGTTAAGAATTCAATTCCGTGGGGAAAAGGGAATGTTTATACAGAAGAAATACGTTTTGGGTCACATTTCGTAACTTAAAATATTGTGTGTACTAATTAATTAGTATTATTTAAGATTAGACCGGCAAACCTTTACGATTGCATCTCAGTACGTTAAAATCTGGCCGTCAGATCAAAACTGTAGGCATTTTTTATTTTGCGTTTCAAACAATTAAACAGTGAGTAAAGCGATTGAGAAAGCGATGTGCTACTTTAAGAAATGCTGTGTAAGACTATGTGTGTATTTCTAAATAGTATGTTTCTTTTTTACGTGCCTGACAATGAAAATAACTTTAAAAAATTTATCGAGGCTATGCCGTCCCGTTTTTTAATGTACAGCTAATTAGATAATATTTCCTAGCGTATAATATGCTATTTTATGACTGTGTAATAAGGTTATGTAAATAACTTGACTGCTAGTTAAAGTTTCATCTCTTGTAATCTATATACTTGTAATCTAATAAATATGTAATGCCTAATAAATATTAAAAAAAAACGCACAGTTCTACGAAAAAGAACAAGAATTTCTGATCTAATATTTTAATGTTTGGAAAGTTAATCAAGCGGTGCATTGATTGGTTTCATAAAAATACACTTATTAATTGGTTATAATAATATTCATTCAACTGAAAAAATCTTGCTAAATGGGTGATAGCTTTTTTAAAACCAAGTTTTCTTAAATCCAAAAAATTCTGTACAGTAAAGTATTATTTATGTAGTTTTAAATAATAACTTAGCTTGAGCCACGATGGCTCAGGGGATAGAGCGTTCGCCTTCCAATGACCCGAACAGGGTTCGAATCCCAGTCAATACAAATTCCGCATCCGGCTTGCACCGACCACAGTGCTGACGTAAAATTTCTGTAAGGCTAGACGTGGGAGGTTCTCGTGGTCTTCCTCTCCATGTAAAGCAAATGCGGGTCAGCACAGTCAAAAAGTCCTCCACGAATCAAATTTATCCCAATACTCGATCCAGGAGTTCCCTTGTCTTCTGGATTGCGTTGAAAATTACAAGGCTACGGAGTTGAACATTGGTAGTCGTAAACCCATAAAATTGGGTCGGCTGTTCAACGAAGGTTATAAAATAAAATGAAATATCTTAGCTTCAGTTTAAAGCTCTCGAAATGTGGCTTTTGTTATTTTCTTTTCTAAAAGAGCTCTAGAAAATATTTTTAATTTTTATTGTAAATACTAATTAACAAATCAAAGAATACTTATATTCACGGACATTTAAGCTCAGCATTTCATAAGCCAACAGCATTTATTATAAATTAACCGATATCAAATTTTACAAACAAATAAACTTTGCTTGCAATTTAGATGCTTTACTTCACTCATCACGCTAGACTTCCAAATTAAATCTTCCTTAATGAAATCCACAGTAATGAAACTATCAAAATGTCAACTGGGTGAATAAATCCATCCGAACATGCGTCGTAATTATCATTTTCCATCAATATAAATAGACATATACTCAAGAGGAGACAGATTAAAAGGTTTCAACACAGTATTAATGCCAAATACTAAACATTAACATTTTAAACTAAAAGCACGAATTAAACATTAAATTCGCAATCTGTAACTGGAAATATCCGCCTGAAATGGCCAGGGAAATATCATTCGTCAACTTTCCTCATTCAGAGATGAAAGTTCATCGAGAGCTGTTAATCACCGTATATTGGGTTCGATATAAATTGCTAGTTTGTGTATGTCCAGAGCTCAATACATTGATGTATGTAATGCTTAGAAATGGTAAAAGAGAGAGCGATTGTAGGAATCCCAGTTTAATCTCAAACTATGCTAAAGGTATTAGGGAAGGGTTGCCTTAGGAATACCAAACACGCGAGTAGATTCTGCAACTATCTGTTGATGAGTTTATCAACTGGCATTTCGAACGGCATTTATTATTCAAAAGATGTTCCGAATACATTTTCTAAGGGCATTACATTGCGAGAGTGTTTGCAAATGTTAAATAAGAAACATGTTCTTAATCGGAAAAACGAATATTTCTATTGAAAATTATTTGAAATAAAATTGAATAAATGTACTTTTTAAAAAAGTAAAGCCCCACTTGACTGTTTTCTTTATGTACTTTAATTTGATGTACTTTTTTAAATAAAGAATATTTACTTTAGTTACTGGTGTAAATGTCAAAAATAAATTAAAAAAATTAATCAAATTAAAATTATAACATAAACGAGAGAAGAAATTTATATAAATGTATTTGGATTCGTATGCATGCTGTTATTTTTTTAAAATGAAGTACTGAAAATATGCAAAATATAAATCCTGTGAAAACTTTCATTTATAAACATTTAAATTGATTGAGATAGAAATTGAATAAATGTACTTTTTAAAAAAGTAAAGCCCCACTTGACTGTTTTCTTTATGTACTTTAATTTGATGTACTTTTTTAAATAAAGAATATTTACTTTAGTTACTGGTGTAAATGTCAAAAATAAATTAAAAAAATTAATCAAATTAAAATTATAACATAAACGAGAGAAGAAATTTATATAAATGTATTTGGATTCGTATGCATGCTGTTATTTTTTTAAAATGAAGTACTGAAAATATGCAAAATATAAATCCTGTGAAAACTTTCATTTATAAACATTTAAATTGATTGAGATAGACTACTATTAGATTTATATACATTTCAGTGCTATTTGGAAACTATATTTAGGACAAAGATTTCATAGAATTTTTACAATTTAAACAATTTTAAATTCCAGTGTTTAGAAACACAAAGTATTAAAACTATTAGCCATTAAATGTTTATAAAAAAAATAATAACAAAGAACACAAAAATGGAGGCAGTATATCAGAGTTTAAAATTATATTTAATCAATGTATTTCTGGCTAACCACCTGTGATAAAACGCATCTCTCTCTTACATTAATTATTAAGCGTCATTAAAACTAAAATATAGAATATTTTGCTTGTTTATACTTTCTAATTTTTCTCAACTTATAGCCCAGATTGTTGCGGCTCTTCGTTGCCATCTTACGAAAAGATATTTAATCAATTTTGTGACTACATATGCACAAGTGTTTTATATAATACTAGAATATACCACCTCCTGTTCGCTTCTTGATATATTTGTGGAGGTAAACATACATATTTTTAATTAATATAACATTTACAAAGAAGAAAAGCAACCCATTTCCAAACATGGAATGAATTGCATCACACTTCTATAAAATAAATCTAATTAAACATTTTAGTGTTTGAAAAAATGGCTTTATAATCATAAATATAAAAATAGAAATTCAACTAAAATAGTAAATCGTTTGTTATACATCAAGGATGTATGTTTTTTATATTTATACAAAAAAAAAACAAAAAAAAAAAAAAAAAAAAAATGGATTATGGAACTTTTGTTATAAACCAAAAAGACAGATCTTAATGTTTTCTTTTGTTAGCTTCTTGTAAACAACATATATATTGTGCACCAAAAGCATTAAACAAACTACAGACATTCATGATCACTCTCCAAATTATGTAATCACCAAATAATGTACACTAAATTACAATATAAGGTGAAATGGCCTTATTAAGTTTAACACTTTAACTAAAAACACAAATTTGTAAGCTTTTTGAGAATAACACATATGTTTTATATAAAATGCAATAATCCCGCACCAATTAACTTAAAACAGTTCTAATATCAAACAGAAAACAATTTCCCAAATTTAAACAATGTGCCACCGTTTGATATTTCTTAGCAGTTTCCAGGTGAGTTTAAAACAAAGGTACACAAATGGAAACAAAATAGAGCCAAGACTTTCGACAAGAAATTTGTCAGCGTGATTAATATTCTCTAGAGTTTTCAAAAACTGACTGATTGTGAAAGAGGTACTGAGTAGTAAACCGGAAGATTAGAATGGTGACGGGCGGTAGATTTATTGTTTTGGGAGACAAATTCCAAAGTTATTCAGTGAAAAATAGCACAAATGTTGCGTTAATTAATCTCCTTCAGAGGGATGAATGCGTTCATTCTAATTCAGAGGTGAAAGTCTAGTATTTCACTATTGTCCGCCAACCTTTAACTTTCCATGATCAAACTTACTAGATGAAAGAGAAGAGAGCTCTTTTGTATAAGAAAATACCATTTTGCGTGGATTTTAATCTTTTAAGAGCCGTTGTGTTTTAAAATGGTATAATTAGAATTTAAGACGAAATATAAATGGAATAAGAGATATTTTTGGGAAAATTAGCTTTTGTAACGCAACACCACTTTTTGGTCAAATACGGATTTAATAGATCCCTTTCAAATATTTTTAAGCTAATAATATACATTAAATAAGCCATTGATGATTTTCAAAGTTGAATATAGACTCATACATATATGCATCCACTAATTTAGACTTCACTTAATTATTAGATTCAAATGAATGTTATTATTTAAATCAGTGTCAACTAATTATAGTATTTTATTATAGGAGGACGAAACATTCTTTAATTAACTTATACTAAGTAAATATTAAAATTTAAAAATTTATATTGCGAAATATTTTTGCTGGGGGAAAATAGCTTTTTTTACTATTTATGTTATATTAAAATAAGAAGTAACATACAAAAACTATTTGAATTCATTTAAATTTTATCCTTTTATGATCTCCTTGCACTTTTTAAAATCAAACGAATTTCATTTTCTATAGGAACAATTTTCAATTTTTTTGTTAATAAATAAAAAATAATAAATAAATAAATAACGAAAGAAAGAAAGAAAAAAAAATAAACAAGCAATCCACAGAATTAAAAAATTGGTTTAAAAAATTTTTATTTTTATTTTTTAGTAGTTATACAGGGAAATTCAGTAAACATGAAAAAAAATTAGAATGCCATATGATATATTTTAGTATATACATTAGATATATATTTTAGTATATACATTAGATATATATTTTAGTATATACATTGATATATACTTCAAAGGCAATTAAACCTAGCATAATTTAAGTAAATATTGTATTCGATTCCTAGTTTTACACTTCAATAGTTTACTACTTATATACTTAACGTTAGAAAAGTTAAAATTCTCAACATAATAGAATGTAATAATTTTAGTTAATCTTTAAAAGAGAGTCAAGAATCAAATATTTAACATACACTTCAGAACTTTTAAGTCAAACATAAATTTTTTAATAAGCTTATTCAATTAAGCGCTCTGATTTTAAAATGAGAGAAGATTTAAATTAAATTACCGCAAATATTAGAAGGATAATCAAACCACAACGTAGTAAAAAAACAAAGATGAAATTAATTTTCACCAAAGTGCGATAAAATGAGGAGGCTCCGCTAAATCTTTCCTCATACTATCTGCCAATAAACGCCCGCAAAAAAATTAAAAGAAACATCTTTATCTCCCCCATAATACACCCACTTGAGGTCATCCGTTTTGGGGAATATGACAGGATATTGGCAGATTAAATGAGCTATGACGACAAAGTAAAACAAATTTAAGAATAATTCTATTAAGTCGTATTTGAAAATATAACTAAAGTACTTAAAACTTCAACATCGAAATTCAAACTCGAAGAGGAGAAAAAAGGATATTGGAAGCCTGTTCAATTCTTATGAAAGAAAACTTCAAACAAGGGGAAGAAATAATTAAATTTGCGGTGAATCTGTTTTTTTCTTCTTCTCCGAAGGCAAGAAAAAGTAGCTGATTACATTTTATCAAGTTTTGAAATTAAATAGATAACTTGTTAGTAGCTAGTCTTCCTTTTTTTTTTTTGTTTTTTGGATCGTGTTTTCATTTTCTTCTTTTCATTCTGTTGGGCGATAGGAAAACGATCGGAATATCATTAAAAGATTCTATTATCGCTTAAAATAGTATAGGTAAACGAGAATATTTTTCGTGTAAATTAGGAAGATTTCATTGAAAAAATATTAACCTGAACACAGTCTTTAATTAAGAGACGCGATTTTTAAAAAGGAATTTACATGAAACGTCAATACTTTTCACAAAAAGTATTGACGTTTCTTTGTGACGTCAATACGTTATAGTATTTCAAGTAGCATTTAAACATTATAGCATTTAACAAGTAGCATTTCAACATTAAGTAGCAAATATTTAAAAATAACTAACAGCCCTATAATAAAAATATAAATTTTAATAACAGTACAATTTAAATTTTAATAACAGTACAATTTAAATTTTAATAACAGTACAATTCAAATTTTAACAACTTATAATAAGTTAATAAAAAGAGATAAATAGGTTACAGTAGAAATTAAAATTTTCTATTATTGAATTAAAATAAAATTGTAGATCATAACAATAAAATGAAATTTCGGATCAAATTACGGTATAAAGTACCAGCACTTTGGGTGCATCATCCGTAAAATTCATTTCACCTTAAAATTCATCTTACCGTAAAATCTATTTTATTGCAAAGTATTATATTGTAATTTTTACAGTAATATTTATTAAATTAGAATGATTCAGTGATTTTACTGCAATTATTACTGCAAAAGTTACAGTATATCATATGTTTTGTTCTGTAACATGTTACGTTAAAAATGGATTTTACGATAAAAACGATTTTCAAACTACATTATCTGAGAAAAATCGATTCAACTTTTTGTCCTTTTATCGACATTTTTAACCATACTATCCAGCGAATCTGCTAAAATTTTAGTAAGTTGAAAAGTTGAACCTTGATTTCAGTCAAATTGAATCCAAATATCAAGTATTTAAATTTAAAAGAATAATTCGTAATATAATTTAACTTGACACCTTATTAATGGTGAAGCGAATTCACACCATAATAACTCACATGAGCTCCAATAACTTTAAAAGTGTACGGCATACGATAGTATACGAACTATTAAAAACTTAAAGAATATTTTAAAAATAAACCAATTTAAATTAAAGTTAAGAAATGATGACTGGAAAATATTTTTAAAGAACTTTGAAGTACTATTAATTTAAAATTAATTTGTTTAAATGTCTTTTTTTACGCCCGAACAAAATAATTAGATTTAAATTTTGAAAAGAATTTGATTTTTTTTTTATTTACAGTTTAAATCCTTCATCCAAATGAGGAACCTATCTTTGAAATGTGAAAAAAACTGAATCGTAAATAATTAATAAGATATTCGAAAATTACAGCAACATTAAAAATTTTAACAATTTAGGAAAAACGCGTCCTTATTTTATTTAAAAGTTAAACTGTTTGCAGAAGTGTTAGATTTACTAACAAGATCTAAAGTAACAAAACTAATTAGCTTACTTAAGAAAACCGCCATAAATTTTTCGATTTCCGTGAACTTCAATTTGTCTCTAAATTATGTTTTAATAAGTAAATCAAATGTTGTAGTTTTAATATATTTCAGCATTTTGTTATCCCCATGCGTAATTTTAGTATTCCTATTTTAAAAAATTAGTCTTTGCTTAATTTTATATCATGGTCCATTTCTTGCAAAATATTTGACATGGAACAACCTTTCAGCAGCCATCCAGTCAACCATTGTGATTAAAAAGCTATCCTTGTTTAGCTCAACAGTAAAGCTATTCAAAAATATATTTCGAAAGTATTACATTTTTCTATTTTTAGAGATTAGTCTTTGATTAATTTCACATCATGGTCTAATTCTAGCAAAATATTTGATTTGGAACAACCTTTCAACTGCAATTCAGACAACCATTGCGATTAAAAAGCTATCCTTATTTAACAACAGAAAAGATACTAAAAAATAGTTTTCGAAAGTCATAAATTGAAGCCTATGTAAACGAGAAAGAAAGAGCGAATTTTTATTGGCATGCAAGTTTTTGCATTCATTAAAAACCATTTCTTAAACTTGAGGGTTCAATAACTTCATCTAATTCGACACTGTAAAAATATTATGGTAAAAATTACTAGAATATGGTAAAAATTACCATTTTCTGGCTCGATAAGAACACCAAACAGCTCGATAATTTTTACTGATACGCTAAGGTAATGATTTTGTAAAATTGACAATAAACTATGGTACAATAATAATAAAATTACCAAATGAATAGTTAAATACTGGTTTTTTTGAAAAATCAGAATTAGTTTTTTTTCTTTCTTTTTATCGGAAATATCAAAACCATACAGTACGGTAATTTTTGCAGATTTTTTCTCCGTCTGTCTACAAGCATTTAGATTGCTAATGGTTTTCTTTACATAAAAGTGTTTTCGAAAGCGTTAATTACTTTGAATAAACTATATAACAAACGGCATTTTTTTGTCTACTACACCACCATTTTGTTAGAAATTATATCTTAAAAAAATTTTTATGCAAAAAAAACAAACAAACAGATAATTAATGAATGCACTTAAAGTGTTTCAAAAAATTAGATGAAAATTTGAGAAGTTACTGATTTAACCCCTTTTTAAATGTTTCAAGAGAGGATTGATAATTTATTGAACATAAAAAGTTTAGTATCACGTAATTTCTTTCGTATTAAATGTAGTTACCAATAGAGAATAATATAAAAGCAGTAATTTGCCCATAAATTACAGCTAATACTCATAATGTAATTTCTTTGAAGTTAAGAAATATGCAAGACTAAATGATTTTCTAACAGATGTTTACAATTTCAGATATATTAAAACATATATATTTAATCATTAAAATGTTACAAAGATATTTCGAATTAGCACATATTTAAAAACAGCAAAAATATTTTTTCAGATTACATATAGCAAAAGCCGCAATAAACGTAGATAGAAACCAATTACCTTAACACAAACAAATTTTTGAAGAGAATATAGCTTTATCAAATTTAGATGGGAAATACATCGAAATATCATAATAAAATATATCAAAACTTCTCCATTGAGAATATAGCTATGCAACGAGATTACTAAAATTAATATTTTTATTCTTTAATATGTAAATAGCTTTCATTAAAAGCGGTGATTTTATGCTTTGCTAAAAGATTAGAATGACATTTCTCATTTTACAATTATTTATTCAGTTTTATAAGTAGATCCAGATATAATAAGTTTTAAACTTTAATAACTTAAATTAGATATTTAAAGAAATATTTTGAGTACCAGTGATAAATAATAGAATAATGCAACTTTGTAAGAACACCTACGTTTATTTAAATGAATATTTTTACATCGCATCACTAACGTTTTAAAACATATCACTAAAAGTGTAAAATTTAATTAATTCGGAAAACAAACGCATTGAGTTCCTATTTAGTTTTCGTAGTTATTTATTCAAGATAAACTAATTGCAGAACTTCCTTTGGTAAGTTGAAGATTTCGAAAATATTATCGAGTTTGTAATGAAAGTTTGTAATTCAAGACAAAATATTCCATTGAGAATTTAATTACAGAATTATTTTAAATAAAATGAAGTTTTACTGATAATTACAGGAGTTTATGAAGGTTATTTAAATGGTCTTTTTATTTATAAAACATTTAAAAATGGTTTTCATACTTTAAATAACAGTAATTAACTAAGAAGAAAGAAAAAAAAGGAAATTTTTTTATTTCTTCTCTCATCCCCAAAAGGAACCAAAAAAAAAAAAAAAAAACTAATAACAGTTTTTAAACGATTCACTTAATATATTAAAACACATCAATGAAAGGTCGAATGAAGTTATATTTAAAATACACCAAATACTTGAGCACTCAATGAAGTTAATGAAACATTTCGAATAAGAAACACAAAAGTAATTATCCGAATCGTTATAAATATTAGAATTGCAAAAGCAGCGAAAGTCCATCAAGACAGCTGACAATGTCGAACAAGAGCAATAACAATCTGCTGGCAAAGAAAGAATCTGAAAATGCCTCAAATCAATAGAGGTTTTCTCGCCCGCCCAATGAAAATTACTAACGTTGGCGACACAAAGAAGAATATCACCCATTAATCAAAGATCTTAATTTTGTAAGGGACAATCACTGCTTTCATCCGCAATATCCCATCTGCCCTAATTACAATGTGGAAAAGCGTCGCTTAGTCACCAATAACCGCCAACTATTTCACATTTGGCGCTGTGCTGAGTTTATTTATTTATTTTTTTCTTACTCTTTTTGGTCCTGTGTAATCATTTCGTCACCGTGTCATTTTCAGGTCATAAAGGATAATAGGGATGCTATTTATCCACTCGGACATAAATAGCAGGCACTTAAAGAAGTTATTTCAGAAGTCAGAAAAAGTGAAAAATGTAAGTATTGTCAAGTTTGAATTGTGTGAAATACAAAGCATAAGAATAAAAACTAAATCTTTACGAGAATAGGTGATAAAAAAGTATATAATAAAAACAAATCAGTGATAAGAATAAATGTTAACAAATAAGTCAAAACAGTTTTATTCGAAATTGTTTTATATTAATAATATGTTTTACATTAATGTAGATGGAAATTTTGTCAATTAAATTTATTCGAGTTTGAAAACCATTTAAAAAAATTCATATTCTTTTAATAATTTTAATGTTTTGTACAATGGCGAACGAATTGAATTCAACACATAATTTGAAAAACACCAGCATAAAAGAAATATTAATAAAATTTTTTCCTAATTATTACTTAATGTGTCCTCTCTTTGATTTCAGACCATTTTCCCATATTTTGGCATAGTATTGCCAGGCAAGCACGACATGAGATTTTAGTAAGGTTGAAAGGCTCACCTCGTTCCTTTTGCGGGGTAGCGGCTATTAGCATATTCACTTATTTTGTCACAGTACTGTCTGGCAAGCATGAGATGAGATCTCATGGGGTTGAAAGGCTCGCTTTTTTGCGTAGTATTAGCGAGTTTTAGTGAGTATTAGCATATTTACTTATTTTGGACTGTTACTTATTTTGAACTTTACTTATTTAGAACTGTTTGGCAAGCATGAGATGAGATCTCATGGGCTTGAAAGGCTCACTTTTTTGCGTAGTATTAGCGAGTTTTAGTGAGTATTAGCATATTTACTTATTTTGGACTGTTACTTATTTTGAACTTTACTTATTTAGAACTGTTTGGCAAGCATGAGATGAGATCTCATGGGGTTGAAAGGCTCGCTTTTTTGCGTAGTATTAGCGAGTTTTAGTGAGTATTAGCATATTTACTTATTTTGGACTGTTACTTATTTTGAACTTTACTTATTTAGAACTGTTTGGCAAGCATGAGATGAGATCTCATGGGCTTGAAAGGCTCGCTTTTTTGCGTAGTATTAGCGAGTTTTAGTGAGTATTAGCATATTTACTTATTTTGGACTGTTACTTATTTTGAACTTTACTTATTTAGAACTGTTTGGCAAGCATGAGATGAGATCTCATGGGGTTGAAAGGCTCGCTTTTTTGCGTAGTATTAGCGAGTTTTAGTGAGTATTAGCATATTTACTTATTTTGGACTGTTACTTATTTTGAACTTTACTTATTTAGAACTGTTTGGCAAGCATGAGATGAAATCTCATGGGCTTGAAAGGCTCGCTTTTTTGCGTAGTATTAGCGAGTTTTACTGAGTATTAGCATATTTACTTATTTTGGACTGTTACTTATTTTGAACTTTACTTATTTAGAACTGTTTGGCAAGCATGAGATGAGATCTCATGGGCTTGAAAGGCTCGCTTTTTTGCGTAGTATTAGCGCGTTTTAGTGAGTATTAGCATATTTACTTATTTTGGACTGTTACTTATTTTGAACTTTACTTATTTAGAACTGTTTGGCAAGCATGAGATGAGATCTCATGGGGTTGAAAGGCTCGCTTTTTTGCGTAGTATTAGCGAGTTTTAGTGAGTATTAGCATATTTACTTATTTTGGACTGTTACTTATTTTGAACTTTACTTATTTAGAACTGTTTGGCAAGCATGAGATGAGATCTCATGGGGTTGAAAGGCTCGCTTTTTTGCGTAGTATTAGCGAGTTTTAGTGAGTATTAGCATATTTACTTATTTTGGACTGTTACTTATTTTGAACTTTACTTATTTAGAACTGTTTGGCAAGCATGAGATGAGATCTCATGAGCTTGAAAGGCTCGCTTTTTTGCGTAGTATTAGCGAGTTTTAGTGAGTATTAGCATATTTACTTATTTTGGACTGTTACTTATTTTGAACTTTACTTATTTAGAACTGTTTGGCAAGCATGAGATGAGATCTCATGGGGTTGAAAGGCTCGCTTTTTTGCGTAGTATTAGCGAGTTTTAGTGAGTATTAGCATATTTACTTATTTTGGACTGTTACTTATTTTGAACTTTACTTATTTAGAACTGTTTGGCAAGCATGAGATGAGATCTCATGGGCTTGAAAGGCTCGCTTTTTGGCGTAGTATTAGCGATTTTTAGTGAGTATTAGCATATTTACTTATTTTGGACTGTTACTTATTTTGAACTTTACTTATTTAGAACTGTTTGGCAAGCATGAGATGAGATCTCATGGGGTTGAAAGGCTCGCTTTTTTGCATAGTATTAGCGAGTTTTAGTGAGTATTAGCATATTTACTTATTTTGGACTGTTACTTATTTTGAACTTTACTTATTTAGAACTGTTTGGCAAGCATGAGATGAGATCTCATGGGGTTGAAAGGCTCGCTTTTTTGCATAGTATTAGCGAGTTTTAGTGAGTATTAGCATATTTACTTATTTTGGACTGTTACTTATTTTGAATTTTACTTATTTAGAACTGTTTGGCAAGCATGAGATGAGATCTCATGGGGTTGAAAGGCTCGCTTTTTTGCGTAGTATTAGCGAGTTTTAGTGAGTATTAGCATATTAACTTATTTTGGACTGTTACTTATTTTGAACTTTACTTATTTAGAACTGTTTGGCAAGCATGAGATGAGATCTCATGGGCTTGAAAGGCTCGCTTTTTTGCGTAGTATTAGCGAGTTTTAGTGAGTATTAGCATATTTACTTATTTTGGACAGTTACTTATTTTGAACTTTACTTATTTAGAACTGTTTGGCAAGCATGAGATGAGATCTCATGGGGTTGAAAGGCTCGCTTTTTTGCGTAGTATTAGCGAGTTTTAGTGAGTATTAGCATATTTACTTATTTTGGACTGTTACTTATTTTGAACTTTACTTATTTAGAACTGTTTGGCAAGCATGAGATGAGATCTCATGGGCTTGAAAGGCTCGCTTTTTTGCGTAGTATTAGCGAGTTTTAGTGAGTATTAGCATATTTACTGATTTTGGACTGTTACTCATTTTGAACTTTACTTATTTAGAACTGTTTGGCAAGCATGAGATGAGATCTCATGGGGTTGAAAGGCTCGCTTTTTTGCGTAGTATTAGCGAGTTTTAGTGAGTATTAGCATATTTACTTATTTTGGACTGTTACTTATTTTGAACTTTACTTATTTAGAACTGTTTGGCAAGCATGAGATGAGATCTCATGGGGTTGAAAGGCTCGCTTTTTTGCATAGTTTTAGTGAGTATTAGCATATTTACTTATTTTGGACTGTTACTTATTTTGAACTTTACTTATTTAGAACTGTTTGGCAAGCATGAGATGAGATCTCATGGGGTTGAAAGGCTCGCTTTTTTGCGTAGTATTAGCGAGTTTTAGTGAGTATTAGCATATTTACTTATTTTGGACTGTTACTTATTTTGAACTTTACTTATTTAGAACTGTTTGGCAAGCATGAGATGAGATCTCATGGGGTTGAAAGGCTCGCTTTTTTGCGTAGTATTAGCGAGTTTTAGTGAGTATTAGCATATTTACTTATTTTGGACTGTTACTTATTTTGAACTTTACTTATTTAGAACTGTTTGGCAAGCATGAGATGAGATCTCATGGGCTTGAAAGGCTCGCTTTTTTGCGTAGTATTAGCGAGTTTTAGTGAGTATTAGCATATTTACTTATTTTGGACTGTTACTTATTTTGAACTTTACTTATTTAGAACTGTTTGGCAAGCATGAGATGAGATCTCATGGGGTTGAAAGGCTCGCTTTTTTGCGTAGTATTAGCGAGTTTTAGTGAGTATTAGCATATTTACTTATTTTGGACTGTTACTTATTTTGAACTTTACTTATTTAGAACTGTTTGGCAAGCATGAGATGAGATCTCATGGGCTTGAAAGGCTCGCTTTTTTTGCGGGGTAGTGAGTATTAGCATATTTACTTATTTTGGACTGTTATTTATTTAGAACTTTACTTATTTAGAACTGTTTGGCAAGCATGAGATGAGATCTCATGGGCTTGAAAGGCTCGCTTTTTTTGCGGGGTAGTGAGTATTAGCATATTTACTTATTTTGGACTGTTATTTATTTAGAACTTTACTTATTTAGAACTGTTTGGCAAGCATGAGATGAGGTCTCATGGGCTTGAAAGGCTCGCTTTTTTTGCGGGTTAGTGAGTATTAGCATATTTTTTTATTTTGGACTGTTATTTATTTAGAACTTTACTTATTTAGAACTGTTTGGCAAGCATGAGATGAGATCTCATGGGCTTGAAAGGCTCGCTTTTTTTGCGGGGTAGTGAGTATTAGCATAGTTACTTATTTTGGACTGTTATTTATTTAGAACTTTACTTATTTAGAACTGTTTGGCAAGCATGAGATGAGATCTCATGGGCTTGAAAGGCTCGCTTTTTTTGCGGGGTAGTGAGTATTAGCATATTTACTTATTTTGGACTTATTTATTTAGAACTTTACTTATTTAGAACTGTTTGGCAAGCATGAGATGAGATCTCATGGGCTTGAAAGGCTCGCTTTTTTTGCGGGGTAGTGAGTATTAGCATATTTACTTATTTTGGACTGTTATTTATTTAGAACTTTACTTATTTAGAACTGTTTGGCAAGCATGAGATGAGATCTCATGGGCTTGAAAGGCTCGCTTTTTTTGCAGGGTAGTGAGTATTAGCATATTTACTTATTTTGGACTGTTATTTATTTAGAACTTTACTTATTTAGAACTGTTTGGCAAGCATCAGATGAGATCTCATGGGCTTGAAAGGCTCGCTTTTTTTGCAGGGTAGTGAGTATTAGCATATTTACTTATTTTGGACTGTTATTTATTTAGAACTTTACTTATTTAGAACTGTTTGGCAAGCATGAGATGAGATCTATGTGAGGTTGAAAGATTCACTCCTTTTTAAGCAGTTGGTTTTAGCATTTTCTCTTTTTTTTGTCACAGTACTGTCTGGCAAGCACGAGATGAGGTCTTAGTGAGATTGAAAGTCTCACTAATTGGTATTGGGTATTAGCTTAAACTAGTCACCCAGCGGATAACAAACCAAAGTACTATTTTCAACTAAAAAAAATAAATAAATCAGTACGCAACAATCGTGACCACCACCACCAAGAGCATAAAATGGCGTGGTTTTATTTCGTGCTATCCAGACAACATTAGGTTTCGCAATTATATCCTGGTTACATTTCTATAATTAAGAATTGAGGGTGGTTTAATATTTTTTATTTTGTGCATTGTAGAATAGGAAAATAAATGTCTGGGATTTACGGCTGGAAGAGATGAGATAAAAAGTGGAAGAAATTAAAATATTGCTCTCCACTCAAACGAGGTATTTATTACGTCTCATCAAATGAGACTGAACACAGACCTTTAAGAGTAACAGTTTAGAAATTTTTAAGATTTTATGCAAAAATCTTTTTTGTCCATCTAAAATTATAATGTGCAAAATATTATGAAATCATTTAAAATAAGGATCTTGTGAAGTTTGAAAGGAATAATAGATTCCTAATATTAGCATGTAAGTAAGAAATAATAATTGAAAATTGAAAAAAAAAAAAAACTTTAAAAAATTTGCGTAAATAATTTCGAAATACCTTATTTCGAATTTTAAAATGCAAACTCATATAACATTTTAAACTATCTAATATTAAGCGAAAGATTAAAAGATGAATTTGAAGATTTGAAGGATTTTATGAATTAAATATCTTTTTACTTAACTGAGTGTTTAGAAAAAATAGAAATTTGTCTCAGAAAATACCGTAACTTTCACTAAATTCAGTGTATTTTTTTTTAAAAAAAAGGGCTTAAAATAACACATTTAAAGATTTTTTGTGTGTTATCTCAACCCATCAGTTTACATTGAGCACCGACAAGAAAACCTATTTTATTTCTTTCTGAAAGAAAAATTCTTAAATGTAATGTTTGATCAAAACATTTTGTCTGTCAATTCACGGTCGATAAAATAATTTTTTATCCAACCAACCAAAATAGTTTGAGTTCTTCACTACACTTTATTGTTAAGGTATTTAACAAATTAATACCAATATTTCTGGATATTTCATATTGTGTTAAAAAAAAAAGGTGATAAACTAATAAACAGAAATAAGTACGCATAACTTTTTCAAATAATTCTATTTCTTCTGAGACTTTTTTTCACGAGAGGGCTTTCTTTACTTTGAAAAAAATTAATAGTGTATGAAGATCTTGTAGAATTGTCGAAACAATTACAGAAACATTGTCTAGACATAAAAATTTGAAATATGTCATTGCTATCTTTGAATGCCACATTTATCAAATAACTATAAAAATTTAGTATAACACTTCACGCCAGAGTTATCACATACTTTCAGATCATACTTAAGCTTAAGTTTCTAATTTAGGTGTTTCAGATAATTATTTATTTACTCTGATATTATCCTTAAACAAATAGAAAAAGCTATAGAATTTATTATTCTATAAAATAATAATAAAAATTTGTTTCAAACTTTTAATTCTTTATGAAGCGATGAAATGAAAACAAGGTTAATCAAAATAATCTTAGTTGTTTTTTTTTTTTCTTCATAAAAATTGATTAAAACTAAATTTGAAATAATTGTTTTAAAATTTTTAGGCCACTAAGAAAGCTGTTTAGTTCTAAATTTTTCAAAACATAATTTCTAAGAATTGAATTAAATTATCTCAGTAGAAAATTAATTAATATTTATGTTTCGTTCTTAAAACTTGAATTGTAGGAAAAGATGAGATGCTTTTATAACATAAGTTAGAATATAACGATTAAACAAGAAACATACACAGTTTAAGTTTAAAGATAATTACAGAGATAAAAAATTCTCGTAAGGTCAAAGCTGGCTATTAACTAATGAGATTTTGTTTAAGCTACTATGGATTGGACATAATCCTAGACATAAAAGAGAGTACCTTATTTGACACTGTTTTCTAAATTTGCCAATTAAATTGTTCCTACAAAGCTATTAAGTTCAAGTAGTTGTTCTGAAATATTTACTATACCAACAACAGAAGGAAATACACGAAGAGTTGTTATGAAGTATTTAATTTTCTTTGAAGTTTTACTTTTTTCATAGTTCTTTGCCTTATGATGCTAATAGGTCACTTATACTTTCTGGAAAGATTTGAATCGCAACAAATTGAAACAAAACTTTAAATTGTACGTTTCAAAGAACAATTTGTAAAACCCTTAATAGAATATTTGGCGATTCCTTACGATACAGGTTGAATCAGAATTATTTTTAAAACGTTGAAAAAAAAAAATCTAGCATAAGCAAGGGAAAAATTTATATTGCTTGCATGCGCACTAGCATTAAATTTTTTTTTTATAGATCAAAAAAGAATATATGTATATATTTTATAAAAACTTTTATTGCATTCCATTTTATCTTGCAAGTCTTTCTTTGATTTTGGGTGCATATGTTGTAAAAAAGCAATATAAATGAAATACAGCATACTTTAAATAAGTAATTATTAAATACAAACATGGGTAACGAAATATTGGAATTAAAGTTGAAAACGAATCTTATTTCAGAGAAAATCGTTATGAGAAAAGGAAGATGTAAAGCGTTAATATGAAAAAAAAAAAAAAAAAAAAAAAAAAAAAAAGAAAGAAAAGTAAAACTCAAAATACTTTAAAACACGAATTTCGGGACAATACGCTTATAAATTAAAATAGAAAATGTGTAGCTAAATTTTTAATAGTTTAATAGTATTCCATTCTATTTATCGTAAGTCAGAATTACTTATACCTTGGTGGTTTACTTAAACCCAAAGTAAGAAAATTATTAATTACTAGTTATTATATTAGAGGGCGACTCATTGCAGGCTCTGAAAAATTATGTGATTTTACGAGATACAATCTGAGTTCAGTGATCACAGTCAACTAGACGTGTAGATGATGATGTATAACCCAGCGATACATAAAATCTAATTTTTTAATTTTTTATAAATATGTCACCCTCTAATTAGCCGCCATGATGAAATGAAAGTTATGCTATGGTTCAGGCACATGAACTATATTCAGTGTCTACCAATTTTTATATCCTGCAAGTCGAGACATTATTTTTTAAAAACAAGTAAATGCATAATTTATTCATTAAATGACACTCTAAGCAATTTTTACATTTTTTTTTCTTCGAATTATTCTTAACAAATCTAATCCAAGGGTTACTTGAAACCATCACAAGCTAACAATTTTCACAGATTTGTATTCTCCATATTTATATTAAAAAAAACCTCTATCAAAACTTGGTAAGATTATTATAATATTTAATTAATACAAAATGTTGCCAATTAAAGGTATCTTTCATAGGTTTTGAACTGACTTTGTCGTCTAAATTCAAATGATAGCAAGTATACCTCTAGTGAAAAGATTGATAAACAATTAAAATATTGCATAAAATCTATCACACTTGGTGATACATTCTAAAAAGAAGACGATTCGCTTTACGACTATCATTCATAAAAATTTATTTCATTGTCCTAAAGCGTTCATAAAAACTTATTTTTTATGAATGATTATTATGATTAAATCGTTTACAGAAATTCATTTTTACAAATGTTTATGAACAAGTTTGAGTACAAGTACAAACAATTTTCTGATGAGTCATTGGAACAATGTATAAACTTCATTGCCTAAAAGATAAGCCAATCTGCTTTTTGATTAATAAACATTTATTATTATGAATGAATTCAATGATTCTAAAATATTGTGTATAAGTGAAATAAAATAAAATATGTATTCAAGTAAGACAACCAAAGAAGTTGAAGTCAGGCAGTGCAAAATTACATTAATAACTGTCATAATCCTAAAATCAGGTAACACGACCAACAAATTTTCATAACATCTTCAAAAGGAAATACATCAAAAATGTAGAAAAAGTGGTTCCTAGCTAGTAATTGCTATTTATGGAGTACAATTTGAATTAATTCACACATATTTTTGAAGCGTCAGTTTGAAATATCGGAAATGGGCATCACGTGGATATTTAAAGTGAGAATAGCATTAATTCTTTTCAAGATAAGCTTTACGTGCTATTAAGGCATTTGCAAACAAACATAATTTAAATATCATATTTATTTCAGGTAAAATTACGAATCAATATTCAAAAGATTACTTTATTAACTCAGTTTTAAAGGAATTACGGACAACTCTTTAAAACTATTAAGATTCGTACATTTAAAACCATTATTAGGTTAAACATTTGAATATCTAAATAATCTATTTAAATCAAATAATTTATTAGGAAGGAAATACGAATTTGACTAAATCTTCGAAACTCTACACCAATTGATTTAGTTATACAGTAAGACAAAATGATATAATATTGAAAGATATTTGATTTAATTAATTATTTTAAAACTAAATATCTTTTAAAACTTCGTAAAACAGGTAATCTTGAAATATTGCAGAGTATCTAGAAAATATGACACGTGAAAGGCTTTAAAGTCCCAGTAGGTTTAAATTCTTGGAAATATTTCTTGAGACTAATTATCTTTCCCAGACTTTTCCACGGCTTTTAAGACTTTCAGCTTGAAAATTCCAGGTAAAATTTCTCGTCTAAAGAGTAAATAAGTCATGAATATTAATGAAAACTGAGCTATAGGAATTTCTTTCAAGCAGAATGTTTCTTAATGGAGAAAATGCAAGTGGAAGAAAAAAAAAGTATTTAAAAATTAAGTGAATTACACAGATAAATGTCATCAAGTTAGTGCATGCATAAAAAAAAATTTCACTCGTTGTATAGACTTTATGATTTTTTTTATTTTTATACCAGGAAATAAATTTTTATAGACGAAATTGTATTACTCTTGTCAAAAGTTTTTTTGTCAACTACAGTTTTGTCATTTACAGTTCTCATATATATATATATATATATATATATATATATATATATATATATATATATATATATATTATATATGAGGATAATTTACGTCAGCACTGTGGTTAGTGCGAGCCGGGTGGGAAATTCGCGTTGACCAGCCATCCCTGGGATTCAAGCTCGGGAAACCTCATTGGAAGGCGAGTGATTTGACCACTGATTCACCACGTCTCAGATCAGATTGCTTTGACAAAGCTCTTAGAAGATTGTTCCTCATCTGAACAATGAAAAAAAATTTTTTTTCCTAAATGTTGTACTAATAAATCATATTAAAATCATTAATAGTCTACACATAAAGGATTCAATTAATTAAAAAATATTTTTCTCAAAACGCTTTTTTTAAGAAAAATATAAATAGTTGCAAATATTTTTCTTTAATTTCAAAAATTTCAAAATTGGTAATAACATTTTTGAGTTCTGGTTTGTCAGAGGGCTATTTTACTTAATTAAAGTAAAAAACCAGCGAACTGACTCGATATTACATATTGCAAGATTAAAATTTTTTAGTTGTTGCTTAGCAAGAATATAAAACAAGATGGTCTGTTCTGATCAAAATCACCTTATATCTATGAATTTTTTCCCCAACAAAACTTACTCATAATTTCAAAGGTTCACTCCCCTAATGAGTTATTTTAAAATAAACATGATTGTCTAACTCTTTTTTATTAAAAAAGTGTGTAATATCCTCAACTTAGTTAGCTACTCCTAAATAATATTTTCGATACATTAGTAAGTTCTAAAATATTTCTAAGTGTCATAAGTTAGTTTTAAGATAAAATTCTAATTTATGTAATTCATTTTTCCCAAAACGTATTTTCACACATATTTTACTTAAAAATAACTTTTTCTGTACTCTCAAAAGAATCATTTCAACAATGAACCATAATACCGGACCATAAACCATATGGAAACCTTAATAAAAATGTTAAATTGGACCCTATTTCCATTCAAGTAGAACAATAGAATCGTATAATAAAATTTAAGAAATACGATAATGCGATTTAACTTATTATAGAGCACCATACTAGAGAGGCAGTAAATCTGAATGATATGATCTGGTTAAACACAAAAAATAATTAAAAAACATTAAAACGGTATTGCATTTTAAAATGCAAATTCTATATTTTTGGATAATATTAGAGCTAAAACATTTTATTTGAAAATAACTGCGTTTTTTTATAACACATTAAACCTCATTAAATGCGCAATGGGTATTTTTCAAATATCATCAAAATTAGATGACCTTACTATTATTATACTATAGCTATCTACATATACTTTAAAATCTGGATAAGTTGTGAAGCAGTTACGTTTTTTTGGACTATTTCTAAGATATTAAATCGAAAACAGAATACACAATTCAAATTTCTGTTTTCAATTTTGCGATAGATTGTAATTTTACAGGAAAGTTTTAGGACAAAACAATTTTTACTACGTTTATTCTACTATAAAATACCATTCAAACACATTGTATTTCACAATGAATATTTCATGACTTTATAGAATATATTAACAAAAGCCTATTTTAAAGACGAACCTGAAGAAATGTAATTGCTTTAAAATCATATATTAAACCTCTTTAAATTCTAAACAGGCATTTTTCAAATAACATTAAAATTAATAAACTTTTCTATTTATTTTTATTACATTTATTCACGTATTATTTTAAAAGATGGATAAGTTGTAAAGCAGTTTGTCCGAATCAATTAAGGATGCTTCATTTATTTCTACGATATTAAATTTAAAACAAAATAAACAATTTAAATTTTTGTTTTTAATTTTACCACAGACTATAATTTTACAGGAGAATTTTAAGGTTTTATTATTATTGTTCCACAACAAAATACTATTAAAACACAATTGTACAGTACAAGGAATATGCCGTATGTTTTTTAATATTTAAATGAAAACTTCTATTTTAAAAGCGAACTTAAAGGCAGTATTTTTTTTATTATCATGCATTAAATTCTCCATGGGGTTTTTCAAATGGCATCAAAACGAGAACACTTAGCCATTTTTTTTTTACTATTGCTATACACGCACATTTTAAAAGGCAGATAACTTTTGAAGTAGTTAGTCCAAACCAATTACCCTGATTGGATAGCGAAAGCCGTGTCGCTGATATATATGTTCAGACGACCCTTAAAGTGACTTTGTCACAAAATGTGTTCTAGCACGAAAGCAGATATGCAAGTACTTAGTCCATTGTTATCGTCAGCAGACAGACACGCCCAGTGTACAAAGATTAGTTACTATGACGACAGCCCTATATGTTATTCAAACACTCACACAATCACAAATTGAGAGGCATGTCTATGCATACCTTTAGTGTGTTAAAACTTTTAAGGCCATACTTTGACAGATGGAATAAGTAGCTGAATGTAGTAACATCCACAGGCAGCTAAAATCACAAGGAAGCGATACACAAATTACTTTAATGAGAGGGAATTACATTGCCCAGTTATATATATATATATAATAATACTAATAACAATACATAAATTTTGTGGAGATTACAAATGAAAATTATTTCGAGCCTGGTTATATTTAGTTTACACTTTACAAATGTATTACTAATTGATAAAAGGAATTCCTAAAAAGTTATAATTATAACAGACAAAAAGAAATTATCACATTTTTAAATGCTTTTTTATTAAAACGTATTATTTATAAAATAATGTCGATTTTATAGTAAAGTTAAAGAGTCTAATTTAATCAGAATTTAGAAATATTACTTTCATAAAATTTAACTGCTGCCGAAACTTAAATAATATTTTCTGAGACAAAATTTATTAATGATAATTCTTGTGACAAATTTCTGTGACAAAATATATAAATGATATTGATAAATTTAACTCTTGCAACCGACAAACGTATAGGAAAACAAATTTTACTGTATTAGTAAATTGCTTAATAGTATTAGATAAATTTTCATGTGAAAATCTGGTGGTACAACACATATTTCAACAAATATTTTTATTAGAATCAAAATATCAAAAAAAAAAAAAAATAGAACATTGAGAATAAATAAAAGAAACTGGAATTCTGTAAAAACAACCCTTAATATTAATTTTTGAATCTCTGTAAGAGAGATAGTATATGCATATATGGAAAATAATGTTTATGTTAATGAAAAAATCAAAGGCTCAATCAAAATCTGACTAATAACATTTGAAAAAAATGGGCAGAATATGAAAATCTAGAATTTTTTTTAATTATCTTCATTCTATTCTAATCTATTTCATGTCACAATCAAACAGGTTTTGGAATTTCACAAACCCATTCTAAATTGAAATCGGTTAACATTTAGTAATACATTTCTGGCTGTGACACAGGAATATTTAATTTAGAAAACAAACATCATCGAAATCTGTCAAATCACTGTTGATAAATATCATTGCCAATTTGCTTGAAAGATAAAACTTGGATGCGCTTTTATTAAAAAATTTTCTACATTTTTATTAACCATTTTTTTAAACATTTATATGTTTTCTCCTCCATTAAAACAGTTTTTTTGTGTGTTTAGTTTCACCTTCTTTGGTGGAAATTCGTTAGATATCGATATTATTTTTGCTTTTCATTGCTTTGATATTATCTTTGTATAGCCCCTAATATTTTAATTTCTTAAAATTTTGGCAAGGAATTTAAAGATATATATTAAAGTCAGCCATTACGGAACACCAAGTGTGCATACTTATTACAGAACAAATCAAATGTTATGATTTAAACAAATATTGAATCGTTTGTAAAATCCCTACAGAAGTATAAAATATTTGAACAAACTAACAAATAAACTAAAAAAATAACTTAAAAGAGAATTATATAGCTTTGAACAGAAACTATATAGCTTAGAATATATTTCACAAAACAACTAATAATGCTAAAAAAATGGGGAACAGCCGTCTATTGTTGTTAGCAGAGCCTTTAAAAAGTACATTTTTACGACATGGAAAACTTATTTCGAGAATTACATCTGCAATTACGAATCTTTACAGAATATGTAAATTTAAAAGAACTCTATTCCTGAATTTTGCGGTTTGACATTTCCATACAAAAGAGAACTGCTTCAGTTTATAAAGAGGTACTGAATCTTTATTTAACATAATAAAAAAGAATGTAATTTGCATGTGTAAAGAAATCAAAGTTGTGTTTTGGTAAAAATCAATGCATGCATTTAATAAAGAAAACATCTTTATATGTAGCATTCAATACATTATTTAACAACTCAAGATTTCCTTAGAATTGTTCTATGAACTTTAAGGAAATTGCTAAATAAATTATTTAAAACAAACAGAACATTGTTTTAGGTGAACGTGTAATTCAAAAAGAAAAAAAGGAATTTTAATTGTTTATTATAACCATTACTAGTTTATTTTAATTGTTTATATTACCAAGTTTATTATAAAATCATTATTGCATTTCAAATAAAAGAATATATGTTTTAAAAAATTAGAAAAAAACTTCATTTTTCAACTATCGTGTAGCAGCAAAGTTAAAAAAAAATATAGTGAAATGAATGTAAGATTTAATGTTAAAAAATGAACAAAATCATCATAAAGCGTTAAGTTTTGAAGTTGGTCCTAAAAGTTTAGTTAGGATATAGGTCGAATTTTGTATCCGTCATAGTTAATTTTTCACTTTGCTTATTTTGCCAGTTTTCTAGAATCATTTATGGTAATAAAAAAAAGTTTATCTTACAATTAAGATTTGTTTCGATCAATAACAAATCAAATAATAGAAATTAATAAAGTATAGAAAAAAACTTTAAACGATTTTTTAGATAAATGGATTGTATAATTGAAATACACAAAATGTTAAAACAATATCAAGACGTACAAACTTATTTCGTCTTCTCTCCTGTGGGTCATAAATCAAATCTATTAAAAATGTACAGTTCAGAAAAAGTATATTTTTGTTTGATTTCGTAATTTAAATTATCATTTGCACAAATTAATTAGTATACTTATGGTCAGACCCCCAAATCTTTTAGATTATATCCTAGTACATGAAAACTTATACTTAAGTCAAAAATGTTTTTTTTTTCCTTTTTTCCCACTTAATATATTTTATTTTAAAACTAGTCGACGTTCTTGGTACATCACCTTTTAAAATTATTTTGTGCAACATATAAATTACACAGCTGAGCCATATTTAAATATTCTAATTCTTCAACCCCTCCTCCAAACCTAACACCTTAATTAGTTTTAAATATTATATTAACAATTTTTTCCCGTTTAGTTGTTGTCCACAGCTTTGCTCGAAGTTCATTGATTTTAATTTTAATTCTTTACAAGATATGCCTGCGATAATGTCCAAGTTCTTGATGTATTGAATCTTAGTAGTAATTAAAAATTTATGAGACAGCCATTAAATCATACAAATCACCGAAAGTATGAGTTCGGGTCATTTCAGCATAGTAGGCAGCAGAAGTATTAAAATGATTTCTTTCTCTGTCGTTGCTCAAGACAGAAAACTCATACCAAAGCTCCATTACGTACTGTATTATTTTCTCACGAATCTCAAGAGCCATAACTTGAGTAACGTATAATATATAGGCTATTGTTCGAAAAATGCAAGCTGCGCCACTAATAATTGGTATGACAGTATACAGCACCATCTATATTTATTTATTTATCATTTCAAACTTTCATTTTATTTTTGAAAGCGGCATTTTAGTAGCAAAAAGTAAATTCACATAAAAGCCATTAAAACTTTTTTTTTATACATTGTTTTTCCATTCTGTTTTTTCCCCGGTCTTTTTTCTGACCCAAAAATAACGGAAAACCAGTACGTTCCTTTGTTTTTGTTTTTACAGTGTAATACGTTTAAAAAAGATTTATATACATGCATACAATACCATTAGACTTATGTGAACTTTGGATAGCTAGTTTTTCCATCACAGCGAATAAGATTTTTAATGGTTATAAGTTTCAAAAACCACCAGGAACTCATTTGTTAAGCACCGTTTTATACAGAAAATGTTTAGCATTCTTATACATATTTCCTTAAAATTCTTACCCAAATTTACGTAATTGGATACAAACATTATCAAAGTTTTACAAATGATTATCGCGGTTAAAAAAAATGGAGATGAATTGAAAAACCCAGTTTGATCCATGGATGAAACTAAAAGAATGCTACAATGAATTATTATTATCATTATTTTTAACGAAGAAATATGTGTTAGTGATCCTAAGAGTTATCGTAAATTTTTACATATTTTAAATAATATCTATTTTATATTGTGATTTATATCTTACTATATAAAATTTCTTCGACATTTTTAAAGTGAAAAGCCAGTGCTTAAACTCAGAGTAAGCTCTTATTTTAATTCATTTTATACACATGAAATAAGTAAAACTGATACCTAAAAGTTGTCAGGAAATGTAAAACAAGATATATACGTTTTAAAATTAAAAATTGCCATGGAGCGTAAAACAAGATATACACGTTCAAAAATAAATAATTCAAAATTATTTTAAAAAGCAATAGTAACTAACATTCTTTGCAATATTTCAAAGAAAACAAAACCGAAAATCAAAATATTCGAAAGCATTCTACTCAGAGATAAGGGGTAGAAAAAGATAATTAGAAATGGCTTTACCCTTCCCTAGATTTTATTTAAAATAGAGTAGCGGATCTTATCTGAAATTTGCATCAGATCTAGTTAAATAAAAAAAGGGAGGTATATCTTTACAGTACAAAATAATTTGGGTACCGCAAATGTAAGAATGTAATCACAGAAAAGATTAGCCTGTTTCCTAACATTTTTATTGACGAAGAATAACGAAAAAGGAATATTTAGATTCCCAAGTTACAGTTACTTTATATCTTTTGAGACATTTTGGAATAAATACAGAGCTCATTTTCTGAAAACAATGAGTTAGCATGACAGTCTGCATAAAATGTAATATTTCGCCTTGCCAGATAAATGTCCTGCCAAAATAAATCTCAAGTAATTTATTCAGCATGAAAAGAGTTTGTCAAAACTGCATATTGTTTCAACTAGTCTTTAGCCATAGAATAAAACGTTACATAATTTTGTGACTTATGATTAAATGTAAGAGGATATTATCCAAAAAAGTATTTTCATGATTATTATATGCCTTTCAATGTTTAATATAAATGTAAAATTATAAACAAAAGAAAATAATAAATACATTAATAAATTTTTTATACTTCCTAAGTTTTTGAACTAATTTTTCAGCTTTCTAAAGTTGCAAATTGATTTTATATTTTTTCTAATTTTCGAATAAGTGTTAAGAACTGAATTGATTTTGTAAGCTTCTTGAATTGTGGAAAAGATTTTATGAACCTCCTGTATCGATGAAATAGTTTTGTAAGTCTTCTGAATTGTGGAAATGATTTCGCAACCTAAATTTCTGAAATAATTTTGAAAGCTTCAAAAATTGCCATTCAGACAGAACAGGAATCTGGATTTTTGCAGACAATCTGGATTTTTATTGATATCTGAATTCATGAACTAAATTCGTTTTCAGTTCATAATCACCAAACGAATTTTCAACTAAATTTCAATTTAAAATAGTTTCCTTAATACCTAGTTTGAGATTGAGAGTTAATAATAATAGGACCCAATATTGGGCCACAGAAGGAAGAAATAAAAAGATGCATAATCGCGTTGTCGTATCCGCTATAAATGTGTTAAAATACCTTATTTAATTATGTGAATATTTTGTAACTGTTTAATTTTACGGTACTATCACATTACGCCAAACTATTATTGACGCAACTAATTGTGATATGAAAAAGGTAATTAGTTGATAGATATTTAATGTTGTTACTTATGCAACTTCCTAATACCAGCAAGCCTGTTTGAAATCAAGCGAATTTTTAAGTGAGAGGGTACGCTTCTTGATTTTTCAGTAGTGCCATCTACAGCCAAGAATACGAGTTACATAATTAATATAGGTACTTAATAACAAGTGTTTTATGCTCCCCTGAAACGGAATAGTATCAATTTTTTTCGTTATACCTTACAACAAGTTTATTTATATTTTCTCAGAATCAAATTACAATTTTTGCAAATATATATATAAAAAATAATATTTTTTTGTATAAAATTGATAATGAAATTAAAAACTTTTTATTTAAAATCAGCTTTCAAAACACTTGGCAGTTTCATCATCATCATCTTCATCGTACGGCAGCCAATGATCAAAAATGATATCATCCATTTTCAAATAGGAAATCAGAAGTTTGGGTAAACCTAACATCGTCCACCCATCCATCTTACATATATTATTATTTAATTTTAACGTGTACCGTACATGAAATCGGCAAATATGCTGTAAACGGGGAACATTGCTTGAAATTACAGCATGAGAATGTTGCTGAATTGGTTGCTGTATCATTTTCCAGGTTCGACTGTAATATGGTATATCTATAAGGAGGAGATTAAATGAAGCAAGAACGTCCGTATAACGCCAGTCCTTATTTTCTATTTGTGTCATATCCCATTTACCACAACCAAAACAACAACCAAGCATAACGTCTAACAAATCGAAAAGCGAATAAGGATAAGATAGATCTTTAGGACAAATACAAGCATCAACGTTTGGTGCACAAGCTCCGAGATTGAGCATTCTTTTAATCATTTCTGGGTGTATGAGCTCTCCCAAGGCCATCGATACTGGTCGTGTACACTCAGTACAATAATCTTGATGATTGTACTGATAATCTTCAAGGGGGTAATCTATAAGTTTTTCATATTTTTTAGTTACTCTACTCCAAAATTTGAGTCCACTAACTGAGCCGTATCTCAGTATTTTCCAAGCAATTTTTCTAACTTCAGAATCGATGTTGAAAAGTAAATCATTTAAAATGTCGAAGGAGTGTTCGTGATGGTACAGAGTGTCCAAAAAATCTTGCAAAAAGCCATCATTATAATCTTTATTAAGAGTGGCTCTTTTGTATAGCATAGCGAAATCCCGGCACCACATCGTTGCTATCTTTATTTTAAAAAAATATGGATGAGTCGATGAGCAGTCCTCCCGACAATCATTTTTCATTTTCATTTCTTTCAAAACGTTTCCTCTGTATCTTGGATGATATGCTTTGAAGTAGAGATCGGAAAACTTTTCATATCGCGACTGATGCAATTGATAAAATCTACTGGTATACATATTTTGAATAATCTGACTAGCGAAAACAAAACTCTTCTAAAAACAAAATATCTGTTCAAATCACTTGAAATTTGTTCTCAATTTTAGTAATGCTTATGCCATCTTATGATTTATTCTCAAAGACAAAAACGAGTGTTTCCAATGACGAGTGGTATGGCATTTGTAACTTGAGAAGAAGTGAAGTGATAATGCCTAACAATGTGATTTAAATCAGATTTAATGGGACACCTGCAAGTGATGTAGTGTGGGTGTTTCGATCCTGATTGATTGTTGAAACGTGGCATTTGTTTACGTTAGCAACTGTTCTTTCCATTCCATTTCGAGTAAGCCTAGCCCGTCAAGCATCAATTTCAATACTTTCACAAGAGATTTCCTACTAAACACAAAGACAGGCATGAAGCAATGAAGCCATTAACAAACTAACTTCGCATCGAAGTTGCCAGCTGCACAAAACAAAAACATATCACGGTTGCAATAAAATACATTAACAAATAATAAATTTAAATCAAGCAAACACGTTGACGAGTAAGTATTATATTTTACGGAACTCGATGTGCGATACGGCACTGTATTTAATTAACTTCACGTTATTTAACATTCTAATTTATGAGAAGAAATTTAGCTCAACTTTGCAACTTTTCAAAGTGCAAGTACTCAATTGAATACCTCCAAGCGACGTCACGCGTGTGTGTCGCACCTGACTGGCGTCGCAATCGGCAAATGCAACGATTTTCCCACGATAACGTTACTTGCAGGCATTCAATTCTGAAACCAAATCAGATTAGAAATATATGTTTTTTTTTTTTACATTCGTAGTATTTCTATGGGAAATGTGGCAGAGAGCACAAGGTAGCGATGAAGACGTATACTGCGTTAAAATTCTTGACGTTTGCAAAACCTTGAAGCATGAATATTAAGTATACTTAAGTGTTGTAAAATGCCTTTCATTAAATGCAACTTAGTTAAAAGGATATTAGAGGTTATTAATTTAACCAAATAATTAGTCGGTAGGGTGGGGAATGTCTTCATTTTCTACTGCTAGGGAAAGAGTTCGATTCCCTTTGGTAAAAAAATGGTTAGCTGATCAGATTTTACTTTCTGCACTTGTGTCTTGGTTCGGAATTTACAATTACATGATGTTCCCAGGGATTTCAGAGGCTAGAAAATCCACACACATTTGGGCGGTTAAGGAATGTGACTGGTTGGTAATTCCTCTGTGATTTAAATTTCGATAGTGTTATGTGCGGATATGCATCTTCTTCGGATCAAAATTATAGGGATGAATCCCATACTATTGTCACTAGTATAGCATAGAGCTAGTACAATACTAACAATCAATTCTTAATCAGGAAAAAATTATGAATTTCTTTTAAGTTTATACCTAAACTTTGTGTCTCTTTATGATATTTTGGTGGTTCACATTTTGATATAAAAAAGCTTAATAAGAATAAATAAACAGTCTGCAGCTAAGCTTTATTTAAGTTGGGTATGCACTTACATCCAGGGCTGTTTGTACACCGTAAAAAAGAAAGAAAATTGACAGTGAAATCAGTTTATATCTAAATTGTTATCGGAAGAAGTGAAATATTTCTGACTTCCAAGACTAAAGTTTCTAGAAACAATATTTTAGAAACACATTGAGTTATATATTTTTATTTTCATTAAATTATTGAGTTCATTTAATTTGCTAAAGTAAGCTATTAGTATACAATATTTCGCACAGAAAACAAATAGATGTAAACATTTGATTGTTGGGTATATTTTATGAAAGAAGGCCATCAAGAAATTCTCAAATGACCGTCATTTAAACTTTCATTCGCCATTTTCTCAGTCTAGTTTCAAAATGATAATTCGCTCAAAAAACCGTGAGAGCTTATCATACTAATGCCTGAAACGCATTCGTAATGAATGGTATAATTTATTTTCCTGTTCCCACCTCCTCATATGCGCTATTCCTAATTATCATGCACACAAAAATCGCGTTACATTAGAGAATTGAGTTTTAACATCTTCAGACTAAAAAAAGTGCCGTTCCGTACGATCGATTTTGCCTCATTTAAATCTGAAAGATTTGTTTAAAAATTTAAAATAAAAAGGAAAGAAAATTAAGTTGAATTAGAAATGCTAACCAAATACGGAGGGAGGAAATATCCTTCTTTTTCTTTTGTTTTACTTTCGTTTCGCATTTGTTAAGCGAGAAGTAAATCGCTTTTCGTTTTCTCAGTTTTCTCATTTAAATTGATTTACTTAAAGTAAATGTAGGAGAAGAGAATGGTTTAATCAGTTTAATTTTATTTCATTTAACGAACGATTCATTAAATGGATGTTTTAAGGACTTTTTCATAATGGCATGCGCATTATACTTTAAGTCTTAAAAACGTCTTTTAGTTTAATTTAATATTATATTTAAAGAGATTGAATTAGGAAAACAATTTGTTGCTTTACAAATCTCGAATTTTAAATGGAATAGAAGGATAAAAAAACCTTTCAGTGGTCTTGGTAAAAACAGTATACTGTGATTTTTAAAAAAAAAATAATACTGTGGTAAATTTAACTTTAAATAATTAAATTATATGACAGAAGTAATATTCTGAATAGTTTCTAGGCATCATATTCATAAAGTTAGGAAAACTTATATAATTCTATCAATGGTTTAAAACAACTTCCTGTGAGTGGTTTCAATAAAAATTGTAATTTGTGATATTTTTTAAAACATAAATGTAGAGAGACCTTTTAAAATTCTTGTAATTAGAGTATATATACCACAAATAATACGTTGAACAGTTTCTAGTCAACATATATATGAAAGTAAGGAAATATAATTATGTGGTTTAAAAACAAATTCAAATAATTGATTTTGCAAAACAAAGGCTTCTTTTGATATTTTAAACAAAATAATATATAAAATGGAAAAAGCTTTTAAAATTAAAAAATTTAAATTATATGTCAGAAATAATATATTTAGTGATATTTTGTGACATTTGTGGTATTGTAGAGTATTTTGTGATTTAAATTTGAGATTTATATGGTGAGATCTTATATGATGGGAATATTAAATTTATATGGTGAGATCTTTTAAAACCAAAATAATTAAACTATGTACCACAAGTAATATGATGAACAGTTTCTAGTCATCATATTTGTGCAAGTAGTTAAAATTTAAATATTTATGTGGTTTAACCATTCAAGTCAATGGTTTTACTAAAAATGCTTCTTTTGATATTTTAAACAAAATAATATGGAAAAAGTTTTGAAATTAAATGATTTAAATTATATGCCAGAAAACAAATGTCTAAGGATATTTATGATATTGTGGGGTATTTAGTGATATGTGATATTTTTTATAAACTTAATGCAGCGAGAGCTTTTATAATTAAAATATGTACCACAAGTAATATAATGAACAGTTTTTAGGCATCATATTCACGAAAGTAGGAGACTTAAAAACAATAAATTAGTTAAATTATATACCAGAAATAATGCGTTAAATAGCATACGAACATCATATTGATGAGAATCGTGAATCTTATTTAGAAGGAAATCGTATTCCAGAAAAATTTAAAGTAAACAAATATGTTTAAGAAACAAAACATATTTTAAATTTCGAAAAATACGTACAGTAAAATTTCATTTTATTCCTTTTTTTATACCATGTTTATAAATAAATGATATTGAATTCAGAAATTTCTTTAAGAATATATAAGATTGAATATCTCCCAAGGGATTCTTAAAATTCAATTCTTAAGCTTTAATCAAAAGTAACGGTAAAAAATTATTATAGAAAAGGAAATAAAAACGATAAAATAGTAAAAAAAATCCAGTTTTAAAGAATTTTTAATTTAAAAAGGACATAAAATAGGAATCAAAATAAAACATACATAATACAAGAACAAAATAAAATAAGTTAATTACACGCAGATGAAATGAAAATTATACCGATGGAAAATTACTAAAAAATAAAAATTATTCCGTTGGAAAATTTAAAAAAAAATATAAATTAAATAACTGAAAAAGGTTGAAAAGCAACGAAATCTAACATTAAAAAAGGATTAAATGATGAATACATAGAGAAATATAATTTTATTCATTCTAAAAATAATCAACGCACTCAAATTAATCACACAGAGGTAGTCTGTAAGAATAAAAGTTTCATAAAAATATTTTTTGATAAAATAAAATAAAAAAATAAATAAATAAAGCGATGATTGCATTTTTCACACCATTATATTTACGTTAATTTATTCCATTTAATGCAGTATTAAAATAATAAAATTTCAAATGATTTATTTTGCCTGTAAATAGTTCTGTAAAATATAGGAGAGGATTTTTTTTTTTAAAAAATGGATCAATAAATAATAATTAACAAACTAAAAAATAAATAAATAAAAGAGAATTGAGATGTTTAATTATTTCAGAAAAAAAATTGTATTAAATGAAATAAAATAATTATATAAAATCAGATTTTAATTTTTACGGAATTTAACTTGAGAGTTCTTATTATAATGCTGTTAAAGAAGCATAAGCAGAAAAAGAATAATTCATAAAATTAATAAAATTTTTTCTTAGTTATCCACAATAGAAATATTAAAAACAATCAACAAAACTTCAGAAGTAATTATTTTTGTTGGAATTGTTAAGTTTGTTTATGAGCAAAAACAAAATTCTCAAATCAAAATTCTTTTCTTCAATATTTTTTGAAAAAACATTCATTCATGTTTCATTCCGTTTCAATAACAATTCATAAGAAAACGGGAAAAAAAGACCGTAATTTTTTTTAAAAATAAATAACTACTTATTATAATTTTTAAAAAAGAAAGCATTTAGATTCAACGTATAAATCAAATCTAAAATTAATTATTCTCTATTGAACGTCTTCACTTTGGTGATAAGAAAAATAATAGCTGAATGAAAACAACGAATCCAACATAAAACTAAAGGCATTAAAAATAAATGGATGGTATTCGAAAAAGTTCTCGAATAGTATTTAAAAAACTATTGGTTTTGTTAATGGCATCACTTCAGTCGCAATGAAAAAAAAAGATAATAATACCAGATCTGATTTTTAATCCACAATTCCAACCAAATGGACCAATATAGTAAAATTGCTTTGTTTTAGCTGGTTAGATTGCCTGTTACACAATGACTGTAGAACTTAAGTGAAATTGATTCAATCTCAGAGAGAGATAAAGAAAAAATAAAGGAAACTAAATAAAGCATATTTTTAGAGTAAAAAGAGAAAACTTTTCGAATTGCACTAGAGAAAGTTTAGAATTGCATTTGCAAACATTATAGAAATTGCTGGTTAATTCCCAATTAAAGATGTTATTTAGGTATAAGGTATTTTACATTATCCTACAATAACGGAAAAGATGCTTCCAATTTTTAATATTTTTTCAAATGTGTCAAGAATTTAGAGAACTATTTATATAATTTTGACGGTGTTTAGGTCAAGCGATTTTTGATATTTATCTATAAAGTTTAAAGTTTTCAGAGGTTTGAGGAATCGGTAATAAGTTAAAAAATAAAAAATAGTGATTTTTGAGCACCCTATGTCAGAAAATGTAGGAAAAAACTTATAACCTGTATCAAATACTTTACTTATTATTGTTTATTATATGCAATGTCTGAATAAAATTTCGTAAATCTAGTTGAAATATTCATGTATATATAGATATTTTTATGAAAGAATTCCCTCACGATTTCTTACTATATCTGTAAAAATAACACTACACAAAATTTTTCAACTATACGAAATTTGGACTATCATGAGATGGCCACGAGTAATAGCATCATACCAAATGATACTGAATACATTTAGACGACAGGATAAACGACGAAAAACGTATTTTGCTTATTCTAATTATGTTGAAGCCTCCTAAAGGGCAACACATAATAATAACTAAGGAAAAAGAATCATTCTAGCTTTATTAATCGTGTCGCTACATAACTTTCATGTTTGAGCATAATTTTTGTTAAAAATTTTATTGATTATTTAAATTTTTTTTCACTCTATAAGAATAACTGGTATTCGGCGAGCATTTCATAATAATGCAATTTCCGTTTTCAATTAATTTCTAAAAAAAATTGAAATTTATGTTTTTAGAGCTTGCAATGATTTTTTAAGCAGGCGATATATTTAAACCTTTCAATAAATAAAAAAAAAAAAACAGAAAAATATATTGTCAAAGTCATATAATATGCTGTAAAAATTGACATGTGGCAGACCTCCTGGAGGACTTAATAATAATTACACACAAAAACTAATTTCGACTATCTACGGATATATATGCGCCATTTTAAGTGCATTCTAAATATTTCTCTTTCCGAGCTCACAAAATATCTAAAAAGTAATTGCTAATAATTGTATGAATAATCAAACTAATAATATAATAAAACAATTAGAAATTGTTTCAAATAGCATCAGTTTCCAATAAAAAAACTATATAGATATTAAGAATAATAAAAAATTTCAATGCGCTTTTATTTCTCAAAATGCAATTTCCTAAGTATTTTAATATACAAATATCTAAAATAGTTTTATTGAATCAAAATCACGTACGGGATTTACGGGATTAAAAATATCAGAACAGTTTTATTTTAAAAAAACTACTTAAGATTTTTTTTTACTTCTTTTTTTCCTTTAAGAATTTATTTTTTTTTTTGTTCTTTTTTTTTTGCTCAAACCTTTGTCGTTAATCCGATAAAAGTCACGTCACCCATTTAGAATTCAAATTACCAAATATATGAACCTCTGATAAAATATACTAACAGAAAAAGTCTTCCAAAGATAATTTTTTTTTATGTCCTATTCGAACTTTTTTCAAGATACCGTGAGGAAAGGGATGTACGCATATTCATGAATGGGCACGCACTCTCCCTTTAGTGATGGATGCCATTTTCTGAAGAACTAAAATTTGATGAGTCGTTGAAAATGGCAGGAGAAAAAAAAAAAAAAAAAAAAACACGAGAAAAGAACAGAAAAACTTTCGAAAGAAGAAAAAGAGCTATTTCATTTTGTTTGAGTGAATTTGAAGTAATTTCTAAAAGTGAAGTTATTACAGTTTTTGGAGGAAAAAGGAAAAATTTGCGGAAACAAACATTTTTTTAAAAAATATAAGCAGTTTAAGAAGAAAAAGTCGTGAGTATTAGGCAAGATTATAAATTCCTTTTTCCTTTTAGAAACTACTTAAAAGGGGAGATGTTAAAAGCTTTGTCTGTGGTACTTTTCTTTCTTTATGACTTAAAAACTTTTATTTTAACATGAATTGCACGCACATACTCTTAAATACTAAGAAAAAGAGTTTAATTCCTACTTTACGACCACGCTGACAAAGAGTTCTTTGAAATTTAAAATAAAATGAAATTAAGAAGGAGATTCGGGACTCAGACGAGACTTGTTTCTAGTAATTATAGATAATTTTATACATATTATAGTTTTATAGTTAAAAAAGAGTTTTAAAGAACCATCGTGTGCTGCTAAACCGCTTTGAGGTGAGAATTAATAAAAATTCGAAACAGCTATTATAAAACTGCAACAGTAGTTTTCTTTAGTAACATTTTTATTAATGCTTTTAATGGCATAAGGACTTTAATTCTATTTGAGCCATGACACATTTTGAAATAAATTATAATAAGTTTGTCATTGCAAGTGTATTATTTTTAGTCAAATCCGAGTGAATATTTTGTTCCATTTGCACTTGCACTAAAATTTATATGTTAAGTAAAATAAGATACACATAAGAGTCAGTAAATGAATTATTATAATACAATATAAAATATAAAGCATTAATTTATAGAATGATATATATACACTAATTTTTAAAATAAAATTAGTTTGTAAATAAAACATACGAATAGCAAAGAAATAACATATAAGTCGAACTTAAAGCTTAATAGAACGGAAGCTGATACAAATTATGCATGCTAAAATTACTTAATACAGTTCACAAAAATTTTGAAAAATAAAATATTATTACTCTTACACCAAAATAAAAAAAAACGTACATACCCATTTTAACAATGAGCAACAAATCATTCAATCAAATCACTAACAACAATCAAGTCCCGCACACTTAGGCTGTTTTTTGAAGGCTCCTTCGTAATATGAAATGATGCTTTTTTGCGAATAATATGCTATTTTTACAACTGCTCTGAGATTGCAACTGTTACTCATGACGGTTAGGTCAAGTTTAGCCTATCTAAAGCTAGCATTGTCTACGCTTATTTTGAAATTGGTGCTAAACGCCAACATGAGAAAATCCACAGTTTTGTGAAAATAAAAACCGTTTGTGGTATAATTTTTTAATATTTAAAAACTTACTCAACTACTGCATAATCTGGGCTTATAAAAATTTGCAAAAACTGGGAATAAAGCAGTGATTTCGATAATTTTCATCTAAGTGAAAAAATGTTGTTGTATTGGCGATTTTAAGCCTAGATGATTCTTCAACCCCAGATTATATATATAGTTTAAAATCATCGCATTGATTCAAATGCAAGGCACTGTAACTATGGCTTTTTTATTTTCCTTGGCGACAGAACTTCGAAAAACAGCGTTAATTTGGATTATAAATGATAACTTCTGTTTTGGTTTTGAAAATAGCGCCAACATATCAGTGCTTTTTGGAAGGGAAAATAATTCTCGTTTTCTGAGAATGAGTGAGAATTTGGCATAAGCTAAGTCTATTATAAGTGTTTATATTTAAATTATACCAATTAAATCGTATATGAATCCTCGATTTGGTGTTAATCCGGAATAAAGTGTTTCTTCACACAATTGTTTTGGTTTCTCAACATTATATTTGGAGAGACATTACAACACAGTTTTTACAGTATGTGTTTTTTATTCGGTGAATCTACATCGTTGGTAAATAGAAATTAGAACCAATAGGACATATTTTTTGTAACGCATAAACAGTAAAAATGATATTAATGTCAAATCCAACATAATTAATTTAATTGCAGGCATAAGTAAAAAAAAGAGAATATATAATTTGAGTTATTTTTTAAGAGCAAACGATAAGATTTATTATTTCTTTTATTTTTACAATTATTGGTTTGCCAAATCGGCATTAAAAAAAAAAAAAAAAAAAAAAAAAAAAACCGGAACAAATTCTTACAATATAAGAATCAAGATCCTTACATAATTATAAAGATTCGGCAAATAGTGGTTGAATAAAAATTAAATTATTTTTTTCCCATTTGCAATGACAGAGAAATAAAAATTTATTAAATATTATTTTTCACTTAAAAATACGCAATACAAGTAAATTACTAATGTGCATAGTTAATACTATATTAACGACAGAAATTTTTTAAAAATAATTGTAGTTTCGAGTAAAAGCAAATACAAATTTTGCACTTACAAGATACATAATGAATGTGTCAATATTAAAACCTAATTTCAAATTTTTTAGAACATTGCTTTACAGCCATGTGTAGGCAAACAGTATCAAACATTTTATTTAAAAATACCACATTAAAATTAGAAAACGATTTTTAAATAACGTTATTGTTTGCTTCAAACTTGTGTTTTCTTTTCTTCTTTTAAAATATTATAATCTTTAAAATAATCATAACATCACTCCTTATTTGCACTACTCATAAACGAAGGATATGGCAAATAACTAGATAAAGAAACGATTAACTAGGCAAACAAAATGTGATTTAAACTCTATCTAGAATTCGAAATTTGAAAATTAAAAAAATCATATTTTCTCTTCTATATTTGTTTCTGTTGTTTTGCAGAGCAATTTTTAAAGAATCTCTCAATATAAATAGTTATTACATTTATTTAACTAATTTTAGCATTCAAAATACATGGTAAGTAAAATTGAAAGAAATATTCCGTCTTTCTTTTGTTCATTATTAAACTGATGTAAAAATGCTAGAGATTTAATACAAGTTTTATACTTTTCGATGGAACATTTTTGCCTAATTTTGAAACATGTGAGTTATAGATAAAAAATGCTGCATAAAATCGAAAGGACTTTCAATTCCTGAATATGCAAGAATGTTAAAAATTTTTATCAAATACTTTTATAGAATACTTTCATTGTATTAACTATATCTGGTTTAGTTGGATATATTCGAAAACTATCGACTTTAATATTTGTATTCGAAATTAGATTTCTTATTATTTTTCGAAAACCACCGACTTTTCATCTGCTTTCTTTAAAATTTTTAGAATAAACTCTTGCAACACATCTTAGGAAGAGCTTTATGTAAAATGAATGTAACTCCTGGGAAATTAGAAGAGACTATATAAACTCGTTTTTATAGGTTACACGCAATATTTTATTTATTACTTTTTCGTGTAGCTCCACAGAAATTTTTTTTTTTTAAGGTTTCTAAAATTATTTTAATTTATACCTTTTTTTTTTAGAATTAAGAAAAAAAAGGTATACATTCTTTCACTCCTTTGGCTTTGAAAAAAATTGCACCTTATTTATTTTCTCCAGAAACACGTTTTAAAAGCAAAGCAAAATAAAAATGCGGTTTCAGATAACTTTAGAAATGCTAATTTGGAGGCGTAACACCGATCGACATGCCATTCACAATGATGACTGAACTTGTAAAATATAATTCAACATTAAAGAACGTGTAACATAAAATATTAAACAGACTCGTTTGAAATTTTCTTTTAAAAAATGGCTAATGTTAAATAAATACGAAAAAATCATTTTTCAAACATTTCTCGGAACAAAATAATTAAAAAGTTTAGACTATTTTTCAAGTTGGGGACTAAAATTGCACCTAGTAGTCGATGTCCAAATTTTAGAACTCTAGCGCGAACGGTTCTGGAGTTATAAGAGATTCTAAATAGCTTTCTGTGACAAAGACAGACAAAACACTTAGTAAACACATTAAAAAAAATAATAAAAAAATAAATAAATATAAATAAAATTGAAAAAAAAGCAAAATTAAGGAAAAAAAAAAAATTCGAGATTTGTATAAAATCGCTTTACTATTATCGACGGCATGATGCGGAATTAGTTTTGGTAATTGGCACTACTGATATTGTGGGAATATGTGCTGCTTTAATCGATACAAAATATTCTAATCTATGTATTTATGGTAGCAAGGTTCCTTATATACGTACTGCGGTAATAGGTTTTTGCGCTCGCCGAAAGAGATAAGTACCAGAGAAAATTGCTGGATTACGGTATATTGTCGTTATCACGAGTTAGCCGCGAGCAACAGCATCTCACGCCAACTGATACTAAATAAAGTTAAACTTTATTCTGCTGGGATGAACTTCTAAAAACCTATTTTTCTTAATCTAGAAACGTAAAGCCACCGGAAAAGGTAAGTAATAATAATAAATAAAATATTGCGAATTGTTTCAAATTCTTTTCATTGTGCATGTTTGATGCCTTTCAGTTTTGTAGGTAGGTACTTTATTTACGTCGCACTATGGGCTATTGGCGACGGTAGGATGATCCGAAAACATGCCAACGCAATTTTTGATCCTCTGCAGAGGGAATGTCTCCCCTGCTTTGGTAGCCCGACGACCTACGCGCGAAGTCGAGTACTTTACGGTAGAACAGTTTAACGAGGACCGATACCGAGCAACCTTGGTCCTTACGCAGGCTGATCAAAGTGGTCACCCACCCGCTTACTGACCGCAGCCAGTGATGCTTGACAGTGTTTTACTAGGAACCGTGTCTTTACGATCAGTCCGTTGCGAAACCTTTCAGTTTTGTGCATTTATAGTGTTGATTTATACCGATTTGATTATTTGCATTTTTCTTCGCACAAAGAATAGGTGTTCAGCTAGTTAATAAATTCGTAATAAAAAATTTTCTCGTTCATAATATAAATGAGTTCGATTGCATATAAAATGTTCATCGGCGCAGAAAAAACTGTGGAAGGTTATAAAAAAATATTTTAGAGGAGATAGGCTGTAATTGAATAACAGACTGATGGAACAGGGGATACATGTTATTTATAACAACACACACACGAAGTAAAAAGCTGAGCTTACTTTGAGTTCAGGAGAAAGTTTACCAAATTAATTTGTACCCGATACATATTACTTTTTGGTTGTGAAAATAATCAACTAGCATGATGAAGGCAGTTTCAATCTTTCTATTTTTAATTACTCGTTAAAAACATTTTGTTTAACTTATGTAAATAAAAAATAGATGGTTCTTGTTCATATCCGATCTTTGAAGAACTTAATGGAAGAACTGGCTGACATTTTAGTAAATTAGAATAAATGAGCTTTTAAGTTTATACGTTTCTCTTCTCTTTTTTGTTTTCTCGCCCAATCTTTATGTCTTTCATGTGTTTGTGAAGGATTTTTTTGCGATTTATTTATTTGATTCCAATTTTTTTATAAAAGAATATTTTAATTGTTATTGTGAGTAATATTTGCCTTAATTTCACGGAAGATTTTTAATGTTTTTAATCCAGTATATTTTGTTTGAAAATATAAAATAAATATACATATCTTTAGGCTTCTGTAATAAAATTTTAACACCTTTAAGTTGGAACAAACTGGCATCAAATTTTATCTAGACTTGTTAGTCTGAAAACCGATCAAAAACAATTCAGAAGCAGCTTTAGTTCAACTTTCGCGGAGTAGATATTTTATTTTACCTCTATGTATCGCTTTAATTGGTGAGAATTCGGTAATTTTTGATTTTAAAAAAATTATTCTTTTAAAAAGCGCTGATTGTGTTCGAAATGTTTAGCCATTTTGCTACATATTTGAAATTAAATATAAATATCTTTATTACTTTTAATAAAAAAAAATGAAGGTATAGTCGTTGAAACACATAAACCATTTTCTATTTTTCATTAAAAATTCACAGTTTTATACAAAAATGATAAATTTTAATTTATAAAAATGTTTATAAAGACGTTTTGGGTATTTTTTTATCGTGGTAAACTACGCAACCATGATTATTTACGTGACTCTCATTTTTCTTCATGATTTATATTACCACTTCAAGAACTTCCGTCGTTAAACACCAATTCACTTTGTGAATATCTAGCCTTTTATTATTTTCAACTTCTCAATCTTGAATCAAGAAGACTAGATACCATCTGTAACAAGGTTTAATTCATCTTCAAAAAGAATTCTTTTAAGCGATACTAATCAGCATTCGAACGATATGGAGGTAAAAATAACGGAAACATCTCGTGGTTAGCTGATGCCAACGGAGCTTTGATATGTTTCTACCAAAATATAATTTGCATCAGCACGGTAATCTCTGCTGGCGGGGAGCAAAATAAATTTTAATTGTCTATCTCTATGATTCGTTTATTTGTAGACGTGAATCTGTTTTCGATTGACGTGATCGATTTTTATGAAAAAATTGCCATTACTTTTGTCAAATATTTAAGTATGCTCATTTAGGATTTAACACACAATATTTTAAGTGTGAGCATACATTTTAAAGAACGTTGATGAGCTCTTTCTCATTTTTAATTTTAAAAAAATAATCAGAAAAATAGATAACTTTTGGTAATAGGTATTGCTGATATTATGTTACTTGATGCTGTTCTAATATGTATTATACATATGCTAACATACGTATCACGATATTTATTATAAGTACTAGTTTTTTTACAACCTACCGTGTGATAAGTACCAGCAAAAATTGTTGATTATGGTAATTTTTGACTATCAGGAGTTGGATTGTGAACAGCAGGATTATGTTAAATGATACTGAACATTGTTAATTTTAATTTTGAGAAGGCAAAATTTTAAAAACATGTTTGCTTAATGTAATAAAGTAAAGCCATTAAGAAGAGCAACAAATAACAATAAATAAAAAAACTGGTATTTTTTTAAGTTAATTGTGTCCACTTATCTCTTTCAATTTTGAGCATAGTTTCGTAATTTTGATCATTACGAATTTATTGATTATTTAGTTTTATTTTCAAAATAATTTTACTTAGTTTTTCTGTAGTTAATTATAGTAGAAATTTGAATTCCCATTTCTTCTTTATACATATAAAAAACTAACTTAAAAGAGTTTCCTAATTTTTTTGTTTAATATAACTCTAAATGAAACCATTTCCTATTTCTAAACTTTCTTTCTTAATTAATTTTAAATTAAAACTTCGAATTCTTTTACTTCGCACGATAAACACTTTCTCAGCTAAGTGGACTTGATGTTCAATCATAAAATCGATTCTACGAACGATTCTACGAATATCTAGCATATATTGTAATCTTTCTGCAACCTTAATCAGGCGTTGAACTGAACAATGTTTCCATTCAAGTTGAATCACATTATCGTGAAATCAATTCAAGTTCAAGAATAATTAATTCTCACAATAATACGGTTCACCATGGCCCCATATTAAGATTGCAGCAAAATGGAACCATATTATTGTTCATTGTACTTCAAAATTTCGAAAAGTGTATACAATCTATGCATGTAAATCTTTAATAAGATTACGGCTTCCGTTTCAGTGTAATTCACGGGGTATATTTTTACTGAAGACAATTTAAACTCTCAAAAGCTTAATAAAAGAACCGATCTTGAGTCCATCATTAATACTCAGACCCTAACGATATCCAAAGTTCAGCAGTTTTATTCACTGAAATAAGATATACTTCATTTCGAATTCAGTGAGCTTCAAAATTTCTAAAAGTGTATACAATCCATGCATGTAAATCTTTAATAAGATTACGGCTTTCGTTTCAGTGTAATTCACGAGGTATAATTTTTACTGAAGACAATTTAAACTCTCAAAAGCTTAATAAAAGAACCGATCTTGAGTCCATCATTAATACTCAGACCCTAACGATATCCAAAGTTCAGCAGTTTTATTCACTGAAATAAGATATACTTCATTTCGAATTCAGTGAGCTTCAAAATTTCTAAAAGTGTATACAATCCATGCATGTAAATCTTTAATAAGATTAGGTCTTCCATTTCAGTATAATTCGCGTGGTATAATTTTAACTCAAGACAATTTAAACTCTCAAAAGCCCCATAATGGACTGAATTTGAGCCTTACACTCAATACCAAGCTCCCTAACAGTACCCAATATCTAGCAATTTTATTCACTAAAGTAAGATACTGATCGATTGTTGGTGTCCTCCAATTTCAACCACAACTACTAAACCTAAGGATTCGGACCTAAGAACTGCTGATATTAATCTGAAATTAAACATGATCTTCACAGTCATTTCATGCTTGAGGGGGGAATATTCAAGCGCCCTCGGGGGATGTATATTAAGCAGTTGCATCCGCATTAAACAAATATGGGGAGCCCTCTAAATAGCTGGGAATCCTGTGTTGACTTACATTTGCATTTTCCTGGCGTGAATTTAAAATTTTCTTCCACAGATTATTAGGAATGGTTTTCGACGACTGAATTCCCCGGATGCATATTTATGTTAATGTGTTTTCAGTGGGAGTCGATATTAAAGTGAGAAAGAGAAATAGTGCTTTACCTTTTATTCCACTTTTCCAACTCGGTTAAGAGGTTTCATCAACGCATATGCAATTTGCTTCTAAGGATAGAGAATGGGTTGGGAACAACTGGGAAACCGATAAATTTAATCGTATGAATGTAATTACTGAGAGTCAAATATTTCAAAAAGTGCTGCAGTCTACTTGTAAACGAGTTTCATTTTAGGCGCTTACGTTTCTTAAAAATTGAGTCAGTAATTGCTTTTAAGCCATAATAAAATAATGAACATGATATAACTAACTGACTGAATAAAAGGCTTTAGAATGGGTTTTGTACAAATTGTGAACAGCTCAGTAAACAGGACTTGGAAATCGTAATTAGTAGTTTAATATAATGCGCACTGCCCAATATAAGAATCTACACTAGCAATCTTGAATTTTAGGTTAAATATTTGATTTTCAGTTTCTTGATGTTTTTTCTTTAGGTTTAAAAATTTTGATGATAGATTACCATTTCATAGCCTGTATAAAAATTTAGACACAAAATAAAGGAATTGCTTCATTTTATTAAATATGGAAGAAATAGCTAAGACAATATGAGTTTTTCTCAAAAATGCAAAACAATAAAATTATGCGAATAGTAATTTCAGATGGATAATTTAATGCTGATTAATTACACTTTTTTAGGACAATTCATTGTTTTTCTGCTGCTTGATATTTTTAAACAGATTCCTTCGTATCGCTGATTTCAAATCTGCAATCGGTTTCTCTCTCCAAGCTACAGATTTATTAATTTTTTTAAAAATGACATTTTTAGTCTATTTTTTGTCAAAATGATCAAGTATATTATAAACTGTTTCTTCGCGTGCTTCTGAACAAGTCATAATAGGGAAGCAACCCTTGCCGCGCAGGAAGACACCTCCAATCATGGGTTCCTACGCGGAAAAAAAAATTCTGTCAAAGTCACCAAACTTGGATGGTAAAGCGATTTTTAGTGAAAGAAACCACAATTCTAAAAATTAAACCAAAGTATACGGTACTTAAATTATTCATATGGTAATTACCGTTCTCTGTTGTTACTGTTTACCGAAAATTCTGTTATAAAAAATTATAATTCTTGTTACTATATATTTAGTAATAAATATGATTCTCAAAATAAAATAAAAAAATTAACCAAATAAATAGTTTTTATGCCATGCTCTAAAGTATAACAAGAAAATACAATTACCGAAATGATCTTCAGAACTATCAATCATTTTATTATTCATTTGGTAATTTTAAGCTTTTGATGTCTTTGCCTCATACCAAAAGGAAGGGTAATAATACGTTTTCACTTCTACAGTTTATTTAAAATGACAGTTTATTTAAATGGTAGATAGGAATTAGGTGACTGTTAACAATTTCTTATTCTAATATAATTTCATTTAATAACAAGGGTTAAAGGGACACGAATGATGACTTTAAATGTTTAATTAAATTGTTTTAAAGATACTTAAACTCAAATATATTATACTATGGTGATTGTTTTATCCATATTTTATTTGGTATTGGGATTCATTTATTTATTTACGTATATAAGTGGGTTTTTTTTTTGTCAATACAAAGACCAACTTAAAAACTCTTCTCAGTTTAAAAAACAGATGGTACAATTTTAAGAAAGACAGGAAGAATATACATCAAATAATAAAGCGGGATTTGAACCCACCACATAAAGCTTCTGAGCAGTTAGTGAAATAGGAATTCTCTGCGGCAAGTAAAACAATCATTCGAATCGCCATTACCGCGAGGCCTTGTCCCTCTTCCAAACACTCAGAAGCGTGAAGGTAGTAGGTTCAATATCTCTGTGCTGTTTTTCTCATTTTTATGCTATGGGTTTTGAAATTTGATAAGAGACAATCTCTATGCATTAAGCGCAAGATCCAAACCAAATTTATTTATTTTCTGGTGCAATGTCTAAAACTAAACTACATTTTAAAGAAAGCCAATTTTAAAAAAAAAATTTTTTCCTATAATTTTGTCAGAAAATTGTCTATTCATTTTAAAAACATAATATTCTTTTATTTAATATTAAATTAACGTGGAACTATTTATCTATTCATTTATTCTTATGAGAGTGTATTTCTAATTATTCAATGTAAGACGTTTTTATCAAAAGCAATATACCACTGCAATATATCAAATAAATAAGGTAATGCAATATGCCAAAAGCTATATACCAAAATAAAAAATAACAGTTTAAAAATAAAACAAAAGAAAATTAGCGTTTGTTTACATGATAACAAATTATGCCACAATATTTAAAATAAGCTAAATAAAAAACTAAAAAGAAATTAGTATAAAAATAATTAAAAAAAAAAACACATTGTTTGCAAAAATATTTCATACATAAGAGAAAAAGTATAGATTTCACCACTCCTTAAGCTCTTAATTAACTTTTTTTTTCTTCAAAAATTTAAAAACGCAACAACTAAAAGCCAATATAAATAGTGTAATACAGCTCCGGTTCTTTTAAAAATGATTAAATTATAATTATGACTAATTGTTACTTTACGATATTTGACGTTTACGAGAGATAAACGTTTTAGTGAATAAAAATATCTATTGAGCCAAGAAATAAGTACTATATCATCAACATTAAAATGGCAAGAAATAAAAATAAAAATATATATATATGGCGAGAGAAGAGATAAAAATTACACATCTGAAAAATTTAGAAGACAAAAAATAAGCACATCTTAATTTAAATAACTTTCCTAAAAAAAGAGTGATTTACGATTAATAAAAGATTCAAAGTTTCGAAGTCATTTTTTTATTCGAGAAAAAAGATTCAATTTCCCAAGCGCAGAAAATGACAGTGTTAATTTAAACGCGAAAAGAAAAAAAAAAAAAATTACTACCATGAAACGCAATATTAAGCATGAAATTGGTAACTGGTTAAAAACTTTCGAGAAAGGGAAATATTAAAGCATATGGTAATTTAAAAATAATTTTTTTTTGCAAAGTAAAATTGATTAGGCGAGAAATGTATTAAATGTTTCGATTTCTAAACTTGGGAAATCTAATGAGAGTTTGAATTTTGATTTATATACAGCGAATGCATTTTTCAGAGAAATTAAAAACTTTACTATTGAAAAAATAATTCTCTTTGTACAAAATTGTACAAAAAATTGGCAAATAAGTATTATTGATTTTCATTAAAGAAATAATTTAATTTATGATTTAGCAAATTTTATAAAAAATGAGATATAAATTTAGAACAGCTTAATTAATAAGTTTAATAGCATCGTGCAGTTATACTATACCACAATCGAAGTAAAGATTTATTGTATAAGATGATCAAGAAAACTATGTTAGCAACTATGTCTGATGAAAAAAGCGGGAGGCTGGGAGGAGAAAGGTGAAGGAGTTAACTATAGCAGTTAACTATAATATTGTTTATATTGATATAAACTATATTGATATAAGAAGTATTAACTTACTGAGGAAAACAATCAGCAAAGATTTATTGTAAAAAACTAGAATGCTGATTATTCCCGTTTATAGGTATACTTTCAAAATTTTTATTTTGAAAACCGTAAGTTATTCTTATCAAATGTATCTCCTTGAGTAACTCTTAATAAATGTATCTCCTTTCACACCACCAAAGAATCTGTTCATGGAAAAGTCTGTTCCATTTCCATTGGCGATTTAAAATTCAGAGAAAAGTGAGTTCCGTTAAACCACTAGCTTACCGTGAAGTTACAAAAGCTGAAAAAAAGGTTTTCGAAATGTTAAAATAAAAACAAATTATTGTAGGATTGGTTCCCCACAGCGTGGTACTGTCATAATTTATAATCATTTTGATATTTGGATTTTTTTTTCAGCGTTTGCCACTTCATTGTTTATACTAGTTTTACCGGAACTTTGTTTTTGTATACTTTATATTTTAAAATACTTATGTTGATAAAAGCGAAATTGTCGCGGTATAGTGTCTCTTTACCACTTTGACGTAGATGGGACACCGATGTCCCTTTCATATATTTGTTTGACACGGTCTAATTACAAGTAAAAAATATATTTTGGTATTTTTTAAGAATAAAAAACAATCTATATAGTTACAAAAAAAAAAAAAAAAAAAAAAAAAAAAAAAAAAAAAAACGGTTTGATTATCGGAGTTACGTTTGGACTAAAATATAAAATGCAAAAAAATGTTTGAAAATTTGTTTCCATATTCAAAAATTTATGAATAATTCATATTTCATAAATTATAGACATTTCAATGATGAATAACTAATATTCTTAGATCTGAATACCTGCAAATAAGTGAAAATTTGAAAAATTATTGTTTGGAAGTGAGCCGTGTGTGGAAAATTTTACCTTTAACTCAGAAAAAGACACCGGTTTTCATGCTGTATTTCATAACCATAAATTATTAAAATGCTAAATGCAATATTTTTCACTTACTTTGACCAAAATTAATATAAAACGATAAAAAAAATTTTTCAAGGCAAAAAAAAAAAAAAAAAAAAGACTAGATTAACTAGTTTGGAATACTTTGCAGATAAAACTGAAATTTAAATTATTCAATTGATAACACCAGCAATCAAAATGTTTACTATTTGCTGGGCATCAGTAGTGCAAAAAATTGTTCATTCCTTAAATGATATTTTCCTTATTAAAATTAAAACAAACTCCATAAGCATAAAACAATACAATAATTCATCTAGTAGTATAATTGGTATTAAAATAGTTTTTAATAAAAAACTTAACAAAATGTATAAATCTACAAATAACAAAAAGAACGAAAATTCCTTAGAAATTTTAAAAATGATTTTGAAATAATTCTGAGAAATAAGAAAATAATCTAAATATATAGAATTAGAACAATCTAATGCTATTAAGTTTTAAATATCCAAACAATTCTGTTAAATATAAAACAGATAGTTCTTAACAAAATACCCTTTTAAGAACTAATGTTTTAATTCAACTTGAAAATAACAATCATAAGCTCTTAAATTAAAAAAAGATTTATTCCATTAATTTAGTTTTCATCCATAAAAGTAACCTACTTCATCTTAAAGAATGGAAAAAAACTAACTTAACGTAGAAAGAGTAGTTTTTCTACCTTAGAAAAATTATTTTAAAAGCTGTCGTCAACAAAAAGAATTAATTATTGAAAAATAAATTTAAAACGTGATGATTTACATTTTAAATTATAATTTTACATTACATGCATTTTGTTTATCTTTGTCTTAGTCTTTTCAGACTCATACTTATTTAAAAAATGCAACTATAACTCTGCCATACATTATTTAACATCTGAGACATAATCTTAAATTAAAAATTTAATGAATCGTTTTTATACCGAGTACAAATATATTTGTGCTCATTATATACATATTTCACGTTAGCTTAGGAAATATATATATTTCACATAAGAAGAAAAATAGAATTGTGAATTAAATTTATTAGATCTTCATGAATATGTTGCTGTTTCAAATGACGCTTGCTTGGACTAGTCAAGCTCACGAGCCATTCGTCCTCTGCGAATTAAGTCAGGAATTAAGGCCTTCCGTTTGACAAGAGAGCATAGCAAGGGATAAAGTACGTATTATCTCAGAATTCCACGGATAGATGGCAATACCACTCATTCGTGAGGCAACTTCTTTAATTTAGACATATATCTTAAGGGAAAGGAAATTTTCTCTCTCTGATCTCTGTACCCATGATACAGCTCAGTGACCGAACACAGGACATTTGATATTTTGTGAGCACATATATAGCATGTACTCGGTGGGTCATAGCGGTAGTCGAGAATCGAACCCAGTCTCCTCCGGTACAGAGTCTGATTCTCTAACCACTGGATTACTTACGGAACTTATGAATATGTGTCTGCCATTAGAAATTCTCACAGCCCAGTTGATCTTTGGACTGACGATTATAAATTTGTAGCAACAACGGAATTCATCATCTATCCAGGATCAATGATCAATAAAAAACAATGATATACTTGAGACGCATAGTTGTTGCTAATAAAAGCTTTCTGAGGGTTGAGGCAGTTATCAATATCTGACGTTATTGCTAGAAGTTATTGCTGTTTAAGACACTCATTCGTTCTGTTCTGATTTATGCTTCAGAGGCTTGGACAATGACTGTAAAGGAGGACAGAATATTGAGAACCTATGAATAAAATTCCTGAGAAGCGTATTCGGAGGAATCCTGGAAAACGGTATCTGGCGTAGCGAAAACCCAGAATCATACCAAAGGTTCAAAAGAGCTAGACGTGGTTCCCGACGCTAAAGTAGGCAGTTTAAATTTGGTTGCGCATGTTATCCGTATGAACTCTATGGATAACATGCCGTATATACCATAAAAGAAATTTTTTCTGTTAAACCAATTACACGAGAAGAAAAAAACCTAAACTTAGATGGATGGATTAGGGGAATGAATTTTCTTCAGATAGAAATTAAAAGAGTTTATCTGCCAGTAAGGGTTGCTGGAAACGAATGGTTTAAAAAGCCCTGTCCCACTCTGGGTTATCACGTCATGATTGATGATAATGAAATATTTATATAAAAAGTGAGAGAATATATGATGCAATTCTCAAAAAGATTTAAAATTTCAGCAATTTAAAAGTAGTTTAGGACAAAAGTAAATCTTAAAAATCATGACAAAACTACATTTTTATCTCACATTTGACCCCAGAGAAGGATTTTTTTTGTTGCTTTCTTTCACAAGTTGAATTTAATGGTATGATGAAACGCAGACGATTTTCTTTTTATATATATAATTATTTTTCTCCTTTTTTCCAAATTTTAAAATTTAATGATATCATCAGGATCTAAACGGAATGGCATCTCGATTGTATTCAAACAGATACTTGATTTAGCAGAAGATTGCCATCTGAAGTGAAATTATTCTAAACTTTATGCTACGAAAAGGCCCCCGCCCTTATCTTTGCAGGTTTGGTTGGTTCACCTTGAAACCTAATTGAGCGTCTGTCTTTATTTCCAATGAATCAGTTTGGTTTATATTTCCTTCGATATTTTTTTGTCCCGAACGTATAATTTTCGATACTTAAATCATAATTTTGAGGTTTTGCATTCTGGCATAAAACTAATTTACTATTCGAAACTCTGAGATTTGACTTCCATCCGAAAGATCAAGCATCTCTTCAGTCGAATATATTTACTCCAATTTCGATTTCAGGAATTTCAGTATGTTATCGTCTTGTCTTCATTTGACTTGTATTGCATCTTGTTTTCACTTTTTCGGGGCAGTTGGGGGTGTGGTTGTTTGTGGTAATTTGCCACCGACCGCATAAACTGTTCTTGTCCTGATTGCAGGTTAATTTCCCGTTGTATACGCTGTCAGAGCTTTTTATTTTTATTTTTTATTTTAAAAATATTTTCTGTATCTGTTTTCCTGTTGTTAACTGGATTCATGTCAGATAAAATTTATATTAATTTAAATTTTTTAAAAATATTTTTTGAAATTATAACACTAGCAGCTTGACGCTATTGCTGCTTGGAAAAGTGTTTTATTTCTTCTATTTCTAAATTTTAAATATTGTTCCATTTTGTATATATATATATATATATATATATATATATATATATATATATATATTGTACATATATATATATAAATATATATATGCATATCTGTAAAACCTTTAACTTTTGATAATAAAAAAAAAAATAATAATAATAGGCACACTATTTTTACACCTCCAAAATTGTTTGAAAATGTATAAAATATCAGAAAATAATCGTGAACATCGAAAATTTTGATGCCCTTATTATGTTAAATTTAATCAATTAATCCTGAGGTTACGGTTTGACAGGGTTACGGTCTGGACAACCTAGAGATTAGATCGAATTCGATTAATGATTCCTGAGCTTCGCCCATATATATATATAATATTAATGCTTTCCTTCTCTATTTTATTTTAGAGCCAAATAAGAAAAGAACAATTTTGGGAACTTTAATGGTCCTTTTAATATTTGTTAAGGAGAAAAAAGTAATTAGTATAATGTTCAAAAATACCTTGATCCCAAACCAATTTAAAAGAAAAATCCTCACCAAATAATTTGAAACTTGTCTCAATTTAGGAATTTCAAAACAATTACAAGCAAAACGAGAAAAAAGCTAAATTTTGCCAAAAGGGAAAGACCATAATTTAGCATTAAAATAATTTTTCATTTTTTTTCAAAGATAATTTTCATCAATATAAGTTAAACATTCATTTAAGGAAGAAAAAAAAAACTTATTTGCTAATATAAAGTTATAATACTTTCTACAATAATTAGATTAAAAGTAAAAGTAGATCTAAATAAAAAAAAAATCTATTACGATAATGTAATAATGATTTCAAAGCCTTGGGGGATACTTTACGCTTCTTATTGAAATCCGTATTAAACGTAAAGAAAAATATATCGCGGGAAAAAAAAGATAACATAGTTGCATTTTTTCTTAAATTAATTTGTTAATAAGATAGAAAAATAAAAGTGCAGGAAGGAAAATTAAAACCATCTTTAGGTTACAATTTAATTAACTTCCAAAGTGATTTCTAAGATATTTCAGAATAAATGATTTCTCCGCAAGTTAAATTGCGTTTTTTAAACGTATCACACATTTTGATTTTGTGTTTTGTTAAGAAGTGTTAGATATATTATTCTTTTGTAAGTTTAATGTTATAGAAATATGTAAAAATTCTCAAAATAGTTCTTTGATGATTATTTTGCAGATATGTGCACAGACAGTTTTATAAACCACTGGTCAGTTTTAAATTATCATACTTTTTAGCTTTATGGATAAAGTTAATAAGCTTAATGGATAGCTTAATGGATAAAGTTAATAAATAATATTTTTACTATTCAACACTGATTTAATTTGCATAGTTCTTAAATTTTCTAAATCCCAATCGCAGAAGGTACTATCTAAAAATATTTAAGTGGAAAAATGGTCCAAGGTCATTTGACAGCAAACAGACAACAAGCAACCTTAGGACAAAAAATCTTTCTTTTGGTTTAAAAATACAACTCCACGAATGTGAACGCTGAGACGAAAATAGTTAAAATGAGTCTTACAAATTTAGAGATATCGTGAACTGGAAGCTTGAGGACAAGAAATAATTTTAATTTATAATTTTTGTTTCTTATTTCCAACATATAAACTTTGAAGGTAATAATTTACTCATTTACTTAAATTTTCTCATATACTCAATTCATCTATAATAACTAAACCAATAGAGTAAAATTTATTCAAATTTCAGCAAGGAAACTTATATTTTAGCAAACCATTTATTTAGAGCACTGGTCGCCAAACTTACGAAGCTTTTAAGCTACTATACAATTAAAATTTACAATGACTTACCGTCCAAAAATTAGTAAAATATTACATATTACTTTTTTAAAATATTACATTTGGTTTATTGTAAATACAAAATCCAATCTTATTAATAACAAAAGAATATTGAAATATGATTCTACATAAGAAAAAAATTAAGTGTAGTTAGTAATAAATAATGAATGCAATTACAGATTATATATTTTTAGACTAAGTAACATAAATGAGAAGGATGAAATCAATTAACAACTTTATATTAGTAAAAGAATCAAGATTTTACAACCGAATCGTTAATATGATCTATAGCAAATGTCCAGCGAGCTACTAGAGATGCGATTGATTAAAAGTGTATAGAGAGGCGATCCTTGATTTGAAAGTGCATATGATTTCAAATATGAAACTAAAATAATTTTTATTGACTTGCTTAACGTATTTCAAACAATTAGGCGCATGAGTTAACTATAGAAGACATACAGCACAGTAAGATCATTCCTGAAACCTTTACATTGGGTTCATATCGAAAATCACACCTAAACTTATATTATATACAACTAGTTGAATATCCGTTCTTCGTGCGGATAAAAAAAAAAGAAAATAATCAATAAAACAGTATGGAATGAAATAATGCAAAAAACTGAAAGAGCCGACCGACACAATTAATAAAGCTAAAATATGTCACACAAAATTTAAATAAGTTAATATCTGCTATGAGTTCGCGTATATCACAATTTAAAAGTTTCGAGGGAAAAAAATAACGAAAAAGTGAGAAATTCAAATTATTTTTGTTAAAAAATAGAAATATTCTTCGTTATAAAAAATGAGAGGGTTCATTTTTATGAAGGAAAAAGTCTGAACTTTATGATGGAAAAAAAGCTATTTTTAGAAAAAGTTTCGTTTAAACGTAAAGGACTTCAAATGTGCAGAAATATATATATGTATAAAAAACAATCATTAAAAATAACGCACCTACCTGAAAAACACCCTAAAATCCATAACTAAAAATCTGATTTAAAAAAAATCAAAAATTGATCTTTGGAACAGAAGTGTGCTTAACAATGTACTCATTTTGCTTAATGTTGTACTTTTAGTGCCTACGGCATACCCGCAATACGTTATGCAAACATACACACTCGCGCACAATCTTTATTTCATTATATGTAAAGATTATTATTCCACTATAAATTTGTTAAAGGAAACTATAAAGCGATTGTTAAACGGTATTGTCCAATATACTTAGTTTCAGGAAGAAAATATTGAACAAAGTAATAATCCAATTGTCTTACTAACTGTCTTGCAAATTTAATTGTGTTTGTTTGAATGGATGTTATTGAAATGTGAGTGCCTAAAACGAATTATAGTAATAAATGACTATAAATTTTTCAGCAGAATAATGAAATTTAAAACCTTTTATTGTAAAAGGATTCTTTAAAAATAGAAACAATAAGTAATCCCCAGGTAGCACCTAAACAAAATATTTATTACAATCTAACACATTAATCATTTTTAATCCCATCCAAAACACCATTTCATCATCATCATCAATCGACTTTCATCCATTCGACGTTCCAAACAAAGACGAAACAATTAGAGCCTTAGCTTCATTGCTTTTATTTAAAATAAAGAAGCGTTCGAGTTATTAAAAATAAATAAGCAGTTCATCTCGATAACAAAAGGTGAAGCAGTCGATGAATTTTTTTTCCAAGTTTGCAAAGGAAAAACACAAAAGAAAAAAAAAAGGAAACTATTATTATTAAATTTACATCCATACCGAGACAAAAGAGCGAAAAATGATTACACGAGGTAGAAAAAAGAAGATATTTTCTTCCACAGTGAATTTAAAGAACAAAACGACTTTATGAATAGAGAAGAAAGGGGAAAAAAAAGAATTTTCTTGAAAATGACAGACAAAGCATTTTAACAGTATCATAATAGTGTCAGTGACAAAACAGGGGAAAACTTGATACGTGATTTAGCTACTCTAGGGAAATTCCATAAAGGTAGGAAGAGGTAATCTTTTCGGAATTATTCCGCTTTCGGTCATTTTTTTTTGTCGGGAATTTCGAGCCAAAAATAATTTTTTTTTTATGCACGTTCCATAACTTTCATGTCATCATTTATTTATTTTTTCATTACGTGGAAAATGGTTTACTTTTTGTTTCATTTAAAAAATAAACATATTGATTTTTGTTGTTAGAAGATCAGACATGACTACGCGAGTTTTGGCATTCGGCTTTTAAGAACTGGATAGAGGAATATTTGCATAAGAAGAAAATGCCAAAAGACTAACTCTTATTTATGAGTTAAGACGTTGGTACGTATTAAAAATTTAAACTAGGAGACCGAATGAAAAATGCATAAATAAGTCATTCGTAAAATATTTAGGTAGCCCGAGGCAGTCCTTTGTTATGATATAAATTCAGAATAAATTTTAAAAAATAGTATCAGAAGAAAGAAAACATATTACAGCAATATGAATTTATTACATATAACCCTCCTTATTACCTCGGTCCACATATATGGACCTTCGCTTCTTAGCTTCTAAGAACACGCTATAAGAAAATGTTTAGTTTTATCTTAACTGAAACATTCGTGCATATTTAAGCTTTCTGGGGATTCCGCGATGTATGCGGGACATATAAGTTATTTGGGTAGAAGTCCACATAAACAAAAGTGATTTTCGAAAAATACTCTAAACCCACATGCTTGAAAATGTAACTAATTTTAAATATTATATAATTTAGTTTTTCTGAAAATAATATTTTTCTTTAGTAGATCTTTGACCTGTATGAAGCTTTTAAATTTATATTTACTTGATATTTAAAAGTAATACAGTCAATAACAGGTCAACGTATGTATACCTTGGTACATATGGCGCAATTTATGGCATCGTAGTAGTCGACTGAAATTTCATAGCATTATTCAATTCAATTTTATATCTATCTAGCGATATTTCCAAACGTATTTTAATAAGGTGTTTTACATAAAGGTACATACATACATTTACTTTTTGTGTTTTCTTCCCAAAATTTTGAAATTTTCTCCCCTTGAATTAAATTTTTTGATAGTTAAAGTCAGAATCTTTTCAATATTTATTTATTTATTTTGCGTGGTTTATATAATTAAAATAGTTTTGAAACTGAGATGTCATGCAGTAATGCACGCGCAGGCATTGGTACTGCATGTAGCAATTTAATTTCTCATTGCAAAAAACTTCGTTCTTTTTAAAATAAATTTTTTTTCCTAAATAATTAATAAATCTATTCATCATTGTATTTAAATTGACCATAATATAACATTATATGTATTTTTGTTCCTACTTTAGGTGCAATTTAACTTTTGAAATATTTATATTATTTTACTTAGTTAAAACCTGAGGTCAACCTATATGTACATAAAATTATTAGACCCCTTGGAGTATAATTCACACTTTTTTTTATTATGACTTATGGCTGCAGTAAAATAGAAAATTCGGAAATGTAAAATAATTTTTTGCTATATTCCTTTATACTTCAGTAGTTAAGAGGTTAATAAAATAAAATAATATTATACGAAAAAAAGATAGAGTATAGTAGAGGTTAAAAAATACATTATGCATTTCACCAAGTTTTAATTTAAAAAATGCTATAATTTTTTTTTTAAAAATAGTAAAAATTATGCATTGTTTAACATTTTGTTTAGAATTATTTTTAAACATAATTTACAGTATTTTCAAGTACAGATATAATATAAAAACAAAAAAAAATCTGATGATATATTAGGGGGACCGCAAAGTAATGTCATTAAAGCAGATAAATTTTTAACAAAGCTTTATTTTTATCCAATAACGTAGTTACTTTTATTATCAACATTTTGGAAAAAATTTCGATGCCGGATCAATTGATTTTTAAGAAATATATCTGGAGACGTCATTCTGAATATCATAGGAAAGGCAGTACCTCTATCCTAATTGACTAATTTTTATCCAAGGTGATTTAATTTTATTACTTCCTGGCGAAACGACTAGGATAAATCAAAATTATCGCATTTTAGTTTAGAAAACCGCCTTTGTTATTTACGAATATGCAATGCACTTGTATAAACATTGTGCATATTTTTGTGACAACTGTTGCGTTATTACTTTTGTGAAACTCAAAATACATATCATATCAAATATGTACCTCTCCTAGTATCTGATGGCTATTTTAACATAACAAAAAACTGATAAGGTATAAAATATTTAGAGTAAACAAATCACTCTAACCTTAAAATGTCGTTGAAGCACACATTGAGCTCGCAAACGACAAAATATCGAAATGTGTGAAACAACATTACTTTCCGGTTCCCATAATATTTTTAGAATTAATCTCATTAAAGTTTCCCAATTTTGTGAACAAATAAACTTGCGGCAGAGTTATTTTAACGACCCAAATGAAGACCTGAGTGGTAGAAGGTTCTAAGAAACATCTTAGGGAATTTGTGAGATTTATCTTTAAAGTTAATACGCAGTCAATACGAAATAAATATTATAACCTGTCTTCTCTGCACACTTCCACTCCGGGCCACAGCGTTTAGACTCTTGACAGTTTGATTTACTGCTAAAATACAAATTTTCTAAGATTTCTCATCAACTGTCTGTTGTCAAATGTACTTGATATCTTCTGCCATTCAGAAAACACACAAATGCTGTTACTTTAGCACTGTCATCATTAAGATAGGCGAAATTTAAAAATTTGCATATTTAATAGTTATATTAGGAGGACCGGAAAGTAATGTTGTTTAGGAGCATTAAATATTCCTTTATCTTAAAAACCAATTCATTTTTTTCGATCCATTTCGATTCACTTTCGAACCGGCATTGAAAGGTTGTTGCTAATGAGGGTGAATAGATTATTGATTAAAAAGAAAATCTTCATAACAAATATCAAATGCACCGAAACGACATTACTTTCCGGTTCCCCTAATAGTATAGCTAAATAAGCTTTTCATACAAAACATTAATCACTTCTAAAGTAGAGGGCCATGCACTCAAAGTCGGCAGTGGGTCTGTGATGTCTAAAATTTTTTCTTATTATTTGGACTCGGCTCATTTATTGAGACGAAAAAGCATGAACCAGCATGGTTATTTGATCATTCTGAATAATCATGTGTTACCTCTTTCAGTCAACATCATCGTGATGGGTATGCAGATATCCTATTTCTCTAGGTTTTAGTTTTTCTAAACACTCGCAAACCTATGACATCTTAGCTGACTTGTTAAATCACCTGACTCGAAACGTTTAGAATACCTATAGAGCATTTTGAAATGGCAAGTGAAACTTCAAAATTCACATAACAGAAATTTAGTTGATTTTCGCGATAAATTTCATCACCGAGTAGCATAAACTGATATATATGCTACGAACTTGCAAAAATCTGTGGACTCGCTTTCAAGGTCCAGAGGCAAAGTTTCACGGACACAAGAGATGCTTTCAAAGGCTTATGAAATGAATATTTTTTTTTTATTAACAGAGCCTAAAACTAAAAATCCTCGTTAATATATTTTTCTTTAAAATATCACTTAAAATTTTGCTTCTACTAAACTTTTTAAATATTCTCAGTAAATTAACAGTACACTATCACAAAAAGGTTTCCCAAAAAAGTATCATAATTTAGATGAAATTTACTTTTACAATTTTTTTTTGATTAATGAGAGAAAATATAATTAAATTATTTATATGAGAAAAAAAGTTCAAAATTAAAAAATTCTGAGAGTAAAAAAAAAAAAGGCCAGTTGTCTACCACGTGCATAAACTGGTAATTCGTTGATATTCATGATAACTACAAAAAAACAATTAAGAAAAAGAAATGTTTTACTAAATGAGCAAAATAAAATTACCAAAATAATAAACGCCAAGTGCGTAACGAAGAAGCTAGTCAGACATTTTACAGGAAACTAAAAACAAAACTTCGGTCATGTTTGTCACAGTCAGAAGATAAGAATATTTCGCACAACAAGAAAATGACAGCAAATGACTTTAAGCAACATTCTTCGAAAAACTAAAAGATTTTAACGCCTTTCAGAGTTCCTCAAATCCCCAAGATGAAGAGCATGGAGATTTGGATGGGTCCAAAGACGTGTGCTTAATGGATTATCGGATCATTACTCTATGTTTAGAAGTCACGGAGGATAACTTTTAAATTAGATCGCGGGATGATCTTAGAAAAGTTGTAGAATGTGATACTGTTTCTTAACATTTCATGGAGTTTATATTTTTATATTTGATGATATTGAATTGAAAGTTAAGGTGCAAAATTGGAATAATATGTACACTGTTAGACAATTGGGAACTGGCCGAAAATTGAAATCGTTTGAATGTGATGTCAGTTTAATATGGCGCTAAACTAAAACATTATTACGAAACTTGCAAAATTTGATTTAACTCATTCAGAAAGGCATATAAACTTTTAAGACTATGTACTAAGGAGAAAGCATGTGTATTAATGCAAGATGTAATACGAAAGTGCGAATTGAAATCACGTCAGTGTGATCAAAGGCCGCTGAAATCAGAAGAGCTCGCCTCACAAATGATACCGTGGGTTGAGAAGGGATAATCGTTTGATCCCTTGAATAGATATATGTGATCACAAACTTGATAGTATTATATTTACGGTGGGCCACTTTGAAGAGATATAATACAATCCAACACCTTATTAAAAGTGCGGCGAATTTGCGTAGCATTATGGTAGAAGGTTAAACCGATTTTTCTTGAGAAGGCAGTGGATAGTTTCTCTTTTTATCTAACTCTTTATGCAATATCAAAATAAAACCATTTCTTGGTTACAATAGAAACTTCTTCTGAAGCTGATTGCAAATGAGTCAATTTTGTAACGGATTTTTTATTTTTTCATGGTACAAAAAAGTGGTTTACCATTGTCTTGCAATAAATCCTTCTATATAAATATTTCATTTGGTGTCTTTAAACTATTTAAACGAGCTGGTGAAGGAACAAAATGGTCAAGGACTTGAGCTTCTATTGTGAAGACATACACAGCAAAAAATTCCCGATCAAATTATGGTAAAATGTATCGTCACTCCACAACATCACAAGAATCAAAAAAATCTGATATACCCTAATTTTTACAGTAATAGTTACAATAAAATCGTTGAATCACTCTAATTAAATAAATATTCATGTAAAAATTAGGGCATAACATTTTACTTTAAAATGGATGATGCACCCGAAAAGTCGGTACATTATACCGTAATTTGATCCTGGAATTTTTACAGTATGCTGTTTATCCTATCCGTCTATTTGAAGTACAGGCTTGTCTGGGGAATAAAAGCGGCTGGTGCAAAATACTCATTAGATAGCCCCTGTCACACTGCTATTTAAGGCTGTCGCGATTGCAAAGCCTTTACCTCCTTGACCTCATCACCACATGAAGGTTAACTAAATAAAAAGCACGATAAAAAGCACCGATGAAGGAAACGATCAAAGATTTATTAAGAAATAAGAAAACCTTTAAAATTCAAATGACTGAATATATGAGTTATCTTAAAATGGTGAAATTCGCTGATCCTTATTTAAAAACTTTTTTTTTATAAGCAGAAAAATTCTCCTTTTATGTCATTTATTCTAAAAATTAGATTTGATAATGGAGGGCATTATAAATTCTGTAAACAAAGTGTGCATTTCTTATCATGGAGTGCAGACCAACTTTTATGCGTGTGACACAAAATTGCCTCTAGTGATGATCTTCGGTCTTTTCTTGTAACGTGATTGGACGCACATCTGACACTTTCCCTAATTTACCGCAAATTTACTTTTCCTTATCTTAACGATTCAGGCTCGGTTTGAAAAAGGCATTAGAAACGCCTCACAGAATACGAAAAATGGGAAAATATTTGTTTTTCTCTTCATTAAAGGCAGAAAATATTTTTCGCATTTTAACACTTTTTTAAATTTCGCTGAATTTATTATCATTTAAGCTATTTTTTGTTGTTGATTACCTCTCTTTACTTTTTTTTTATCTATTCAGCTTAACATTAAACAGTGTTGTTAAAAGCGGAAAAGGTTAATTTTGTTGATAAAAGTAAAAAAAATAATATTTTTAAGGCATTCAATAAACTTACATACATTGATTAGAAAATACAATTATCTGTACGTGTCAAAACTTGAGATTATACAATCATTAATTTATTATTATTTTTTAAAGTGATAATGTATGTTCATGTGGAAAAAATCAGCCCAGAAGTTTTATCACTCGTCTTATTAAAATTTTTCGGCATTAGAACTAAAATAAATACTTAATCGCTCTAATACATAAGTTACACGTTGATATATACAATATATTTTACTTGGATTTTTCTTTTAAAAGTAGCACAGCTTTTACCGGTACTAGTAAAAGAACTACAACAGGAATAAGCATTAAAATATTAAACATTTAAGAATTCGTATTTCATTTTATATGGATCACATACTTCAAATTAAACTATTTAAAGAAAAATGGCAGCAAAATTTGTTAAATGCATTCACAAAATTAAAGTATGGCCTGTTCTTTGGGCCTGATTAAAAAAATGAACGCATATACAAGAAACTTGGCGAAAATGTGCGCTAAACAGTTAGTTTTCAATGCAACTTGCAATTTTACAAAAGTAAACATAAACACAAATAACAAGAAATAATTAAAGAAAAGCCCGCTTGGTAAAGTCCCTTCTAAAATAAAACATTAGATTACAGTTTAAACTGATGAGGAAACAATATACAACAATAGATGCTAGTAAGGAATGTGACCATCCTTAATTGCGTTGGTGGGATCGACTGGCAGCGTGGAAAACGCTGCCAGTTAAGATGTCAGACACCGAAATGGGAACGAGAACCAGTCACGGGATAACGCTTGTTCAAGCAATGAAATGACCGTGGAGAATTCAAAACCAGCAATTTTTTTCTGCCAAATTGATTCCAATCATTCTTTATCTGAATAAATGCCTGGGGATGGTTAATCCTTCCGTCGATTATCTTCACATTTCAGAAAATCTTCGACATGATGGTCGATGTGATCACATTGTTTCTCATTACAAATCAGAACAATGAACTAATAAAATTAGAACAACTTGAATGCCTAAAAAGGCAAAATTAGGACTGCAAAAACGTATCTCTAAACCCATACTTGTAACAATGCCTCTTTTAAAAACATGGCAGGTTATTCAATATGGGGCCTTACCATACCATCAAATTTTAATCTAGATATTGTCAAAGTTATAGAGGCCATCCGCATTAGATGGCCAGGACATTTTTTAGATATATTGACTCAAACCCAACTAAATAAGTGACTTTTCCCCCAACAGGTGGCTTAATTCTTTTGAGAGAGATATTAGGGATCTGGGTGTCAACCGATGGCAATCTATTGCTTCAGATGAGTCAAATAGAGGAGGCTTATGAAAACAGTATTGACTTGTGACAGGCTGTAGAGCTGAAGAAGAAGACGAAGATGAGGGTAGGTGAAAGATTTTTGGCTCTATCCGTATATTAGTATGAACCAGGGACACGCAACAACAGTCAGATAAATCAAACTTTTTAGAAGCGGAAGTTTGATGTTCTGGGAAAGAATTGTGTTAGATGGCCGCAGGGAACCACATCTTTTCAAAAGATTCTTTAGATTTCAATTAATAGATAACAATTCGCGGCCCTATAGGATATCTTCACGATGTAAAGGATTTTCAGGAAGGTGAAGACGTTTGTAGGATGGATTGGCCTAAACCAGAGAGAGAATGTTTGGGATTATCTTGGTAGGCTTCGAGTTCTCCTTCACGGTCGTTACATGAATTGAAAAAAGGGATAATCTGTGTTTGGTTTTTAATTCCTATTTCGGTTTTTGAAAACTTAAATGGAATCATGGGAAGATGATACCACCAATTCATAGCAGTTAAAAGTGGACACATCCGGAACCCATTTTGTGACGTTTCCAAGACGATGTATGAGATTGTGATGTAACAAGGCGAAGGGAGAATTCTGATTGGTATGCTTTTATTCTTAAAATCATGTTTGTATTTGAACGTTGGAAAGTTTTCTTGTTGAATAGAACAAAAAACAGTTTAGCACACATTTTCTCTTTTTTTTCCCCTTCAAATCAGTAATTTTCGAATTAGTAACATAAAACAGGCTGTAACTTAACTTTTCGTGGTCAATCTATTAATTTTCTATTTTCTCTCTTAAAATATTGAAAATAATTCATCTTTAAATAATCTAACTATCTTAAGAAATCTGAAAGAAATATTTTTAGAAATAAAATACTAAATTTTAATCTAGAATTCTGATTTCCTGATTTTTTTTTCCATTGATAAATTTAAATTATATAATGAAGAGACTTTACTGAAGTAAAAATAAATAAAATAAATTTTCAATAAACTGAAGAAAATAAATGTTAAAAGCATGAAATTAGGCATAAAATTCTAGAAATAGGAGGAAAAAAAACATAAGCCTTTTAAACTAAAATAAAATTATAACTTAAAATTATAAGTCATAAATGTTTTATTTATATCGTAATCCACAAAATGTTTTTATTACTAATCGAAAATAAAATTTAATTTTGCTATCATCTAAAGAAAGCAAAGTAAATAATTAAAAACACATGAATAACTATATTTTACGAAACTAAAATGATAATTAAGAAAATAATTTTAGTTGAAATGATTTTAGTTTTTGTTAGTATGAAAATTATTTATAAAAATATGCAACATAATTGACACAAAAAAGTAACTATATTTTAAACAAATATCTTTTCCTAATTTGGGATGGAGAAAAATATTAATTAAAGTTTGATGAAAGAGCAATACTTCACAAAGCTGTTTTAATAATTAAAAATATGGAAACACTTATATTCAACTAATTCAATAATAATTAGAAAACGAAAAACTACTATATTCAGCTCATTCAATAATTAGAAAATGGAGAACGTTTATATTTTATCAGATACAAATTTAACAAATAAATTTCAAATATGTTAACTTAAAAAAGAATAAAAAATCTTAAATTCAATTTCATTTTAAACGAAATGACAAGGCTTCGTTTGGTTTTAGAAAATAATTACGAATAAATTATCAGAATAAAAATTAAAATGAAATATATACTCCACAACTTCATTTTTAAAAACATTCAAGAATTTTCAAAGGAAAATATTTACTGAATTGACAGGTAACTGACATTTTCATTAAAATAACTTTAATAAAGTTTTCAGTTAAACGATTGAAAACTTTTAGATTAAATATCTTCTTAAGAATTAATTATCTCTGTCAAATAGGATTAAAAATACTTCACAGCAAAATAAAAAAATTAAACGATAAGGTTTAATATTCTTCAAAATTAGAGTTATCTAAATTGAGAATTCGTAATTTAATGATTTGATTGTAAAATATAACGCAAAAAACGAATTTGTTTAACAAATATATCGTTTACCGAAATAATTTGTTTATGTCATAAGAATTCGAGAATTTTTTTTCTCCATAATATAATTGATGCTAAATAATTTTCACAATAGTTGTAAGTATTATTATTTTTTAAAAATATCAATATGGTTCTGTTTTTACAAGTTTAATAACAATTCAAAAATTAAATTAAAAATTAATAAAAAATTTTTTATTTAAGAATTAATTAAAAAATTTACTTAAAAAATTCATTTAAAAAACTTGGGGTGTGGTGGGTTGGGAAAGGACGCAATATCATAAAATTATCCCATTTTCGAAAACTTTTTTTAAACAAATGTTAAGGAAAGAGGTCTCTATCGTGTGATGTTAAAATTTTAAACAACTTAAGAGCAATTTTTTTTTCTGAAAAAAAGGGTGTGAGTTGCAGTCTAAAGTCGCTAATATTTTTTCAATAATTTTGTTTCGTTCCTTATTTTACACCAACGTCTCAAACTTTTTTTCATAAAATTTCTTCATACCTTTTTTTATGACTCACATGATGAAGATTTCTAAGTATAAAGTTTTTAAAATACATAAATATTTGCACTGGTTTGATTGCATCAAAATATAAAGAGCCTTGAAGAAATGCATCGGATATGGGAAAAAAGTACTTTTTTCAAATTTTTTTCAGAGTTTTAGATTAGACTGTATTATTTGAAAGCATCGCTATTGAAAATTAATCTAATTACCTAAATATTCACAATACATAAATAATAATTTTTAAAACTGTATCCGAAAGGTCCAGTATTTCTTAATAGTTTGCGACTTGTTAACGTTTATTAGAACTCTCAATGATGACTTATGATGAATAATATTAAGAAAAAGAAGAAGAAAATCTTTGCTTACGAATTTCCCATTAAAATATACTTAAAATTTTGATTAACTTACAACTGCACTAATAGAAATTTTGGGGCATAGTGAACCATAATATTGTCAAAATTTCGTGCAACTTTAATACAGTACTAAGGTGAAATATTTTATCGTTTGTACTTGAAATATCCTTGAAGGATATTATAGTACAATTTGAACAGGAACATAGGCCAATTGAGTACATGAAATTTTCAACAAATTTTTACATCGATATGGTTTGAAGTACCGATATCAACGTTGAAGCGATTTTTCAATAAGTGTTTAATTGTATAACCATATGTTAACCAAAGTTGTGCTTTATCTTATTAATTCATTAATGCTCATGTCGTAATTGTTCAATAAAACTCTGCTTATTACATTACTGTATATATATATTATTTATAAATACAGTATTATACTATGCTTATTACTCTGTTCAATCAAAGCAAATAAGCATAAACTTTAAACTGAAAATTGCGTGGAAAACTCAGAGAAAAAATTCTAGCAAAATTACCACAGTGTATGATAATGACTAGACAGCGGATTATATGCACTAAAAAACGGACAAAATATGCATGCAAATATGCACTAAAAAACTTGAATATATGCTCTTAAAACTAGAAATATGCATTTAAAATAGAAATTAAAAGTTCAACTTATTTAAATACTACTACTTACTTTTTCCAACAAACACAGCTAAAACATTTTTTTGTTCAAAGGAAGAAAATCAAAATATTTCTTACTTGAATCTACACATTTCTGAAGAAAAAGCCTAAAACTGAAGTATGATAAATGAGAGAAGAAAAATCATCGCATTTTCCGGAAAGATTTTATTAAACTGAATAATTTTTGTTGCAATACACAACTAAGCGTTTTTCCAAATTTTCAAGGGTGAATTGATGTCGTCGGTCATCAAAGATCATTTTGAAAGCAGAAAATGACCTCTCCACGTCAACCGATGTTATTGGACAAAACTGGTACAATTTCGTACTCATTGGTTTTACTTTCTCTGGAAGTTCAGTTCCGTTTCCATTAAGAAAATCATTTATCTTCTTCACTGCTGCAAAACCCGAATTTTTGTTTTGAACGAAACACCATTTTTCTTTTACTTTCTTCCCAACTGAGTCTGGAAGAGCATTGATGCACTGTTGAATTTTTTCAATTTCGGATATGGCCTCAGCCAGGGGAAGACCTCGTGTTTCGAGCTTTGTTATTGCTCCACTTAAGAAAGAAAAGTGAGTGTCAATTATGGCCGAGTCCTTCTGCAAAGAGATATCCTGTAGTAATTCTTTTGTGACATAAACTGAAAAAGCACAGGAACTGTCAATTGCATCTACAACTGACTTTATTGCATCAAAATTATTAGCGTAAAAACGTGCAGCTTCAATCCATGTACCCCACCTAGTTATTACAGGCTGTGGAGGTAAGGGCAAATCAGGATACATTTCTTTATACAATTTTATGCGCACAGGTGCCTCGAGAAAAACTTTCTTGATACTAGAAATTTAATCATTCACAGAGGAGAATACTTCTCGAACAGTCTCAGCCAGTCTGTGAACAGCATGAGCCAAACATGTAATCTGAAGCATTCTGGGATAAAAAATTTCCAGTGCTGCTGCAGATTTGACTATATACGGAGCGGCATCACTGACAAAAATCAAAACATCTTCAGAACCATCTCTATCAGGCCATAATAATTTGATAGAATCATTGACATACCTTGCTATGGTTGAATGATTGACTTTTTCAAGGGCTTTGCTTGCTAGAAGATGTGGTCAAGTAGGAATATTATCCATTTTTCCACAAATAAAATGAGCGATATAGCGACCGCACTTATCTGTCGTCTCATCGACTTCAAACCATATAGGGCCATCTCCAATATCTCGTCGAATATCATCCAATACTTCGTTATATATCGGTTGAAGGTAGTTCTTTCTTAAAGTCGATTCATCGGGAATGATCTGATTGGTACAATATTTTTTTAATAACTGTCTTAAGTTTAACTTTTTTAAAGGAATATTGCTGCTTACTAAGGCTTTGCATAAATCACCAGAAAAATCACTTTCCTTTTTAGCTGCTTGAACAGGAATAGTTAATAAACTTTGAACAAATCCTTTTGTATTCTGCTTTTTCTTCGCGGAGTGAGCATTAGTCTTTATATGTTGATCGATCTGGTACTTTTTTTTTCGCAGGAAATGCGTTTTTGACAAATCACACAAAATACTATTTCCCCATCGGTCGTAAAGTCCTTCCCATAGTCCGAAATCCATGTCTTCATTAAATTTGATTTAGTCGACTTAATTTTTGGCATATTATAAAATTCAGCAGTCAAAAATCACGTTCGAAGCTTCACTAACTACGTATTCAACTGATGGATGTCGAAACTATCTATCTATCGGATGGACTATCGAAATATGTTAGAATAGCAGCTCTCTACGAAAATGTATTCACTCCACCTTTTAACTAATCAATCACAGGAAAGAGAGGTCATTTTCTACCTACCACAGAAGCCTTATTTTCCCCACACAGATTGACAATTATTTATTCCAGGAAAAGACATCCCTTCATAGAATATCTGACCATCCCTTTCTGAGGTTTCTACGACGAATGTCTGTTTGCGTGGACCCTATTGTACCCCCCTTCCCGACACACACCTCATTTCTACATCTTTTTCACGTGATTGCAATCACTCCCAGCAACATCAATCCAGCTGACCCTTTCAGGTGATAAAGAACGACAAAACAAAATTTAAAGCGTTCCTTATGCTAACATAAAAATAATAATGATATGGTTTTAGGAGGGAAAAGCCATAAAATGCTGAAAATATGCATTTATAAGAGCAAATATACCTTTTTATGCATTTATATGCACAAATGGCAAAAAGTGCTAAAATATGCAATTGCATATGCACGTATGCAATTGCATATTATCCGCTGTCTAATAATGACAATACTGGTATAAAAAAAACTAAAAAAAACATGATTCTGGTTATTAAGTAAAACTGAAATATGCGGAATTTAAACAATTCGTTTTGTAATCTTTCCGCTTATATGGTAACGATTTCCCGGAAATTCTGGTCTTCACAATTATAGATTTTATTACCACATATTTAGTAAGAAATACATAACAGAAAAATAAATGTAAAAAAATATAGGATTTTTAATGCCATTAAGGTATCATAATAAAATTATCAAATATTGCCACATTTGTCAAATTTTATCTGATACGACACCATATTTTATAGCTAATTTTACCAAAATTATCCCCAAAGCGCTTTGGTAAAAACTATGGAGAAATTTGGTGTTTCTATACAGCCAGAAACACGGTAAATTCTGGTAGTTTTGACCATACTTTTTTTTTTCAGTGTACTGTAAAGAGAATGATGAGTTTCATCAAATAATCAATTCGCAAAAAAAGTTTTACATTGAGTCTAGTCTTTATCTTAAAATAGTTTCTTTAGTTTGAAAGGTACTAGATACCTCATTTGCTTAACGATCGAGAGATTAAACACCTGTCAATACGAAAGCGAGGAAAAAGTTTAAAGAAAAAAAAAGTTATTAAATTAAGTTGGGTTCTGACATAGTGATAACAAAGGGATGGAGAAATAAAAACTGCTTTATCGCGTATCGATTGCGTATATCTCAAGTTATTAAATTCTAAAGGACACGTTAACTACTAGAGGTAATACGGTGATATCAGAAAAATGTATCGCGCCTTGGTGAAATATACCATTTGGTATCTAGAAACGATTTAAGGTACTGAAGAAAGAGAGAGATTTCTTTACATAAAATAAATTAAGAAATTAAATATATAATTGCATCAGAAAACAAAAAAAAGGACTTTATTATGACGAATGATTATAATTTATGGTAGAAAGCAATTTATTTTAATAAGGATAATTGTGTAATACGTGAAAACTTAATTTGTCAGAATCTAAAAAAAAGTTTTAGTAGAAAAAACAAAAAATATTTTTACAATAAATAGAAAGTGAGAAGACTACTTTTATTCATAAAATTTATAATTTTACAGCGAATTTTTTACATTATGAAATTTCGTATGAGATTTTATATCGCAAAATTTTATTTTATGAAAACAGTTGTCAGCTAAACTAGTTTTAGGTGATTTATTGCCTGATAAGTGATAAGTATTTATCTTCAAACATCTAATTTTAAGGAAAAAAATCAATTAATCAGCTACAACTGTAATAATATTGATTGTAAAAAACACGTTTTTCAAATATCAAAAGGGATATTAAAACTATTCCAGGTTTTGTAAAACATCTTAAATATGTTATGAGGTTAGCATTCATACGAATAAAACAAAATTCAAAAGGCTCATTATTCCAACAACGAGCAGCCATTGATGATTTCCCGTAGTCTTGATAACGGGCATACAGCCGCTTCTGTTTCTTTGGATTATTTATTTAAGTTATGAATTCTGAAAATAGGTGAAAATTTTATGCCATATAAACATTTTAAAATGTTAGACCTGAGACTGATATAAAAATACCTAAGTTTCAAACATAATTTAATTCCATAAAACTAAGCCTTGATAAACTATCTTAAAAATATTTATAAAAAATAAAAATAGCAGTTTTTTTTTTTAACTGAAAAATTTCATAATAAACTTGTAAAAATTCAAGTCATTTTTTTTAAATAAAAACTTTTTAAAAATTAATTCTTTCATTAGTCTTCAAAGAGAATGATGACGAAGAACATAGTTATAAAGTTTATTTGAAAATAATACTATTTTTGTGAATATATTTTAATTTTTCTGAAATTCTGCCCAAAGTAGAATTCGACTTTAGATAAATAAAATGAATAAAACCAATAGGCTTCGATGAAAATAGAAAAGAAATATTGCATTCTCCACAAACCTGAATAAATTGCGGCAAAAAAGGGCAGAAAAGTTAGAACCTTCCCACCTTCGAAAGAGAAAAATAATACATTCGCAATAGAAAGAGAGGCTCAAAGGAAACAAAAGAAGTGAAGATTAAACCTCTTATTTTGGATGTTGTCCGTGTAAACGTCAACCGGACAGGTAACCTCCTTTTTCCGGTACAAGACAGGAAAAGAACAATACAACAGTTTTTATTTTTATATATTAGACTCAGAGGATTTCGTTTGTTGACCATTTTTACGAAACAAGCACAACTTGGGCATACAAAAGCGAAAATGTTCTGCGAAACAGTGTAAATAACAATTTCTAACTTGAAATCTTTCGGCATTATTTATATTGATCAAATAATAGTGAATAAAGAAACTAAATAGGAAAGCGAATAAAGAAATGCAGTTTTATTCTTGCTACTTTTGCAATATGTTTTAAAATTAAGCGTATGTTGCAAATGAATATGAAAACGTACACAATTTGTTTTATTTTTCAAGGGGAAAAAAATAGAATTAAGTAGTGGAGTATTTAATGCTCAATTTATTTTTAAAAGTAATTTCATCATTAGATACAATGTCTATCGACTTTGTGTGAAGAAATCCCTGATATTCGATTAAAGTAATAAAGTTTCAGCAATAAAGTTTTTAACATGTTGCTGCTGTTATTATGTATCATGCAAAAATCAATCATAGATATGTATAATAATGAATAAAATTTCAAGAGAGTGACAAAGAACAAAGAAATAGCGATATTCTATCTCTCGTAAGCATTTATAACTAAGAGCATTTTTTAAACTATTTTTTAACGTCACGATTAATTAGAAAATATCGAAACATGAGATACCGTTTGTGGAAAACATTTTAGTCAATGTGAATGTCTTAATCTTTCCTGTCACGTCACAACTCACAAAAAACAATCAGTTTACAGTGATCATTTATCATTTGGTACAATTCTTGACCTGCCTTTTTACGTCACGATGATTGTCAAAAAATTAGTGACGTGTTTGAAGCAATTGTTTATTGTACGGTAAGTGTTTAGAGTCGTCTTTTGATGTCCCCGACTAGCACAAAAATAGAGTAATCCATTTTTAACAATCATTTATTTTTTTTGCATTTTTGATATTTACTTTGTCTCCCCACTTACAAAAAAATCGGGTAATTTGTTAGTAATAATAATTTATGAATCAGTATAGTTTTTAACCGGTACTTTCATGTCAAAACTGACAAGAAAAATGCGGTAATTTGTTTGTAGCAATAATTTATGATTCAGTAATTTTTATTTTTTTGACCAGTCCTTTTGATCTCAAGATTGACAAGAAAATTAGGTAATTTGACAGTAACAATCATTTATGATTCAGTGCAGTTTTTGACCCGTCTTTTTATGCCAAGACTGATAATAAAATAGGCAAGAAAATACAGCAAATTATAGAAAAATCGTCTGGGTACATTTCTTAACCTTCCTTATTATAATATTTAAGTATCGGTACATTTAATAAAACAACTCTATTATGTAAAGGCAAATCACAAAAGATATAGGTAAAAATAAGTAGTTTATGCGTTGTTATAAAATAATTTCATTGTTATTAACAGAAGAAAGGTTGAATTAGTGGCAAAATAACATGCTCATTAAAGTGAATTAAGTTAGAATACGTTAATTTAAAATATTTAAATTAAAGCATAGCAAATATTTCAAAAGAAAATTCAGTAGAAAAATTTAGACAGAAGATATAGAAAAAAAAATAGTTTATGATTGTAAAAAAATAATATTTCATTGTAAATATACTGAAGAAAGGTTAAATTAGCGTCGAAATAATATTCTAATTAAAGTGAATTAAGTTAGAATAAGTTAATTTAAAATAGTTAAATTAATGCATAGCAAATACTTCAAACGAAAATTCATTAGAAAGCTTTGAATTCTTGCAAATCAAATATCATTAAAAATGCAACACTTCTAAATTAAAACTAATAACTAGTTAAAGAAAATCTTCATCCTAATCAACAAGTATAGATTTCATCAAACATTGATGCCCAAACTAGCGCTCTACTAACATTCTTAATTAATCTATTTAAATAATAATATTCGTAAAAAACATTTAACGAACATACTTAGAAGTAAATGAATCTATTAGGAAGTTTATTAATTCATTCATTCCAATGCTCTATGCTATGAATTTATTCCCTAATTTAATGTCATAAAAGAAAATGAAGAATGTTAATTAGAAACCTCGAGTTAAAAACTTAAACCCATTGCCAGCAAATTGCGACTATGAAACATCAAAAGACGCTAATTAAATTGGATGGTAAACTTTTCAGATTGCGTCGCACTCCGTGTGTCTCACTGAGTTAACTTAAACGCTCGAAACGAACGCTCCAGCTTCTTCATTTCTTATTTAACACTTCAGAGGAAATCGGGCGGAAAACTTTTATTTGATTTTCTCATTCCAAAGTACGCTTTTATCGCAAATCGTAAAAATCCCGGGATCTCTACTAAAAGTGAGAGATTTCTTTTCTAATCTAGTTACCGCCACTTCTTCTGAGAAGAAGGAGATTTAAAAGCACTCATTATTTTATAATCCTGAGCCCTGCCAAATGGGCACTTAAGGAGTGCGGCAGTTTTACGTCAGGTGACAAAGATTTCGCATTAAATATGCACGGGAAGCTTTTGTTTTAAGACAAACATTTTTGAAAGGATGTAACTTTTCTGAAAGAATGAAAAGAATGCCAGGAAAATGAGTTAAATGTTTAAAGTTAAAATAAAGGTCATGTTTCATTAAAGCGTATGTTCCGGTCTTCTAAGACGAGCAGGGAAGTATTGTTTAGTCTCAATCTATTGTGATTGCTTTTACACTTTTATTAAAGGGTAAAACTGGGCAAGATTTTACTGCAAAGGAAGTGAGATACATGAAATTGTTTGTGATGAATAGTCTATTAATTATAATCTTAATATTATTGTCAATAATATTGCTTATATTATGAGTTAGAAAAAAAAAACTTTTTCAACTACCGAACAACTTTACTTTAAACACTCTGAAGAATAGAATTACGTGTAGCTTAAAAGGAGGTTTAGAAGGCAATTAAATTTCACTGCTATTATAATACAATCTTCAAATATTTCTGCCATTTCTTAATGTGTTACTACGTGAATCGTTAAAATCAAGTACTTGAATCATGGCTCGTAGAAAACATAATAAATTAAATTCAACTACTTAAGGAAGGAAATATATCCAATAAGTTTTTTGGCGATTAATTAGTCCCAATTATAAGGATAAAACTACGAGTTGGACTAAATTTTGTTGTTCAGAAAAAAAAAAAGAATGTTAGCAGCGTCACGTCCATGTATCATAATCGCAACATTATGTTCTTCATTTTTCTTTTCAAATAAAGCACATGAATAAATAAACAAAATCACTTAAAAACTACAGTGTACAGAAAACTTTAACGTAATTACATAGATCTTAAAACGAGATTAAGGAATCAAAAAAATATTACTTTAATTCAGTGTTTTAAAATTCGTCTCATTTCTGAAATAAATATTGTTTCGATGTAAGTGCTTCAAGTAGAGCATTAGAATTTCGGCTTATACGAACCATAACAAAACTAAATTCATCTTCTTAAGGAAGAGAGCAGTATCAAAGATGATTTATTAAAAATTGTTTGTTCTTAATTTTTTGTGGAGTTTATACAAGGGTAAAACTGCGAGTTTGGCTGCATTTTATTATGTTGAAGTGAGGTAGAATAATTTACTTCCGGTGGTTTATCCTGGGATCACTATACCGATATTATTGTTTTTATGAACGAAACGCATTTTCCCGTGTCTGACACGGGCGAAAGCTACCGGCAAATTTGCTCATGCCCCTGTCTCACTTGGGCAATCTTGTATCTCGTGTTGAGATCCATTCTAGTAAAAATGCAAAAGGTAGATTATAATTAAACTTATTTACTATAGATGGCACCTCTATGCAGCATTTTTCTTGAGTAAACCACGTGGTGCATTTTCATGATTAGCTATCTGATATATAATAATTTTATTTAATCATTATTAATTGATTAATAATTGATATAATGATTTAATATTTCGAAATTCAAAATAAACCTGTAATCAAATTGTTTAAACTTCGTACAGTAATTTTTTATAACTAACTTTTACACCATCCCCCAGTACCCTAGTCACACACCACAATTTAAATTGCTAAAAATAACGCACACTATACCTATATATTCATTTTCTATCCAGAAAAAAAAAACTTTATAATTTTTTACCAGTTTTTCCGAAAAAAACTCGTGTTTTAAGGGGTTTATTAATCTGAAAAATCACTTAGCTACCATACATTTTTTTCTTCCTAAAACTACACTTTAGTTTTAGCAAAATTGCGTCTTATAGCTTAAAACAACGTTTAGAAACCAAATTAATATTACCGCTACCATAATTTAATGTTTTTACACATTTCTCATGATTAGAAGAATGTGATTGCTACGTAATTCTTCCAGTCAAGTAAAACCTTGGCCTATGCTATGAACTATAATAAACTATATCGAACTTTAAAGAAGGGAAGTAAAGTCTCATTTGAATGGCAGTTATTTATTTACACAAGGACTAAAATTGACAGTGTAACATAAATATGTGACATAACACCACAGACATAAGCTATATTACTTTAACGTTACTCAATTTATTTAAATGATAAATGTTTCGTTATTATTTTTGATTAAATCGTTTGTAAGTCATAAACTTTTATATCTTAAATTAGCTTTTTTAGTTAATTTCGTTGACAAAAATTGCACTTAAAGAGAACACAGCACAGAATAAAGGAAAAATGCTTACCTCAAAGTTCCACTTCTTCTAAATTTAATTGTTACGCAGATACAAGATGTTTTCATACAAGAGTTTATAATTTATTCAAAAAATGTTATCACGCAATAGAAAAATATTTTTTTTTGACTTAAACATCAATAGACAAATTTTTTAGACATAATATTTAAGTTTAAAACGAATTTATAAAAGCAACGATGCATCATATTCTATATCCCAAGATTCTAAACTCATCGAAGTTAATAAAACCATTATCTCGTAAAACTATTTAGTGTCTTGTGTTGTGGAGTAAGAGGTTAAAAGCAAATAAACAACTAATATTAAACATGATATTTTTACTATCTACTGCTATGCGGTACACGAAATACTAGGAGCGTGTAGACATTTCTAAACCACGTATAACTACTAATACACATTCATCTAGGGGACACATTTTTCGTTGCATTTATACAAATACTTGATCTCGTATAATTTGAGTGTGGTGATTTCAAATCCAAAATTAGCTTTGATCCTAAAGCTGCAGATTTTTTAAATGGAATTTTATTCTGCTTTTATGTCAAAATGTGCAAGTTTAAAATCGTTATACATAATTGGGGGTTGCGCAAATATCCGACAAACTTTTAGAAGTTAGGACACATCGTCAGGATTGAAACTGCATAGGAATTCATGCCCGGAAATATCATCGTACGCAACTTCAGGACTTTCTTATTAATGCTTATTAATGCCTTGTTCAGAAAACAACAAAGAAACAGATCATAATATTGATGTAGTGGTAGTGACTCCCGTAGCGGCGAATGACGACATGGCATGGATTCCAATGCAATTATAATCGTAATGATGCGTCCTAACTACCTTAGACGTTTTTCGCAACATTTACGTGACCTATTCTTATGTATAACACTTTTAAACTTGTACATTTCGACAAAAAATAGACTAAAATTGTCACTTTAAGAAACCCTTTAGCTTCTTGAAAGAAACCGATTGAAGATTTCAATCTAAGATCTGTTAAAAAAATCTCCCGTAACAGAAAACCAAAAGAAAAAACAATGTTCCCCAGAGAAAATATTTGAATAAAGCCATTTCTTTCATAAACCTCTTTCTTTTGCTTATCAAAAGTAAGAAGTTCAAATTTCAAAATTTTTGAAATTTACTTACTTTGATTTACTTACTTTACTTACTAATTAATTTGAATTTTACTTACTAATTCAGATAGACTCGGAAAAAAAAGGTCAGGTACTTACCTGAAAAAGATTAAAATATATTTTCAGTAAATAATAATAATAATACAAATGAACAGATAAAAAGAACAGTTTTAATTGAATAATGTGTACGAAAAATAGTTAAATAATTTTAAGTTAAGCATTCTCCAACTGAAAATTGCAAGAATCTCAAACCATTAAAATTTTACATAGCATACTGTTTTGAATAACTTATAAGATAATCTGAGAAAAAATAATTAGATCCAAATCTTTAGCAAAAAACTATTAAGTTGAAAGACTGCATTCAAAACAGCTATTCAACAAAATCTAAATAAGTTAATTTGTACCCAAAATTATATAAAGCATCTAGCGTCGTGTGAGCTGACGAAGAGGTTATCTTTTCATTATTTTGTTTTCCGGCTCTTTAATATATTTTTTAAATTATTTTTTTTTAATATTTAAAAATTTTTATTTTATTTTTTTTACATTATTTTTGTTCTTATCTTTCCATAAATCGTTATTCTTTTCTATGTTTTCTCTTATTTATTTCATTTTTAACAAAAAAAGAAAGGAAAATTTTTGCTGATCAATTTAATATTTTTTAAAATATTTTATATCCAAACAAAACTTTATACTTGTCAGAAAATTAAAAAACTTAAGAAGCTTTACTGTTACGAATAATTTTATTACGACATAAATACAATATAAATAAATTTAGGCCTTCCAAGATGCCTTCAACATTTTTTATGATAGCAGTAAAAAGAAAATAAAACATCCAGAAAAAGATGGAAAAGGTACAAAACTTAGGATGCGAATACCCATCAAAAAGTCAGAGTATTGCGTTTTAACTCTTCCAATGACTCTTTTATGCCTATGCCTTATTTTTAAACAGAGAAAATAAAACTTTTTTTTAAAATTGGACCGAGGAAAAAAATGTAAAGGTTTACAAACAGGTTACTATTATACCAATTGAAAATTCTGATCACATGCAAAGGATGAAATTAAATTAATAGAAGTAATTGAGGAATGGTGTTTAGAGGAATTAGTATGGAAAAAAATAAAGAAAAAATTTCTATCACCTTCAGAAACTTTTCCTACAACATTCATAATGATGAAAATTGGAAAAAATTAATTTTATTGTTAAAACAGTAGTATAATTTCCAGTAGTATTATTTTTTTGGATAAAAGATTATTATAAAAAGAAAAAAGGATTTACAGACACACTGCTAGAAGTTTCTCAAAAAAAAAAAAAGCTAAATAAAAATTTATTCAATAGTTATTTCGCTATATTGAACAAAATAGTCAGATAACCGTAAATAAGATGGTATTCAAACTGTTAACTGCTAGAAAAACCTCCTATTTACTGCTTTCACCTAATACGGTTAAACAACCAGAGTTTTATCACATCAACTAGATTCACCTAATGAAGCCACTTAGTTTCTTGCAGATGGGTACAGATTATAACCAAGAGGACTGATCAGTCAATCTCATAACCGACAGAAAGAGGGTTTGATTCCCAGAGTTGACACCACAATATTTCTTTCATTCCCTTCCACACATGAAGTGTTTCTAGTGTCCTGCACTTTCCAATATAAGATCCCGAGCAGTTAGAATACGATACTCACATTCACGCATAGATGGCAACACCATAAAACTGCTAAACTATTTCCAATGTCCAATTGAATTTTTTTTTACAGTTTTGAAACCATGCTACTTGTAAAGGGTTAAAAAACATATAGTTTTGTATTCATGTTTTTTTAACCATACTAGTTGTAAACGGCTTCAAAACTGTAAAGGTAAAAGAAATTTACCGTAAACTTTACGGTTAATTAGACTGACAGACTGTTGTCGGTTATTATACCAACAACATTTTAGAAGGAAAATTCTATATGTGCAGTACAATGATAAGGTAAATTTTCAAATTGTTCAGAAGGATGATTTTTAAAAGCGATTATTGTGAGAAAAAAACACAAAAATTTTAGATCCTGGAAATAAGATATTTTCGTAGATTAGTAGGTAGGTACTACATTTACGTCGCACTAGAGCTGCACAACGGGCTATTGGCGACGGTCAGGGAAACTTTCCTGAAGATGATTCAAAGACACGCCCGCACAATTTTGATCCTTAGCACAGGGGATTGTTTCCCCACTTTGGAGTAGAGCACTTAACGGTAGAACAGTTTAACAAGGACCGATACAGCGTACCTTCGGTCCCCATTCAGGCTGATCAAAGTGGTCACCCACCCGCTTTCTGACCGCATCAAGTGATGCTTGTCTTCCGTGTTTTATTGGGAACCGTGCCTTAACGTTAAGTCCACTGCGGTCAGATATTTCCGTGTATTATGCTGTTAGCTAAGGAGAATTATGGAAACTTCATACAATTATTATTTATTGACACTGACAAACACAACTTCTAACTATCTGCAATATCTACACAAATGTTATTTGCCTTTATATCTTATACATAAACTATTATGGTGACGTATAAATAATTATAAATAAATTTTAGCGAAAAACTTACAATGCAATAGAGGTAGAACCAAAAATTCTAAAAAAAAAAAAAAAAAAACTATTAAAAAAATTTTGAAAATAAATGAAAATATCCAAAAGAAATTTTAAAAAAGTTTAAAGATACAATAAGATGCAAAAGTTTAAAGATACAATACGTAACAAAAACTAATTTTAAATATATGCATAGTACCTATTCACTAGTTCAAAAACTAATTTCAAATACATGTGTAGTACCCATTTACTGCTTCATCAGATTTCACATAAAGATGTTTATGTATTGAAAAGATGTTTTATGTCAATAGAAAATATTTACATTGTATATTAAACTTATTAAAACTCCAACTATAGGAAATAATATTTCTAAAGGTGACGAAAACCTTTGAAGAAGCAAAAGGAAAAAAAAAAACTATTGAGCTAGAAATGAGATACGCATTTTTCTAATGAGAAACATTGATAGAATAATCCGTCTTGTGTCAACCATAAGAAAAACCTCTGGAAAGTTTTCCGACCCAATCATTATCAAAAGAATCGGGAAAAAAAAAAGTAAAATAGGATTGAATAGAAATGTATTTTTTTTTCTCAAAGATAGGATTCAGTGGATAATATCGAGGAAAGCCAGACGTAAGAAGTAACGTATGAGAATAAAATCTGGCCAGATAAATTTTAGACAAAATATCAATTTCTTTATAGCACAAAGAAAAGAATTTTCATAGATATATATTTATGGTATTACGTTTTTACGTTAATTTTAACATTTTATAATTTTATGGGTTTCTACGATCGCAATTTAAAAAAAAAAAAAAAAAAAAAAAAAAAACTTTTTGCACAGTTTATTTGCACAGTCTATTTTTTTAAAAATAAAAATTCAAATTTTGCAAAAAGATCAACATATTGTTTTAGAACACTTCTATTTTTAGAAATAAATGTGCAAGTTTTAATTTCTTTTAATTAATTGCAACTGAAATATACAAATTGAACAGATTATAATTACACGTATTTGATAGATTATTTCTAAATTTTCTGATCTTAGCTAAATTAAATTACTATAATATACGTAACATATTACAAATACGCGCATTTCAAAGAATTTTCTTAAATTTGCTGATTTTAGGTAGAACATATTACTGTAATTCACGTAACATATTACAGATACACGTATTTGATACAATATTCTTTAAATGTGCTAATTTCAGCTAAAATATATTACCGTAATATACATAAAATATTACAAATACACGTATAATCAATAGGAATTTTTTAAATTTGCTGATTTTAGCTGGAACATATTATTATGATTCATGTAACATATTATACACATATTATACATAAGTACACATATTATACATAATTACATATTATACACATATTATACACATATAATACATATTATACATATGTAACATATTATACATAAGTACACATATTTGATTACTTTTTTTAAATTTGCTGATTTTAGTTAGAACTTATAAATTGAACATCTTCAATATATTAATGAAAATGTTTTTTAAAAGTTCAAAAAGTTTTTTAAAAGTTCAGCAAATATGATAAATAAGTTCGAAGCATGAAGCTAATTTTTCTATATGTATATTTTATGCATGACAGGTGTATATGGATTGTTTTATTGTTGGTTTTTAGAAAAAAAATTATTTAAAAAAATTCTTACTTTATATTAATTACATTTACAAAAACTCAGCAAAGGAAGCTTGTAAACTTTCGGAAAAAAATCTCAAAATATGCTGAAATATAATATATTAAATATTTTACTACTTTTTGAGCTAAAACAACTGATCCGTAACTACATCATTTTTATTACAAAATCTGATCAGTTAATGTTTAATATGGTTAATAAAATAGATCTAGCTCTCTCCTCCATCTTGCTTGAAAAATTAATAGAAAGTATTTTTTTTTAAATTTAAAAAAAATATTAGCAGATGAAAAATGAGAGAAAAGGTGACAAATAATGTTTCGCGTCCCAATTTTATTTTTGTTCAAAATGCTTTTTAAACATATAGCTTAGTAAAACGATTTTCTTTCGTCGATTCTTATAAAGCACTTTACTTGAAGTGCATGAAACATGAGCAAAATGTTATAAAATATGTTTATTTATTAAATCGCAAGCATTAATTTTTTGTGTTTCAAAAAAAAAAAAAAAAAACTTTAAAATGTCAACTTTAAATGTAAAGTTGGAAAAAAGTATTTCAAAATTACTGAAAAAATATTCAACAATTTCAACACAAGTTAAAATACTGTTCCATTAATCTTTGAAGTATTTTTGAAATAGTAAAGCAAAATTAAACTTATAAAGTTCCTCCATCTTCAAGAAATAAATTTAATAAGCATTTTCTATTTTTTTACTTATTCATAAATGCTTCTTCGTTAAAGTGCTCAAATTTATGACAAACTTTAAAAAAAAATCAACAAACACGAAATATTTTAGTGGTCACTTAAGATGTTAAAAATACCGGAGAGAAAAATAAAATATTCATAAAGTACTTTATGAATAAAGCACCCTTGCTTTATTTCGAAAAAAAGTATCTTTGAAGATAGAAGATACCTAACAAAAAATTAATTTTCTTGCTTTATGGATTATTTAAGTTCTGCGTATTTATGGTATGTTGTTTACTCAACCATAAATATTGAATGGAATTGGAAATACTATTTCCTTTAGCGATGTTTGCATAATTGAAATATATCCGTGATTAATTTTCTTAAATCCACACTTTGAGATATTGGGAAGAATTTTTGCGAAATAACTTTGCCAGGAGCGTCTCATTTCAAATTATTTCTTCATGCGTCAAAAATGTAAAATATTTAAATACTGTTGAATTAGGTTAATGGTAAAATATACTCGTAGTGTAAGAAAGAGTCTTTTAAAGCTTTCAGTTAAAAGTAAAATATTCTATTAAAAATACTTAGGACGAAAATAAAGTTTATAATTAGAATGAAATTTAAAAACGAGGAAATTTAAAGAGAAAATTGAAAGAAATAAAGGATTGTAAAAAAAATACTGTAAATAACAGTTATATGAATTTCCAAAAAAAATTTTTTTTTCGTTTTTCTAGAAACTATTCCCTCGGAAAAGTTTTATTCGGATATTTCGTCAACTTGTTCGAGGACACGAATTCCGCCAAAAGCATTAAGTTTAAATCAACCTAGCATTTAATGCAATTTGTCTAGAAAATACCTTTTTTTAATTTAATTTTTTTCGTCATTGAAAGAGTACTCAGCGATCACTAGAAATCAAACTTTGGAAACCTGTTTGATACGCATACGCACTATAACATTCGCACACTGTAAGAACTGTGGTGTTATTCCGGAATGTATGCGTGTTTTTAATTGGGTAATTATTTATATATTATAATATTTAAATTTTAATTTTTGATTTAAATTACTCAAAATTACCGATTCTTCCTTTATATTAAATATTATATGAAGGAATACTTTTTTTCGAATAAACACCAAATCTGGTTTATACATAATTTAAAAAGTGTATGAAAGCTCTAAATACGAAAATGCAAAAAGTTAATACCAAAATCACTCGCCTTTGCACCATATGTCAAATCTTTTCGCTCCCGAAATCAAAATGTACTTCCGTTGGCACATTTTGATTTCGACCGTAATTGATGTAACTGTTTACAATTGATTTGGCGAGCGTTTGCGGCTGTCTTAAATCAGGGCTAAAGAGAAAAGAAGGGCTAGTTCACTCCGCTCTTAGAGCTGAAGCTACCATTTCCCTCCTCATGACGTCACTGTGTCCACAGATCTCGGAGATGTAAAGCAAAGATATTATGATAATTTTGCATCTTTCTCTCTGTAAAAATAAATTAGTCTTTTTCTGTATATTAGCTTTCAAACTTTACGTAATTAACACATTATTTCCGTTCATAAACATAGTTCAAAAAAATCTTTCTTGGCCATTATATTAAAAAAATACCATTTTAAACTTATAAAAATATTTTACTAGTTAGCGAAAATGACACTTAAATAATTTATTTTAAAAAAATCAGTTTCAACTTTAATTATTAAGAAAAATGAAAGCATATATCGACACTTTTTTATCTACATATTCTTTTATAACAATAAGTTGAGTTAAATTTAGAGTCCCTGATTTTAAAATCTGCCGTTAATAGCAATTTGTTCATACTTAATCATTAGGAAACATCAACCTTAAACGCTAATTACTGAAACAAAATAATAATTTAGGTTCAAAATGAAATTAGAAATTTTACATTTTTTATGGATATTTAAACTTAAGATGATATAATTTATAGATCTTTAAATTTAAGAGAATATAATTTTTAAAAAAATCATAAATATTTAGAATACCTACATTAAAAAATATGTTATGAAATTAGGAGAATTTGAACTATACACTATATATTTTATTTATACTTTTTACTTACGTTTTAATTTTCTTTGACTTTATCCATTCTTTAATTTTTTTCACCTGCCTTTCTTTTTGAAGTAACGAGGTGGTTTCAATTTAGGTAATGAATTTTTATAAAAGTTCTTAACGAGAGAAAAAACGTATTGCTGTTTTATATTAACTGTGTCATTTCGGAATCCATTCTTTACATAGTTGTTCATTTACTTTAGGGAACACGCGGGAAATTATATTTTTTCCTTTTGTTTTTCTATCAAAATTTTTGCAAGTTGCAATCGCGCAAACTGGCATTTCGTTAATAGTTTTAAATTTTTGTAAATTCACTGCAAAAACTGAGGAAAGTCATTATAGAAAATGACAAATGTCTTAGAGTATGTCACAAAAAGAAATGCTCCAATATTAGTTTGAGCTAGTAAAGCCGAACGCTCTGTTCTTGAAGTAAAAGTGCGAGCTTTGCGCCAAAGTGACATCACTAGAGAAAATCGGAGGATTGGCGCGGCGAGAGTTTCTTCAAAGGAGTGAACCAGCCCTTCTATTCTCTTTAGCCCTGGTCTTAAATGCTGCTTTTCCTTTGCAGAAAGTAAAGCTCGCCATTAAAAACATGTATGTATATTTTTAGTTGTGTAATTATTTATATATTATTCTAATATTTAGATTTTAATTTTCAAGTCTCAGTAAACTGTATAAAATAATTTTATAAAGTATAATTTCTATCCGCTTCAGCTTTCTTAAGCTTAGTTCGAATTCATCTAAACTTTCTCTCTGCTACAAGTATGTTTTATTTAAAAAAAAAAAAACTCATTTTATTTTAAGATTAAATGTATGTGTTACCGGCAAAGTTTGAAATTCGGCATTCTATAGAATGCCTATGCATTGTATATAATGCCTAAAACTAGTCAGCAATGTATAAAGTGATTTATATTTCACACATTTCCTAGGCATTCTATAGAATATCAAATAAGAAACCGGTAAAGTATAAAATCTTCTGTGGTGATGAAATGGATATTATAAATATGGATATTATAGTAAAGGTGATGAAATGGATATTTTATGCAATATTTGTTTCTAAATTGAAAATAATTGTGACTTAAATGTGAATTTTTTATAAGAAAAATTTGTTTCCCTTAATAAGAAAGGCATAAATTATGTTTTGTACAATTTTAATTTTTCTTTACGCATTTTGAGTAAAACTTTTTTATGGCATTCTCATTAGTTTTTCAGAATAACATTTTTATTTTTGAGAAATGCACATCACTTACATAATAACCTCATTAGGACGTTTTCTTCATATTTTGCTTAAATAGCATTTGTCTTCTGTAGAATGCCTAGGTATTGTATTATAATACCTAGGGAAAGTATGTAATAAATCTCATATTTCCTACCTTGCCTAAAAACATCCGGCATTAAGTACAATGCCGGCGTTTCATACTTTGCGGTAACATATGCATGCAATCTAAATTACTCTAAATTACTGATTCTTTTTTTTATATCGTCTCGAAAAAATGACTTTACTGTTTCTTATGAATATCACTCTTAATGTAATTATAAATTTTGGTGTTATTTAAAAATTACTTTATTACAAAGGTGGTCGAAGGCGATTACTTTACACCAAGTAGTGTAAAAGAAAATTCTAGGTGTGTCACAGCACCAGGAACTATTCTTGAGATATGATGGAGTGGAACAACATTTTGGTGTACAGTAGTTACCACCATTTCGGTGTTCAGGTACACGAAAATTTTTACAGAGTACACGGTAAAAAATTTTTGTGTATAGTTGCTGCCATTTTTTGTGTTGAGAGAAAGTAAATGCATTTTTATGAACAGAACTGTAGTTATCGTGCAAAAAATTATATTAAATTGTAAAAATAACAATTGTTTGAAAGAATTAGTGTTAATATAGACCTAAATTGTGCATATTTTTTAAACGAAATGTTTTTGCAATGAAGCCATAAATTGACACGCATGACAATATGCGTTATCAGTCAATAAACAAACAAATTCTTTTAAATAAACAAACAAACAAAACTGTAACAGAAAAAAAGTAAACAAAAAAGTTTACTACACACACTGTAAAAAATTAGTCAACCTAAATACTAAAAACGGCGGCAACTATACACTAACGTTTTTTACTGCGTGCCAATCCCGTCATACACAGAAAACGGTTTTAAAATTATAAAATAAAAGATTTTTTTAAGAATTGGCAATGACGTAATATGGAATGAGAGGAAATACATCTTGTAATCCAGACTACATTATTCGCATATTTTATTGCAAAAGTATGGTCTTACGTCATTACGTCGCTTCAAATATTAAATTTTACAGTCATATTTAACTAACAGGCGGAAACCAAAGAGGTAAAAATACCATTAACCAATCAAAAAAAAAAAAAAAAAAAAAAAAAAAAAAAAAAAGGAGTGACGAAATAATTTAATCAAATATTTGAGAACTTAAGTTTTGTTAAAAAAAGGGAAAATAACGTGATTTTGTATGGAAATATTTTTAAAACCTACAAAAAAGAATTGTAAGATAGCTGAATCGTCAAAAGTGAGAATAGAGTATCATTTGAAAAGGGAACCTGCGACATTTTGAAATGTACACGCTAATATATTTGGCGAAATTTTTAAGCTTTTAAGGCATTTCACAATGTAATAACAAGTCTTATAATAAGAATTCTTTATATTTTTAACATTCTAAAATAGATCTTCCCAAAATACATAAAATATTGATTAATGTGATTATCAACCAGGGCATATCAACCAATTATCAACCAGGGCATATCAACCAATTGATTATCAACCAATTATGTTATGCATTTTAATTAGACTTTTTAAGAATTTTTTAATATTCAATTAATTCCTAACTAATAATAATATTTAAGTAAAATTTAGAGCAATAACACATGTAAGAACTTATAACATAATTCTGCAGTTTCGTCTTTTCTGCTTGATGCCAAAATTTTAAACCTGTTTGTGAATATGTATGTTTCGCTGATTTTAAATAAGCAAAAATATATATTATAAATAAGCTATTAGCTATAATTTTGGAGATCAGCTATACTATAGAAACAACTTAATATGAAGTTTGATGAAGAAAACTTCGACTGTATTAAACCCTCTATTATAACATTTAACGACAGCAGTTAAATATTTTAATCTTTTTAGAATAAATTAAATCACGTTAAAGAATTTTTTCACACTTTAATGGAAAAAAAAATATGCTATAAGTCTTATAAGTTAATTGGAAAAAAGTTCATTAAGAAACTGGTAAGTTAAAATATACCTTTCTATAATATAAAACAAATTCGTTTTTCACGAACGATGTATTTCCAAGACTTTATTTTATTTCTTTTTTACATGCAACCTTGATAGATTGAGCATCTTTCTTCTAAAAAAAAATGCGAAGCAAACTAGTGTGGAATTTAATCAATTCGAATTTTTCACTTTTCAAAGAACAATTCTACGCAACAAAAATAGTTTACTGAAAGTATTTGTTGCAAAAACTTTAAAAATCTGAAGTATGAGAAAAAAAAAAAAACTTAAGAAAAATATAAAACACACTTAAACTCATATATAAGAATGCTTAAACGTTTATTCCATTATATCTCAATAATAATTTAAAACTACTCAGATTTGTTCTTAATATTGGAGTTATAATTTAAATGTTAGAGTTTTAAAATATTTTTCCTAAAATAAAAAGTTCGATATAAAAATAATCTGCGTTGTCTATCCGACATTTACTCACATATTTAACACGTTTTTTGCATGCATAATTTCTATTTAATAAGAAATCTAAAGTGAAGTGTTTAAACTGAATATTTAAGATCTATTCAATTGCATTGTTGGTGATACGATGACTTTGAATTTCCCCCCTTAATGAAATTCACTAACAATGAGTTATGTTCCATCACACAATGATTGATTAAATTAAGGCTTATTTGGGAATTCGGAAGTGAATGTATTTTGCATTGATAATAAGCAATGCTTCTCGCAAATGTTGTTATATCGTTTAATTTAAACAAAGTTAAAGCTTTAAAGGTTTAACTCTTAGGATTGCAAATTATGCCTTTATAACTTATGATTCAATTAAGAAATTTATATATAATAAATAGAAAAGTTATTACAAAAATATTTCTTTAACTATCTTCCAGTTAAAGCAACTGAAACAACATATATGTCACACGAAATTTTTTTTGTTCGTGGGGGGGAGCAAGAAACAAACATTTACAACTAAAAATAAAAATACGAAGAGTACCATTTTTTTAAATAAAAAAATGCGTTCAGTGCAGAAAGGTCTAGATAAGGCAGTGTGCCACAGGAAATAAAGGTGTAGAAAGCTGAAAGAGCAAGTGAGAATATACGCGAATAAAAAGATAAAATTTTTACAACAGCGGTATATTTCTAAGCAATTTGAACACCATAAAATTGATTAATAAATAAATAAAAAGAAAACAGTGATAACAGGTATTTTAACAATAATGTAAAGATAGCTAGGTATTACCTACATTTTAAAGTGTTTACTAAGTGCTCGCATGTTAAAAGGAAACATTGATATCATAAGTCGGAGTTCTCTGAAGAATTTCCTCTTTCTGACTTACGGAATTTGTCATTTTCAGTTCCTAATTAAATAACTGAGCATTTAAGTTGCAACAAAGATACTGTTTACTCAACCCTGTCCCGCCCCCGCCAGGGGGCATCCAGGGAGTACCTTGTGCAACACGGTAGAAACCTGTTACATTAAAACATTAAAGGTTGAAACAAAATAAATAACAAGAGAATGAACATTAACGCCGGCACGTGGCAAGCCATTAGGTGACAGATGAAGAGACGACCCTTCAGAAACAAACTGTATACAAGAGGTGAACATTTACAGTTGAAATACCCAGTAACAGTGAATATATTACAGATGGAGAGATGGTTAGTATACATATTCCATGGTGCAACAAAGATAATATAGAAAATTTAAAAAAAAAACACTATTTTCTTTTTACAAACTGAGAAAATTATTGGCATGCTTGGAAAACAATAAACTTCAGTCGCTTCATAAGTATACAAATAGAAAATAACAGTAGACATGCGTCAAGCACTCAAAAACAGATGCCCATTTTTTAAGACTTGCCAGATGTGAAAGAGAAGAAACAAAAGTGTTTTGAAATATAAAACGAAAAGTTGCCAACGAAAAATGTAGAAATAAAAGGGAAAAACAAAACTAGAAAAACCACAGTAGCCGAGAGAGAAAAAAGATGAAAATCAGAAAGAGAAAAACCACAATGGCTGAAGGGGGCAAATAAGGGTACAGTGCATTTCCAAGCGCTATGACGAGGTAGTGACAAACTAATGAGGTTGATAAAGGATCATGTAATCAGATAATATCTTACCGCTTCAATTTCTCAGGATTAACATTAGTTAGTAATTTCCCATTTTAGATACAGTTGTAAAACGCTGGTTGCTGGGTATACTTTCTTAACGTCTAAATCAAAAGCTCTAACAAGTTTTCTAAGGAAAACAATTTCTAGCACATTTTTAAAGACATGATCAAAACTTTTCAAAAAATTTATTTCCTCCTTCATTCATGAAAAAACTTGTGGATACTAAAATGTGCGATAAAAATACAAATATTCTTTCCTTATTTTATAATAGGTATTTAATAAAAATTATTTTATTTTAAAGTAAGAATATTCAAATTTAAAGCTTGAGCCTATTGCTAACAAAAATGTGTAATTAATCGCATATAGTACCAATCGAACAGTTGCTTTAGGATTTATATTTCTAAAAAACAATGAGCTTTTATATTTCCCTCTCAGATTTTTTTTCGACAGAATTTTTGCAGGAGTATAAATGTCACCAGGGGCGCTCATATGTTTGAATTTAGGGGGGGGGGGGCTCATGAAAGAAAACGACTTATAGATTAATGAATAAAAAATTAATGAAAGGAAATTTTATCTATTTAAATATTTTTAACTTAATTAGCTGAATAACTAATTAATTTAAATTAAATTCTTTTTTAATTATACATGATTAATCAAATACGCATATGTTTCATTACACATATATTTTCTAGGGGGGGGGGGCTTCAGCCCTCCCCTATGGGTGCCCATGAATGTCACACTATCAAAAAGTTTTCATCATGATTAAAAGAGTGCGTAAAAATTTTAATAGCCAATGCTTCCAAATCCAGATGGCACATTTTTGGGATTGATCAAATCTCAAAAGAAAAGCAGATAAATTACTTTATAGAAACGAATGTTTAATAAATAACTAGTGAAATAAAAACTATACTGTTTTTCCACAAAGTAAACTACAAAATTTGCTTGGCAAGTAAGGTAAATTGCAGTTTACTATATTTACTCTTTGAGGACTTTTATGCGCTAAAAGTTTTGATTTTATTGAAATATTATACGAAAATAAATAATAGAATTGCAAATCAAGATAAGTTTGTTTTATTTCGATAATTGCGCTACTTGTACAATAGAAGATTTTTAACATAAAAAGTAAATTTAAAATGAGATATTAATGAACTAAATTAAGCAAACAAATGTAAGTGAAAATTTTAATTCCATCATAAAAATATTAAATGCAAAACATGAATTTGATATTGACAAATACTGATTCAAAAATTTATATGCACAAATAAAATGGTAAATTAAATAGCTTTTAAACAGCAGATGATAATCAAAAAAGTATTTTTCCTACAATGGGATCAAGATAGAAAATATTTATCCTATAAATATTAATCAAGATAGATCTTACCTAAGCAATTTTTCTCCTGTTGTGAATAAATAACTTAGGAGTTCACAAAATTCAAGAAGCAAAATTAGGATTGTTTCGCAACTTCTAAAATTTTAACACCTTTTACTTTATTTAGAATCATCCTATTAAGCACTGTTTACACAATTTAAATTTAAACGCGTTTCTGCGTTAATATTTAAATTGACTCGAATGTAATATTTAATTAGCGAGCTAAAAACAAATACATTTTATAATAACAGACGATTTATAAATTGGTTTAGTTAAAACAAATATGTAAATCCTTTGTTGAGAAAGGATTATTTTTCGTGCGAGGCAGAACCAGCAGTTTTGAATAATTTATTTACATATTTAATTCTTAACCAGCCTTGAATTATCGTAGATAAAGATGAGTCAAGAATAAATTTCTCGGGGAATGCTATAAAAACACGTAAATATATAAAGTCAATGATAGTAAATTTATATATATGAAATGAATTTTAAATATTAAATCTTATTTTATTTAAAAGCGTGCATTCAGTACAAGAAACAGTACTGATTTTACTATTAACATACACTACAACTCATTAATATCAATATTTCCATAGCATTTCAAATATATTAAAACCAAGCAAAATGCTGTCATGGAGCTTTTTATTCAGTTATTTGGATTCAGTTTAAAATGAGCGTTTAAGAAAATGGGCATCGCGCTACGCATTTATTTGTTCATTAGTTTATTATTCAGAAAAAGATCAATTTTCATAAGAGAAGTTTGAAGAATGGAAACAAATGCTACATCCGCTTTCTTAAGTAAGTATTTTGTGCTGTGTTCATTTTATTAAATACGCAATTTAAGCTATGTCCAATTTTTAACTACGTATTTAGCGCTATGTCCATTTTATTAAATGCGCATTTTGAGCGATGTCTAATTTTTTAAATACGCATTTTGAGCTGCTATGTCCAATTATTTAAATGCGCATTTTTCGCTATGTTATTTTAATTTTTTAAATACTCATTTTTAGTCATGTCCTGAATAAAAAGCTCGTTGACGTTATACATACTAAAGTGATATCCAAAATTAGCTGGAGTTCGTAAAGCAGCTTTCATTCGCCTGTGTATCAAATGTATGTAGTAAAAAAGGAGAGGGATAATTTTTCGGCATTTTCAGTCATTTCATGGGGAGTTTTACTTTACACATTTCTTAATAAAAACTGTAAAAAGAAGCCCATTGTAATTTATGAGAAATGTTGGAGAAATTGCTAAAGTTAAAATAAATTTTCCTTTCTGAGTGACTAAGTTTTTGAGTTTAAATAGAGATTAAATAAAGCACGGTTTAAATGTTGGCTATTATCATGAAAAATAAACCAAACCACTCAAAGCACTCTTGCTTCAAATACACTTTTTGCGAATTTTTTTCCACACGAAAAAAAATCTCGTTTGGTCAAAGACAAGATTTCATAAAAATTGAATCTTTCTTTGGCAGAACCTCGCGTCGCAAATCAGGAAATTTTTTTGCGATGATTTAAAATCGAAGTCCTTTCAATTGAGCATACTTTAATATAAGTTAGTGATACAGCTCCAAAGCCGTTAATGTACACATTACGACGCTAATCTGCAGATAAACTGGGGCGATTGAACAATGCGGAATCAAGAGCCTTTCGCAATTTACTTAGGTAATGTATACAATAACGGTCTCCGTATCACTCAAATTCAAAGATTTGTTTCTCTCGTCTTGGCAACTAATTTGTTGATGGCTCGATTCTTCAGATATAGATAATTTATCAGTTGTAATATTATATTATTTGATTCTTTCTATTCAAGATTTTAAAGTAGTGAATCATTGATTATTTAAACCATTATATTCATTGTTTGCTTGTAGTAATTAATTTTTGAAATAGCTAATAATCATGGTGATTTAAGCACACAGAGTTGTAGCTCTTTTTCCAGCAACGATTTAATTTTAAATATAACGAGTACGTAGAAAGTTATGTGCAGACTATCTAGGTAATTTGCAGAATGAACAGACAGTTTGAGATCTGTAACAATTTTTAGAACTTTAACAGATCAGCCAAGTTCTGCAAATTAACTAAATTAATAATCTGCATAACTGATTTCTACGATTTTTGCGGTAACACCTATACAATTGTAAAATTCATTCTTTCAGAAGTGTTCTACAAATGAAAAATAATTTTTGACTCATGCAGAGTACTTTCAACAATATTGTTGAAGGAAACAGGGATTCACGAATAGTTATGAATTTAAATAAAACCGACTAAACAACAAAGAGAGTCATACATGATGTAGGAAAGTCTCCTAATGAGTGTTCATGTCTTGGGCTGATTAGGAAATAAGGCTCATTGCAAATTGCCGACTTTAATTTATAAGGCTTACGTTTGAATCTTATACGTGGATTGCAAAGTGGCGTTGGCAGTTTCCAATTAGCATACGACACATATATATACCATCTGTATTCTTTGCATTGCTTTTAAATAATGTATAATTTTTCTTTTGTATTTTTGCATGTTAGTAAATAGCATACATATTATGTGTACAAATATTACACAAAGGTTTTAATAAAAGAATTTAAAATATTTTATCACTTTGGAAATACTACACGGAGAAACAAATTTTGGTAAGATGACCATGCTCTAAAGTTTAGTACACATTTCTGGCAAAGTATATATATATATATATATATATATATATATATATATATATATATATATATATATATATATATATATATATATAATTATGGATAATAAAGCCAAATTATTCGTTTTTAAACCATTCATTTGGTAATTTTTATGTTCTTGTGGAAGTGGTTTAGCAGAAATTTTGCTTTGAAAATTATAGTTCATATTGCCCCACAGGTGGTAAAAAATACAAAACTAAAAAGTAAATTTAATCGAATAAATGGTTATGACATGTTCTAATGTATCATGATAAAATTACCAAATTTTATAACACATAATAAAAGCATATTTTATTGTTAATTTTACCGAAATCAATACCAAAGTGCTTCGGTAAAAATTACCGATATTTTTGGTGTTCCCTTAGATTAATTTTACCCCTTAGATTAATTTCCCTTAGATTAATTACACGGTAAATTTTACCATATTTCCTGTTCTCATCGCTCAAAATCTGGTAAATTAAATCAATCAGGGTAATTAAATTTATTTTTGATTTTAATCAAATTATTAACTAATTTTAATGACTTTAATTAAATCATTAACACCTTAATAAAACCTTTAAAAACATAAAAATCATTCTAACATTAACCTACGCTACATTTTTTTTCATAGAGAGAAAGTAGTAAGTAGGCAAACGCTATAATACAAAAGGATTTGTCTTTTTTATAATAAGATACTTAATATAGAAAAATATAGATTTAAAAAACATGGTTTAAAATTTTGGGTGAATTTCAAGATGATAACGTATAAAGCTTAAAGTCAGTAGCACTTTTATATGAAAATAATTTTCTGAACTATCAAATCAATTATTGCTCTATTTTGTGGAATAACACATTTATCACACACCATTAAATATGAGATGTTTTTACCCTCTAGTAAAACAAAAATTTTCACTTTGTTTATATTTAAAAGACTAGACTAGGGTAAACTGTTTGTAATAAAAATACAGACTTCAGCGTTGCTTCTTTTTTTTTTTCCCTAAAAAAAAAAGTAAATGATTTTTTTTTTCTCTCTTAGACTTTCCGGGCTGCTGACTTTTTCTCTTAAAACCAGGCCTTCGAAAGTGATTTTTATTTTTCATTTTCGCACATCTTAAGATGAGAAGTTTAAAGAATTCTTTTCAAACCTTCAGGTCATATTGAGAAGACTGATAACGACATGCGTCAAACAATTTTTTTTTTTCAAACACTTTTTTTATGGAGTGAGGCATGTGTTTTTATGCAAAGTTTCAGAAAAAAAAATGTGAGCTTTCAACTGAAAAGTAACTGTATTAAAGGTTTTTTTGTACTTAATATGAAAATATTGGATTACTGATAAGAAATATTTATTGTACGACGTCGACACAAGGTTTAGCAATCTTTGTCGTCGTGTGATTTATTAATCTTGGAAGGATATTCTTTACATCCTGTTTTGTTAAGTATAAGAAGCATTTTATGAATGATTACGCTTTATTTTTGGGCAAATTTTGCGTGATGTAAGTTAACGTTTGTTTATTTAGTAAATTAGTTCATATAAAACTTATTTTAAAAGAAAGAGTAAATGGTTTATTTTTTCATTTTATCTAATTAAGATGCGTAAAGAAGTTTTTTTTTTCTCATTATTTGTTAGTTATCAATCCATTAACATTGTTTATGCAACAGCCTAAAATTTATGATTTATTGCAAGCTTAATATATAGGATTCATTTCTGAATCGATTCATAATCATTACCTTTATTATGTTTGTACTGTAAAAAAAACAGATACTCAATTATCCTGAAACTTTTCTTCATTTCTGACGAAATAGATTTCTAGTATATGCTCTGAGCAAATATTTCGTCAAAGGGACGAAATAACTATCGTCACTTCTTCGGGGAAAAAATTTTATTGACCCAAATCACGTTATTAAAATCATTATTAGTGTTACTACTTTGAAGTAACAGTTTGTGCAAATTGTTATATTTTAACAAACGACACTTAAAACTGAAAAAAATATTTGTTTAATTAATTCATCAGTGTTCTATATGATACAAGAACGTAGTTGAAGAACTGCGTCGTAGAAGGTTTTTGACATTTAAGTAAGTTAAGAGTTAATTAGCTTAAGAGTTTAGACATTAATAATATTTGTGTGAAGCAAAGGTCATACCTTTAATATGATGAAATCTACGAATTCTCAATTTAAAATGACTACGTAGAAGCGGCCGCACTTTTTGCGTTGTAATTTTTTGGCACAACAGATTTTCTTTTAAGGTTGTCAATCGGCTATTTGTTTTTAAATCCATATGGGATCTTCTTCTACTCAAAGTTTGTCATCTTCAAAGTTGTTAAAGTCAAAGTTATTTGCCTTCATAAACTAAAATTCCCGAATGACTTTGTAACATTGCATAGTTAAAAGAGACTAAAGCAATATCTGTTCACAAGAAATCTAATTTTCTTTTCCAAAAATATTATTTAGATTTAAAATCTGCTTCTTCTTAGCTTATCAAGAAGGCTAGAATAATAGAAAAAAATTGTATGGTACACGGGAAAAAAAAAATCTGGTAAAGTTACCGTACTGTACGGTAATACATTTCTGGTAAAAAGAACTACAATTCTCGTTAATGAAATACAAATATACGGTATTTAAACCACATTTGGTAATTTTTCCATTCATATGGTAACGGTTTACCGGATATGCTGGTGGTCAAAATTATACCTCTTATTACCATAAATTAAGTTATAAAAAGATCTAAAAAGTAAATGTAACCGAATAAGCGGTTTCTATGCCATGCTCTAAGGTGTCATGATAAAATTATCAATATTACTCATATTTTATTGTTAATTTTACCAAAATTATTGAGCATATTTTTTTCATAGTGTAGCTATTAAAAAATTTTTTTTGGTTGAGAGATGTATTTCATTTAAATAATAAAGTTTATAAAATCCCGTTTGAAACTCGAGGATAAACCACTGAAAGCGAGCGGCTGCTCATAATTTTGGACAAGAAAATCTTGATAAAGTTGCAGTTTTACCTTCATAAAAAGATTTACATTTGAATCACGTATTTTTAAATGTTGTGTCCTTAAAAAATGAAAAGCTTGCTGCATAGTATTTCAGTGTCACAATATCTCAGCGAATCAAACGAACTTATTTTTTCATTTTCACTATTCAGCGATTGCACAGGAATTGTTAGAATAGAATGACAGCAAGGATTGAACAGTAGTTAAAGCACTGAGCTGTCATCGACCGGGGCTCCATCCCCATTCGCAACTTGAAGCCGACTCGACTTCAGATCGATTAAGTAAAAGCAAGTCTAGAAATATAGGTGGTCAGTGCGTAATGTTGACCATATTGCCACTATCATGCCGTTAGTCTCGAAATAATTACTATAAATTATTAATTAATATATAATAATATATATAATATCGAATTAATCTTCAGGACCTTTTTGCCAGACAATTGGCTATTTTTACTTTTATAAAAAAGAAATGAAAGAATGAACAATAATCTACCTAACTAGAAGAATTTTTTAAAATTAAATTATAATTAAATTTTAAAATTATTTATTATTTTTTAAATACATAGGGTTTAAAAAACTAAACTAATTAAAAACTAATTAACGTTCGAAAACTAATTAACGTTCTTTATTCTTTATTGATGCACATACTAATAAAGTTAATTGGAGAGAGAAATTAAGTTGTATGAACGAGAAGTACTATAATGAAGACTTCTAATTCAATTCAAGTTAAATTCGTAATTAAGAGATTGTTCCATAAATAAAAAATACAACATCAAAAAACAAACAAACATAATAACAAATAAAAACATCTCGGAAACAAAGTAAATCCTTTTAATAATTAAAAAAAAAGGCACAGTTTGGAAACTTTGTTGCAGTAAACAAATCCAAATTGAAAAATACTCCTTCCGTATAATGGCACAAATAAAACTGAAAAACAATTAAATCCTTACTCATATCAAAATGCTTTTGATTTTTGAAGACGGATTTAATGTGCTCTCACAAACGATATCATTAATTATTTTATTCATTAATTCCATCTGAATTACAAGACTTCTTTTTGAAATAGTCATTTAATACACCCTGAACCCCTCAGATTCGAAACCTAGAGACAATGAGCGAGCAAACATTAATAAGATTTTTTTTGGCAAAAGCTTTCTGTATTCGTATTTCCAAAGGCAGCCCTTACACTACAAGTACCGCTTTTGTGTTTCAAAACGATTAATGGCGTTATAACTGAAAGGTGTTTTAAAAAGAAATAAATGAATTGTCCGAGCTTTTAATAGAAATGGAAATTCATTATGAGAAAAAAGGGATTAATATTTTAAAAAGAGGCATCCCGATTCTTTTTCACTATGAAATTATGTCAAATATTAAATGAATTAAGTTGATTTTCGGTTAGATGTGGGATTGAATTTTTAATGATTAGCTAGCAAGATTAATGAATAAAAGAGATTAAATTGTCAAGATGGTAGATGAGTGAGATTGTTCTTCGGATAACTAAGAGAATTCATTTGAATAATTATGTTATTAATGTCAGTGTCATTTTTATTCATGAAAAATCGTCCTTTTTTTCAATGTAATATTTTTGAACGTATCAAGATAAATTGTAATTGTTATAAAATATTGTTTGTTAATAAATTAGTGAAAAATATAAAACAAACTATGTATGCTATTAGTTTTCATTTGCTTATTTATAACAAAACATTAATTTTTGATTCATAAGTTTGAATAATTATGTAATTAATGTCGGCGAATTTTTCTTTAATGATTTTTTTTAAGTATTATATTTTTTAACGTATCACAGCATAAATTGGAATTATTATAAAATATTATCTGTTTATAAATTATTGAAGGAAAAAAGAAATTATGCATGTTATTAATTTTCTTTATCTTATCTAAAACAAAAAAATAAATTTTAGATTATTCCATTCGAACAATTATTTAATTAATATTGGTGTCATTTTCATTAAAGCCTTTTTTTAAGTATCATACTTTAGAAAGTATCAATATAAATTGGAATTGCTATAAAATATTGCTTGATTATAAACTAGTGAAAAAAAAACAAATAATGCATTTCATTAAATTCCATTAGCTTACTTAAAACAAAAAAAAATTTTTTTTTGATTAATACATTTCAATAATTATGCTATTAATGTCGGTATCACTTTCATTTATGAAAAATGTCACTTGTTAAGTATCATATTTTTGAATGTACCAACATAAATTGGAATTTTTTAAAAATATTGCTTGGTTATAAATTAGTGAAAAAAATTATGCATGCTATTAAATTTGATTAGCTTATATGGAAAAAAAAAATTTCGGAATTGAAACGGTTTTGTAGGCTTCTTCATGGGAAACAACGTAATCATTAAATATTTGACACAAATTGGAAAAAAGAGGGAAAATTAGGATTTAATTACTGTACTTTTCTTTAAACTATTTAACATCTTACTAACTTTCAATGTATCACATTAATCTTAAATCTTGATATGATTTACGCAATTTTGACTAGTTATCTGTCCCTAAGCTGTCAAAAAAAAAATGAAACGAAAGAGGTGTCAAAGCTTTTAATAGAATGGAAATTCATCATGAAAAGAGAAAATATTTTAAAGAAAAATACTTCTCCTGATGATTTTTTTTCACCGTAAAATTACATCAAATATTTAATTAATTAAGTCGGTTTTTGGCCAGATGTGGGATTGCAGTTTTATAGATTAGTTAGACAGATTAATGAATAAAAGTGATTAAATTGTCATGGAATTTGCGTGATTTTTCTTTACCGATAACTTAAGAGATCAGTTTGAGTAATAATGTTCTTAATGTCAGTGTCATTTTTATTAACGAAGCTTTGAAGAAGAAAAATTGAATTCTTTTAAGTAGCGCATTTTTTTTTTAATTTGTATGATTAGGAAGTTCTATAAAAAAATGAAATCGATAAGAAAGTTTGTATAGTAAAAGAAATTATGCATGTAATTAATTGTCTTTATCTCACAACGAATTTCTAACTCTGTCTAATTTCTAATCTAATAATAATCCTGGTTTTTTCATGTACAACAACATAATCACAAAATTTGTGACAATAATAAGAGAAAAAAAGATAAGTCTTTCAGTAACAAGTAACATGATTTTCTTTGAAATGTTTGTGATTTTAACACCTTGTGCAGAGTCTTACGCAAAATTTTAAAAAAAAGTTTCGCATCTTTTAAAAAATAATTTAATAAGCGATCTACATAAAAGCTCCAAAAATAATATTTGAATGAGAAACATGTTTTGATAAGGTGTTATCAGACGTTATTAAACTCAAAGCAGGAATTAAAGAAGTCAAATACGAGTTCATTTATAGTCTGAAGCTGGATAGCTGTTCGAAACGCTTATCTGATAAATAAACGGAATGAGGAATTATCCCTTCCTTCGATAATGAATCGTCAAAATTAGATTACATTTTTAATAACATTTTACTGAAATATGAATTTTTATCCACAAATTTTATTGATAATCTTTTAGTTCATTTTATATAAATATTTTAAAGACATAAAATTAAGACATTAAGTACAGGACAAATCCTTATTTTATAACTGCACTTACTTATTTAAACGATAACATCAAAGTAAAACTTTATGTTAAAAACTAATTAAATTTATTAATTTTTAAACAAAATATATGGATTTTAAAATGTGATATTTTTTCCTATTATGAGTAAAATCTTACATATCGTAAATGATTAAAAAATAATATTTTCTCATTATGATTCATTACCTATAAAAAGCAAACGCTTTTGTATACTTTTTGAGACGTTGAAATATATTTTTTCCCCAGTTGATAATTAAAATTATATACTTACAATATAACATATCAGAATATTGTTTGAAAGTCACGTTGCACTTTTAGGGCATTGAAATTAGTTTGGAAATATGAATAAACCATTTTTTGTTGAATGGGATATTTTAGAGGCTTTAATTCTGCACCAAAACTTAACTAAGAAACTAATTTGCAATTTTAATTTTAAAAAAGAAATAAAAATAATACTGTTCTAAGAGTGTGCATGTTTACTAAGTTTTCCTTTTTCAAAATAAATAAACTATCAAAAAACAAGTCAGGCACAGCAACAAGCCAAAGCCAAATTTTAAAATTTCCTAAAAATATAAAATCTTCAAAATGTTTAAATCTTTTCATCAAGCACGAACAACAATGATGCGTCACGCGTATCACGTATGCAAATTAATTTAGCTCATGATTAATGCATTCAAAAAGTTTTTTTTTAAACTACTTCTTTTCGAGACATTTCAAAATAATTAAACATAATTTGGGATATGCAGTCTATTTATATCGTAAATAGTGCCGTTTAAAAGTTTTTATCCCCCAAATTTTTGCAAAAAAAGTGATTTTTAATTTAAATTTCAAAAAAATTTAACATAATGTAAAACTTGAAGATTTTCTTGGAAAAGAAAGAAAAACTTCCCCATAATAATGAAACTTTTAATGTGGGTAAGCTATATTTTATAAGCTATATATGTATATTAACCATACATGTATATTAACCATACATGTATATAATAAGATTAACCATCTACAGGGTAAGGACAAAATAATGAAAACACTTCCAAATTAACTCATTTTTTCATATTTTTAGAGAAATATTTACTGAATTATTTTAAAACTTTAGAACAGTTTAGATCATGTGATTTCTCCTACAAGCAATAAAAAGAATGTTTTGGAACACCCTATGCCGAACAATATAGTGATAAGCTTGTAACTTATGTCAATAACGCTGGCTATTATATACAATAACTGCAACAAATTTCGCTAACCTAGGTTAGATGTTCATGAAGATGTGGAAATTTTTATTAAAATTTTTTTTACTTACGGTTTGTTACCATAACTGTGAAAATAGCCAAAACATTTTGAGTATTTTTTAATTAATAATGAAAAAATTTTAAAATTTACCCACTATTTTGTCCAACCCTTGTATGAATATCATAAAATTATTATGTCTTGTATACGTTAAAATATCAAAAGCACATATATTGAGATACGTTTGTTAAAATTTAACTAAAATATTAAGACATTTAAATTTAAAATCGTTCTAATCGTAATTTTATCGTTCTTATCGTTTTGTTACCATGACTACATTATAAGGAGGACCGTAGTTTATTTATATTAGATTCTAATATTTTATTAATATCTATTAAGTTATATGTTTACTTTTAATACTTTCAACAGTGCGAGCATTTATATAAAAGCCAATATTGGTACAAAAATCAATAAATTGATATATAACGAAAAAACAATTATACTTAGTAGTTTACATTTGAGTGAGTCATCCAATTTTATGATTTAAATCAGTCATACAAAGCTGTTGACTCGAATTCCTTGATTCGAATCAGTTCACCTGTTGAAAGAAGCGAATCAGTTCAATTGTTTAAACACTTCCAATTATTTTACTGGTTTAATAAAAGATTAGAATGAGTGGCAAAATCAAACGAATCCGTGAAAGATTCGACTTCTTTTTCGACTATGTAAGTTCTAAGTACACTAAAAATGGATACTCAAATATCACGTTTTCGATGAAACCGTTTTCTGGTACAGGTTTAACGCGAATTTCGCTTCAAAGTAATGGAGTAACTGTCGTCACTTCTTCAAGAAAACGAATTTTGCCAAAATCAAAGAAATATTTTACCCCCTCCACCAAGCCCCTAAAAAAAGAACTCGTAGTGTCAAACGTATTTTGACTTTTTTTTAAAAATGAAAACCATAAAGGTAAATCGATGTCACCCTAACAACAAAAGAAAGGCAGATGGAACAAATAAATTACACCCATGGCCGAAGCGGGATTCAATTTTGGGATCTTCCTGGTACGAGGCCAACTGCTTAACCACCATACAAGTCAGTCTGCTTATTTTTTCACTTTATTTTCGATTGCCTAGTCTTCATTCCAGTTTCGCCATTTTTGTTAACTATCTCTCACAATGCACTACGAGGAGATTTCGAGTTGAGGAAACATTTTTGTCGAGTTTGTTTTGCATTTGAGTGTTCACGTTTCGTCACAAATTACGTGATTCTGCGACGAAATTATTCTCAAAATTAACGAAATATGGATCGAGGATCGCTGAATCGCGAAAAGTTTGATTTTTGAGAGTGTAATCTTCCTTCGATTAAATGTGTTTAATATTCCCGATTTAACGACAATAATACGTAACAGTAGCGGAAACAAATCGGATTCAAAATTTTTTTGTAATGTCGAATAAAATCAAATAAATAAAACAATTCTAACCTATTTACTGTAACAAAATTGGGTAAGATGATAATTTAAATCCATTAATTAGAAAATTTCAAATTTAATTAAATAATAAATGATCTCGTTATAGTTTTGCAATACAAAGTAATGTCACTCATCAAAGCCGTTTATTTCCCGTAATAATAATGCAGAAAAATTGCTTCATTGAATTTCAAAAGAAAAAAAATATTTCTTAAATTATCAAAGAAAATTTTTCTAGGGATAGGAATTTCAATCATTCTATACTTGAATCTGAAACACCACCTAAACAAAGTTAATACAGAACTGTTTTGTTGTAACACTTAAACAGGAAAAATAGATATCTAGAAGCCCTATCAATAAATTAAATAGTAATTGTTACCATAGAGATCGAAAGCAAATTTCAGAAATTTCCGTTTTCTTTTTCTCTCAGGAGGAAGGAACATTTGCTATCATCAGACCACGAATACTAAGTCGAATTCGAATAAAATTCTTCAGAAGTAATGCTCGCGAGACGGCGATAAATTGAGACATCTAATTCTTTTTTCCTTTAATCCCCCTGATCTAATATTGGGGAAAAAGTATCAGTAGAAATTTCAGTAGCGTTGTGAATGGGAAAGTGAGAAGTAAAAAGAGGAAATAGAGATGTTTCTTACAATTTTTAAACAGAAAATCTGAAAACGTGTCAAGAAACTGAATGTAAGGAAAAGGAAATCTCTTGAATTGTATAATGAAGTATACTTTCCTTCAGATTCTAAAAGATTCTCCTAGATTCTTTTCTTTTTCTTCAATTTTATTCTTAAAATGCAATGCATGATAGTGTTATATACATCCAAAGATGACATAATGTTAAATTTTATTAAGTTAAATTTACATTAAATGAAAACGTCAGACAGAAGTTAAAAATGAGTTATCACAGTTTTTCTAGTGAGAAAAGTAGAAAATAAATCGATTATGATTTCAAATTCATATCTAAAAATTCCAGTAAAATAGAATAGCTTTAATGGATTAATGGTCCAAATTAAATTACCGTAAATTTAAAAATTGATTAGTAAACCTAGTGTTTTGAGTATTTAGGCAAAGTATGTTAAGACTTTACCTAATCATTGAATAGTATTTCAAGCCATTTTATAGAATAACGAATACTTTTTTTAAAATGCAAAATATGAAAAATGAGAAACAATATATGTTTTGTCTAGTCAATATTCCAATATATTCAATAGAATAGCAACTATTCCAAATATTAAAGTATTAAATATTAGAATTACTATAGACTTTGTCTAGCATTTCAAGGAATTCTATAGAATAACAAATGCTTTTTGGAATGAAATGTTAGGAATCATTATTTAACATTATTTAACATTGAGAAACATTATTTACTTGGTCGAGTCATTGTATAGTATGGCTCTACTCTCTTACTCTTTACAAGTACTCTTTATGAAAATTATGAAATATAATAATTATTGTAGACTTCGTCTAGTCATTGTATAGCATTTAAAAAATTATATCTATAGAATGTTAAACACTTTTTAGAATGCAAAGTATGAAATCTAAGAGACATACATTTTGTCAAAACATTGTATAGTATGCCAAGGCACTTTATAGAACAACAAACACTCTTTAGAAAAAGTATGAAATAAGACAATTCTTATAGACTTTGCCTAATCATTTTATAGCAATTCAAAAAATTCTCTAGAATAAAAAATACTTCTTTAAAATGCAAAGTATAAAATATGGGAGATATTATATATTTTGTCAAGTCATTACAGGATTTTAATACATTCAATAGAATAAAAAATATCCCTTACAAAAAGAATGAAATATGAAAATTATTATATGTTTTGTCTTGTCAGTGAATAGAATATTTGGCTTCATGATAGTCATTTCATGGAATCACTAAGCAATGTGTGAAATTCATACTTTGCCGGTCAATTTTAGTTATTCTATCCAATATCGGTATTTCATGTATTAAAGGTACAAATCTTCCAACTGGAATATTTTTTATCATTTCATTTGTGTTTCAAAATACAAATTGATGTCTATTCGAATAAAAATAAAATAATTTTTTTAGCAGTTTATTTACTCTTATTTTGCGCTGTGCTATCTCATTATTTACGAGGTACTAAATAAAAGTAACAATGAAAATATAAATGCTGCGATAATATTCCATGTTCATAAAACAAGAAAAACGGCAGGGCTCTTAAAATTATTGGAGATAGAAAAGTTCCAAATAAAATTTTGTCTTTTAACAAAGACCATTTTGCCAATGTCCAGCGCTTTAAAAGCGTTATGATCCAGAAGAAGCACAAAGCCATTAGCTAATGGAATTTTCTACTTAAAAAGAACAAAAAATCAAGCATATTTTACAGCTAACGCTTAAACAAAAGCAAAAGTATGTTTTGTTACTACTTTATATACTGCTAAAAGTTTCATACATTTAATTTTACAAAACTTGCTAATTAGGGCCATTTTAAGTTCAATATGCGCCCTAAGTCTTAATATTAACATTTTGCGAGGAATTTTACGGCAATGTAAGGAATTAATAACTGTTGATGGTAATTAATTTGTAGCGATGCGGTTTTTTCCTAAACTATTTCTTTTCTTTATAAGTTGAACATGATTAACAAGTTAAAATAAGGTTGAGTTATTTTTCCAGGGGATTAAGCTTGTTAACTATAACAAATTTATAGCATTTTTTAAAGATATGACAGAATATTATTATTTTAATAGACGTATAAATTTTTTTTGTAGACAGCTTTGAAACAAAATGTTCGTTTTATTATAAAAGTAACGAGTTTTTAATTATAATCCTAATGCGTCTTATAAAAGTCTATTTTTTTTAATTTTTTTTTTATCAGAAATGAAAAAAATAATACTAAAAACTACTGATATATTTATTAAGCTACTAAAAAATGCATGAAACGTGAAATTAATTAGTGCCATTTGAAGCTAAAAGCCTTTCAAAGCCGTATAAAAAATTTACTTAAAATACAATTAAGAAAAAAATAAATGCAAAGTAAAGCACATATGTGAGTTTTAAAAAAACAATTGCTTTTTTTTTAGAATGAAGCGTCTGCAACAAAAAAATAATAATAATTATGTTTCTTCAGTATTTGAGTGCTCAAAAACAAAAGTTCTCTTCAAGAAAGACAAATTTATATACATTTAAAAAAAGATCAACTTATTAATTTAAAGATTATTTCTTAACCAACAGTTTGTTTAAGCATATAAGTATTGACTAAAAAATTTTTAATTAAAGGTTACGGATTCACTCACTATATCATGATTTGAAAATTTATCAATATAAAAGTACAGGATAATTAATTTATAAATTTTACACCAAAAATATTAAAATTATTGGAAATTATAAATATTTAAATTTGTTTGCAAATAAATTACACTACACAACAAATAGACAATAAATTTTTTAAATAAAATTAATTTTACTTGCTGAAAACATATATGGCACACGAAGAAAAAATTCTGATAAAATTCCCATATTGCATAGTAATCACATATGTGGAAAAAAAACTATAACTCTGGTAATATATATATATATATATATATATATATTACCAGAATTTTTGTTTTTGAAGTTATAGTTCTTATTACCACATATATAGTAAAAGAATCTGAAACTGTAAAGTACATGTTACCAAATAAATGGTTTTTATACTATGCTCTAAGGTATCATGATAAAATTACTAAATTTTATCACATGTTACAAAACCAAATTTTATTGTTCATTTTAATAAAATTCTTATCAAAAGGCTTCAGAAAAAATTACTGAACTTTTTGGTGCTCCCATAGAGCCAGAAACACGATAAATTTTACGATATTGCAGTAGTTTTGACATAAATTTTTTTTCTCCGAGCAGATTTCACTTCATTTAAAATTCTTTATTGAAAAAAAATATAACGCGATCAAGCAAATATATATATATTTCTCTTACACGTCGACAAAAAAAAAAGCCTCATTACAACTCCCCCAATGGCAACGCTAGAAAATCGATCAATGATTGCCGCTAAAAATGTCACATGCCAAATCTAGCTGAGGTGGCTCAACATATAGCGCTTTTAAAAAACAGAAACTGAAATAACTAGAGAGAGCATTCTTACCAAATGTTATCTCTTTAGAAATTCACCCTATCAGGTTGTTCAATTCAGCTGCGGCAATCTCATACTATTAAGCTAGGCAGAAGTGTCTTTGTCGATAGATCTCTATTTTAGTATTTTGTCGAAAGCGCTTTTTTTCATTATTATTTTTTTGTTATTAACAAAGCCCTTAATCTTTCTCAGTATTTGTTAGTATTTAGTATTTATTGCAAATTAATATTTAGTTTCTGCAAGTTTTTCTTTTGTATGCCAAAGTTCTAAGACTTATACTTATGTTTTTAACAAAGTTGTGAATCCTTCATAGTTATTATTTTTTAAAAACATATTGTTTTGTTTATGCAGGTTTTACCATTGCAATTCACTTATTTCAATTTTTAATAGACTTAATTATAGTCAAAATTTTAACCTTTTTAAAGAGATATCAGTTTTAGAAATTTTATCTGAAGATTTTATACTATAGCACATTTCTAATAGGTTTAACGAATTACATGTCATTTATTTGAATTCAAATTTATTTTAATGACTTAGTATTTACTAAAAATATGTAATTTTTTTTTTTTAAAAAAAAAGTTGTTTTATGGATTTGAATGATTGTTTTGAATTCTTAGAATTTTGTGCATCTGTAATGTACCTAAGTTAGTAGCGAGCGAAGCGAGCTTGGTTTGCGAAGCAAACCATATAAGATTGCGTAGCAATTTTCGGGGGTTGGCGAGCGTTAGCGATCAGGGGGCGCAGCCCACTAGTATTATAAATAATCGTTATAAACTATAAAAGTAAAGAATCTTTTTTTTCAGTTACAGCTAAAAGTTTTTTTTCCTTAATATTAAAACTATTGGACGTATTTGCTTCGAAATCTATAAAGCTTTAGAAGGTTTTAAAAGAAAAACGAAGAAACATTTTTGAAAAAAGATTTAGGAATTCATATCGGAAAATCTTATCAACATTAAAAAATTTAAATGGGTTGGACTCATAACGGTTCAGAGTTTTCACAATAAAATCAACTAGTATTAAAAAAACAACAGATAATTACAGTGTTTGGAAAAACACTAGAATATTATTAAAAAAAACACATTTATTTGGGAAGAGCTTAAACCATCAATAATTCACGGCGACTTTAAATGAAATTTCTGGGCAGCCTAAGGCCCACACTGCACAATTTTGGAGCATGTTGAATAATGATGCCATTTTTATTCAGATTTGATACCAATTATATGTTATGTACAACATTTTATATAATTTAATATAATACAGGGCTCTCAACACTTTTAGGGCAAAAAATTGGGAAAAATGGGTACCATTTTTGTGGAAATGGGGACCCATTTGTTGAAATGGGGTCCAAAGTTTATAAAAGTTTTTTGTTCAATGTGGATTAACTCGATCCACATTGAACAAATAAACATTTTTTATAATCCTTATACTAATCTAAAATATTAAAAATAAAATGCACTCACTCATTTTTTAATTATTATAAAAAATATTATTTCAGCTAGTATGTTAGATAAAATACTACAAAGTATGTCTTAAGTAAGTAATTAACATATTTTTATTTTTAAGTATTTTTTTTTTTTTTTGAAATATACAAATATGATAAGAACAAAATTTATTATCATTAAACTTGATGAAACGCATATATATACTGTAATATTCTTTGAAAGATTATAAATTTATTGAAGATATGAAGTTATTGTCTAGGCTTCTTTGAAAAAAAACTTGTTATCACAGAATCTTTTCTTTTATGCAACTGTCTATCTAACGTTTTAATTGTTTTTTCCTTTGTTTTGAAGTCTTCTTTTGTGACTAGAACTCCATCTATCATTGCCTGTGCTACTTTTGCTTCAGCAATATTGTTGGACATTAAGGCTTTCTTTAATTTTTTGTTGCCTTCTTCAAGTAATGTATCAATAGTTGTTGTGGAATCCTTGACTTCTTTTTTTGCAGTTTTTAATTTGTCTTCTAAAATGGAAATATCCATTTTAGACTTTTTAAGCATGCTCTCTTTTTCTTCAGCTTCTTTAAGCTCTTCTAGCTTTTTTTCTGTTTCGATTCTATCTTGTTTCTTTTTTCTTTCTCTAATTCTAGATAAAGATTATAGCTTTTGTAAGCAACACGTGCTAAACATAACAACTTTTCTGATATTGGAACCATTTCAGGCTTATTATTATATGCTTTTAAAGCATCAGCTACAGTCAAATGTGCATTCAGTGTTCTAGAAGACATAGATGCTCTCTCTTCTGATAATATTCTGCCAGATTTGGAAAAAGCTCTTTCAACATCTGCACTTCCATGAGCAAGTGTCAATACTGCTGTAATAATATTTTTAATATTCATATATTTAACACTACCATTTAAGCCTTGAATTTCAAATATGTCACTCCAAAACTTTTCAATTGGTTTTTCTTCAATAACTTCTAACTGTAGAAATTTCCATTCATCTATTACATCTCCCATCTTTGAAGGAAATGGTAGCAAGGATGCAATTTCTTGAATCTTTTTCAAACTGTTTGCTTTTTTAATATTACCAGGTTTAATACATGACAATATAGATAATAATTCATTCATAAGTGGCCCTTTTTTCAAAATATAACACCCAACTGTAACAAAATGTTTTTGAACATTCAGCATGGAATTTCTTTTCTCTACATCATCTTGATCAAATATATCATCTAATACACATGTGCTTTTTTTAAGATATGTCAAAGTTTCTGGTTTGCACACTTTGCCAGCAATTTTAAGTAGTAGTTCTTTTATACAATCATAAAGTTCTTGCACTAAAGGTCCTTCATTTTGAAAAAATCTAGTATATTTGGTCAGAATTGCAGAACTAGCACAGACAAAATTTAACTCTGCTTTAATAAGGGGCAGTTTTAAAACAGAAACAATTTTTTTATAGCTTGCAGAATCTAACTTTCTTTCTCTGAGAGGTATAAATTTCAAAAAGTAGTGGACAATTCCATCCCAAAGCTCCAAAATTCTAATAACGGCTGGTTCTAAAGTAAGCCATCTCGAAGTTGAATGTTTGATAAAGCAAAGATCTTTAAGCTTTTTTTCAACCAAAACAGTTCGAAAGTCTTCTTTTCTGGCAGGCCATCCATCAAAATAGTGAAATAATGCAATAGCTAAAGCAGAAGTGTTACACCCAAAACCATTTAAACCTTTTATAAATGCATTATGTAACATGTGTATGTTGCAAAATCCCATATTTAGCAACCCAACTCCTCTAATTGACTTTATTTCTTCATTCATTGGATTAAATATGGCTTTGTTAACATTAGGTCCATCACTGGAAAGCATTAACAAGTTTGAAAAATTCAATCCTGCATTATCAATGGCAGATTTTAGATGTTTCATTACATTTTCTGCTTTTGCATGGCCTAAGAAAAATGTCTCCAAGTGATGAGAGAAAACTTTTTTATTTCTTTCACACCAAAAACGAACTCTGGTATGTAGCTCTTTAAAATTAGCATTGTTTGTAGTTTCGTCGAATTGTAAAGTATAGAATGAATTTTTAATCTCATTCAAAAATTCATTTCTGAAATAGGGAGCTAACGCATCAGTGATAAGGTATGTTGCTTTAGTTGGATTAAGTGAAAAGTGTTCCATAGTTGAGGAAGGAAACATACAATTAAACACTTTATCTATGTCTTTGCAGGTAGAAAGTGGGAAATTAGAAGATATCATTTTCAGGCACCAAATTATTTCAGCTTTATAAGCTTGATCTTTAATGCTCAGCATACTTAATGATGAAGTATGACCAGATAATGAAAGCTGGTTGGAGTTTTTTTTCGCTGCAAAATTTGACTTATGTTTTTCCGATTCAGAATGCCTTTTTATAGCATAAAAACCTTTATCAATATTTACAGGTATCATGTTACACACCACACAAATCGAATTATTTTCACGCTGGATGCCCCAATCAGACACAATGTGTCCATTAGAATCCTTCATACCAAGCCATTGCTTTAAAAATTTCCATTTCCCCATGACTTGAAATATTCACGTTTTGAATATTCTAAACAATTTTAACTAGAAAATGGTTATATTCTTAAAATAAAATTATTTCTTTGAAAAAAAAGCATTTGGCAGAAAATACGAAGTCAAAATAGTTGAGCTTAAGCATGTGCTAGTTTTGGGGAAAACGCTATCTGTTGGTATATGACTAAACTTTAAGCTCATTACTCAGCTCAAATGTACACAGCTTATAGCTCCCATTGATTTGAAAATGATCGATCTTTTACATGACGTCATCGGCGAACGATTTCACGAAAGGCGGAACTTACATGATCGTAGAACTGCTACACAAGTAAAAATAAATTATTTCTGATTAAGGTGAATTTTTTTGTTGTTGCAAGAAATGAGTAAAATGCGGTTCTAATCGATGACGGCGGACTTTTGCGGTGGTAATTTTTTTTTGCGGACTTTTGGGAAAATTGTGGACGATTTGGGAGACCTGTATAATACCATCAACTGGAACCATATAATTGTACTTCTTAAACATGGCTACATAATTCTAGGATTCAATTTTTTAGAGAGAAAAGGAGAAAATATTTTTTAATTAAAAACCACATTATAGAAATCGATTTCGAAAGAATAGGCCATTGAAGAAAAGAAAGAAAATATAGGTCCAAAACGTATTAACTGGGTTATAAAAATATAAAAACTAAAAAAAAGCGGCTAAGTTGCAACAAAATATTATAAATTTCCTACTTTAATGATTAAAAAATTGTAAATTACTCCAAGTAAAAAGTAACATTTCAAATTTATTTCTTAATCTGACGAATGCAACACATACATAATTTGATGTTTACAATATATAAATAGAATGAGGAATAATTTCAGTACCAGCGTACTAAATGCCATTCTTTTCTTTTATTCCTTACGCATTCCTGCCGAAAATTAATACAAACAGACCCGCATTCGAAATAAGAAAACTAAACAAACTCACACGGTCGGTTGATTCATATTTCGAGAAACGCATAACAGCCAGAAAATGTGACCTCAAATCAAGATAAATTCTGCAGGGGAAGGGAGAATATTCTTTAAAAGTCAGAAATAGAATTTTACTTCCGTACTTAGGAAAAGAGTTGAATTCAAAAGATTTCGAAATCCATTTAAGTTTTAGGATGCGAAATGAGACACAGGGAAGAAAGTTTCGGGAAAATTTCTTCTCTGTTTACTGTTTTAAAATGCAACACCTTTTCGCACTTTCTATCGTGGTTTAAAATAGCCAATGTATATTTATTTCGATATTTGAGAGACTTTAGCGTAATCCTTTTGGTTTCATGTGGCTTTTATCTAAAGATGATGCAAAATCAGCAAAATTTTACTCAGATTTAAATATTAAATATTACATTCTTGTTTTCTTGGCTTCAAAATTCGCTAAATTTAAATATAAACAGCATGAAATTTCATGTGTTTAACAGTTTCAAAATAATTACACAAATCGCTATAAAATAATAAATAGCAACACTATAATACATGGTTAAGAAAATAACTGGTGTTAATTTAATTATCTATATAATAACACCCGAATACGAATAAAGAACTCTGTTATAAAGTAACTCCAGCGTTAAAACTGTTAATAAAGTACATTAATAAATTTAAATCACTCATTAAAAATAGTAGAAAGCAGGGAAAAACATCGTTAACCATAACTTAACAATATAAAAAAGTGATAGAAATGAAAACAAATTAGAAAGGGATATATATATATATATATATATATATATATATATATATATATATATATATATATGTGTTACCGGCATTGTATAGAATGCCTAAAATTAGCCGGCGGCAAAGTATGAAATGGTTTATATTTCACACATTGCCTAGGTATTCTATAGAATGCCAAATGTTATTTAGGCAAAGTATGAAAAAAAACAAACGTCCAGATGAGGTTATTAAGTAAATGATGTGCATGTTACTGTGAATGACCAAAATCGGTGGTTGTTGACACCGGTGAATGTTGACAATCACATAGTCGCTTTGGTGAATGTCCAAAATATTTATTACATACGATTTGATATTAATTTATTCGTGGATTTAAATACATTTGTTCGATATTTTAATACTTACTGACGATAGATTAGAAGAAACATCAGTGTTTTTAGTATCGGGCAAATATATACCGGGCAATGGCACTTGACTTTAAAAAAACATCAGTGTAGGGTAAACCGGGCAAATATATACCGGGCAATGGCACTTGACTTTAAAAAAACATCAGTTTAGGGTATACCGGGCAAATGTATACCGGGCAATGGCACTTAACTAGACCTACTACTAGACTTTTGGTAAATGTCCGGTCTAGTTAAGTGCCACTGCCCGGTACATCCTACACTGATGTTTTTTAAAGTTCAGTGACTCTGCCCGGTATACCCTACACTGATGTTTTTTTTTAAGATCAAGTGCCATTTCCCGGTATACATTTGCCCGGTATACCCTACATTGATGTTTTTTTTAAGGACAAGTGCCATTGCCCGGTATATATTTGCTCGATACTCCAAACACTGATGTTTCTTCTAATCTATCGTCAGTAAGTATTAAAATATCGAATAAATGTAATTATATTCACGAATAAATTACTATCAAATTGGATGTAATAAGTATTTCGGACATTCACCAAAGCGACTATGTGATTGTCAACATTCACCGGTGAAAGTCAACAACCACCGGTTTCGGTCATTCACAGTAACATGCATATTATTTACATAATAACCGCACCAGGACGTTCTATAGAATGCCTAGGCATTCTATACAATGCCGGCGTTTCATACTTTGCCGGTAACATATATATATATATATAAAAGTAGATTGCTTTTTACAAGCTTTATTTCTGAAGGAAGGTGTTAACAGAAATTTCAGCCGCTCTCCAGCTGGAGGGGGGAGACACAATTTCCGTCAACTCCGACGGAGTTTAGTTAGTAAACATCACACATCAAAAGCCACGCAAAAACCATCGCTCCTGCGTTTTATACGATAATTAAAATGGGTAACAGGGCAGTCATATTACATTCCTTGTATTCCTACGCCTCATCGAAAATCGTTTAATACTTCCTTACACACATACACACATACAGATATATATATTTCTTTTTATACCATTTTTATGCATTCGCTTTATTATTTTTTATATTCTAAGCAATTAAATTTACTTTGAAAAATATCAACCAAAATATTTGCTACATGGTTAAGATTTCAAGATTACATTTATGGATTACATTCCATTTAAAACGGCGGTAAAAAATCTCAAGAAGAAACTGCATATATATTAACAACTCATCCCACTCACGTACTAGTCAAATAAAAGTCAGTATCCCTTACAGCATTAAATTCCATTGTAGTACTAATAACCCTTTCTTCGTGTCAAATGTTAAAATGGTCCTTGAAATCGAACTTGTTTCAAAATAAACCTTTGATGGCTTCCGCTATTGGAGATTCCTCTTTTTTAAATGTTTTCAGTAAGTATAAAACGCTGGTGTAAGAAATTAAGAGAATTTTCAGACTTGGTCGATTATCACTAGAACTACTTCACCGATTTTAATAAAATTTGATGTGCACATACATTGATACAATACAAAACAAATAACCATTCAACAATTGTAATACACACGCAGGATCATGCGTAACACTCGTTGGAGTCGAAAGGTATGAAACAGCGGTTACAGAATAAACAAAAAATGGGTTAATCGGGGCTATGGTCCTCTCTTACTGACATACAAGTCTTGCAGCGTGATTTCATGTTTGAAATGAGGCAGTTAATTTTTACATGTGGCAGTTGGCCTGAATTGTCCTGTGGCAATTCCAGTAATGGAAATTGTAATACACATGCATGATTGTACGTAACAGTCGTTGGAGTCAGAAGGTCTGAAATTGCCACAAGACAATTCAGGCCAACTGCCACATGAAAAAATTAACTGCCTCATTTCAAACATGAAATCACGCTGCAAGACTTGTATGTCAGTAAGAGGGGACCATAGCCCCGATTAACCCATTTTTTGTTTATTCTGCAACCACTGTTTCATACCTTTCAACTCCAACGAGTGTTATGCATGATCCTGCGTGTGTATTACAATTTTGAATTGTTATTTGTTTTGTATTGTATCAATGTATGCACATATCAAATTTCATTATAATCGGTACACTAGTTCTAGTGATAATCGACCAAGTCTGAAAGTTCTCTTAATTTCTTACAACAGTGTAGAATATTTAATGTGTACTTCTCGCGTAGCAGTTAAATACCTGCCATGTGCAACCAAGGGGCACTTGTGTCATAGGCTCGCCACCTTAGGCCTAAGTATTCCATTGATGCAAAGTATAAAATATACCTGACTTTCTATAATTTGCCTAGTTATTTAATAGAATGGTAGCATTTTAACTTTAATATATGCAATAGGTATTTTTAATGGTAATATTTATAATTTTTTTCAAACCAACATTGGTATTTTTGTGGAATGGACAACTTCATATAATTGCTTTATCATGGGATTTTCTATACTCAACTCTAGTAGTGTTTCTCATTCCATAGGATGCCTAAATACCATGCCAATACACAATGTATTATATAAGATTCAGATATTAATCTTTATTTAAGAACGTCAGGTATTCTATAGCAGCAGTTTCTAAATTTTTTTGACAACGAAACCCTAAATAATCAACCTTTCGATAATATTTTACAATTAAACGAACTGCTTTTAAAATCTACGAGAAAAACTAAAAACTAAAAAGAACTGCTTTATACGTTAAAAATAATTATTGAAGATCAATATTTTTTTACTAAACAATAAAATTTTTTTTTAATTAGATTTGAAAAGCGCGTTGAGAAATGATAATGGAATATTTTATAAACGCTTGGTCTTTTCATAATTTGCTCAGTGTATTTTTAAAAATATTATATCTTCTTTAAAAAATGTGAATTGGCATTATACTTGAAATAGTTTCATATACGCAACTGAAAGATTAAATGAATTACTAATAATTTATATTTATATCCAACCAATAAATAAATTATTAATAACAGATTGGATCTAATCAGAGATTTCGAAACTTATCGCTCGTTATAAAAATAACAACGTGCGGTACCATTTTAACTCTTCCACGGAGCCTTAGGGTCCCACATTTATACATTGCATATAAAAATTGTATAATATGGATATTCTAGAGCAATACACTAACTGCACGTTACATACATTGCAATCAGATATATTTAAGAAATATCATAAAATATTCTAAACTAATAAAACACAATTTTTCCAAAGTAACTCTTGTTCTAAAAGCGTTAAATTCTTTCATAGTTATAAATAATGATGCTACAAACTTGCATTATGGAACATTTTAAAATATTAAAAATCCATAAGAAAAATAGCAGTTTTCTTTTAACATAATCAAAAGTTTTTGGCATATTTTCATTCCTTAAGTAGAAACGTCACAAACACAAAGGAGAGGTTTTTATCATTTTCCGAACAAAGACCAAGCCAGCGCAAGGACAATCCAGGCATTCAAAGAGATAATATAATCAACCCGAAAAACCCATTTCCTATCAACGTTTGCTCCAACGAACACTTTGATTGAATATCTACTCCTACCAAGCGTATGCGACAAACCCGAAAAAGCAAAAAGATTACCAAAAGAAAAAAAAAAAAAAAAAAAAAAAGGAAAATAGATTTATTAATATTATTCTTTACGATATTACTCAGTTTAGTTACACGCACAGTTTCAAAAGAATAAAAATATACGAAAAATCGCCGCCAAAGCTCTGTTAGAAGAATAAATGCTATGCAAAATACGGCGAAGGAATGGAAAAAAAAAGGATGGAAAGAAGATTCGAATTTCTCCCAATCCTGTTTCTCCTGTCTACCGGAAAAACCGTCATCAGAAGTGGGAAATCGAGCGTGGGATATCATTCGGCGAAATGAGTTGGTGGGTTGTGTTGCTGTTTCCCTCTCCCTTTTCTTTTTTTTTTTTTTTTTTCTGTCTTCTTTTCTGTCCGGACGTGATTACTTTGGCGAGTTTTTTGTACGCAAGATCTCACCGTTAATACTTGAGATTATTGAGAGGATAGAAATTCTTGTCAAGTTTTCTAATCTTCTGGCTAGTTTTTCTCGTGTGGTTGATTGCGTTGGCGAGAAAAGCGTGCTAATCTGATTATTATTAGAGATTCGATTACGGATGGATATTTTTATTGTTTGAATATAAGTTAAGAGTGTTTTTGTATGGTTTTAGTGCTATCTTCTTCTTGGTCGCCAAAACAAAATATGAACATGATATAAAGCAATTATGTTAACATATAAAATCAAAAGTAGTACAATAAATAGTAGAGTGATTGTAAGCCATGTTTAATAAATTTTTTAAACATTCTTTAAAATAATTAGAAAACTAAAAATTTTACAAATACAAAAATAAATCGACATTTAAAGACCAAGTTTTTATATCAAAAATTATAAAGTAAATTATAATTTAGCATCTTTTTGTAGCTTATTGGTAGTTTTTAGTATCCGTATCTAATTGGTTTAGAACAGTAATTCATTTTATAAAAAGAAGTGTTACACAGATCATATCTAATTTTTCTTTAATAAAATTAATAATGATGATAAAAAACATAAATTGTGTTTACATATTTTATTTTAATTTATTTTTATATAAAATACTATATTTTATTTTATTTAAAAGCTTACCTAATTCTTAGTGTATGTTAATCAATGTTTAACTCCGTAGCCCTGTACTTTTGACAGAATCCAGAAGACAAGGGAATTCCTGCATTGGGACAAACTAGCCTTCCTTGAACACTTTTCAATGGAATTAATCAGCATTTGCGTTACACGGAGAGGGAAATAATGAAAGAGGATTCTAACTCGTGATGTGTCCACTACAGATATTTTACGTCAGCACTGAGGTCGCTGTGAGTCGAGAGCAGAACTGCTATCAACCAGCCACCGCTGGGATTAGAACCTGGGGAACCTGCTTCGGACCTAATTAAAACCTAATTAGAATGTGAACGTTTTATCTCCTGTTCTTTGTTGAAATATTTTATTCTATTTTTGTTACCAACGTTAAACAGCCGACCTCATTTTGAATTTGAAACAACAAATCCTCCGTAATCTTCTAGTAATTTCGAACCCAATCTAGAAGACAGAGAACTCATGGATCAGATATTAGGAGAAATTTGCCTTCGTGGAGGACTTTCAGATGAAACTAACCCGTGTTTGTGTTACATGAAGAGGTTGGTGCGAGCTGGGAGTGGAATTCGTATCAACGAGCCATCGATGGGATTCGAACCCTGAGCATCTCATTGGTAGACGCAAGCGCACTGAGCCACCGTAGCTCAGTGTTTACATATTTAAGTTAAGCTCTCTCGCAACAACTAGTTGTTGGTCAAGGGGTTATGTAAGTTATAACTCGACAATGATAGTGGCAATGTAGTCAGCACTGCACAAGATTTTGCATTTCAGTCAAACTAGTAGTCTATATATAAGGTGCAAAGCACTGAAGATATAATCCCCTTTCTACACAATTGCAACTAATAGTCTTAACTACTATGCTATAACTACAAATATTATTTAGTGTATTTAAAACCGGACGCTGCATTAAACTAAAAGCAGACAAAATCCAGTATTACATTTTCAATGTAAATATAAACGGAATTGATTTTAGACACAATGATTTTTTATCCATAAAGTAGTTTTTTTTTTTGCTCAATTTTACTTTGTTAAGTCTCAGAAAAGCTTTCAATAATTGGGGGATTCAATTCGAAATTTATTTTTTAAAATAAAGTTACAATATTTTTATTTTTTTATTTTCTTTAAATCTTCAAAAATAATATCCAGTATAAATCAACTTTAAAATGAAATCAGATTTTCTAGATGGATACAAATTTAATTCCACAACTTTAACTATCATTAGTACTTTTTTAAATTACTTTTAACTAATATAAAATAAAATTTCTACGTTATTAAAAATTAATCATATGAGCTTACTTAAGGATGTATCGAAAATATAATTATAGCAGAAAATAATCATCTTAGGAGAAATAATCTTTCGAAACAATAAAGAAATAAGACACATTTCTGTTTATTAAGTAGGAGAATAAATATTTTAATCTTCTTCTTGTGTAAATAACAATGAAGCCTGATATATAATATTCAACATGGTCTCAAATAATTTAATAAATTTAACTAATATTTATAAATAATAGTCAAATTAAAAAAAAAAATGGTAATTTTAAATTTAGTTACCGGTATTATATACAGAATTCTACATGCTATAGTTCTAACGTTTTTAGAAAACATTTATTATTAACCTTTGATATTTGATGCAGTAACGTGATTTTGCTTAACGCTAAACATATCAAAATAATTTGTAATCAGGAAATAATGTACTAGGTATTAATGGTAATGGTAAATAACAAACTTAGCTTACGAATATTATAATTTTCATTCGGTAACTAAACGAATATCTTTTATTCTGCTGTGCAATTTATATAGTACGTTTGTTGCAAACGGGAATACTGTAACTTCCCTTGAGGTTCATATAGATAAATATATTGTATGAATTTCATTTAATTTCATTTTGAAAATTAAAGGGAGAGAGAACGTGTTGTTTCCTTAGAAATACACTGAAACTCTGTTGTTGCGAGTCATTTAACAAAATCCGGAATTTAACGAAGAAATGTTAAAAGAATGGTCGGTTTAGTGTTAATAATTCCATATACAGTACTATTTTCACGAACAAAACTCGTATGTAACGATATATTTCTTAGATTCTTTTGGAAATTGTTTTGTTAAAGTATTTGCTAAAAAGTATATTTGTTAGTAAAAATTTCATTACCTTCAAAACCTATATTAAATTTTTCAAAAAATATATGTCAAGGCCGTGAAGTGTTCAAATATGAAATCTGTTTTGTCATCCACGATACATGGAAATATTTAAATTAGAATTCTCGTAACTTGATTGTCTATCTCTTGTGGCAAAAAAAAGTTTAATATCTTCTTTGATTTTTAGTTCTCGAATGTGAAACATTAAAATAATCGGGTCACGCCCTCACTCCAAACAATTACAGGAAATGGTGCAATAAAGTAATGAAGGAAAATATTCAGATATTAGTTATTTGTAATTTCTTTTTTTTTCTATTTGGGCATAAACTCTATTCAAAATCAAATATTGATGGCAATAAAAAGGTTTGGTATTATTGGTTTTTTGGATCAAATTAACAATAAGATAAATGAATTTTTAGTCGAAGTTTACAAAGTTACATCAATGAATTTAAAAAATGGCGAAATACTAGATTTAATCTATACACAGTGTGCAAAAAAAATTTAACACACTGAATAATGTTAGATCTAATAATTAGATTTTAATAGTTCGAGGACAGGCGACAATTTAAGTTATGAAATATACACAAAAACGTACTTTTTCTGAATAAACATACTTTTACAGGTTTTGATTAGACGTAATTTCAGAAATATGGTCCTAATAGCTGGGGAATTAAAGAACCATTAGATCAAATCTTTAATCTCCACCATTACATCAAAAGTCATTCAAGGTGTTCACTTTTTATATTGCACACTGCACGTTTTAAAGCTAACATTCTTAAAACTGCTTTATGTTTAAAAATATTTCAAAAAATACTTCCTTTGTAAAATAAAGAATTTTTTCAAAAGAAAAAAAAAATACTTTTTTTAAAAAATTTAAAAAGATTACAAGATAACGCTTCAAATCTTCCAAATCCATAAAAACCCCACATTCAAAACAAGGCTTATGTTAAAGAAGCGCAAAATGAGAGTGGGCAGAAATTGAAGATAAAATCCTCACGTTCGTAATCCTATGTGTTTTCTATTTCGAACACTACGTCTATTGCTAAGAAATCCTCTCTGAATAAAAACAAATTGTAAGGTAAAATAAAGAAGCGAACAAAAGGTATTGGATTCAACACGAGAAGCCAAAAAGATAGAAGAAGGAGAAAAATAGCTTTTTTTTTGGTTGGGGGCTAAATGGCAACCGATGCTTTTGATAATGAAGAAATATGACTTGGTCAGGGAAGAATTCATTAGTTTGCATTAGATGTCGGCTGATGAAGCAACGGAGAGCGCATATCAGATAACTCTAAATGAGATGATGAAACAAATAGATGGAGCATGCTGTTATCTTTATTAACAACCTTATGGCTCGAATAGAAAGAATAATATTCATGTTTCATTTTTCGATCAATAGTTTATTCAGAATTATGTACGGAGAACAAAATAAAAATGAGAACACTTGAATAACTTATTAACTAATGATCCAATAAGTACTAAGATGCAATATTATTGGTTCAAGAGTATGGCCATTAAGCATATTAATTAATTTTTGCAGACGTAAGTTTTAAGTCCAAAATCGAAGATAAAAACTTACTTCCACTGAATGAACATACTTTTTTTTTAATGGGCTTGGATTCTTAACCCTTAAAATATAGAAAATAGCCGAGATCTGGAAAATATGTTATTTTAATGTTTTAGTCAAGAGAGCGATCAAAGTTCTGAGCTTATTTATGTTAATTTTATTTTTTAAACATTTAACCGTAATTTTAGTACAATTCGAGCAAATAAAAAATTTTTTTAACACAATTATATGATTAGACTTATCATCAAAGTCAAAAGATAAATGAAAAAGAAAAAAAAATGGCAACCGATGTTTTGAAAAAGAAGAAATATGCTTTGGTCAGGGGAGAATTTTCAAGTTTGCATTAGATATCAGCTGATGAAGCAAGAGGGTGATGAATCTAAATGAGCTGATGTAACAAATAAATGGACCCTCTTGTTACCTTTACCCTCACAATCTTATGGCTCAAATAGAAAGAAATTTTATTTTTGGTCGACAGTGTACTTCAGCAATCAAAATTATGTAGAGAGCACAAAATAAAAAAACAGAACACCTCAATAATTTTTAAAATATTTCAACAATAATAATAGTTAAAGAAGATAACTTTAAATATATCAATTGAATTGTGCAGACGATATTTTAAGATCCGAAATCAAACATAGAAAACTTCCTTCTCTGGATAAATATATAGGGTGTTTATAAAGTCCCGGACCCATTTTGATGTTTAATAACTCATAAAATAATAAAGATAGATTAAAATTAATAACATAAATGGTTAGATTCAAAAAGTTTCATGACCCTTATTGTCAATGAACTTCCACGTGTCAATTCAATAAACTTCTTTCGTCGCACGGATAATATCAAGTCGATAGTCATTTCACGCCAGGTAGTGGCAAGCATGTCGGCATCCACAGAGGCTGTTGCGGTTGTAATTCTGGCTTTTAGGTCATCATTGTTCGACACGATCCTCCTGTAAACATTGTCCTTTATAAATTCCCAAAGAATAAAGTCCAGCGGCGTTATATCAAGTGATCTGGGTGGCCAAGGAATTGGACCCCCTCGCTCAATCCATCTTCCTGGAAAAGGGTCATTCAAAGGGTCAAACTATGAACGATGATACCCCAATGAGGTGGTGCACCATCTTGTTACAAAAGGACATGTGGCTGAAGCTCTTCTAGTTGTGGAAATACAAAGTTTTCCAACATGTCTAAGTATACGACTGATGAAACCGTCTTTTCTGTAAAAAAGAAAGGCCCAATGACTCGGTCGTGCATTAGTCCACACCACACATTAACCTTTGGGGAATCCCTTTGTGCCTCACGGTATTCATGGGGGTTTTCAGATCCCCATATACGCACATTATGGCGATTAACAATGCCAGAAACATGAAAGGATGCTTCGTCGGAGAACATTATGCGTTTCAAAAAATCAGCAGCATCTTCTATCCTTCCTACCATATCTGTTGCAAACGCCATCCTAGCAAGTTCATTGACAAGGGCCATGAAACTTTTTGAGTCTATCTAACCATTTATGTTATTAATTTTAATCTATCTTTATTATTTTATGAGTTATTAAACATCAAAATGGGTCCGGGACTTTATAAACACCCTGTACTTTATTATGAGTTTAGATTTTAACCATAAAAATATAAGAAGCTCAATCTGAAAAATTCGCATCCCAACATTTCAGTTAAAAATGTTTGTTCATTTATATAAATTTTAATTTTTGCGTATTAAACAATATCACTAGTACCATATATCACTTTTACTATACCTTAAGTATTTTCTATTTCAAACACTGCAACACCAACTAAATGATAACCAATGCTTTTATAGCTGGTCACAGGAAGATTCATTAGTTTGCATTCGATGTCAGCTGATGAAACAGGGGAAAGCGCATATTAGTAAGTCTAAAAGTCCCTGGAGTGCCTTATTGGCTCTTGGCATTTCCGGCAAAATTTAATTCCTAGTGCACTTAAGCATCAAAAAGAGTCTCGGTGCTGCCATCTAGTGTGGCAGAAACTAGGCGTCCAAATTAACTTGGCCAACGGTATCTCACCCATTGTGGTGGTCCTGAAAGAGTGGATACCACTTCTGGAGAACGCACTAGGTCTGCTCATCGGGAAAACTGATTGTGCAGCTCATAGGAAATAATAATAAATTAAAAAAAGTAAGTCTAAAAGAGATTATAAACCAATATATAGAGCAGGCTATTATCAACCCTGACAAAAAAGAAAAACAAGTAACGAGTTCACTTTTAATCCCTACTTCATTCTGCTTATGAAAATAATATATATATATATATATATATATATATATATTAATTGAAATCTTTGTGAAAGAATATAGAGTGTGTCAATTAAGAGAATTGATACTTGGTGGGCTTGGCTTACTCGAAATAGAATGGCAAGAACAGTAGCTAACGTAATCAAATGCGACGTTTCAACAAACAATAAAGATCGAGATACTTACTCAATGTCATTTGCAGGTATCCTTATTGAACCAGGACTATTGAAAATATTATTTTTAAAAAAAATCAAATTTCATTAGATTTTAACGAATCTCTATAAAATATACCCTAATTAATAAAGCATTTTATATTCATGCGATTATGAAAAACCTCCCAACAAAATAAATTATTTTATTATAGTGAATTCCTATAAAACTTATTTAATCAATAACTGATTTTTTTATGGAATCATTTACCACAGTAAAAAGAAAATTAATTCCGTTTGCTCTTTTAAATCTTAGTAAAATTTACCTTAATCAATAACAATTTGTAATTATGAAACAATTAGAACATAAGATTAAAATCAAATTCCATTTAGCTTTTTTCATTAGCTTTATGTTACTGGCATCGTCCTAGAGAACTACAATGTCTAAGCAAGCTGTAAGCGAAGACTAATAAATAACAACGATCATCAAGCAATCAAACGAAAGAAGAGGGGGAAAAAGTATCGATAAAGTTAAGGCAAAGGAAAAGCCGGAGAACTAACGAGCAGTAGGAATAGCGTCCACTTAATTTAGCGAGAACGACAGTTGTCCTGGAAACAAATTTCATTTTCCTCAAAGGTAATTCAACCCTCATTCCAGGCGCTTTAGTAAAAGGTTTCACTAGAACTTCACGTTGCATAAGGATAAGTTAATATAAAAGTTTCTCTCACACCAAATATAAAGCAATATCAACGGAATCTCTGATTATAGAATTTTTTCTGTGTGTAAACCAAAATACACGAGAAATAACTTTTTATCTAGAAACACGATTGTAATTGCAAATATTTATTTAGATAATTGAAACAAACATAAAGCTTTTTATAATTTTTATTTTTTTAGCTTATTTTTATCTAAACAGAAGAAGATAAAATAGTACGGTTTTTGCAATCTTTCTAGGAAACAAGATTTTTGTTATATAAAGCTTGCAAATAACTGTCTTTATTGTCATTTAACCGAAAAAAATATAAAACAAAGCTTTCAATAATACCACAAATTTACAGTAGTTAGAACCAGTTCAGTATATTTTTCTTTTATTTCCCAAGAAACTGCTGCTAATCATAACACATTTATAATGGCGTGCACATACATCTAAGCAACTCAAAAACCAAATATAAATTCAAAATCATTTTAGTTACAGTAACTAATCTCCTTAGATTACAATTATAATGATAGATTATAATAATAATTATTATTATTATAGATTATAATAATAATAATTATCATTATTATAGATTATAGTTATAATGATAGATTATAATAATAATAATAATTATTCTAATTAGATTGAAATTATAATAATTTGTCTCATTGTGGTGGTTCAAAGGATGCAGCCTCCGCCTCCCAATTTGGTGACCAATATTCGAATCCCAGCGGTGTTTGGTTGATACGAGTTCTGCTCCCGGATCACAACGATCACTGCGCCAACATAAAATATCCACGGTGGTAAACGGATCATGGGTTAGAATCTCCTTGTCGTTGGGCTAACTGCGGGAGATTTACGTTGTTTTCCTAATCATGTAACGCAAATGCGGGTCAGTTCCAAGGAAAATTCTCCCACAAAGGTTAGTCCCTATGTTTGATCCAGGAGTCCCCTTGTCTTCTGGGTTGGGTTCAAAATTACAAGGCCACGTTGCAAGCAATGTTAGTCGTAAAATCAGAATTTAAGCGGTTGTTCAACGCCGTTTATAAAATTAAATATAAATGAAACGAGGAATGAAGCATGCATTTAGATATACCGCAGGATATTGCGATAAAGCTAATGCCGATTTCAGAGGATGTCAAGCGTTTGGAAGAAGTGGAGTTCTTATTCTATAGAGTGGTGAATCTATTTCGTGGTTCAGTCAATGACAGTCCGTGGTAACAACCTCTACTTCTGAAGCTGAAATAATAGCTACCAAAGAGTGTGCCAGTGAGATTATTTGGCTGAAACGTCTTTTTATGGTATTACACAATTGCTGGAAATACCGACTCTGTTGGTTGACAATGCAGCAGCGATAATATTAGCTTAAAAACTAGAATTTCATAAAAGAACAATATCAAACATTTTTTCCTCAAAGAAAAAGTTCTCAAAAACAAATAGCAGACACGTTTATAAAGTGTTTGCTTAAACCTAAATCATTGGCTTTAAGTGAAAAGATAGGAGTTTTGTAAACGTTCATTTTAAAAGATTTAAATATTACTAATTACAACGAGTCTTCTAACAAGGGGATATGCTGATGATTATTCTAGAGGATTTTAATCAAGTATAGCTTAGAAGAATATTGTGTTCCTTTTTTGTTTATGGCACCTTCCGTTGAGCTCGATTCACGATGACGATCGTAAATACAGATATTTATTAGTTGGCTCTAAATTTTATTAACTCTAATAAAATTTCTTTGTCAATATGTTTTCTATTCAATTTCAAACTAAAAATAAATCTCTGCAGATTATTTGTTTTTACAAGAGCATTTAATTTCCTACTAAGAACACAGTAAAACATTTCTGAATCTCGCTGTTTATCTTTAACTGATATTTCGAATTATCGGACTTTAACGTAATGAAATTCAGCAAAGATTTTATTGTTTATTTATGCAATAGAAGCGAGAATTATGCAATTTTATGACAATAAATGTTATAATTCTCGCTTTCAAAAACGAATAAAAAGACATTTTGAACTAAAATGCAGGATTTTTCAACCTTAAAGCAATTTCCTTGATATCCATTGTATAGTCAAGATTAATACCCATTAAACAAAAATATTTTTTGATACTCATTGCATACCTTTTTATTTTAGTTAATTTAATACTTAAAGGAATTCATGAATAATGAATAATAAAGAGAACCATGTGAATCTTACTTTTTAAAACAATTATGATTACAGCAATTTAGTAAATTGATCAGCTAGGAATTCAGAACACACTTTTGCACTTTAAACATTTTTAAAACGAATTGTTTTTAAGACTAGACAAGCTTTGATTCCTAACGCTACATTTTATTTATGAAATAATTTTACTTACATTAACTATTATAACAATTCATATTTTCAAAAATTGAAAGACATAATTCTAGGCGCTTCAAAACTTTTTCATTCCACTTACCAATGAAGGATAATTTAATAAACATTCAGGTACTTACCTGAAAAAGAATAAAATAATTAGTAACAACAAAAACACGAAGAGGAAAAGAAACATAGCATTTTAAGTGCATAATATTGAATATTATTATTATTTATAAAAATTAAAAAGTATAGAGATGCATACCAGCCAACTCTTCCACATTTGGCGGAAGATTTTATTTCTACATTTTAAGTGGTAGTAAAATGTATGATTTCTATATATTCCTTGCATTTATAAATCTAATTTATAATCTTTTTGACTACCACTATTTAAAAAAAAATTAAGCATATATATTAATATGCAATACTTTTGTGGTAGTCCACATAAGCTTCCTCAAAATACAGCGTAAGTTTCTGCATAAAATTGTAATTTAATTTCTATTTAACTACCACTGGGGAAAATCATACTCAAAAGGATTAAAAGTTGGCAGGTATGGATATGTGTAAGTCAGAAGCTGAACCAGATCAGCGTTCCACTATCGGTAATTTAATTTTCGTTTGCAGTATTTCATTTGTGTGATTTGCATTCTTATCTCAATAGAAGCGTATTCCTATTGGTTGCATCTGTAACTGATTGATTATTGATAGATTTTCAATGGGCAAGTAAGTGAAATGAAGTCAGCTTAGACACCTCTATTGTTTCATTGTAGAAGGAGAACTAGTAACATGGAAAAAATTTATCGATACTCCCTTTCAGTAATAACGATACTTGACATCAATACTTCTTTTTTGACAGCATAAGATGGTACCAATAAATGCGTTCAATAGCATCAATATTTTTATTAAAAAAGAGTTTATCTGGCAAGTCATACACATAGTTCCAAAACAAACTAGACCACCAAATACGACTTGTTTACTGTGATCCACGAAAACTCTGTTACATTCAAACGACGTAAAGAAAGCTTTTAAAATAGAAGAGCTGTTAAATACAAATGTTTTTATTTTGCATTCTTCCAATGTTTAAGTTAAATCAAGTTGCTACTTTAATTCTTATGATCAGATACTTGAATTCGGATTTATCTGAATTCAATTTCTAATTTCAATATAATAAATGAAGTAAAATAAAAATAATAAATAAGCTAAGTTTGTTAATTAATCTTTGGGATATGCTTTTTTTTGAACTATTGATTTTACCAGCTATAATTACTTATTACGAAAATGGTCGACAAGCTTATAGAAACACAAATAAATATCTTATAACAATATATTCTCTATTATCGATAAAAAATAAACTAAATGATAAATAGAAACTTAGTTTTGATAATTCACTGCATGGAGTTCTTTTGATATTTTTTCGACGTTAAGTATTGATATTTTCTTTCGGTACAATGTCACTTGAATGAAGGAACTAAAATAATTACTATGAAAATGTTTCTGTATCTAGTTACTAGCTTTCGAAAAGATAAAAAAAAACGATTATTCCTGATAAGATTACTTATTGCACCTAATGAACTTCCTTATTTTTCAAAGTAAGAGAATTATGAATTCCAAATGCAGAATATCGAACACGTATGAGTTCATATTAAATTAAAGACAATACGTCATTGTAAATAAAAACGGAAGTATTGTCAAAAATTAAGTCATTTGTATTTTATGACAATTGAGTTTGGATAAATTATCAATTTAATAAAATTTAACATTTTCACATCGCATTTAAGTAAGGTATCTGACACTCAGACATTAAGATAAATATTTTATGTGTTTATACAACGAAATAAAATTAATCTATGGAACATCATAAAAAATTTAATAACATTATTTAATTATGCAAACTAAAACTAAAAAAAAGCTTGCTTTTAGAAGAGGATTTATAAATTATTAATAAAATATTTTCCACTGAAAATATTTAATACGCCTCCTCCTTTCAAGAAATACAAATGAAACAAGAAATATGAATATATGCCTTAAAATATTACTTATTTCTACTCATACATCTCGCATTAAACAGAATATTGGAATTTTGTATTCTAAGAACATTTCGCTTAACAATAATCAAAATTGTAGATATAGAAGTGAATTAAACTTTAATTAAGAAATGCGCATTATCGTAAATAAAAAAACAGGAAAATATAGTTAAAAATTAATTAATAAAATTAAATTTTGGATTTCTCGTCAGTAAAAGTTGACTAAATTAGTATTTCATTACAAAACTAACAAAAGATACGGAGAAAAATATATTACCACCAACGATGCTTGTTACTTAGTTTTTAAATATGAAAGTTAAGATGAAATAATGAAAACAATGGTAGAAGTGATTCATTAAATTAATAAATTAAATATGTATCCTAATACACAAGATAAATAATTCAGCCACGTTGTAGCAAAACACAGAAAATAAGGAGAAGAAAAAATATATATATCATCTCGATCATATATTTTTTTTCTCTCCTTACGATAACGTGTAAATTTTTTATTCGGATATCATATATAATTTCTTTAATTGATATGTAAACTTTATATAAAAATGTTTTCATATCTAAGACAATTTATACGTCTTGATACAAATTTCTACGAATCAATGCTCATGATAAAGAAAACAATAAGAAATATAGAATGCAGAGATTATTTATACTACTATTATGAAATATAATTTATATTTCACAACGTTTAAATTTCAACCACTTTTTGCTTAGTCTCAACACTTAAACGTCCAATAGAGCTCCGTGCTTGGTGACAGAACAAGCGTTTTTTGATCGTACAATGAGAGAATTGAGGTTTGTCAGTTGCAACCACCGGAGAATAGATATTTACATTTTAAATTTAAAATGTACAGTTGTAAATAATTTTGTCCAAAATGAGTGTTTTCAAAAAGTTAAATCGGAGAATTTCTTCGAGAAAATTTCTGATACGAACATGCTAAATTATATTCACGAGATAAAAAAAAAATAAAAAAATAATAATAAAAGAAGTAAAATAGAGCATCACACACGATTATTTTTGTATTTGAATAAATATTTTCTTTGATGCAAAACCTGAGAAATAATTATTTTTTTTTTTTTTTTTTTTTTTTTTTTTTTTTTTTTTTTTAAGAAAAAGACCAATTATCCGATGTAAAGTAAGACCGGGTGCATATGTAAACTCTATAAAAATTTAGAAAAACTAGAATTAAAGTTAATTCTAGTAATTTAAGACTATTATGAACGAAATTCACATGTAAAAAAATTATCATTCTCCTTCAATCCTTTACAGCTTTCGTGGGCCTAGTAAAAACACTTTCCACATTCGGTTCACCTTTTTTCTACTTTTTTCTCTTAATTTTAAAATACATCGTTACAATAAAAACAATCAATGTCTCCAGGGAACAAACGTCAAACCAGGGTTTAGATAATTTGCTAAATTGGTTTTTCATAACTTCTCTTTCTGGTTGGTCATTTTGCTTTGAGTTTTTTTTTTTTTTTAAATCAATGCCAAAAAAAAAAAAACTTTATCTTCCTCTAGAGCACTTTTTTCATCTTCTCTTTATCTTTTATTTTTCCTGATATTCTAAATCATCATTATATGGTGATGGTAGTACCCGGTCTTATCGCCGGATTTACAGAGTCTTGCAGATGTTATCATTACAAATCAGAACCGTAATACTGTACTGGACAAAATCCTAATTGTTTGTTAGAGTATGAACTCTTAATAAACGTATAATAAGGAGGGTTAAAAAATTTAAAACAGTAATGAGATATAAACAAGGATAGTTTAAATACAGAAGAACATTAGAGAGTTGACACTGAAAAAAAAACAACTTATCTACACAGAATTCAACAACAACACGCTAGTATGACAACTTTTTCTTTTTACCTCAGAGAATATAATTCAGAGTCTGCCAGAAAAAAGAACAAATTCGGCCAAAATCAAGGTAGTACACGGTTTCACCCTACTACCAGGGGGTTTGCTCCTGACTCTCCTACTTTTAACTTTGTTAACTGATTACTTAGTACGTCTGTTACATGTACCGTCTACGCGATACATGATTTATTCAATTTTGTCGTAAGACGATTGATAGGGTAGGTTTTTAGAATTTAAAAATGAATAAAAAAATCCTAAAGTTTTTAAAAGATACTTTTATTGGATATTTATTTTAAAAACGATGAAATTAATGAAATGCTTATGAGCACAAAACCTTTTATATTATATATATATATATATATATATATATATATATATATATATATATATATATATATATATATATATATATATATTAGTTTATTTGTTGTATGTATTCTGTACAACTATTTAAAAGCAACTATTTGTTAAGATGTAAGGTATCCTTAAATAAAAAGCGCACTCGTGTGATAGCGTCAGCTATGCAGATTTCATTCCTATGCCATCTTCAAGGGAAGCATTTTAAGCGAATGTAAAGTTGTTCTAAAGATGGATGCATCTGAACAGAATAGTAGTACGGTTTTTAAGTGGATGTAAGGGAGGACAATGCGGACATTTATCCCCAAAAAGTAGCATCTATATAGACTCTGTCCAGAATAAATGAAAGATGGACACCAATATCGGATTTTCTTAGACCTACCTGATCAAGAAAACATTATGATTTTTTTTTTTTTTTAAATCGATTGCTGACGTTGATAAAATGTAGAAGTAATTTAAGAGCCGAGACTTATGACATTATTTCAGAACTCTGTCTGGATAAAGGAAAGGTGTAATCATTTTTCGGAGCTAAAAACTTTACTATCACATTTTATTCTATTCTTAGAACTTTTCTTTTTAGAACTTAAAGCATTTCGTATTAGAATGACTTTACATTCACTTAAAATGCTCCATCGTAAATTAATCAAATAAATATTTAGTCTACGGTGAATGCTTCCAACCTTCCTTCATTGATAACTGTTGTATTTCTGGCGTTATTGTACCCTTACACTTTTCTTTTGAATAACCCTTATAATTCACTCGGAAGGTAGTCGGACATTGAGATCAAGACTTAGTTAGATTTACATAATAAAAGAGATACAAACATTACTTTGTAATCTGATTGCATTCTATAAAAAAGAAACGCAGAGCAAAAAATGCAACATTTATAGCTTTACAGCATTTCTTTGAATAACGAAAAGATATGCACGTTCTGGAAAAGAATTCTTAAAGTACAAATACTGAGATTGAAATATTTTGAAAACACTTTAAATATGTTGTCAGCCAGCCTCCGGGAAGATAAAAATGGGGAATGTACACACATTTCACAACACATGTATAAAAGCCTACCTTAAGATATCAAAAAAAGACCATTTCTTTCTTTAACGCTGTTACTTTTTGCTCCCTATATATGTATGTTAGGCATAAAAGAAGGCGTTTCATTTTTATGCAGTGAACACGAAAGAAATACTCGTACCATTCAGACACCAGAGAATCGTGGATGAATAAGTGCAAAATCAAAAATATGAGCACGTTTGTCATTCTTCCTTGTGAAGGACCAATGGATTTGAATGCAGACCTCCCTCATTTACTTCAACATTCGAGAAGAGATTCGAAATCGAAAACGCATTGAATTCATGAAATGGCAAAAATAGAATTGCTAGAAAAAAAAGCGGGTTTACGAGGAAATATAAGAGCGAAACAACATTAAGTTGCATAGCAGTGTTTAACTTAAGTACCAGTCCTAGTAAATATTTAGCAAAAGATAAAAAAAAAGTCAGAAAATGATTTAAATATAGAATAACAAATTTAGAGATGCAATTTATAGAAATAAATCAAAGTAGTAGTGTGTAAATATGGCTATCTTTAATTACATTATTTGAAAACCAATTGGTACTAGCAACTCGAGAAGAAGTGATTATGCCAAATCAGGTGATTTAAATCGAATTTAATTGGATACATGATAGTGACGTTAGCGTGTCTGTCGAACCTGATTGGCTTCAGAATCGACCAATGCCAGGATTAACATACGATGACGTCAATCACAGGTACCCAAAGAGATAGCTGCAAGTGACGTAGTGTGGGTATCTAGATCTTGATTGGTTGTGGAAATTTGGTACTTATTTACGTTAGCAACTGTTATTTCCGCTTTATTTCGAGTAAGCCAAGCCCATCAAGTATCAATTTATCAAGTATCAAGTGACTCCTTCTATATTCTTTCACTAAGATTTCACTTCTTTCACTATATATTTCTAACTCAACACAACTTAAACAAACTATTTATGCATGGAAGTTTCCAGGTACACAAGACAAAAATATATGAAGAGGGGAAAATGAAACCAATCTGATTAGACTTAATTTCTGCAATAGACTCCCATTTATCATAAGAAAAAAAAGTTAAAATCATACTTCTATGAGCTCTGATGCTAAATTTGGTTCAATAAAGATTTAGTTAGAGTGTTGAAATAATTTCTCGATGTTTTGCAAGATGAATTTCTAGGATAAAAAAATCATTTATAGTCAAAATCTATGTTTGGAGAAAAATCAGTCTCGGAATTGAGGTTTTTTTAGTTTTTTTTTAAGTGCAAGCTTTTTTTTTCTGAATTGAAAAGCTACCTGGGAATTGTGTTCATTTGTGTCGACTTAGCTCTGTAGCTCATGCTTCTCAACTACGTTAAGAATTAAAACGACGAAAGTTTAAATAGCCTGATTTTTCTCTTTGCATAATACACAAAACCGTGAAAATAATGTGGATAAAAAACAATCACATGCCACATTAAAAGCATTAATCAAAAATGACATATAATGTATTGATTTGCTAAACTAATAATTTTTTTCTAATAATTGAAGTATTATTAATTTATTTCATTTAAATAACTAGTTTGTAAATACAAAAGAAATTAAGCATTGGTATACCAAACATTTCTATGCTTTTCTGGTTTAGTTTTTAAAATGCGAATACATATCGTTATATGTTTTAAATTTTTGAAAGGGCAGTTGAGTTTCTGGAAATATTGAAAAGAAGGGAATGATTCAGAACGGTTTGGGAATAACTGGTATAGAAAATACAAGCTTAGCAAGAAGATATAAGGAGATACGTAATAACATACAAATTAGGGGCCACAAGTTATAGCTTTAGAAATTTAGAAACTAACATATTATCAAAACTTATAGAATTACTAACAAGGAAAAATATTAAAAACATCAGAACCTATTTGATTGACGTAGGAAACTGAGACGATGTGAAAAGCGGCTATGAGAAACACATTCAAATAGCATTTGTATTACCACTTATTACAATAACAGTTAGTATTCTAAGGAAGTGGTTAGATTTACGAGTGGTTTTTTAACATCGCTTTTTGCATTAATGATCTGCCAGATGTTGGCAAAATTTTTCTTTTTTATTGCTTAAACAGTAATCTGCAACCCCAAATATATATACGTTTCAAATTTTTAACAAAGATTCTAAAACTTGCTAATGGTAATTACGGAACATCCAGTATTTATTACCATGAACAAATCGCTTACGTGACTATAATTTAGATTTGATAGAATGTAACATATAACACCACCAGAACGACTCTACTGAGCCAATCTTAAATACAAAATATTTAAAAAATGAATCATATTCAATTAAATCAATTGTTGAGAATTATATTAAATTAAATATAGAATTTAATCGCTTAAGACCCGGAGACTTTTATGCTGCATCAAATTAAATTCGAAAACTTTTAAGACGAAACCTGCCGAGTGTAATAAAATGTATGTTAAATTGAATTTAGAATTATGAACACTCGGATAATGAGAATTATGAGTGGAGAAAAATGTCCAAAGTACCAAAACATTGAAGAGGAAACTTCTGAAGGGCACTTTTGAATCGTGGAATAATCATAGAACCGTTATTTATATTTGAAAGAAAAAAGTCTTTCAAAATATATAAGACACAAAAATATAAGAGAAAGTAACGAAAAAAAAAAAACAACGAAAAGAAAGCTTAACAGATGCCTTAGGATATGAAACTAGTATTTGCATCAAAAAGAAAAAATCCCCGAAGGGCAAATACAACTTTGAAAGAAAAAACCCATCTATCATAAATCCTCCTCCAATTTCATAAATTATAAGATAAGATAAGGTAACAAGCTAGTTTGGTCGCTATCCGGTGAACATCACATGACAATTTTCCACATGCATCATCAACAATAAAAAAATCAGAATATTGCCTAAACAATCCATAAGTTGTTTAGACATATTTGTAATATCCATATTTGTAATCAAGATTTGGACTCAGGTTTTTTAAACTTCTAACTAACTAAAATTTGCTGTTAACTTCGTTACCATGAAAAATTGAACTACATTACTTTTCAAAATAACCCTTCCTTCATTTGTTCACAAGATACTGAGGCTCAACTTAATCGGACATTCAATCTGCAGATACTTTTTTTTTTTTTTACATACATACATTTAATTTTATTTTACTTAGCAGCAGTTACGTTTGATCTCATCAGACATTTACTACTTATTTTTTACAAAGAATTATTATAATTGCGTATTTTACACTCGGGAAAATATAATATTATAAATATACTTTTATAATATTTATTTTTGATCCCAACTAGAAAAAAAACGGCACATAAATTATATAATATTTAAAAGGACAGTGGATCTTAAAACTTATTGTAATTTTTTGATATTAGAAGCCTAAGTTTCTGCGGGATATCTATGTTTATAAATATAGATGTTACTTGAAGTGCAGCGACGAGCGTTAGATTCAAAGAGACATTTTTTAAATTTAAAAACAAAGACACTTATTTAAGTTATCAAAAAGACTTTGGTAAAATTCTAGTATACATTTGGCATGATTTTAAAATTTAGCCAACGCCAAAATAATACGTTGGCGCTTGTTCCCAAAATGTTGCTAACGCCGAAATTATCTTTTTACGATTGTTTCCAAGGATTGATGTAGGCTAAACATACAAAATCGTAACACGAAAATAGCAAATGCCTAAACATTACCATGAAAAAAATCATACCTCAAGCTTCACCACGAAGTTTCATCCGAAATTCTAAAATGCAAATGCAAAATGTCTAAAAAGCAATAAGTCACCGAATCACGCTAAATTTACACTACAGATTGCAAATTTTAAAGTTCTCCCAAACGTCGCCAAATCCAATATGTTAACGAATACTTACTAGTACTAAGCCAAGACTTCAAAACATCAATTCTAATTTATTTCTGTCAGATGGTATTCCATGCAAATTATTTAATACAGATCATTCCATACTAAAACACTAGCAACAATTAATCGAAATTTACTCGATGGTAAACCATCGAGTAAATGGTTGTTGTTGGTCCAACAATAAAAACACATTTTGCTGGTTAACCATAATAAAGGTAAACAAAATCTTCCAACTTATTTTAATGGTTGTTATTGGTCCAACTACAACAAACATAACATGATGGTTGAACCATCCTAGTACTAAAACAACATGTTCCATCTTAATTTGATGATTGCTGTTGGTCCAGCAACACAAAAGATAACTTGATGGTTGAACCATTATGATAGTAAAACAATATCTTCCATCATATTTTAATGGTTGTTGTTGGTCCAACATTAATAAACACATCTTGTTGGTGGACTATCAAAATAGCCATACAGCATCTTCCATCATATTTCGATGGTTGTTGTTTGTCCAACATTAAAATAACATAACTTGTTGGTTGACCATCATAATGGTAAAACAACATCTGCCATCAAAATATGAAGGTTTATGTTGGTCCATCAAAAATCAAACATTGCTTGATGGTTTACCATCATAACATAAAGCAACAGCAACATTTTCCATTTTGTAATGATGGACATTTGTTGGGCCATCAAAAACCATCAAAACTAGATGGAAATTGCTGTATGATGGTGAGCATCAACACATGTTGGACCATCAAGAATCTTACTAAAACCAACATAAACCATCATAATTCTTTGATGGTACCATCAAGAATTTTGACTTGGGTATTCAATACCCAATAACGGGTAGTTCAGCTTTTGTACCAAAAAGTTTTATGTTTTTTCGTAATGGGTTTTCTTGAACTCTTCACCAAAAACTGCTATCTGGAAAAACAAATTAACTCTAAGAAGTTCCAAAATAATCGTCTGCTTGTTGGGCTGAAAATAAAGTCTGAGACGCCTGCTTTGTTTTGCCGCCTTTCATTATTGCTGGTGCAAACCAGAGTTTTTTAGGACTCTTACAATACCCAATACCTAATGCACCAAATTTAAAAACAAAATAAAGTTCGCAATAATATGTCATAATGACGATAGTGTAAGATAGAGATATATAAGGAACGTAGATATAGAAAATTGTTCACAAGCGTTGTGCAAACTGCTCATTGTCATAACCTAATAGTTATGACGCAGAGGACCCACGGGGATTGTTCTTTTTTTTCGTGGTAGAATTATCGGCCGCTGTTCAATCTGTAGATATCACTTGTATTATTCTATACCAGCCAGCATTCTCAACTGACTTGATTCCTATAAAATATTTGTGGAGCTTGCTTGGCCGAGGAGTTAGCCAGTCAAACAACTCCTACATGAGTACCGGAACATCGGAGAGAATTGCATGCCGAGTGCAGTAATTTTCCCAAGATCAGCACGATAATTTCATTCGTACCATGCTTAGGGAGTATGTATTTCCGGAATGTAGTTCCTCGCATGGGAGACACACAATGTATTAACCCAGGGCTAAAGAGAATAGAAGGGCTGGTTCACTCCTTTGAAGAAACTCTCGCCGCGCCAAACCTCCGATTTTCTCCTGTGACGACACTTTGGCGCAAAGCTTGAACTTTTACTTCAAGAACGGAGCGTTCGGTCTAACTAACTCTTAACTAAAATTGGAGCATTCCTTTTTTGAGACATAATCCAAGACTTTCGTTGCTTTCTATAATGATTTTCCTCAGTTTTTTAAAGTGAATTATAAAAATTTAAAATTATTAACGAAATGCCAATTTGTGCGATTGCAACTTGCAAAAACTCTGATAGAAATACAAAAGGAAAAAATATAATTTTCCATGCTTTCCCTAAAGTAAATGTGAAACTATGTAAAGAATGGCTTCAACGTTGCAAACGAAATGACCCAGTTAATATAAAACATGCGCGAATATGCAGTAAGCATTTCTTGAAAGAAGATTATGAAGATGATATGAGAAATCGTTTGCTTGGATTGTCGATTAGAGTGATTTTAAAATCTTCTGCAATACCAAGAATAAATTTGCCATTTTCTTCTTCACAAACAATTTCTTCTCGGCAAGAAAGATTGAACAAACGCAAAGTGTTGGTTAGTGCATTGGACAGATTAAAAACTCTAAGCCCAAAGAAAAGCAATTTAAATACAAGGAATGAAAATTTTTTAAGTACAACAAATTGTGATAAATGCTTTAAATTAGAAGCAGAAGTTAAAGTACTGAAAGAAAGAATTGAAAATTTAGAAAAGGATTTGAAAAATAAAAATAATGAAGAAATAAAGTTTAAAAAATATCAGTTCAGCGTATGAAACGGTGGAACGCATCTAGAAAAAGAATTCTGAAAAATAATTATGAGCAAAGAAGGGAATTGTTTAAATTGGAACAAGCTTTAAAGAAAATGCATAATTTAGAAAACAATGTAAAAAAAGTATTTACAAGAGGTCAAATACAATCTTTAAGGAAGGGTACTTTAAATGTCAAATGGACAACAGAGGACATTTCCCGATGCATTATTATACGTTCTCTTTCTTCAAAAGCGTATGATTTTTGGAAATTTAAAATTGGCCTACCTCTACCAAGTGCTAGTACGTTAAAGCGATGGTGCGCAAAATTATCTTGTGCTCCAGGCTTACAGAAAGATGTTTTAAATTTGATTAAAAATTGTGCAGAAAATGTATGTGGATTAAAACAAAATATGTGTCCTTAGTTTTGATGAAATGCATGTCTCCTCAGATATTTGCTATGATGCTGGACTTGATCAAATCCTAGGTCCTTTCAAAAAAGTTCCACTGGTTTTGATTAGAGGACTGTTTTCAAATTGGAAATAATCAATTTTTTACGATTTCGAAGTTACAATGAATAAAGTCTTACTTTTCAAAGTCATAGAAAGCTTGGAAATAATTGAATTCGATGTAAAAGCAATTGTTTCAGATTTAGGAGGATGTGAGACACTCTGGAAGAATCTCCAAATAACAATTGAATCAGTTTATTTTTTGAATCCTACCCGACCATCGTCAAAAAATTACGTAAAGTTACTGCGGAATCATTTTTTGGACTCTGGATTAATTTTAGAGGATGGAACTTTTATCAACTCTGGAATTGTTGAAGAAGTATTGAGAAAAGATACCGGAGAAATAAAATTGTGCCACAAACTAAAAGAGTCATATCTATTAGTCAAAGGTAATGATAGACAAAAAGTTACACCAGCGAAGGTGTTATTCTCTGCCACTACAGCAAAGGGAATATTAAAGTTTACAGGAAACAAAAAGGCACATGATTTTTTTAAATTAATCGATGGTTTTTTTGATGTGATGAACAGCAAGAGCTTAGAGCCCCCTCCAGCAAAAAGTATGAAAGCTTCTTTCGGAAATTCAAATTATTTTCAATCTCAATCACTTGTTCTAAATGAAGTGCGAGAAGCTATAAGCAAAATGAGAGTGCGGGGTAAAAAATGTCTACTTCCATTTCAAAAAGGAATTATTATCTCAATATCTTCATTATTAGAAGACTTAAAATCCGTCGGAGCAAGATACATTTTAACCACTAGATTGACTCAAGATGCTCTAGAGAGTTTATTTAGCCAAATTAGAGGTCTTGGCAGATTTAATGACCATCCAAGTCCTACTGAAGTAATTAAAAGATTTAAACATCTGTTAATTGCAAATAAGCTACCTAATCTGTCGTCAAAAGTATGCACAGAAATAAAAAATTCAGAAATAGATTGTTATTTAACTGCGGAATTATTCGAAAAAGCGTTTAAAAAAGACACAATAAAAAATATAGTTTACGAAAATAATGATATTTTAGACAACATTGAAGATATAATGCATGACTTAACTTTCATTCCTATGTCTTGGGATGTTGAACTTAATTTGGGAAACAAAATTATTAATTCACAAGAAAAAGAAGGTCTAAATTATATTGCCGGATACATAGCATTTCGCCTTAAAAATATTGATTCAAAATTAGGAATGCCATCTTCTCAGTAAATCCAACAACAGGGGAGCAACACGGAATGGATAAATCTGTTATCTAAGGGAGGATTATTTGTTCCATCAGCAGAATGGATTGAAGTGTGTCAGGAATTTTAGAATATTTTTCAAAGCGTGCATGGGACATTTTACAGAAAATCAAAAGGTGTCATCAAAGAACTTATAAATGAATTAGAGGGACGATATCCTGCAGTAAATAAAGCAGCAACACGCTTATTTTGTCGTCTAAGAACTTTTATAAGAATTCGCCATCTAAACAGAAACCGACCCGTTACTTCAAAAAAAAAAGGCAAGTGAAAAGATTAAAGAAAGGATAAGGTCAAAGAAAAGTAAAACTTAAATGAAAAGTGAAAAGTAAAATTATTAATAGTTAAATTTTTTCTAATAAGTTTTGAATGATAGATAGATAAATAAGTTTTGAATGTAGTTATTCTACATATTTATTATTTTTTTAAAAATTTTATTCTCTAAAATTTAAAAATCTATAAGCAATTGTAAAATTTCTAATGTTATTATGAAAATAAATTATTATTTTATTTCAGTAATTAGCGTTTAAGGCTGTAGTTTCATAATGATTAAGTGTAAACAAATTACCATTAACAGCTTATTTTAAAATCAGGATTCTAAATTTAACAAAACTTTACAAATTATTGTTATCAAACAATATGTAGCTGAAAAAGTATTGATATATGCTTTATTTCTTTGTAACAGTAAGAGTTAAAACTGAAAATGTTAAAATAAAGTATTTATACCTTCATTTACTACAACTAGTAAAATATTTTTAAGAGTTTAAATGGTATTTATTTTAATATTATAGAAAAGAAAAAATTTTTTGAACTATGTTTATGAACGGAAATATTGTGTAAAGATTGAAAACTAAGAACCAGAAAAAGTTTAACTTATTTTTACAGAGAGAAAGATGCAAAGTTATCATAATATCTTTGCTAGCGACCTCCGAGATCTTTAGCCCTGGTATTAACCATATTATTAACCATGCACTATTAAGTTTTTTAAAAAGGAGATACTATTTATAATTGCTCCAGGAAGCAGAAAACGTACTTGTTATGAATGATACTATTCATACACCATCTCTTTGTTCTTTATCTTTTGTTTAATAAATGGGCTTTATGAATAAGTCACGTTTGCTTTATTTCTAAACCATTGGCGAAGCTGGCATTATCTTTAATTTATGGAAATGAGTGTAATTTATAATTTTTTTTTTAAAAAAACCCTCCAAGTATTTTTATTTTAAACTTCAATTTTCTTCTTTAAACTATAAATAATAGAATCATTTCATTTATAAACATTCGTTATTAATATTATTTATTAATAATATAGACCAAAAATTTTTAAAAGTACAAATTATTTTAAAAAAATTATTGTGCAAAGTACATTTTTAATAACACCTGATAAAGAAAATATTCTAATTATTATTTTATTAAAATATATTGCTTATGTATGGCTAGCACAAAAAAGTTATTTTAGCATCTAGTTTATAATAAAAGATTAAAAATAAAAACAATAATTTTAAGATTTTAATTATAATGAAATTATAAAAAAAACTAACAACTCAAATTTGAATATAAAAAAAGTTATTTTACTTATTCTGCAATGATTGTAATAAAATTAGTCGCAAAAAAATAAATATATTGTGTCATTATCGAGAATTAGTTAGAATAGTAACAGAAACATATCGAATAAAAAATCAAATACAGTTAAGTTAATTATAAAAATGTGCAAAAGCAGAAGAAGTAAAAAGGGTTTTTTTTAACATTAGCTGCTTTATTTTAGATAATTATAGATACAAATCAACATATATACTATTCGTTTGAAGGGTAAGAAACAGTAATAAGTTAAGATTTTTCGTAAATATATTAAAAGTACTTATTTTCTTAAAAATAAACCCATTTCAGTTTAACAAAAAAAAAATTTTCCGAATAAAATAAATGTCGCTCCCAGCTAACGAAAAACAATTGTTTAAAAGAATTAGAAGAGGACGATAAAAATAATTGAACTCAAATAAAAAGTTGAAATATAATATAAAAGCTTTAAATTCAAATAATGAAGGAAATACAATAAAAACTTTTTTCTCATATTTTAAAATGAGTCAGATATAATAAAATCAAACTTTCCAGCAAAAAAATTTGTTATCTAAATTCTAAAAGCGGCTTTATTTGAAATATGAGCTTTTACATAATTTTCAATGATGATATGAAAGAAAGTAAAAAGGATTTTTTTTTTTTTTGCTAACGATATGGAGAAAGCGGAATTAACAAAATTAAATTTTCAAAAACTTTAAATAAGGCGTATACAATAATAAAATAAAATTACTTCCTGTTCGAAAACTTGAATTTTTTTTTTAAAAAAATTAAGCAATCGGAGTTTTGTATTAACGATAAAGAAAAACTAAATAAAAACGCAATAGAAATAAGTTTCGTTTAAAAATAAAACGCGTACGCTTTAAATAAACGTAAAGTATTGGATTTTTACTTTCTATTCTTTTGTTTTCGTCTGAAAAGACGAGATAAAAACTTAAAAATATAACCATGGTGATGGCAACGAATAAAGAAGACAATAGTAAAAGAGAAAAAAAAAATTAACACAAGATAAAATGTCAAAGCAGAAATAATTTCTATATTTATTTCATGAAGAGTTTAGTAAATAAGATGTACTGCATTCCGAAAATGCCTATTTCAAAAATATGTTTTATTTTATATTCGTACCTACTGGAATTATAATAAAATAATTGTTTTCTTTCTTAAAATCCTTATATTTTTTTAGACTTTATGTACGCTTCTATATCTAAAATAATGAATAAAAATAAATGGAATTGAATGAATACACGGCATCTTCTTTTAATTTTAGTCATAAGCAAGCTGTATTAAAATATTGAAATTTCTTTTAAAATAGTCATAAAAGATTTACTTTCATTACTATCGTTAAAAAAATAATGAAAATAAGAATTAAAAATACGAAGAATTGAAGCAAAAGTTTACAGAGCATTTCCAAAAACAATTTTTTAATAAAAATATGAAATGTGGAGTTGGTGCTAAGACTGTATTTTAAAGCAAAGACTTTTTAATGAATTAAAAATAAAAAGCCTTATTCTTACACATACTCCAAAATAGGAACATCCTGTATAACTTTTGATCTAATAATTGGATTTTTCACGTTTTAAGACTCAATCATAATGGTTTGAGGATCTAACTTCAAATACGCAAACCAATCAGTGAAAACGATATTTTAAGTTGACTGCTCTCTTTTCTAAACTATTGGGACCCTATTTTACAGATATCATCATTCTTATCTAACTTTAAGGGTCGATAAACCGAATACGTCGAAAGGAAGGCATGTTTATTCAGAGAAAGTATGTTTTTGTGTTTAATTTCGTCTTTTAAAATACCCCTGCTCTAGTTAATTAGAATATATATTTAAGGTTAAGTCCTCGAACAAGTACATGAAAATCCGATTATTAGATCAAATGTGTTCTCTTTTTTTCAGCGATATACATCTACAAACATGATATAGCATGTCTTCAATACGGTACAATTATTGTTGTTGTTGTTGTTGTAGTTTATTTACGTCGCACTAGAGCTGCACAATGGGCTATTGGCGACGGTCTGGGAAACATCCCTGAGGAAGATCCGAAGACATGCCATCACAATTTTGATCCTCTGCAGAGGGGATGGCACCCCTGCTTCGGTAGCCCAACAACCTGCACGCGAAGTCGAGCACTTTACGGTAGCACAGTTTAACGAGGACCAATACCGCACACCCTCGGTCCCTACGCAGACTGATCCAAGTGGTGACCCACCCGCACCGGTACAATTATTATCTTTGAATGTTATTTTGGATTGCGTCCTCAAAGGTATCAATGTCAGTTTTGACATTCTTAGCCTCCTATGTATGAGGGGAAATGAGGTCTAGCATATTTTCGCATATGCCATATTATGTCTCACTCTTCCTTGAATTCTGAATTGGGAGTGCCACTTAGGTTGAGAGGAACGTCCCGAGATTATAGATATACTGAAGTCAAATTTCTTTTTGCAACTATGCTCGTTCTTTGCTTCATTCAACAAAAAAAAGTGAGACTGAAAAATAATATTATTTGCTATATCACAGTAATGCCTAATTTTTGCTTAAGATCAAAATAAAAAGATTACAGAAAACTGTTTTGTAAATTTCCAATATTATTTGATGCATGTAAAATATATTTATACCAATAAAATGTTAAAATTTCAGCTATCAATTTTTTTAAAATAATAATTCCTTCAGTTGTTGTACATTGGGCATGAAATAAGTCTCCATTAATTCTACGAAACATGCGTAGCTTTCAGAAAGTCCCGAACACTATTTTTCCGATATTGTCATGAAAATACTTTTTATATAGACATTTCTAGACACTGAAGCAAAAGCTAAAAAGAATACACACAGTGAAACCTGCATAAGTTGATCACTGACACAGGCTATCAACTCTCTAAACAGATTTCTTTATGGGTCAACTCATATAGTCAACTCACTTTATGGTCACTTCCTATTATTCAATGAAATTGCACAATGTCTCTATATAACATAACAACATAAACTAATGCAGTTTACCATTTTTTATTGGGCGGAAAATCACGTGGCAGGATCCAGTTTTTCCTTATTCATTTCCATATTGTTTTGGTTGTCATCAGCATAACATTAATAAAAGTCATAAAGGCATTGATTTTCCATAAATATTTTTGTATTCGCGATCGCAACGAACTATAGGGGGCGTTGTTGTATGTGCCGAATCCCTGCGATTTCCATATGAACAGTTATTCAGTTACACTGGAGACGTCTTTAATGTAGCATTGTAACGTTCCATCTTTATTGTTACTGATTAAATTTAAAAAAGAAAAATGTTTGTTTTCTTTCTTATGCAAACGAAAACAAAATGGTATCTCTCTTTTTTTAGAGAAGGAACATCCAGAACACATCGGAAAAATATTTGTAAATAAAGAGAAAAAAACAGGTATATTCTTATAAGAATTCAAACCCAATGCCTGAGAAATAGTTTCACTAAATTTAATGGTAGAACATGAAAGGCCCATTTAAATTTTAACGTAAAATAAAGAATGCTTACGAAACAAAAAAAAAAAAAATAACCATTCTTTTTTTTGTCGCCATTTTTTAGTGTTACGAAAATGCGTCTTTGGGACTTGCCAAAAACAAAACAAGATGCAATTTTATTTTTTTAGGAGCGAAATATTTTATGGAGTGAAATGTAACGAAAATGTACCAATGTCCATAACATGAAACTTTATCTTAGTAAACGTCCGTTTCGGAAATGTTATTTCATTTTGAATCTTATTTATTAGAGTTCATAATGGCTATAGAATTAGGTGAGATAAAAGTTTGTTTTGAATCTATGCTAAACTCTATATCGGCTCATTTTCCACCGAAATCCGATTGACTACTTTGATTTTAAACAAAGTGTTTCATTTTAAGATTTTTTCCAAAACTTTTAAGTGTAGATTAGCGGCACTTAAAAATCTGCCAAATCTGTAGCTGTGGTTAATACGTAAGTACCGAATTTTTCTTCCATACTTTTCTGAATCATATTACTTCAAATATTAGAATATGCAAGAAGTATACATAAACACATAATTTAATACCATTTAATTTTTCAAAAACTAAAAAACATAAAATAAAGAATTCTTAGGATAAAAACGATTTTAAAAATTCCTCATTTTTCAATCATATTGTTCCTTTTTTTAATTCTTATAGTATTTAATCAGACGTAAAAAAACCATTCTGTAGAGAACTATCATCAAGTAAGAAAAAAAATTATTTACAAGCAAATTTTTTATTATAAAAATCATAACACTTACCTAATTTATAAGTCCTGAGAATTCCAAAATGATATGTTCTTTGTTTGAAAACTTTATTCTCAAATAATATACACATAGTTTATCCCTTCATTACTTTTAGGTAACATACCACACATCAAAATTTTATAATTGTAAGATCTCGATATGAGTTTTAATATGTAGCTTAAAAACAGAATAGTTGAATTCTAGTTGAAATTCTTTCAAAACTAAAAAACACTTACCAAGAAAACGATAAAAAATTTATTTATAATCAGCACAAAAGATACTTTTTCAAGTAATTCGGATTATTCTTTATTGTAGTTTTCTGAATTATGTAGATACAGAAATATATACTATTCTATGAAGAAGAAGAATATTCTATAACTATTACAGTTCTGTATGGAATTCATTGGAACACATTTATTCATTGGAATGACGAAAGCAATGCTGACTTCATTTTAACTTGTAATGAATTGAAGACAGAAAAATTATTTTACCGCAATACACACATCTGTAACAGCAAGTGATCATGAAATCATTTTATGTTGTTGGTAATAGAAAGGTAAAAATTATTGAGAAGTTGTTCTTCAAATGGTTGGCATGTTCTGCTTCAATGTTTGGCATGTTCTGGTTAGTTTTTTCCTAGTTCTTCTACCTTTTCCTTAGGGAACTTTTGCTTCTAAGAAAATGGCGTCCGTCATTGCCAAAGGTTATGAGGGAACTAATGGTTACAGGCTCTCGCTAGAGGGCGTACTCACCGTTGCGATCGCGAATCCCTAATTTTAAGGTATTTTTGTACTGCTATTAATACGTTTTTTATTTAAGACTTTAAAACTACGAGAATTGTTTTTTATTCTTTTATTATTATTATAACGTACTTCCGCGCTACATTTTAAGATAAAGTAGTTATTTAAAAAGGTGTCTAATCTTATTAACAGTTTTAAAATTATGATACCTGTGCAAATAATAATAATATACTGTCATAAATTATAGTTTAAGAATTTCGTTAAATGATTTAGAACTTAACGATCAGCTTAATGCACAATAGGATGCAAGCAAAATTAGTATTTAATATATCCGCCCCTTTAGTAAGCTAGAAAATTAAATTATGGTTGTGAACTTGTGGCGTAACTACCACTATAAATATTAAATATCAATTCCTTAGTATATAAGACAGGTTAACTTGATTCTATCACAAGGTACCTTTTGATAGATGAAGGTTGACATAATCGATAATTAAATCCCCTCATTGGTGATCTCCGGACGCGATGTGAATATTGATTTATGATCCACATTAAACAGTTGATTTGCTTAAAAATATACTGCTCGAAGAAAAAAAAATCCGATGAAGTAAGTCAAGTCTCCCGGTCAATAAATAAAAACATGAAGGGAAAAAAAAGAGCGAAATGCTATAAAGAAAGAAAAAAAAATATAATGAGAGAAATAATATAAAACAAAAATTTAAAAAAAATGATAATGAGAAAAATTGGTATAAATAAATAAATAGCATGAATCAACTAGTAGTAATTCATTCATCGAATTCTATGAAATTCTGGAACGGGAGTAATGTGGCGTAACTACCACTATAAATATTAAATACCAATTCACTAGTATATAAGACATGTTAACTTGATTCCATCTTGATGTACCTTTTGATAGATGAAGGTTGACATAGTCGTTTTTTAATTCCCCACAAACTTACCAAGTCTCTTAGAACAATATAATGCTATAACAATATAAATGTTATTTTAAAAAATGACTACTTAGAAAAATTAGTTTTGTTCACCAATAGATCTAAATATTTATATAATACTAATAGATATTAATATTTGAACGTGAAAAGTGAAGGAACAAGCGTAAGCAAACAGATTTCTTTTTAGTACATATATGTTAAGTGAATACTTTCAACTTTTGTATAAAAACTGTTTTCTGCCAAGAAACAATAATTATTGCGAAGCAATCATCGGGGTTGGTGAGTAGCAACGAACAGAGGGCTTAGCCCCCTAGTATAACATAATAGCATTAAAAAAGTCTTAAAAAGGTTATTCTGGTCAATTTTCGAAGGGTTTAAAATAGCATTCACTAACACTCCTTTAAATATTTAACTTATTTTAGCGCAAAACATACAAGAGACAAATTCTATTATTACGTAGGAAAAAAAATTGTTTCTTGATAAAAGTAGGTCAACATAGACAGGTACTTATGTAAGTGGGCCAACTTAACAAAATTTAAATGTAGTCTCACTTACTGAAATCGCTCCAACATTGCGGAAATCGGCAATTTATAATTTTATTTTAAATTTCCGACTCTTATGTTATTCCTTCTGCTTTAAAAAAGCTCAGTTTATCAACGAATTCTAACAAATATATAGTTTCATTTATTTAAGAGTATTTTTTTGCCCTGATACTTTTTTTTCATCAGTAAAATCTATAAAATGTTTAAAGCTTTAAATCACGTTATACAACAACCATCCCTAGCGTTTTTGCATACAAAAATTATATGTGTTCTAACTTAAAAATGAAAAAAGTGGGCAAATGATAAAATGGCTTTATTTGCAATCAAGGAATTTTGAATGAAGAAAATAAAAATTGTTTAGAATTCTATTTCAATTCAGAATTTTTAATACAGAAGGTGTACTGAGAAACAAATTGTGGTAAAATTACCGCACTGTATAGTAAAGACATTTCTGGTAAATATATATATATATATATAATTCTAGTAATTATTTCGTTCATATGGTACCGGTTTACCAGAACACATTTAGTAACAAATAGAAAACTGAAACGTACATTTAACCGAAAAAATGATTTTTATCCCATGCGCTAAAGTATTGTCATAAAATTACCACATTTTGCTACAATTGCCTAATTTTAACTCAATTTATAAAACAATATTTTATTATTAATTTTATTAAAATCATTACCCAAGCACTTTGGTAAAAATTGCAGCTCTTTTTTATATTTCTATAGAGCCAGATACAAGGTAAATTTAAACATATTCTGGTAGTTTTGACCATACTTTTTTCAGAATGTAAAATAAAGGAATAAAGAACGTCTAGGGAAACGTATACTATAAACAAAGATACAACAACGACAATAAAATGTGCCGGGTATTGGTGAACTTTACATTCTGCATATATGACTGATTTTAAAAAAATAACGTAAATGACCTAAAAACAATTTTAAGCATAATATGAAACACCAATTGTAATATTCTTAGTGCGTAATTATTATTTAACTAAGAAACTCACTTACAATAAATAATAAGAAATGACAGGAACGGGTAAATAATGTTTTTAACTCAATTACTTACTTAAGTTGACTTTCATTTCCCTAGAGAATAAATAACCTTTTTAAAATTAAGAACGCAAACCGTCGTTACGTGAAATTAAGTTTACAAAATAGTTTTTCTTTTAATTATAGTTAAGTTTTGGATGAATATTTCATAAAGAAAATTTTTAAACTTGTGTTGTTTAAAATTTTAAAATATAAAGAGATTTGGTAGAAATTAGAGAAGTCATAATAAAATGTTTCAGTCGCATTAATTGAAATTAATACAAACATCTTTTTTTATTTAAGAAACGAGTAATACTAGATGGTACAGTTTAGAAACAAAACAAGGCTGTTTTAGAATTATTTATTAATTAAATACCAGTTACTTGCTGTTTTTTAAACAACTAAAAACAATTATTAATTTTTATACAATAAAATGCATCAATTTCTTCAAGAATGCAGCATATCCGCACAAGATTATACTATGTATCATGTATCATTTTTCTTCTATTTTAATAGAATCTGAATTATAATTTAAGCCATGGTTTTAAAATAGTTTTGCATAACTACATTTTAATCTCTGGTTGTACTACTTTATTTTTTATCCATTTTATTTCATTATGTTGAGAAAAAATATATTAAATAACCATATACTAAATAAAAATCCTTAAATCTAATATCTTTCAGATGCATAGTTTTCGATAATAATAATAAAAATTTGGTATTTTTCTATCTTTGAAAATATTTTTGACGAAATTTTCTGTTTTAGAAATTACTTGGTGTTCGATAATAGTACCTTTAAATATAAAGAAAAAAAAGTCCCTAGTTGTGAAGCGAATGAAACAAAAGTTTATTTACCGATAAACAGATTACAAATCAAATAATAAGACATTTTGTGCATAATTAAAGCATTTATTTGTATAAGATATAAAATAGATTTTTTGGGGTAATTAAGGTTCTTCTTCCAAGAAAATATAAAACTAAAAAAATTTGCCAGATATAAAGTAACAAAAAATAAGTTAAATACAGCTACTTAAATTATTTAAAAACAAATGCAATGAATTTTTACAAAAAATGCTAAGAAAAGCAATTAAATCTTTGACTGTTTTAAAGTATAACTAAAGTAAGAAAATGAAAACTAAGTTCTTTTATTAAAAACTGAAGAAAATAGAAACTTTGAATCAGAACTATTTAAAAACTTTGAGTTCCCTAATGAGTTTCCTACAATAAATGATTTTTCATTTTTGTTCAAACTGGAGGAGAGATTAAAAGAGCGATTTAAGCACTAAGAAATTGTTAAAGAATCGGTCTTTCATCAATAACTACAAAAAAACGATAATAATGATTGTTTTTAAACAAAAACAAAAAAATACCAACATAAAATGGTACGATTATAAATGTTTTTGTGGTTAAATGAGCTTTTAAAACTAATACAGTTAATTTTTTTAAAAAAAAATAAAGTTAAGTAAGAATATTAAATTTACTAATATTAAAATTCCCAAATCATTAAAAATAAGAATCGACTAAATAACTAGAAAACTAAAACTAAAAAATACAGCACAAAAATCTTTGGATATTCAATTATGTAGATTTCGACCAAGCAAAAATATTTATTTTAGCATCTTAAAAAATATGACTAAAGTACAGTACTATACAGTACATATGAAATTGCTAGACAGTTAAGTTAAATTGCCAGACAGTTAGGTAAGTTAAATTGTCGGAAATTTCAAGGGTGGGGCAGTATAGTTTTAAAAGTTTTTACACTTAGATATGATTTCAGTAATTAAGATTTAAAAAATAAACGCAGTTTAAGGTATTTTTTTATATCAACACAAAAGCTGCCGTGGCTCAGGGCATAGAGCTCTCGCCTTCTAATGAGGTGGTCAGGGTTCGAATCCCAGCGTTGGCTGGTCAAGTAAATTCTGCTTATGGCCCGCATCGAACACAGTGTTGCGATAACTATTTTACAAAGTTTTTCTTTTGTTAAATTAACACAGTTTGTTTGTTAAAATAACAGAACTTATCTGCTAAAAACAGGCATCTATTTTTATATAACAGTATGATATAAAAATTAACGTCTTGCAACAAATCAAGTATATTTTTCGTCCCAAGTAAGTGATTTTACGCATTTAAAAATTAATAATTTTGATAATTAATAATTAAATAATTAATAATTTTGAATTAAATAATTAATAATTTTGAATTAAATAATTAATAATTTTGAATTAAATAATTAATAATTAATTTAAAATTAATAAAATTAAATTAATAAATTTTAATCTATTATGCATACACATCAATATTTGAATTTATGACATCATTGAGGTAATAGTTTCCACTGATCTAAGGTTAAAGCTCCTATACAAACTCAAATAAACCTTTTTATGAAACACTATTTTACGAGCAAAAACATAAACCACACAAAAAAAAATACTCAATGAAATGTCTAAAAGCTTGAAAAGATTGGAAAACACGAGTCTAGTCAAAGCAATGAAAGAGAAATGTTCTCTATATGATGATATCATGAGAATTTAATGCAGAAATACTCCTTACTAATTCTTTCATGACAAGTATAGGGTACTCCAGCAGTTTGCTTAGCATAAACTTCAAGGACTTAGGTTTGATTTAGATTTACATTTTGCAAAATGGCTGCAATAAAGAATGGGTAGGTAGTATTTGTTAAAGGTAGTAAAAAGTTCCCTTCAACCCAGAAGCTGTTTGAAGTAGTATCATGAATATTTGAATGACGCAGACGATTTATATATAGAACTAATAAAAAAAAACTTTCTTTAAAGGCAAACTACTTTTTGGAAAGAAAGTGTATCATCTTTTTTAAATATTATAAAAGTTTCTTTCGAACAAAAGTATGGATATAATGTTTGAAAATTCTTAAGATGTTCCTTTTTTTTCTTTCAGAATTTTTAAGCTATGTAAAAAATTCGTACCTTTATTGCTGATCTAAAATATAAAAACACCTCAAATTAATCATATTATGTATTATATCTACCGCAAATAAAACGTTTTTCGTCACAGTTTATGACTTAAATATGATTTAAAGATTTGTTTTTAAGCTTTTACAAAACGTTATTAGTTTTGTCTTTTTGGGTCAGAATTTTTAACAGCTATTAAAAATTATTAAAGAAGTAAACATTCTGATTTAGGTAAACTTCTAGACAATTTCATATTTCATAAATATATAAAATGCACATTATTTTAGTCTGTGGTTTCGTTTTATGACCAAAATATGTAAAATTTCCTATCTAATAATATCCTAAAATATATAAAAAGTGATGCAAAATTAAAAATAAGGTTAAATTTAATTAAATTTCATCAGTTGAAATTAAAAGAAATTTGTCTTTATAAGTTTATTTATATTTTTTGGCACACATATTTCCAAATAGAAATCGCTTTTCTTCCATTATTTATAGCTTTGACCACAAGACAAAAGTTAGGACATCAGTAGGATTTAATGAGTTCATTTAATGGAAAAAAACGTAAGATAGTAATTTTTTACACTAGGGATAATACTAGTCTAGAGGGTGAAATCTAGGCTGGAGTGTGCGCATCACCATGCTAACTAACACCAACCGACTTAATAGTCCACGAAAACACTTTAAGTGGTTCAAGGATTAAATTATTGTAAAAAAACTATTAGTAACAGTTTTTATAGTTCTAATTATGAAAATATAGAAGACTTTATTTTCTAAAAAAATAGAAAAAAAACAAAATACATTAGATTTATGAAACATGAATAAATTTTCACTTTTAGCTGTGAAACAAAAGCTATATATAAGCTGTAAAATGAAAAGATAATTACACTTTGCTTTGTTTACATCTTGCACTATTGTAAATGAGTAGAAGCATGAGCAAACGTATCCGTATCAAAATAAATAAGGAAAATTATAAAGTTCTTAAAAAATGTACCCCTAATCCTGCAACTGGCTAGTAACATTACACATGTCAAGGAAATTGCAAAAACAATAGAAAGAAACACTCTGCGTTTTTCATTAACTTCTGCTCTAAACTTTTTTTTATTTTACACATTTTTATTCGTTCACAAAGACATACATTATATCACATTTATTTTTATTTATTAATCACTTTTATTTGTTTTATAATGTTTCATATTACCATTGTATTTTATTTATAGAGATAAGTTTCATAGATATCGATGAATTAATTATTATTATTATTATTTTTAATTTTTAAACAATGCAAATTCAGAACACATTTTGTTCGAAAAAGAAAAATTTCTCTTTTTTGAGGGGAAGGGGAAAAGTAATATTTCGTAAAAGGATTTTCTGGACAATTTAAAATTTTGTTTTGACGCGGAATTAATTCCAAACAAGATCTTATACACTTTTTAAAAATATAATGAAAAAACTGTAATATAACAATATATATTTCACAATAATTAAAAAAAATCAGTCAAATTAGTTTATCCCATCTACTAAAAAAAAAAAAAAAAAAAAATTCATAGAAATGAACTATTTCAAAAATATATATTTTAATGCATTCCATATAAAAGAAGAAGTAACTCGACAGTCTTCAACATGCCGTGAAAAAACCCTTCTTACAGCTCACTTTTTCCCCCACCTGTGGATTATTTCTTCCCTTGACTTCAGTACATTCCAGTATCGTTTGACACATTCCCACCGGATCATTTTCCATCATTCTTCTAAGTAATATCGAATTCCCATAAATGTCTCGTGACTCGTAGAAACGCAATATCGACGATCTTTGCGTGAATTGTGTGTATTTTTACTTCTCTTATTATTATTCTCACCAAGAATATCTCAGGAGGTGTTAGAAAAGATTAAGAAAAATAGACATTTAATGCATGTCCTGGAAATAAAGGGGAAGTTCTTACCTACGCACATTTATGAATCATTGAGTGGTGTTCCACGAAGAGGTAATTTCCCCGGGGGTACTGAAAATTTTTATAGCGTTCAGTTTCGAAGAAGATATAAATTCAGTGAATGAAAAACTGAACTAGACATTTCTGACATTATTCGTAATCTGTATTTCTTCTTTCGAATGCAAGTTTCTTTCACTGGAGAGACGAAAACGGCATGACAACCATATACAAAATTCATGCTGTACGTCGTAAAAAAATCAATTCCTTGCAGTTTCTATAATATGGGTTAACTCCTGTCGCAGAAATTTTATCAAATATATTGTTGATAATTTTTTCGTTATCTTGAATTAATTTAGATCAAAATAAGTGGAAAATATTATATTTAGCATTTTAATTATTATGGTTATAAAATACAGCATGAAATATTGACGTCTTTTCGTGTGTTAAGATAAAATCTTCCAAACAATTTTTCAAATTTGCACTTATTTGCAGTTTTATATATATAAGAGAAATAGTTATTCATCATTTAAATTTTTTTAATTTACAAAATCAATTATTGATAAATGTTTGAATATGAATTTTAAAAAAAAATCAAACTATTTTTTTTTCTTTTAGATTTTATATTTTAGTACAAATATAATTCCGATAATCTAACAGATTTCTTTTAGTAACTATTAGACAATTTTTTATAATTAAAAAATGCTAAAATATATTTTTTCTTGTAATTAGAACGTCAAAAAATGTGTATAAAATAGACACCGGTGTCTCATCTGCGTCAAAGGGTTAAAAAAAAAATTTCTTATTAATATGTTGCGTATTACATATCAACGAAAAAAAATTTCAAACTCCTTTTCTTAAATTGTATTAATACAAATGTAATTCCAAAAATCTAACAGATTTTTTTAGTAACGGATAAACTGTTTTTTATATTTAAAAAATATCAAATATATTTTTGTTAGTAATTAGATCGCTAGAAAAAAAATATAGGTAAGAGACACCGGTGTCGCATCTGCGTCAAAGGGTTAACAGGCGTTTGAATACGAAGCAATCTAAGAGAAATCACTTTGAATGCTAATACACTGGTGTGCAAAACTTAAGCAACAAGTGGTTTTTCGGCCACAGCTCCCCAACAAAGTAAAAGAAGTATATCGTTATCGTTTCAAAGTATATCGTTTAAGTACAAAATAATGTACATCATATTCAAATTTCATGTCAATCGGATGATTTCTTGTAGAGTTATGACAAAAAACGCACTTGTTGCTTAAGTTTTACACACCAGTGTATATTAGTAAATAACACGAGAAAAAACTTTTTTTATCAGTGAAGAAATAAAATAAAAAAACTTTTGAATCTAGTAAATATAAAGGGCCCCATAGAGGAGAAATTCTGCATTTTAGAGTATGAATTGAGACCTGAGTACCAAAAAGTACCACCGGTTGTGCTATAGACCACTTCAGGTAATAAATAACTTTTGTTGATTTTCCAGTACTTGGGAAATTTGATCGGAAAACAAAACTCCTTACTTTTGAAAACAAAACTCAAGTGGATAAGTCCCAAAATATCATTTGCCATAAAATAAAATATGAATTTTTTAGAAAAATAACTTGTTTTTGCTCGGTTAAACGGCAAAATAAAAAAAAAAGTATATGCTCGTGTTTTGAACCATTGCCAGTAATTTTGAATTGGCCTACATTGATATTCTAAGTAATTTTATTGAGATTAGTAAAACTTCTTTTATTTTTATGGGAATTAGTTTGGTTGCAAAAACTATAGGCCAAGTCAGTTTAAGATCCACACTTAATCTTCCGCTAAGTCTCAAGTGTCAAGACATAATAATCAATAGAGTTACATAGGGGGATGAAAGAAGAAATCAAGTCCCTCAGTTCTATAAAATAATAAAAAATAAAAACGGCTAATTTTTAACTGATTTGGAAGTATTTTCAGTCCTTTCCTCAGAAAGTCCTTTTTTCCCCTCCTCTTAAAATTATAATTTTGTTATATAATATAAAATTATAATTTAATTATAATATAATATAAAATTATAATTTTGGCAGAACATAGATAACTATACAAACCTAATATTGAAATGGACGCAAATTTTCGTTTCGCCAGTGAGTGACGTATCTATGACGTGAAAGTACGTCACTTATTGTACGTTTTAAAACCAAATTTTATACCATTAACTAGAATTGAAATAATTAATTTCATAAAATTTATCAGTTATCATGTTTAAATTATTCTTAAGACCAGATACCAGCATGTCATGCTTGGTGATATTGGAGGGTCTGTTTTGGTTTGCGGGCCATAATTTGGACGTCACTATTAGATGTTGCATTAGAGCTGCACAATGAGCTATTGGCTTCTGTTATATGTTGTTGTTGTTGACGTATGCCTGTTTAGACAGAGGGGGTGCGATTGTTTTTGTTTTTCCAGTGTGCGCCATCTATGACCAAGAATTCGACTTCTGCCACAACATTCGTCACACCCGTTTATAGGGCGAATCCATTCATACATCCATTCATTCATCCACAGATCGTAATTTTGACCTGAATCGGAGAACGATCGATCTCCAATCCAGTACCCCCAGAGGTTTTGATTTGTTATGGGAACATGGAGGACTTTGGTAACTCGACAGATTTAACGTGCATCAGTCACTTTACTACACGGGAAGTCGTCGGCCGGCGGGGTTCAAACCTACGAACTCTCGGACATGGGCCCAGCGCCCTACCGACTAGGCCATCCCGGCCCTTCTGTTATGTGTAAAACCAATAATAAAGCTTTTACAATTGAAAATGATATTGAAATATAAAAAAAAGCACATAAATATAATCATATAACATTATTTGATAGATAAATTTTTTTTTATCAGCGTGATAATGATATTTAAAAATTATTTTCTCCATATATAGAGAATTTTGTTTTATTTCAACATGTTTAATATTTGAGTCATGGTGGCTCAGGGGATAGAGCGCTCGCCTCTTAATAAGTAAACCGGGTTCGAATCGCGGCGATGGTTGGTTGATTCAAATTCCTCACACGTCTAGCACCGACTACAGTGCTGGCGTTAAATATCTTCAGTGGTAGAAGGATTGTGCGTTAGATGCCCCTTGCCGTCAGGCTGACCGTGGAAGGTATCCGTGGTTTTCCTGTCCACGTAACGCATATGCGGGTTAGTTCCAGTAAAAAAAATCCTCTATGAAGGCGAATTTCTCCCAATACTTGACCCAGGAGTTCTCTTGTCTTCAGGGTTGAGTTCAAAATTACAAGGATACGGAGTTGTATATGGTAGTCGTAAACTGAAAGTAATGTCTGTTGTTTAACGACTGTTATGAAACGTTTAATATACTTTAACTAAAGACAACGGTAATATCATAATCATTATTAACAGCACTAAATATCGAACATTATTATGATATTATTGTTAATGATAATTAAAAAATATAATAGTTTTGATTTTGTTAAATGAATGATAAATTTTGAATGCGATAATAACGAAAGCATTATCAAAAACGTTACTTAATACAATGGTACGTTATGATCAATAAAATTCAATTCGGTGATGAAAATGGAGATCATTAAAAAAATGCAAAAATGTTAAATTGGAGAAATATTGCGTTAAATTATTTAACCGATCTATCGCAATATGAAAATTCCGATATCATCTTGCACTAAATGTATATATTTTTAATAAACTTAATAATAATAATTGCAAATAATATTCTAACTACAATTATTTATTAATTTTTTATTATCGAAACGATTTTAAACAGTAAATCTTAATACTTTATGATTTTTTATATTATGAACCATAGTTAAAAACTCAAGAGTAAAAACAATGAAAATTTACTCTTCTAAATTAGAATTTATATACAGGAATAAATATTTATTTATAAAATATTACGACGCTTTAATCATTAACAAAATAAAATAGATAAACACTCAAAAGAATATAATTATTCTATCTCTCATTGTATACTTTTTCACAAAAATAAACCAATATATAATAAGCACCAGAATTTTATGAAACTCATTTGCATTCCATAAACAAACAAATAGTAAAAACATCTTTACAGATATATTTTAATAAATATAAAATTTAATAAACAAATAAACTCATTTACGGACGGACGAAAACTAATTGAGTCCCCAGAAGAAATTTTAAAAACGTAAGTTTATCCCTTATTGACGATGAGTTTTCATTTTAATCATCGATATTTTTCTTACGGTTTATCCTCGATGGAATATTATTCTTTAAAAAAAGAAATGCTAGTTACATTTAAAATCCTTGATTGATTAAGCAAGAAAGAACGTTTTTCCTAAGGCACCACTACAACAAATCCGAAACCAAATGAATGTGGAGTTGAGTGAGAGTTTACAGCCCTCACTGTGACATATTTAATTAAGGCCGCGACTGCATTTTTTTAGATTTCTCGTTATTTTCGTTTGCAATGCTTCCCTTGCGGCAATAAAAAGCTAGGAACACTAAAAAATATATAAACTCAAAATGACCAAAAAAGTAAAGCCATTTTTAATTACAATGGTTTTAGAAAGTGCACGAAAGAAAAGTTTAATTTTATTTACAGTTGTTGCTCCATTAAGGGCTTTCCAGACATCATTTATAAAATGCATTTAGAAAGACTTTTATGACCCCCACTGAATGCTAAATTATTTTTCAACTCTAATGAAACATATTTCTTCAGCTCCTTTTCAAGCTTTCATGTTTCTCTTCAATCGTTTTCTTGTCACTGAAACACTTTTATTGTATCGTTGATATTGCAATTGAATGTTACTTCTTGAAATATTTGTTATTTATAATTGGGGAATATAGAAGCTATGAATTTTATTTTCTCGAGCTAAAATGATCGCCTTCCAATATTGGGAAACAGCTACAGAACCATAACGATATTTTGTTAAATGATCACGATTTAGAATATGCTTACGTCTTAATGAGCACTTTTTTTTCAATTCATATAAACAAAATGTCTATACATTTAGTTAGTTTTTTATTTGTCTATTTTTCATTAATTCATTATAAAAAGGATAAGTGGTTCTAACAACGACCGTCTAAATCGTCTATATTAAAAAAAAAAAAAAAAAAAAAAAAAAAAAAAAAAAAAAAAAAAAAACGATTTCCCTTTAAAGCAATTTTTCTTTCTCTATCTATCTTCTGAAGCAGATAAGAAAATCATAACAATACTAGGAGGCTTCGCCTTCTGCTCGCTGGCGCTCACCAACCTCCGGAACTGCTTTCGCAGTTCATTTCGGATTGCTTCGCAATCCAATGCTCGCTCATTGGATACGTTCTTAACGTCTAGCTTTTGCATACGTTTTTGAATACTGAAGTTCCGAAAACTTTTCACTGTAGAAAATTCTAAACCTGTACATTTCAATATTAATTTGAAATTGCAATGGTTAATTTGGGCATTTGGCGATACAACACTTATAGAATTTAAGGATTTGTTACGTCAAGCGCTCAGGTATCATAATTTTGATATATGTTGCTAAGTTAACTTTAGAAAAATTCTATGGCTGGCAATAGCATATTTATTTTTTAAGTTGTTTATTTTTATTTTTGCCGCAGCTGAATTGAACAACCTGATAATGCTCACTCTGGTTATTGTTTCCGTTTTTAAAAGCGCTATATGTTGAGCCACCTCAGCTAGATTTGGCATGTGACATTTTTAGATTCAATCATCGGTCGATTTTCTAACGTTGCCATTCGAGAAGTTGTAATGAGGCTTTTTTTTTTTGGTGCCGTGTAAGAGAAATATATATAAAGATTGTGTTAAATGTTTGCGATTAAGAATATGTTTATGGTCAAGGGATTCCCTTAACAAGCGATTGTCTTAGAAACGAAAACAATTTTTTTCATGCATTAAAAAAAATTTCTATGGATTAAGTTATTTTTTACTGGCCAATGTTTTTTAATTTCTCATTTAAAAAGGATCAGTGGTTGTAAGAGCGACGGTCTAAATTGTCTGCGCCTTAAAAAAAAAAAAAAAAAAAAAAAAAAAAAAAAAATTCTCCTTTAACTTATTACAAAAATATTTTATTTCATTTTTTTTTTTTAGAATTATTCGAGTCTAAAGAACATAATATTTCGAAATCACAACTTCAAATTACTTGCATCCCCAAAGAAATTTTAAATTATTAAATTTATGTCTCACTACGATGAGTTTTCATCTTAATCATCGATATTTTTCTTACACTTTATTCTCGATGGAGTGTGATTTTTTAAAAAAAGTAAATAAAAGCTAGTTACATTTAAAATCCTTGATTGATTAATCTAGAAAGAGCCTTTTCCTAAGGCACTACTACAACAAATCCAAAACCAAATGAATGTGGAGTTGAGTGAGAATTTACAGTCCTCACTGTGACATATTTAATTAAGGCTGCGACTGCATATTTTAGATTTCTCGTTAGCTACGCTTCCCTTGCGGCAATAAAAAGCTAGAAACATAAAAAAATATATAAACTCAAAATGACAAAAAAGTAAAGCCTTTTTTAATTACAATGGTTTTAGAGAGTGCATGAAAGAAAAGCGAAGTTTAATTTTATTTACAGTAGTTGCTCCATTTAGGGTTTTCCAGAAGTCATTAATGAAATGCGTTTAGAGAGACTTTTATGACCCCCACTGAATGCTGAATTATTTTTCAACTCTAATGAAACATACTTCTTCAGCTCTTTTTCACGCTTTCATGTTTTCTTTTCACGTTTGTTCTTGCATTATTTTCTGTGTCTTCACTGTTGTAATTTATTGCCCTTTCATGAAATATTTGTCAGATGAATATAGCAGCGATATATATTATTTTATCGAACAAAAATGATCACCTTTTAGTATTATAGAGCAGTTAAAAGTGTTTAACAAAATTATGAAACTGCTTTGAAAAAATCTTACTATTTAGAATATGTTCGGTCATTATGATAACCTTTTGTTTTAATTTTTTTTAACTCATTAAAAAAAAACTATTCATTTATTTTTAATTTTTCTTTTTTATTTATGTTCTATCTGGCTAATCGTTCTACCTACGGGGTGAGAAAAAGTAAATGATCGAAAACAAGCATCAATAACACGAAATCAGAAAGTGTACAAAACATAAAGATATATACTGACACAATAAGTTAAGCCAAGACAATTCCAGTCTTAATTTTTATTTTGACTATTTTTTTGCCATCCTGGTAACTTTATACTATCAGATTAAGCGAAACGAGGTTTTTAAAAGATCATCTCTTCAAAATTAAATTAATTATGTTCAGTATTATTTAACATAACGAACTCGATACAAACTCTTGATAGTCAAAAAATTACTATAATCAACAACTTTCTCCTGTATGTAGTGATTTTACAGCATTTGCGTTTTAATAATTATTCAAATTTAAGAAATAATACATTTCAAAGGTCTAGTTTTTCAGTAAGTTTTCAACACTGCACTAATAAAAACTAATTCGTTGTTACATAGTACTGCACAAATTTCAAAAATGAAATTTAATTTCCTAGATTGTAAAAGTTTACGACAGTTTGTGTTGTTTCCTAAATGTGTGTAACATTTTTATTTTGAAAATTTAGTGCATATTTGTATCAATATTTAGCGAACATAAAGATTTTTTATTCAAAATTCCTCGGAATGTTATGCTTAGAAACTTTAAAAAGGCATTAAAATCTAGAATTCTTATTATAAAAGTTGCAAGATATTGTAAAATTTGTCAGAATTGTTTATTAGTTTGAAATTTGCGAAGTAGTTCTCTTAATTACCGATGCTATGTCTCTTAAGAATAAAAAGTATTGCCATGTTTTTAGTCTACTACAAAGGAAATACATGCCTGTAATTGTTTTAATTTTTTTTGTAATGAATAATTTTTTTTTTACTTTTTATAAATAAAAGGAAAAAGAGTTTCAGTTGTTGTTGTGTCCATGGATGAGAGTTGTTCTCTAGTTGCCATTAAAGGGGTGGTTGATCGCAGTCGCCAGCTCTGGTGCCTTGGAGCTATAAAGGATCTCTTGAAGTGGTTCCTGAAGTGGCAGCATACCGAGCCTTAGTACATTTGCAGTAAAAATTGGGCATCAAAGACACGTTTCGGTATTAGTTGTAAATCTGGGGAGTTCTTGCAGTTGATGCATGATCTTGTATTATCGGGATGGATTTTCATGTCCTTATAATGTTTTGTCCTTAGTCTGGTCAATGTAGACAAGGAAGGGACAACTAGGACAATCGGAGGCTGTGAACAGTGGTTTCAAGTGGACCTGTTAATAAGACTGCATTTGCATCAGCGAGGGTGATGTCTTTATGAGTTTGAATGTTGCCACGGACTTCTTTGGCCAAAAGATCAGCACACAGTTTGCCCTCTATATTTTAAGTTTTAAAAGAGTAAATATTTTTTTTCAATCTAAACTGGTTGTATTAAGTTTTTATTAAAAAAATAATTTATTAAAAATATTACTTTTTTGCTTTTAATTCACATACATAGCGACAATTTTTCGCTTATTATTTTAGCGAGCCAATTCCGAATTTAAAGCTATATCTTTGCTTTAAAAAATTAAATGCTTTTATTCAATTCAATTTATAAATTACCCTTTCATAATTATTTTGATTAACAATAAATACAGTACGAGTATTTTTAGGGGGAAAACCAATTTCGCTGGATGCAAATAACTTGATGTTAATTTAATTCTAAGATAGAATTAGATCGAAAATCAATCGAAGTTAAAATAGTTCTAGGCAATGAGGAGCAATAGCGATAGAAATTATGATTAATATTAATAAACCAATTTAGAGGCAAGTGAAATGATTTGTAATATTCTAGTGAGGGATCTCCAAAGAGCTGCTAAAACACTCGGAAGTAACGATAAATTAGTATGTGGGGGGATTTAGTTGATTACTGAAGTCATATTAAATGCACTACCCTGTTTTGCTGACGCTAACACTGGAATATAATTTAGCATCTCAAGATCGACATGTTACTAACGATCCAATTTAATCATGCACAAATGCACCACCAATAACATTATTAGTAATAAAGAAAGTAAATAAAATATATTTAAAGTTTAAAAAAATATGCACAGAAGTATTGAAACATTTAAAAAAATTTCAAGATTTTAATGAAGGATTAATTATGAAATAAATCACAAAAAGTTTAAAATTGCATAAGTCTATAAGATGTTAAACCAATACTGGGTGATTTGTAATTACAATCCTTGACAAATTCTAATAATTTTATGTGTGTACTAGGGGGCAAAGTCGCCTGTTCGCTGTCGCTCACCAACCCCGATGATTGCTTCGCAATAATTGTCTTCTCTTGGCAGAAAACAGTTTTTCTACTTAAGTTAAAATTATTCACTTAACATATATGTACTAAAAGGAATTCTGTTTGCTTACTCTTGTGCCTCTACTTCCCACGTCCAAATATTACTATTTATTAGTATTATAAACATTTGGATCTCTTGGTGAACGGAAGTGATTTTTCGAAGTAATCATTTTTTAAAATAACATTTATATTCTTATAACATTATATTGTTCAAACAAATTTGATGAGTTCACAACCATAATTAAATATTCTCGCTAATGATAGCAGTACTGGAAAATAAGTTTAAATTAGGGATAGAAAAATATTTAAAGAAAAACAATTCGCGATCGCAACACTCGATACGCCATCTAGCGGGAGACTGTAAATATCGTTCATTAGTTCCCACATAAGCATTGGCAATGACGGTCGCCATTTTCTTAGCATCAAAAAAGAAGCAAAATTTCCATAAAGAAAAGGTAAAACTTCTTGAAAAAACTAATCAGAACATGCCAAACATTGAAGCAGAACACGCCAAGCATTTGAAGAACAACTTCTCAATAATTTTTACCTCTCTATTACCAACAACATAACATGATTTCATGATCACTTGCTGTTACAGATCTGTGTATTGCGGTAAAATAATTTTTCTGTCTTCAATTCATTACAAGTTAAAATGAAGTCAACATTGCTTTCGTCACTCCAATGAATAAATGTGTTCCAATGAATTCCATACAGAACTGTAATAGTTATAGAATATTCTTCTCCTTCATAGAATAGTATATATTTCTGTATCTACATAATTCAGAAAACAACAATAAAGATTAATCCAAATTACTTGAAAAAGTATTTTTAGTGCTGATTATAAATAAATTTTTTATCGTTTTCTTGGTAAGTGTTTTTTAGTTTTGAAAGAATTTCAACTAGAATTCAGCTATTCTGTTTTTAAGCTACATATTAAAATTCATATCGAGATCTTACAATTATAAAATTTTGATGTGTGGTATGTTACCTAAAAGTAATGAAGGGATAAACTATATATATATTATTTGAGAATAAAGTTTTCAAACAAAGAACATATCATTTTGGAATTCTCCGGACTTATAAATCAGGTAAGTGTTATGATTTTTATAATAAAAAATTTGCTTGTAAATAATTTTTTTTCTTACTTGATGGTCGTTCTTTACAAAATGGTTTTTTTACGTCTGATTAAATACTATAAGAATTAAAAAAAAGAAACAATACAAAAGTTTTTATTGAAAAATGAGGAATTTTTAATATCGTTTTTAATCCTAAGAATTCTTTATTTTACGTTTTTTAGTTTATAATTTTTTGATAAAATTGTTGTCAAAAGACTTTTTTTGAAAAATTAAATGGTATTAAATTATGTGTTTATGTATACTTCTTGATTATTCTAATATTTGAAGTAATATGATTCAGAAAAATATGGAAGAAAAATTCGGTACTTACATATTAACCACAGCTACAGATTTGGCAGATTTTTAGTGCCGCCAATCTACACTTAAAATTTTTGGAAAAAATCTTAAAATGAAACACTTTGTTTAAAATCAAAGTAGTCAATCGGATTTCGGTGGAAAATGGGCCGATATAGAGTTTAGCATAGATTCAAAACAAACTTTTCTCTCACCTGATTCTATAGCCATAATGAACTCTAATAAATAAGATTCAAAATGAAATAACATTTCCAAAACGGACGTTAACTAAGATAAAGTTTCATGTTATGGACTTTGGTACATTTTCGTTATATTTCACTCCATAAAATATTTCGCTCCTAAAAAAATAAAATTGCATCTGGTTTTGTTTTTGGCAAGTCCCAAAGACGCATTTTCGTAACACTAAAAAATGGCGACAAAAAAAGAATGGTTCTTTTTTTTTTCTTTTTGTTTCGTAAGAATTGCTTATTTTACGTTAAAATTTAAATGGGCCTTTCATGTTATACCATTAAATTTAGTAAAACTATTTCTCAGGCATTAGGTTGGAACTCTTATAAGAATATACCTATTTTTTTCTCTTTATTTACAAATATTTTTCAGATGTGTTCTAGATGTTCCTTCTCTAAAAAAAAGAGATACCATTTTTTATTCGTTTGAATAAGAAAGAAAACAAACATTTTTCTTTTTTAAATTTAATCAGCCACAATAAAGATGGAACGTTACAATGCTACATGCTACATTAAAGACGTCTCCAGTGACTGTTCATATGGAAATCGCAGG